>JAEOAD010000007.1:29062500-29735000 GCA_036365145.1 Orientallactaga sibirica
AGGTACTTTTTACTACTTTTTAAAAAAATATTTTGTATTTTCTTTAAGATTTTATTTATTTTATTTATTAGAGACAGATGGGGAGAGAGAGAATGGGCACACCAGGGCCTCTAGCCACTGCAAATGAACTCCAGATGCATGCGCCACCATGTGCATCTAGCTTATGTAGGAACTGGAAGATCTAACCAGGGTCCTTAGGTTTGCAGGCATGCACCTTAATCACTAAGCAATCTCTCCAGCCCAATATTTTGTATTTTTTAATTTATTTATTTGAGAGAGAGAATGGGCACTAGGGCCACTGCAACAAACTCCAGACACATTTGCCACCTTGAGCATCTGGCTTATGTGGGTAATGGGGAACCAAACCTAGGTACTTGGGTTTCGCAGGCAAGTGCCTTACCTACTAAGCCATCTCTCCAATCCTTTCTCCTTTCTTAGTGTTGTTTCTTTGCACATGTGCATGTGTGTATTGTGTATCTATGTGTGCTGCAGAATCTCTTGCTGCTGTAAACAATTGACCATCCAGCTGGGTGTGATGATGCATACTTTAAATCCCAGCACTTGGGAGGCAGAGATAGGAGGACCACTCTGAGTTCAAGGTCAGCCTGGGATCACAGAATGAGTTCCAGATCAGCTTGAGCTAGAGTGAGACCTTACCTCAAAAAAATAAAAATGCCCATCTGGCTTTATGTGGGTGTCTTAGTGATGGAACCTGGTTTGGCAAACTTTGTAAGCAAGTGTGTTTAAATTGCTGAGCCAGCCGGGTGTGGTGGCGCACACCTTTAATCCCAGCACTCAGGAGGCAGAGGTAGGAGGATTGCCATGAGTTCGAGGCCACCCTGAGACTACATAGCTAATTCCAGGTCAGCCTGGACCAGAGGGAGACCCTACCTTGAAAAAACAAAAAAAAAAAAAAACAAAAAAAAAAAATTGCTGAGCCATATCTTTTGAAGCACAAAAATTGTATTTAGTAAAGTCCACTTCATCTGTTTTCCTATCATTTACTCATTATGTCATTGCTTCAACATATGTGGATCTGTGTGATCAGAAGCAACATACAAAAAAGCTGTTCCAGCCGGGCGTGGTGGTGCACGCCTTTAATCCCAGCACTCGGGAGGCAGAGGTAGGAGGATTACTGTGAGTTCGAGGCTACTCTGAGACTACATAGTTAATTCTAGGTCAGCCTGGGCCAGAGTGAGACCCTGCCTTGCAAAAAAAAAAAAAAAAAAAAAAAAAGCTGTTCCAGTATCCAAGAAGATATCCCTGTATTATAAATAATGTTATAAAATTAGATATTTTCCAAAAAAATTAGATATTTTCATATCTGGCATGTATGTATATTATACATTGTTAAGATAAGCCTTATTTTCTACCAAAAAAAAAAAAAAGATCCCTGGTTGTGGCCCTATATTCATTCCCTCTCAAACCTGGTGTTTTTTTGCAAGGGGGGAGCATTTTTGTTTCCTTAGGTAAAGGTCTCACTTTTGCCCAGGTTGACCACTCTGTATTCTCAGGCTGGCCTTAAACTCACAGCGATCCTCCTATCTTTGCCTCACAAATACTGGGATTAGGGCTGGAGAGATGGCTTAGCGGTTAAGGTGTTTGCCTGCGAAGCGTAAGGATCCTGGTTCGATTCTCCAGGTCCCACATAAGCCAGATGCATAAGGGGGCACACGCATCTGGAATTCGTTTGCGGTGGCTGGAGGCCCTGGCACGCCCATTCTCACGCTCTCCCTCTCTATTTCCCTCTGTCTTTAATAAATAAATAAAAATAAAATCTTTCTAAAAATACTGGGATTAAAGACTGGCTTAAACCTGGTTTTGAATCTACATTACACTTTCATTGCTCTTCAAGGCATTTGCATGCATGTGTTCATTTTTAATATTACTGTTTTTTGTCTAATAGGCTGAAACAAGCCAAGGAGCTCTAGGTACACTGGCAAATGTAGTGACGTCCCTTGCCAATCTAAGTGAATCCTTAAACAATGGCGACACTTCAGAAATCCAGCCAGAGGACCAATCTGCAAGTGAAATTACTCGGTATGAGCCCATATAGGTGGTTAGAGGCTCCCCATCTGACATCCTCCACCCCCAAATTGCAGTGTTGTGATGGTGGGTGCCAAAATTTTGGCATCTTCTTGTATATGTGTTTCTTGTTTTGCAATGCTAGCAATTGACCTCAGCCTCGTGTGCTAGCAGGCCAGTACACTGCCACTGAGCTACTTGTGTCTGTCTGATCAAGGACTATAAAGTTGTCACAGTGACCTTGCATATTCAGCTCTGGGCACAATGACCTACTTACATTATGTGATACAAGACAATCAAAACTGCTTTTTGGCCAGGCGTGGTGGTGCATGCCTTTAATTCCAGCACTCAGGAGGCAGAGGTAGGAAGATCGCTGGGAGTTTGAGGCCAGCCTACCTTGGAAAAAATAAATAAATAAAACTGTGTCTCATTCTAAACAAAGGGGAAGGAAGTTAGGTAGCACAGTGGAAGTAAGGGGACCTTTTAGTGGACAAATGTTATTTGTATTGACCACTATGATCGTACCTTTTCCTGCCTCTGTGTTTGCTTGGTTTCTCAAGTTTGTTTTTCTCAGTGGTGAGTGCTAGCTGATAAAGAACACCAGCTGGTCCCAGGTGGCACTTGTTAAAGGTGTTTCTTTCCTACAGCTTGCTCTCTGTGTTTTGCTCCTTCCACTGCAAGTCTTAGAGTTAGGCTGGCTAGATACATGCTGAGCACCATAAAAGCCCTCTGATCCTCATGTAATTTGCAATCTAACAGCAAAATTCAGATTGAGGGCCTGGATAAAGCATGGATTTGAATTAGGTAGAATTCTGGTTGCATTTACCATGTGGGTAGTCTTGGAAAAGTTACTTAACGTCTGTAAAATAGAGTTTCTACTTTTGGAGGATAGCTATGAAAAATAAAATTATATGTGATGAAGCCGGGCGTGGTGGCGCACGCCTTTAATCCCAGCACTCGGGAGGCAGAGGTAGGAGGATGTGATGGGGCCACCCTGAGACTACATAGTTAATTCCAGGTCAGCCTGGGCCAGAGTGAGACCCTACCTTGCAAAACCAAAAAAAAAAAAAAAAAAAAAAAAAAATTATATGTGATGGGGCTGGAGAGATGGCTTAGTGGTTAAGGCATTTGCCTGCGAAGTCTAAGGATCCCGGTTCGATTCTCCAGGTCCCACGTAAGCCAAATGCACAAGGGGGCACATGCATCTGGAGTTCGTTTGCAGTGGCTGGAGGCCCTGATGCACCCATTCTCTCATTCCCTCTGTCTGTCTCTAATAAATAAACTAAAAATCAATAAATAAAAATAAAAAAATTATGTGATGATTAAAAAATACGTTGTTCAAGGCCGGGCGTGATGGTGCACACCTTTAATCCCAGCACTTGGGAGGCAGAGGTAGGAGGATCACCAAGAGTTCAAGACCATCCTGAGATTACATAGTGAATTCCAGGTCAGCCTGAGCTAGAGTGAGACCCTACCTTAGAAAACCAAAAAAAAAAAAAAAAAAGTTCAGCCTCAAATGTGATATATACATACTGGATAAAAGCCTCCCTCTCCCCTCCTCAGCAAGTGGAACTGGATTGTCTAAATGGTATTTCAGCTACAGCTCTCTTCTCTCACTTGTCATTAATGCCTGCTTTGTTTTTGCTCACAGGGCATTTGACACCTTAGCTAAAGCACTTAATACCACAGACAGCTCCTCACCTCCAAGCCTGGCAGATGGAATAGACACCAGTGGAGGAGGGAGCATCCATGTCATCAGCAGAGACCAATCAACCCCCATCATTGAGGTCGAAGGCCCCCTCCTTTCAGACACGCATGTCACATTTAAGGTGAGCACATTGAGCCTAATATGTGCCGCCTACCTCCCCACATATGCTGGGGGCAGGCTCTGTTCCAATGCTGTTTTACAGTGGAGGAAAAAAACTAAACCTTGTAAATGAGCTCATCTTATTGTGGTGTCAGACAGCATGGCTGCATACAAGATCTTGAATTCTATGATTTCTCCTGTTGTAATATGTCTTCACCATTTGGTTCTGAAGGTAGCCATGAAATAGTTGTGTCCAAAGGAGCTATTGTGGTGTTGACCTTGGTGCTAGTCAAGGGCTGACTGTTCTGCCTCTGCTTTCACCTTCCTTTGGCAACCTGGCTTCAGCATAGGCTCTTGCAGGCACCTTGTCTCCTATCAGTGTAGTAGAAGCCCTCAAAACTATCAAGCAAGCATGTAGCTGGCCACTGATTGATCTTGACTACACTACCCTGTAGAGCCATAGCTACCATCTTTGAGGAGTGCTATTTTCAGTCTACCTCACACTCCCCATCCCTACCTGCTCTTCCTACAGGGCCCTAGAAGGCCTTCCAATTTTGGCTTCAGGATGTCTTCTGTGCCACTACTCAGTTCCCAAGCCACTAATCACTGGCTTTAATGGCACTGGAGTCCTTGTGGACATCAGAGACCCTAGAGCCCAGGCAGACTGTTCTGGTAGTGAAACATTACCCTCCCACATCAGGGCTTCTGCTCTGTCATTGTCATCTTGGGGCTACTTAAAAAATGCTGCCATGGGGCTGGAGAGATGGCTTAGTGGTTAAGGCACTTGCCTGCAAAGCCAAAGGACCTTGGTTCAATTCCCCATTACCCACATAATTCAGATGCACAAGGTGGTACATGCATCTGGAGTTCATTTGCAGTGCTGGAAGCCCAGGTGTGCCCATTCATTCTTTCTCTCTCTCTCTCTCTCTCTCTCTCACTCTAAAATAAATAAAAATATTTTTTAAAGAATTTTTTTAAATGTTGCCAATCTGTGCAACTGGCCCTATGTCTTTTTCAATTTAGACTTAGCTATGGCTCACAGTGGACTAGGACAAAGTTTAGCTGAAGCAAAAGCTGTGAAGGATGCTTTGGTATGAATGATCTGGGAAGTTTCCTTCAGAGACCTACCAGCCCATTCCAAAGACCGTTAGACCTGAGTCACTGAGCAAGAAACTATAGAGGCTGGTGCAAGCCTTTGCTTCATTAAAAATGGGCCCTCAGAGGCACTTCAAAATCTGAAACAGTGACTTTGGCTGCTACCATTGTTGAGAGAGTACAGTTATGTGTTGACAAAACACCAGTCCCTCCTTCACTTCTGTCCCATGCCTCTTTTTCAGCTGACAATGCCAAGCCCAATGCCGGAGTACCTCAATGTACACTACATCTGTGAGTCTGCATCCCGCTTGCTTTTCCTGTCCATGCACTGGGCAAGGTCAATCCCAGCCTTCCAGGCACTTGGGTAAGTGGTCTTTTTCTCTGTGGGTTTCTTCTTTGGGTAAAGATACTCTTTTCCAGCAATGGCCTACAAAGTCTCAATGTGATTGATTGTTCCTGTAACCTCATTCTGTGAAATAGGTGTTTTTCTTTAATTGTGTATGCACGTGCATACACACACACACATGCATGCACACATCAGGCTCTCTTGTCACTGCAAACAAAGAACTACTCATGTTCACGTGGGTGACTGGGGAATTGAACATGGGTCAGCAAACTTTGCAAGCAAACACTTTTACCATTGAGGCGTCTTCTTAACCCTCAGACCCTAAGTTTTCACTAGGTATAGTGAGCAGATTTGAGGCAGGAAGTCATGGTGGCCAGTTCTATAATATGCCTCAAACATTTATGGAGCTTCCTGTATATATGCCAAGGACTTGTTGCTGTGAGCTGTGCATGGATCTTTAACAGGATGAATGAGTGAGTCATGTCTATTCTTACCCAGATCACTGGTATGCTGAAGAGCACTTGCTTGCATCTTCTTTATAGGAAGCCTTTCGTGCTTGCTTGTTTATTAGCACCACTGTGTATGGTAATCATATCATTTACCAGTACCAGTGCCAGCTCTACCACTGTGCTAACTGTTGTCCAGTTGGGGCAGGCTGCCATTGTAGTATAGTCTAACCAAAACTGAAGCAAACACATAGAAAAAGTGGATTAGCTGGAGAGATGGCTCAGTGGTTAAGGCACTTGCCTAAAAAAATGGAGATGCACTGAGTGAATGTGCACTTGTAGTACAACTGGCCTCAGGTTATGTGTGGGAAACACCATGTTAGTCCCTGGTTCGCAATACTGGCCAGTGGCAGGCAGGTCTGAGTTTAGTGCCATTTAGAGTAATATGAGTCATATGTGAGTTTGTGGGCAAGTCACTTCATTTCTCTGAGCCTCCAGTTTCCTCTTCATAGAATTCTTGCAAGGGGTTATGGCCTATAAAGTTGGGTTTGTAGGGTGCACTCTGTAGAAGGCAGTGAAGTACTGGTGGGTTGGGTGCTATGGCATGTGCCCTGTGGTAGTGAGAGTGGTCACCACATTCTAGTATTAAAAGACAGGAATGGCTTGATATTCTCAGGAGAACTGGACTGGTAGTGATTGCTGAGCAAGTGTGGCAAGTTCATTGGGAATTCTCTGGGACAATGGCCCAACCTTGCTCTCTGTCAGACAGTGTGACATCAAGCATCCTCTTGACAGCCCACCATTACCAGTCTGTTAGACAGCTAAGATTTGTTAAACAGTGATACTCCCTCTTCTCTGAATGCTTTTTTTTCCCCTTTCCTGAGCTGTTTGGAACCTCTTGCACAGGGTTTCTTCACCCAGGCACATGAAACAGATTTTGATACTTCAGACTGTTCTTCATAAGTTAGTGGTCAGAGTAATGATCACAATAAAATACAAGGGGCTGGAGAGATGGCTTAGTGGTTAAGGCGCTTGCCTGCGAAGCCTAAGGACCCATGTTCCATCTCCAGATCCCATATAAGCCAGATGCACAAAAATGAGGCAAGCACAAGGTCGCACATGCCTACTAGGTGGCACAAGCATCTGGAGTTCGATTGCAGTGGCTGAGACCCTAGTGTGCCAATTCTCTCTCCCTCCCTCTCTTTCTCAATAAAAAATAAAAATAAATACAAGGCATGCAGCATCCTGGTTTTCATTGTCATTCTGTTCCTGAGTTGAGGCAACTGGAGGAAATAGCTTTGTCAAGACAGCCCAGTTTCTCCAGCTTCCTGAAATCATGAGACAAGTAGAAGGATACTGCATCTGGCAACTTGGAAAAAGAAAGCAATTGTTCTGCAGCACACCACCCACACTAACTCTTTTGGGTAGTGATTATCAGAGAGCTACTTCAGTCCCAGCTCTATCTGCCAGGGTTGGCAGGGTGTTTGTGCCCTTCAGAGTCCAGTCAACTCATTCTTTTATCTCAGCAGCCTCTTACGATCTTGGCTGGAGGACCTAAGTGACAGACATCCATCTTCCCAGACAGAGACAAGCCAGAACTTTTGAGGATTTAGAAAGCTGTGGGAAACCTTTATACTTTGATAATATCTTAATGTGGCTATCCCTGTTAAAATTTCTCATTGCTTAAAATCTAAAGAATCTTTTTTTCTGTTTGTGTTTTGTTTTTTCAGGATAGGGTCTCACTCTGTTGTCCTAGGCTGACCTGGAGCTCACTCTGTTGTCCCGGGCTGGCCTCAAACTCACAGTGATCCTCCTACCTCTGCCTCCAAGTGCTGGGACTAAAGGCATATACTACCACTTCCAGTTTAAAGAATCTTTTTTGGAGAATAGCTTATTGGACTTTAAACCTTTAAAACCTTTGTGGAGAGGGACATGGTGGCACACACCTTTAATCACAGAGGATTTCTGTGAGTTCCAGGCCAGCCTGATACTACCTAATGAATTCCAGGTCAGCGTGGGCTGAAAAATAAAATAAAACCTTAGTGGAGTGGGGCTGGGAAGATGGCTCAGTGGGTTAGAGCACTTGCCATGCAAGCATGCGGGCCTGATCTGCCCCAAGTTAAATTCTCCAGCACCCATGTAAAGGGCATGGCCATGCACATCTGTGATCCCAGTCCCATGGGGAATAGAGACCAGAGAATTGCTGGGGCTTGCTGGTCAGCCAGTCTGACCAAAAAAAAAAAAAAAAAATGGCTGCTCCAGCTTCTTTGAGTGACTGTTTCAAGGACACACAAAAAAAGAGTACACCCAGCATTCTCAGGCCTCCACACATAGGCACAGAACATGCTTATCTGCACACACACCATACTACACATACCACATATACACACACACAAGAAAAAGAAACACCTTGGTGGACTTATAGACTTGATCATTCTCTACAAAAATGATCTTGGACATACAATAGATCATCACCATACCCGTGCTAAAGCCACACAGTGGGGTGTGCTAGGACTTAGAGCCTGTATGGTGCAACACACAGCCCTGGAGTTAGCAACACGTGCCCCACTCATCCTCATCCTTATGTCCCCAGACAAGACTGCAACACCAGCCTGGTGCGGGCCTGCTGGAATGAGCTCTTCACCCTTGGCCTGGCCCAGTGTGCTCAGGTCATGAGTCTCTCCACCATCCTGGCAGCCATTGTCAACCACCTGCAGAACAGCATCCAGGAAGGTAGGATCTGGAGATGTGAGAGTTGAATGTGTCTTATTTCAGTGTGTACCTGTAGAAGACATCCCTGGCTGAGGTGTCTTATCACTTTATCTGTGTTGATCCACTGCCAACATAGCAGGTTAGCTAGCTAGCCTTAATGTCCACCTTGTCCAAAGGCCAAGGGAAGTTTGACTGCTTAGTCACAGGACCTTCACCCCAGTCAGCTTTTGAATTTCTGTCAAGCTACCCTTGGGTTTTTTTAAAACATTTTATTTTTGTAGTTGCCATAGATTTTAAGCATTATTTTCCAAAAAGACTAACAAACAGGCTGAAGAGATGGTATAGTGGATAAAACGTTTGTTGTGAAGGCCTGATTTTGAATCCCCAGTGCCCACATAAATGTAGGATGGGTGTGGCCGCCCCCCTGTAAGCCCAGTGTTTAAGAGGCAGAAATGGGACCTCCAGGGCAGACTAGCTAGCTAGACTAGCTGAATTGGTAAACTCTGGGTGAAGAATAGAGGAAGATGTCCAGTGTAAACCTCTGGCCTCCACATGCACACACACAGGTTTAAAATAAAAACAAGCCGGGCATGGTGGCACACGCCTTTAATCCCAGCACTCGGGAGGCAGAGGTAGGAGGATCTCTGAGAGTTCAAGGCCACCCTGAGACTACATAGTTAATTCCAGGTCAGCCTGGGCTACAGCAAGACCCTACCTCGAAAAACCAAAAAAGAAAAAAAAAGAAAAACAAAACCACTTTTTAAAATAGTTTTTATTTCTTTTCAAGCAGAGAGAGAGAGTGGGCACACCAGAGCCTCTGGCTACTGCAAACCAACTCCAGACACATGTGCTACCATGTGCATCTGGCTTACTTGGGTACTGAGGAATTGAAACTGGGTCCTTAGGCTTTGCAGGCAAAGCACCTTAACCACTAAGGGCTGAGGTGATTCAGTCTCAAGCTGGAGTACCCAAGTTCGACCTGCAGGCTCTATATTTAAAAAAAAAAAAAAAAAAAAAAAAAGCTGGAAACTGGCGGCAGGCTTCTATAATCCCAGCATGCTGATGTGGACAGTGAAATGAGAAGCAGAAATAAGAGAATTTCCCAGAAATACATGGCAAGCATAGCAAAGAACAGCAGAATAAGTGCTAGAGTGAGAAAACTCTGCCTGAAATGAGGTAGACAGACAAGGAGCAACCTGAAAATAGTCATGCATGCACTCACACACATACATATAAATAAAAACCATTTAAAAGGGTAGGGTGGCTAGAGAGATGGCTTAGCAGTTAAGGCACTTGCCTGAGAAGCCTGAGAACTCATGTTCCAATCTCCACATCCCATGTAGCCAGACACACAGTGACGCAAGCATGCACTGTCACATGTACACAAGGGGCGCACTCATCTGGAGTTCACAGCAGGCTGAAGGTCTTGGCACACCCATTCTCTCTCTACCTCTCTCTCAAAATAAAAATAATGATAATTTTTAAAAGACTGGGAAAAGTTAGTGTTCTGACCAGCACTCAGTGATGTTTCAAGAATCATCACAGCTTATATCTTTATCTTCACTGACAGGTTGTTCTTTCATGTATAATTCACAAATACTAAACAGTAGGAACTGTTATTTTTACATATGGGAAAACTTGGGCTCCAATAAAGTCCCCAGCTTGTCACCAAATGAAACAAGTAGAACTGGGACTCATATTCAGGTCCTTGCATCCCCTAGTCCAAAAAATATTTACCTCTCACAGATGCTTCTCATGAATGAATGACTCTTCTCTAGTAAGATCTGAAGCAGCCATCTGATATTTGGTGGTCAAATGGCATAGTAGTCACTTGGAGAAAGTAGAATATTCATTAAGAGCCTACAGAGACTTTCTGGTATGAATGGAGGCATTAGTCTAAGCCATAAGAGGAATTACCCATTGTCATCTATTGAGGCTGAGGGGGGCTGCCTGTAGGTGGAGACATAAAAGGGTCCCCGTCTGGGCATGGTGGCACACACTTTTAATCCCAGCACTCAGGAGGTAGAGGTAGGAGGATCACCATGAATTCCAGGTCAGCCTGGGCTAGAGTGAGACTCTACCTTGAAAAAAAAAAAAAAGGTCCCTGTTCAGATGCATTACTGAGGCAGAGCGCACCGGGTACCAGTACTTGGGCACCTCCCATTACTTCACCTTCAGCTGGAAACACAGCCCTTGGCCAACTTGAGATGACTCACGTTATCTTTAAGAAAGTGAATTTACCCTCTTATTTGTCTCCATTTGTGGCCCTTCAAAAGACTAGTTATGTTGTTCTTACCAGGGACTCTGTGATATTGGTTTCTAGATAAGCTTTCTGGGGACCGGATAAAGCAAGTCATGGAGCACATCTGGAAGCTGCAAGAGTTCTGTAACAGCATGGCAAAGCTGGATATAGATGGCTATGAGTACGCATACCTTAAAGCTATAGTTCTCTTTAGTCCCGGTAAGATATGTGGTGGGGACTTGTGACACTTTTGCACTGTGTCTACTGATTTTTTTTTTTATTGGTTTTTTCAAAGTAGGGTCTCACTCTAGCTCCAGCTGACCTGGAATTCACCTTGTAGTCTCAGGGTGGTCTTGAACTCATGGCGATCCTCCTACCTCTGCCTCCCAAGTGCTGGGATTAAAGGCGTGTGCCACTACGCCCAGCTACTGAAATTTTTTAACATGATCATGTTGACATCAGTGATATAGTGCCCTGCCAGATTTTATGTGACCCAGTGCTTTCATAAGTGCTTTGCTACCTAAAGATAGTCCGTGAGTCCTATTAAATCTTTGCTTTTATAGCCCCCCCCCCAAAATGTGCCATAATGCCTGGTGATGCCATGGACTTTATAGATTTCATTTGTGCCCTATTTAAACCATTGGCAAATAAGACTACCATCCAGTGTCCACTTTCCTTGTGGCTCTTCAGTTTGTGAGCATATCTAATCTAATCCAGGCAGATTGAAACTCATGTTAACCCAGTCTCTGTGGATAGCAGTAGCTGCTGCATATCACACTGGTGCATGACCACACAAAGGTATGATTGTAGCAGCTGAAGAGGCAACATGATTGTGGGGGAGGAGGGATGCCTGGGCTGGCCTTACATAGCTATTCTCAAGCCTCTAGAGAAGTCACTTAAGCAGATGCTGATGTCAACAGCAACAGTTGAATGTATTATAATATCTTTCTCCCCAACCCTACACTCAGCAATCAAAATATCTAATAGAAATGGAAGGCACTATATAATTAAGTATCTAGAAAGTAATTCTCATAATTTTGAAATCTCTTATGCAGTAAAAAGCAAGAAATAGGGCTGGAGAGGTGGCTTAGCGGCTAAGGTGCCTGCCTGCTAAGCCTAAGAACGCTGGTTCCAATGTCCAGTGGTTCCAATCTCCAGGGCCCACGTTTAGCCAGATGCAAAGTGATGCAAGGGCGCAATACCGCACTTGCCCACAAGGGGGTGCACGCATCTGGATTTCGTTCACAGCAGCTGAGAGACTGCTGGCGCGCCCATCTCTGTCTCCCTCTCCCTCTCTATCTCTCTAAAAATAAATTAAAAATATATCAAAAAATTTTGAAGCAATAAATACAGAATCAACCCAGGGGCAGCTTCTCAAGTTGAGGTGTCCACTCAGAAGCAAGACCCCCCCCCTTCTGGGAACTGCCTGGCATTGAGAAAGCACAGAAGGAGGCAAAACCACCATTCTAACAGTAATTTCCACCTCTGAATTAGCCTTTAAAGCTCTGTGTCATGTGCTTGAGAGGCTTGTCAAAGGGTTGACTAACAAAGCCAGGCGTGGTGGCGCTGCGCCTTTAATCCCAGCACTCGGGAGGCAGAGGTAGGAGGATCTCTGAGAGTTCAAGGCCACCCTGAGACTACATAGTTAATTCCAGGTCAGCCTGGGCTACAGCAAGACCCTACCTCGAAAAACCAAAAAAGAAAAAAAAAGAAAAACAAAACCACTTTTTAAAATAGTTTTTATTTCTTTTCAAGCAGAGAGAGAGAGTGGGCACACCAGAGCCTCTGGCTACTGCAAACCAACTCCAGACACATGTGCTACCATGTGCATCTGGCTTACTTGGGTACTGAGGAATTGAACCTGGGTCCTTAGGCTTTGCAGGCAAAGCACCTTAACCACTAAGGGCTGAGGTGATTCAGTCTCAAGCTGGAGTACCCAAGTTCGACCTGCAGGCTCTATATTTAAAAAAAAAAAAAAAAAAAGCTGGAAACTGGCGGCAGGCTTCTATAATCCCAGCATGCTGATGTGGACAGTGAAATGAGAAGCAGAAATAAGAGAATTTCCCAGAAGTACATGGCAAGCATAGCAAAGAACAGCAGAATAAGTGCTAGAGTGAGAAAACTCTGCCTGAAATGAGGTAGACAGACAAGGAGCAACCTGAAAATAGTCTTCTGATCGCCATAGGTGTGCCATCCCATGCATGCACTCACACACATACATATAAATAAAAACCATTTAAAAGGGTAGGGTGGCTAGAGAGATGGCTTAGCAGTTAAGGCACTTGCCTGAGAAGCCTAAGAACTCATGTTCCAATCTCCACATCCCATGTAGCCAGACACACAGTGACGCAAGCATGCACTGTCACATGTACACAAGGGGCGCACTCATCTGGAGTTCACAGCAGGCTGAAGGTCTTGGCACACCCATTCTCTCTCTACCTCTCTCTCAAAATAAAAATAATGATAATTTTAAAAGACTGGGAAAAGTTAGTGTTCTGACCAGCACTCAGTGATGTTTCAAGAATCATCACAGCTTATATCTTTATCTTCACTGACAGGTTGTTCTTTCATGTATAATTCACAAATACTAAACAGTAGGAACTGTTATTTTTACATATGGGAAAACTTGGGCTCCAATAAAGTCCCCAGCTTGTCACCAAATGAAACAAGTAGAACTGGGACTCATATCTAGGTCCTTGCATCCCCTAGTCCAAAAAATATTTACCTCTCACAGATGCTTCTCATGAATGAATGACTCTTCTCTAGTAAGATCTGAAGCAGCCATCTGATATTTGGTGGTCAAATGGCATAGTAGTCACTTGGAGAAAGTAGAATATTCATTAAGAGCCTACAGAGACTTTCTGGTATGAATGGAGGCATTAGTCTAAGCCATAAGAGGAATTACCCATTGTCATCTACTGAGGCTGAGGGGGGCTGCCTGTAGGTGGAGACATAAAAGGGTCCCCGTCTGGGCATGGTGGCACACACTTTTAATCCCAGCACTCAGGAGGTAGAGGTAGGAGGATCACCATGAATTCCAGGTCAGCCTGGGCTAGAGTGAGACTCTACCTTGAAAAAAAAAAAGGTCCCTGTTCAGATGCATTACTGAGGCAGAGCTTTTGGGTACCAGTACTTGGGCACCTCCCATTACTTCACCTTCAGCTGGAAACACAGCCCTTGGCCAACTTGAGATGACTCACGTTATCTTTAAGAAAGTGAATTTACCCTCTTATTTGTCTCCATTTGTGGCCCTTCAAAAGACTAGTTATGTTGTTCTTACCAGGGACTCTGTGATATTGGTTTCTAGATAAGCTTTCTGGGGACCGGATAAAGCAAGTCATGGAGCACATCTGGAAGCTGCAAGAGTTCTGTAACAGCATGGCAAAGCTGGATATAGATGGCTATGAGTACGCATACCTTAAAGCTATAGTTCTCTTTAGTCCCGGTAAGATATGTGGTGGGGACTTGTGACACTTTTGCACTGTGTCTACTGATTTTTTTTTTTATTGGTTTTTTCAAAGTAGGGTCTCACTCTAGCTCCAGCTGACCTGGAATTCACCTTGTAGTCTCAGGGTGGTCTTGAACTCATGGCGATCCTCCTACCTCTGCCTCCCAAGTGCTGGGATTAAAGGCGTGTGCCACTACGCCCAGCTACTGAAATTTTTTAACATGATCATGTTGACATCAGTGATATAGTGCCCTGCCAGATTTTATGTGACCCAGTGCTTTCATAAGTGCTTTGCTACCTAAAGATAGTCCGTGAGTCCTATTAAATCTTTGCTTTTATAGCCCCCCCCCCAAAATGTGCCATAATGCCTGGTGATGCCATGGACTTTATAGATTTCATTTGTGCCCTATTTAAACCATTGGCAAATAAGACTACCATCCAGTGTCCACTTTCCTTGTGGCTCTTCAGTTTGTGAGCATATCTAATCTAATCCAGGCAGATTGAAACTCATGTTAACCCAGTCTCTGTGGATAGCAGTAGCTGCTGCATATCACACTGGTGCATGACCACACAAAGGTATGATTGTAGCAGCTGAAGAGGCAACATGATTGTGGGGGAGGAGGGATGCCTGGGCTGGCCTTACATAGCTATTCTCAAGCCTCTAGAGAAGTCACTTAAGCAGATGCTGATGTCAACAGCAACAGTTGAATGTATTATAATATCTTTCTCCCCAACCCTACACTCAGCAATCAAAATATCTAATAGAAATGGAAGGCACTATATAATTAAGTATCTAGAAAGTAATTCTCATAATTTTGAAATCTCTTATGCAGTAAAAAGCAAGAAATAGGGCTGGAGAGGTGGCTTAGCGGCTAAGGTGCCTGCCTGCTAAGCCTAAGAACGATGGTTCCAATGTCCAGTGGTTCCAATCTCCAGGGCCCACGTTTAGCCAGATGCAAAGTGATGCAAGGGTGCAATGCCGCACTTGCCCACAAGGGGGCGCACGCATCTGGATTTCGTTCACAGCAGCTGAGAGACTGCTGGCGCGCCCATCTCTGTCTCCCTCTCCCTCTCTATCTCTCCAAAAATAAATTAAAAATATATCAAAAAATTTTGAAGCAATAAATACAG
The DNA here is from genome assembly GCA_036365145.1 of Orientallactaga sibirica. Lineage (NCBI taxonomy): Eukaryota > Metazoa > Chordata > Mammalia > Rodentia > Dipodidae > Orientallactaga > Orientallactaga sibirica. Next base: position 29,077,753 of record JAEOAD010000007.1, read on the forward strand.
AATCAACCCAGGGGCAGCTTCTCAAGTTGGGGTGTCCACTCAGAAGCAAGACCCCCCCCCCTTCTGGGAACTGCCTGGCATTGAGAAAGCACAGAAGGAGGCAAAACCACCATTCTAACAGTAATTTCCACCTCTGAATTAGCCTTTAAAGCTCTGTGTCATGTGCTTGAGAGGCTTGTCAAAGGGTTGACTAACAAAGCCAGGCGTGGTGGCGCACGCCTTTAATCCCAGCACTCGGGAGGCAGAGGTAGGAGGATCCAAGACTTCAAGACCACCCTGAGACTACATTGTGAATTCCAGGTCAGCCTGGGCTAGAGTGAGACCCTACCTCGCAAAACAAAACAAAACAAAAAGTTTGACTAATAATCTGTGAATGAGATTTTACAAAGCAGAGTAAAATCCAGAGGTACTTTTCTGTTTTCAGATCATCCAGGTTTGACAGGCACAAGCCAGATTGAGAAATTCCAGGAGAAGGCACAGATGGAGCTGCAAGACTATGTGCAGAAAACCTACTCAGAAGACACATACCGGTGAGGCACAAGACCCTACCAGAATCAGGCTCTTAGTGTGGGAAGGAGGGGGTAAGGCTGGGTTCGTACTGTCAAATCTAAGCTATGTCAGCCTTGCCATTTCTAGTAGCCTGACAGTGCCCCATTTGATGACAGTTGACTTCTGAAGTTGTACAGTCATGAATAAGATATGCTAGCATTCAGAGTGGTGGACAAGAGTCTCAGGACTGTTGACTGTTCTAGTACTGGTGTGTAGCTAAGGTGAAGGCTGCAGATTATGTCTCAAATTGGATAGGTTATGATCTTTTCTGGGGTTCATACTATGTAAGCCTTGAGTTCTCACATCAAGTGCAGAGGTGCTCAGCATCTGTGGGGAAAGGCAGCATTAGAGTGCATAAGAGAAAACAAATCTGGCCCCTAGGGCTGGAGAGATGCCTTAACAGTTAAGGCATTTGCCTGCAAAGCCAAAGGACCTAGGTTCAATTCCCCAGGATCTGTGTAAACCAGATGCACAAGGTGGCATATGCATTTGGAATTTGTTTGCAGCGGCTGGAGGACCTGGTACACCCATTCTCATTCCGTGTGTGTGTCTGTCTGTCTCTGTCTCTCAAATAAATAAAAATAAAAATTTAGGTGACTGGAGAGATGCTTAGCTGTTAAGGTGTTTGCCTGCAAAGCCAAAGGATCCCAGTTTGATTCCCCAGGGCCCACATTAGCCAGATGCACAAGGGGACACACGCATCTGGAGTTCGTTTGCAGTGGCTAGAGGCCCTGGTGTGCCCATTCATATTCTCTCTGTCTCTCTTTCTCTGCCTCTTTCTCACTCCCAAATAAATAAATTTTTTTGTTTGTTTTTGTTTTTTCATGGTAGGGTCTCGCTCTAGCCCAGGCTGACCTGGAATTCACTATGTAGTCTCAGGGTGGCCTCGAACTCACAGCGATCCTCCTACATCTGCCTTCCCAGTGCTGGGATTAAAGACACGCACCACCACGCCCAGCTTAAAAGCAACTTTCTTTAAACCATCTTCCATTGTAATCACTGCCCTTGTAAGTCAATGTCTCCAGTTTCTAGTACATACAGAATGGAGCTAACCACTTACATTTCCACACACACAATTTCAACCTATGGACTGGCATGTGAGAATATTGTTCCCCTATGAAGCCACAGGCCTGCTCCCAGTTTCTGTAGCCAGTAGACGACCAAATGGTCCTGTGGGACTTTAGACAGCCCTCACACTCTAGAATTACTTTGACATCAGCTCTGTGGCCTTGGAAAGTAGATGACATGTTTCTAATACTTGGCCATTCTGGTCCATACCTAGGGGTAGAGAGGAATGTAACATAGGATTTGGGGCCAAAATGAGATAAAGGAGGTTTCTTGTAGGACTCAGAAACCCATTCGGAGACATTTTCAAAAAAGGGGCTCTGAGTATAGTACATTCTGTTATAATTCACTTTCTAGTCCCTTGAGGAGCCAACTGAGCACTGGTATATATCCTTCCAAATGCTGCACATACACATATACATACAGTTGTGTTCCTCCTCTTCAATTTTATTGAGCAGTATAAATGCCTTTGATAACCACTGAGTATAGATTTTTTAAAAACTTATTTATTTGCAAGCAAAGAGAGTGAGATAGAGAGACAGAATGGACATGCCAGGGCCTGTAGCCACTGCAAACGAACTCCAGATGCATGTGCCCCTTGTGCATCTGGCTTATGTGGGTCCTGGGGAATTGAACCTGTGTCCTTTGGCTTCGCAGGCAAATGCCTTAATCACTAACCATCTCTCCAGCCCCTTTCTCTTTTTTTCCAAGATAGATCTTGTACAGTACAGCCGACCTCATTCTATAATTCTTCAGCTTCTTGAGTACTAGGATTACAGGCATCACTGCCACACCAGCATTACTGTCCTTTCAATGGGTTTGTAGCATTCCATTATATAGAAACACTATACTTCAACCTATCATCTGTTGGTGAATTTTCTAAGTGTTTTCTTTTTGTGAGTGAGGAGAGTAGCTGCAAACATATTGTATTTATATCTTTCTATCCACTTTGTTTTTTCTCATGATAAATGCCTGAACTGTTGAAAACAGAAAAACAAGAAAGCAGAAGGTGGATGGTGGATGTTTGGTTCAGTTCTGTGTGGTTCTGACAGAACATCCAGGAGCCAGTCCTAGGCTAAGACTACAGGCAGCTAGCCACTCCATTTCTCTTCTGCCCACTCTCTCTTCCAGATTGGCCCGGATTCTCGTCCGCCTGCCTGCACTCAGGCTCATGAGCTCCAACATAACAGAAGAACTATTTTTTACTGGCCTCATTGGCAATGTTTCAATAGACAGCATAATCCCCTACATTCTCAAGATGGAGACAGCAGAGTATAATGGCCAGATCACTGGAGCCAGTCTATAGTGCACATCAGGCACCTGCCACCAGCAAGAAGCCTCCTAGGACCGTGCAGACACAAAGGAAGGAAAAATAGTGGGATCTTGGTATGTGCAAATATTTTCAGTATGTCAGCCACTTCCTACCTGGTATCCTCTTACCTGTTTTTTCCAAACTAAAAAGACTAGTAGGATCCTTTCCTGCCATAAGAAATGTTTTAATGCCTTTTGATGAAGCAGATTTTGAAACAATCTTTTAACCCAATTTGTATTTAGAAATTCTCAAAGGGCACAAAACAAAACTGAAGTTTTATAATGTCAGAGACTAGTATTAAAACTAAAAGAACCTAAGAACAGAATGTGTAAATACATTTAAAAAAAAGTCCTTGGAATTATAGCTACTAATTACCAGGGTAATATTAGCACTTTCTAAGCACTTCTTACTAGCATTTGTAATGTTAGCAACATCTTGCCTAGACAGGGCAAATGGAAAACTGTGTCTTTTGCTGAAATGCTAATTATTTCTGTAAAAACTCACAAGGGTACAGGAGACAATCATTCATATTCAGAAAAGGGCAGCAGACTCCTAACTGTATGCACACAATGGTGGTGCTGTGTTAAATTCTGTGAGGAAAACGTGGCTTACTGGTGTTGTGTGTGTATAAGTAGCACAACTGGCAGTGACCCAAACCAGGAACTTCCAGCTAGGAGCTTGTTGGGTTTTCTGCCCATATCACTTGGTCTTGGTCTGTGAGGCATGTCTGCAGACCCCAGAATGTAGGATTCTCTTCTAGTTGGTTTTCAGAATTAGATTACATCTTGTCAGATTTGCCTGCAAAATAAGTCATGTAACTCCTACAATGACTGAAAATGTCTCCAGGTTCCTCCACCGCCATGGCTGTTAGAGCCTTTTGACCAAAAAGTACAGTGAACATTCTGAACTCATGACAGCACTTCCTGAATGTGACCTGGGGTAGCTCATGCTGTCCGCATGGGTGGGGAGTCCCATTTCCTGGTGTACCCAATGTTTGCAATTGATCAGAACCTGCAGCAGAATGGAAGATAGGCTGTGCAGCCATGTAGAGCTGAACAGAAAGCATCAGGATGCATTTTCAGATATTAGAGCTTGCCATGTCAGCAGATTGGCTCTTCTGGGAGGTTGTTCAGTGTCCTGGCACACCATGCTCTTTGGTTCCTCGGGGAGTGTCCCAGTTGAAGAACCCTCACAGCATTTTAAACGGAAGCATAACACCCACCCACTTTTTCAAAAGCAAAACTAAAGCTAGGCATATGATGCACATTTGTAATTCCTGCGCATGGGAGGCTGAGGCAGGAAGGTAAGAAATTAAAGTGAGGAGCAGGTCTGGGCTGTAACTCAGTGGTAGAGTGTTTGCCTAGCATGTGCAAGGCCCTGGATTCCATCTCTAGCATCAAAACAAAAAAAACAACCACAAAAAGGAACCTTTGTTCCCAAAGTGTTTTCTCCTCAGAAATTGTACTGACTGACCATAGCTTCCAACACAAGAATTCAGTCACAATGAAGTTAACTTTTTAAAGCATCCTACATTCCCATGGATGTGAATCAGCAACAGCCTTTCCTATGAGAAAAGTGGCAAATGGAAGGCTGGGCCAGGTGCTTTGTGATTTTGTTTGTCTGGTAGTAATAACACCTCCTGTAAGGTTAAATTTGTTGATACAAAAAGATCTGTGGCAACTGTCATGGGGCCCAAGGCCAAACAGGATGCATCCTCTTGAGGTGTTAAAAATGTCACTATCTCCAATTTCTAAATTCCTGGATTTAATTACAACATTTACAGGTCAGGCTTGAAATGCAAAACTAGAGGAATAGTGGGGATGGCCATTATAAAATGATAGAAAGGATTTAATTTTGCCAGCTTAAAGTAATGTTGGTTTCTTATACCAATATATTTTTAATTAAAAAGTTAAGACATAAAGACTGCATAAAACCATGATTGAGGTAGGTGTCCCTCATCTCTGCTTATAAAGGACTTTTAGAGGGAATCTATGTAACATGCAGTTGCTGGCTTGGTTTCTTTGATTTTGGAGAATGCCAGGCCTTATTCCCAAGGCACTCAGCAGCAGGGCCTGGGTATCCCATGTCCATTAGGCTATTTAGACTCAGGTTCAGGTGCTGAGCTCTGGTGAGAAAGCACCAGTGGGAAAAAGTCAATTATAACCTGCCTGGTCCTTCTAAAGTTTCAGTGGTTTCCCAGATCTTCTTGGCCTTACCTTGGAAAGACAAAAAGTGGCCTTTTTTTAAGTCACATCCACATAACCCAAATTCTCATTGCCTGAAGTATTTCAAGCCTTTGAGTGTAGGTCCTTTTATCTCTTATCAAATTGACTTACAAAGGTCAGCCTAAGACTAGTTATTTAGAGAAATCCCAAGCTAGTATTTAGGCTTCAGTTTTCAGAGGCTACCCTTGGCTAGGAGTCTGACACTATGGATCTGATGAGGCAAGATCAGGCCTCTTCCTGCCTAGTTCTGGCCACAAAGCCTAGCTACTCTTCCCTGAATGAGAGGACGGACAATGGCTTAGGGAGGTCAACAGACACAAGCTGTCTGGGCTCTTTTCTGTAAGTACCTCAAATAATGTTATATGTTGAAATTTAAGGAAATCATTTCATATAAGCAAAAAATAGGACAGAAAAGATGTAGACAAAGACCAAATTACATAAGTAGTAATATTCAAGTTACTCCCTCAAGGTGTTTGTAAAGTTCGTAATCCATATGTGCATGTGAGTGCGCATATGGAGGAGGTTGCTCTATTTGTTGTCTAATCTGTGTGTAAGGCTGCAGTTGGCATTCTTGTGTTTAGGTTTTTTTATTTAAGTTCAAGAAGAGTTACTTGTTATGCCCTTGAGGGATCGATCATTTTCTAGCTTGTCAGTATTAGATATGGACTCTGTTCTGAGGCAGTCAGGATACCAACCAAGATGGTCAAAGTAGACATTATGGCCTCTAAGTGAAGCAGCATCCATACCACACACACTTGGCAGCAAGGCAAGAATTTAGGACTTGAGCCGTAGTGAGGGCAGTTCTGCTCATGACCTGCCTCTGACCAGCAACCCTGGCAGTTTCTAGGATCTGGCCTCATGAAGTCCAGAAGCTTCTTGATGTTCTCCAGTGGAAACAGTTTGATGTGTAGGAGGCTGTAGGTGCTGCTGAACCACACTTCTCTATGCCCAGGCCATGAAAAGCATCATCATCTGACACCTTTTTTCCTGTGGAGGGTTCTGGGACCTCTTCGGGCCTAGAAACATCACCACCAAGCAGGTACCCACCTCTTCCTTTGCCCAACTTACATTCTAGATTATGTGGCTCTTTGCAAATGTTTTAAGTTTGATGTAAATTTTTGACGCCAATTCCAATTGAGATACTGGTTTAGATCTTTTGTGCAAGGTTCTGGACCTCCTCATTGAGTGCCTCCCACCACTGGTCCTTTCAGTGGCATTGTATCCATAGTTACAGGCCTGGATGACTGAATGAATGTACATGTGTTTATGTCTTCTCTGTACAGTGTATATAGTGTGTACATAGGTGTATATTATGTATACAGACACATAGCCACGCATCCAAACTTGTGTTATTGAATTGATGCTAGCATTGCTAAGGTGAATGGATGTGGGTGTTGCACAGTCTCTCAACAGGGAAGCTGTGCTGGTGAGTTTCTTAACTGTTTTCAAGGGACTGCCTGGGAAGGGCTGGATAGTCAGTCTTCAAGCCAGAGAAGGTCCGTACAAGAGAGCAGTTCTCTGGGTTCACCAGTACCAGGGAAGCTAGGACAGTTTAGTCTAATATCAAAAAACAACTGGTCATTATGATCCTGCAAAACAGCCATTTAGGCCTAACAGGGAGGAAGGAACTTGATGGCTGAGGTCATCAGCCTTCCTCAGTACTCTGAACTCTTCATGTGGTTCAGACAGTCAAGGACTCAGGACTCCCAAGAAAAAGGAAGCAGTCTCTCTTACCCCTATCCTTGTGACTTTCCCACCTATTCCAGGTAAAAATAACCAGCCTACCAAGAATTCTTTAAAAGTAAATGCCAATGGTAACAGCTAACCTTTGTGGCATTTAAGCTACAAATAATAAATTGCTCCTATAACTGAAAGTATATGAAGGAAATCTAGACTTAAATCCATTCTGTAAATTATGATTTAAGTTTTTCAGAGAAAAATCACATTTGATATGGAAATGTTTGGCCCATTAAAAAAAAAAAAAAAAAACTAAGGATGCCAAATTTTCCTCATCTGCCAGGTCTAGCTGATGGAATTTGGCTCCCATGATTGGGATTTGGGCTGCTGGTGGCTATGGTGAGCAGAGGCCTGGCTAGGAAGCCATTGGCTAAATGCTAAACTTGCATGACCCACGGGTTGCCCTATGTGTTTCTGAGGTAAGCTATCAAATGTTTCAGAAACACTTCAGGAGACCCTAGTCCTCAGTGCCTTTTGCGAGACGTGGGTAATTTAACCTTCGGCTTCCCAGCTCTGCCATGTCCCTGGCCTCACCCTCGTGATTGTTTAGGTCTTGACCATGCTGTTGCCTATTGTGACAATCACTACTGAAAGTGGCTTTCCAGTTAAAACACACATGGAAGGCTAACATTCTCAAAATGAACACTTCAGTTTTCTTTGGGGGCTAGTGGTCTTAGCAGCAGCCTAAGGATAATTCACTTGTGAGCTTAAAGTGTCTTAGGGAGAAAAAAGAAATGTCAAGACATTTCTAATACTCAGCAATCTGTACTTTCAGTTTAAAAGTCATTAATTTTAGTGTCTTTACATACAACATAGAAAAATGCTCAACATTAAACTATAGATAGTGTTAAATTTTAGTGTTTTGGGTAACATTTTGAAGAAGACTACATTACACATGGCCTTTCTTCAGGAAAAGTATCATCAGTTGTCATTCATGGACTCCAATGCTGCTGCACATACAACTCAAGTGCTGGAATATTTTTCTAGTCTGTTTTCCCAATTATCTTGTAAATCAGTGTTCAATTAGTTTTATAACTGAAAAGCTGCACATTTTTCATAGTACCAATTAGTTTTACCTGTAGTTTGGATTTCTGTATTAAAATGTAGCTGCATTATCAGCCCTTAAAAAAAAAGACATTAAAGGAAAATTTAGTGTGAGATTTTCTTGGGACCGTTTCTGTAACTTCTACCCTTCACAATCTAGAAAGTACCATTTATGCCATTACCTTTTGATTCCAGGTTTAAAACCTGTTGAATGCTGTAGCTTTACACAGCTTTCTTCCCCCTGTGAGATCAGCTATTATGTGATGGCATTTTAAAAGCATGTTCTTTTTAAACTAAATTTTATATCTAATCAATGTCTTCAGTCTTGAAGAAGAATTTGCATTGTTGTGTCTGTATATAGAGTATTGCAGTGCATGATTAGCTTTATGCATTTTATTAAATGCTGTTTCAATGTGGCATTATTGTTGTGGCTTAATACTACCTAAATGAGGTTTATACTATTAAAAGTGAATTAAAAACTAGCATATGTGTTTAATTTTTTAAATATTTTTATTTGCAAGCAGAGAACAGAACTGGTGCACCAGGGCCTCTGTAAAAGAAATTCCAGTTGCATGCACCACTGTGCATCTGGCTTTACATGGGTGCTGGGGAATCAAATTTGGGTTGCTAGGCTTTTCAGGCAAGTGCCTTAACTACTAAGCAATCTTCTCTCTAGCCCCTCACTTTTCTTTATAACAGTAACATGTGGCCCAGGCCCCTTCCTCCTGGCAACTGCAAGTGGGTAGCAACAGCTCTCAGCCTAAATAAAGCCTTCACCAAAGTGATTTGTATCTGCTGGTCACAAATACCTTTAGTGGAAAACTCAAGCTGGACAGGTGTGGAGGTTAAAGATGTCACTGATGCTTCCAAAGCATGGGTGAGCCATGCAGACAAACCAGCATGCTGTCTGCATAAGGTATTTGCTGTCAAGGTAAAAGTGTTTAAGATTCAGGAGCTGGCTTGAAATTACCATGTCCTCTGACCTCCTTTACAGCTAAAAATTCTGAAGTCCAAAGTCAGATTCATGACAGAACTCCTAGGCAGCTCCTCCAAATAAAAGAATTGGTCACTTCAGAGGAACGGACCAAAACCATCTGCCAAATGCTGGTAGTAGGATGCCAACTAGAGAGTCCTCAAAATGACCAGTTTCTTCAATTTCTACGTATTTTAACCCCTCCCCCCTTTTTTTGGTCACTCCTAAATAGGAAAAAACAGATGACTACTCACTCCAAATGGTGTTGATTTTCATCTGCTGCCCATAGAACAGTGTGGGCCAACAGTAAAAGTAGCTCTATAGAAGTCACCAACTGCCTACACAGATTGTCCCAGCCTTAGAAGGCACCAAGGTCAGGCCTGAAGTTAAGCCCAAGACTTGTGACCCCTTGAGGCCTGGCTGCAACCTCTTTGGGCTGAGGGAAGGGGAATGCTCATTCCCATAAGCTGCCACACCAGCATCAGAAACCTAAATTAAATAGTATGGGCAAAGGCCCAGATGTACAAGTCTGCTGCATGCAGCCCTTGTAGCCAAGCAAAAAGGCCATCAGCTGGATAGTAGAGATGGTAGTCAGCTGTGCAGGGCAACACCGGTACCCAGAGGAGGGAGTTCAGTGTAGGGCAGGTCATGAGTCACCCTCCCAAAAGGGTACGGGGGGGGGGAGGGTAAGAGGGAACCAGGGGCCAAATTCCAGTGAAACACCAAGCACTCCTGTGTACTATACATTAGAGCCACATGCCTGCGTTCAACCCCTAACCCCCACAGGCCAAAATCACCACAAACTAGAACCAGAGCAGTGAATGAAAAGGATCCACATCTGAGCAATTTAAAGTGATAATCCCCCATGACACACTGTTGCCATCACAGAGCTGCTGAACTGACTCATGTGGCAGATGTTATCCTCAGCCTGTGCAGAGGAGACTGGAGGAAAGCAGCTCTGTGCTAACCACCCTTGTACAGTTTTAACTACAGCCTCCCCATCTCCTAGAAATTTGCTCCCTTGGCCTAGTGCCAAAGTTGGGGGGGGGTGGTAAATGTTAAGGTGATCCTAGAGGAAAGAACTACGAAGAAAGTAAGATGTCTCACTCTCTCCCAAACTAGCAAGCAAAGGCCAAGAGCCAACAATCGGTCTAGGACAGCACTGCTCAGCAGGGACTTGCCTTAGTGAGGATCCCCATCTAGTCCACAGCATGGACCTCCAGGAAGCAAGGGCTGCAGAGCTTCGGTTGAAAAGTCATCTTGGATTACTAAAAGCACCCAAAGAACCTGCATAGAAGGGTATCCATCCTGCCAGCCACACAAAATGAAGTGTCAACTGGCTGTGCATGTGCCTTCCCCAGCATATCCTTGTGCCAACAGGACCAGATCCACCAAATGCAGAAGAGACTAAGTCTTTTATTGATACCACTCAGCAGCTGGTGACCCCAGCCCTGTTCCCCAAGTCTTATGCAGGTGGGTAAGGCAGCCTTTTCACTGCAGATTGCCAGCATCTGTGGGGGCAAGGTAACCAGTGTCCACCCCGTTAGAGACCACCAGCCAAGTCCACAGTGGCCTTGCTCAGTCTTTCATGCTGGCTCTCAGAGCAGCTTTGTACTTCCCTGTCATCTCCTTGGGTAAAGGCACCACTCTGGGGCAGGGCACCTGCCCTTCCACTTCACACATGCACTCCCGCAGGCAGTACTTCCGGGGTCCAAAGTTAGCTGGATGAGAGCGCTGCTGCCTCTCCTGCTCCTCCCTCCTGAGGGTTTCCCTGCCAAGGAACACACACAGAAGCATGACCAGGAGCTCAGGCAGAAAGCACCTCTCCATAAGCTAGGGGGACCACACCTCTTGCCTGATACCCAGTCTTCACAGTCCACCCCCCTAGGCCTAAGGAGGGAGCATAGACTGCAGCCTCCTCTGTAAGGGAACCAGGGAGCCAGGCACTGGAGCAGCTGGCAGGCAGGTTTCACAGCTGACAACTACAAGGCAAAGAGGCTTAAAGGTTGAGTCATTTCAGACTTATCGGCTTCCTCTTTTTCTTCCTGTCTGTCCTCATTCATGAAAACGATTTGACACCAAGACCAAAACTTCCCAGAGCAATGTCAACATCTTCCTGGAGCAAACAGCAGCATTTCAACTGCAAATCACGGCAGGGATAGCTCCTGTGCATGCTCTCAGAAGCTCAATGACCAACTCACCATCTGCTGAGTAGCAAGAGCAGGCCAGAATTCATTCTAGCACCCAAGCTCTTGTTACTATCTGGGGCTCTAGTATTTTCCCCTCCCCACACATCCCCCATCTCTCTCATCATTCTTTGGGCCAAGAAAGTTTGCTCCTGGTCAACCCCAACAACTCACTCATTCTTCCCCAAGATTTTTCTGATGTGTTCCATGATCTCTTTATTACTCTTGTTCTCCACATCCACCAGGACCTGCTCCCCAGAATCTGAAAACAAGAAGTATAGGGGAGCAGTTGAGGACTCAAGCATACTTCTCAGCCTCACAAGGCTGCACTGCCAGGTGTGGCAGCATTCAGGAGACTGCAATAGGAGGATCAATGATTTAAGACCAGCCTGGGCTACACAGGGAGACCCTGTCTCTACTTTGCTTTTCGTGGCTATTTTGTTTTTTAATATTATCAATAACATTAACCTTCCAGTTTTTTTTTTTGTTTGTTTGTTTTTTTGGTTTTTCAAGGTAAGGTCTCGTTCTAGCCCAGGCTGACCTGGAATTCACTCTGTAGTCTCAGGGTGGCCTTGAACCCACAGCGATCCTCCTACCTCTGCCTCCCGAGTGCTGGGATGAAAGGCATGCACCACCACGCCTGGCTCATTTTTTTTTTGGGAGAGAGACACAGATAGAGACAGAGAGAGAGGAGAAGACAGATAGAGATGGGCGCACCAGCAGTCTCTCAGCTGCTGCGAACGAAATCCAGATGTGTGTGTCCCCTTGTGGTCAAGTGCGGCATTGCACCCTTGCGTCACTTTGCATCTGGCTAAATGTGGGACCTGGAGATTGGAACCAGCGTTCTTAGGCTTAGGAGGCAGGCACCTTAACTGCTAAGCCATCTCTCCAGCCCTCATTTTCCATTTTTTTAAGACAGGAGCAGACATAGACTTGAGGTACATACAAAAGCATACTATCTTAAGACATTTCATCTTAAAACTGATGAAGAGGGGCTGGAGGGATGACTTAGCAGTTAAGGCATTTGCCTGCAAAGCCAAACATCCCAGGTTCAATTCCCCAAGACCTACATTAGCCAGATGCAGAAAGGGCCGCATGCATCTGCAGTTCGTTTGCAGTGGCTGGAGGCCGTGGCACGCCCATTCTCCCTCCATCCCCCATCAAATAAATAAAAATAAAATATTTTTTAAAAACTGAGAGCCGGGCGTGGTGGCGCACACCTTTCATCCCAGCACTCGGCAGAGGTAGGAGGATCACTGTGAGTTCAAGGCCACCCTGAGACTCCACAGTGAATTCCAGGTCAGCCTGGGCTAGGGTGAGAGAAAGAAAAAACTGGTGAAGAGATTCAATGTAATCTCACCCTACCACAATGCCAGCACATGTTTTTGTACAAACTAAGAAAGTGAACCTTAAATTCCTATGGAAATGAAAAGCCATAATTTTGAAAAAAAATCCCAAGGCCGGGTATGTAATTCAAGTTAGAGTATTAGGCTAGCCTCCATAAGACCCAAGGTTTAACACTCACACCAGAAGAAAAGAGGGGTGCTGGTTTTCCAATTTCAAATGGACTGGAACCAGCAAGACAGTGTGACCACGATGACTCAAAAAAGGCAGTCTTCAAATGCTGAGCCAACTAGCCATCCACACAAAATGAATTTAGACCTTTCCCCCACAAGATTAAGGAAAATATTAGAATGGATCAGTTACTTTCCCACTGCTGGGATGAAACATCTAATCAGAAACAATCTAAGGAAGGAAAGGGTTTATTTTTAGCTTACACTTTTCAATATGGCAGGAGCAGGAAGCTGGCACACATCATCTCACCAGCAGGAAGGAAAGAGAGAAAGTATGGCAAGCATGGCTGGTCTCTAACATTTCAAGGCCTGCCCCCCACAATGACACTTTCTCCAGCAAGTCTTCAGCTCCTACAGGTTCCACAACCTTCCCAAACAGTGTTATCAACTGAGGATTAAGTATAGAAACAACATGAGTCTATGGGGACCACTTTATATTCAAACTACCACATTAACAGTTAACACTTATAAAATGTCTATAAAATGTCTAAAAGAGGAGTGGGAATGTAGATCAGCAGTAGTTTATCACCTAGCAAGTGCAAGGCCCAGCACAACATAGGAGAAAATCTTCATGACCTTACCAAGATAGCAATATTTTACATACAGCATTAAAAACACAACCCAAAGCCGGGTGTGGTGGTGCATACCTTCAATCCCAGCACTCGGGAGGCAGAGGTAGAAGGATTGCCGTGAGTTCAAGGCCACCCTGAGACTACATAGTTAATTCCAGGTTAGCCTGGGCCAGAGTGAGACCCTACCTCGAAACACCAAAAAAAAAAAAAAAAAAAAAAAAAAAAAACCATACAAGAAACCAGTAAGATGAACTTAAAAACAAAACCACATCAGAAGACACCATAAGCAGAGGGAGAAAATACTCATAACGTATGTACTGATATATATATAAACTCTCACAACTCAGTAAGATAACCTAACTAGAAAAAAATGGGCGAAAAAAAAAGTTTTAAAAGAAAAAATGGGTAAAGTATCTGAAGAAACATTTTAAACAAAAAGAAATGAAAAATACAATGTTTAAGGCTGTAGAGATGGCTTAGCAGTTAAGGCACTTGTCTGTGGAGCCTAAGGGCCCAGGTTCAATTCCCTATTACCCAAATAAACCAGATGCACAAGGTAGTGCATGTATCTGGAGTTCATTTGCAGTAGCTAGAGGGCCTGGTGTGCCCATTCTCTTGCTCTCTCTAGTAAATAAAAATTAAAAATATATATATATAGCTGGGCATGGTGGCACATGCCTTTAATCCCAGCACTCGGGAGGCAGAGGTAGGAGAGTCGCCATGAGTTCAAAGCCACACTGAGAATAGAATGAATTCCAGGTCAGCCTGGGCTAGAGTGAGACTCTACCTCGAAAAAACAAAAAAAAAGTTATATATACATATACATGTATAATGTCTAATAAGCACATGGAAAGATGGTCATTAGGAAAACTAAAGCTAAAAACAGACGATGCCAAGTGTTACTGAAGATGCTGGGTAACTGCAACTTGCACAATTGCTGTGGAAACACAAAACACTGCAGCTACCTGAGACAATGACAACTACGACAAAAGAAAACAGGTTAGGCCAGGCGTGGTGGCGCACGCTTTTAATCCCAGCACTCGGGAGGCAGAGATAGGAGGATCGCTGTGGGTTCGAGGCCACCCTGAGACTACAGAGTGAATTCCAGGTCAGCCTGGGCTAGAGTGAGACCCTACCTCGAAAAACCAAAAAAAAAAAAAAAGAAAGAAAAGAAAAGAAAAGAAAACAGGTTAGAAAAGAAGTGTCACTATTTGCAGATAGCATGAGTATAGTGGAAGTAAAAAATCCTAACTAGGGGGCTAGGCAATTAAGGCATGTGCCTAGAAAGTCAAAGGATCCCGGTTCAACTCTCCAAGACCCACATAAGCCAGACGCACAAGGTGGTACATGCATCTGGAGTTTGTTTACAGTGGCTGGAGGCACTGGCACACCCATTCTCACTCTCTCTCTTTCTGTTACTCTCCACCATCTCTCTCACAAATAAATACATAAAAATAAAATTTAAAAATGTTTTAAAATCCTAACTAGGGAAGCTAGAAAAAACTAGGGATAATGCAAAAAGACACAGGCACAAATACAAAGTCAACTGTACTTCTATGTAGTTTGGTTATTACCACCAAACAACTAGAAAATGAAATTTGTAGAAATATCAGAGTATTGTTGAAATGGTCTCAAAATGATTTATAAGTAACAAAATCACAGCAAGCATTTTTCTAGAAACTGCCAAATATTTTTAAGTTTATATGGAAATACTAGGGGCCACATAGGACTTGTGGCACACATCTGTAATCCCAGCACTCAGAAGGCCATGACAAAAGGATCACAAATTCAAGGCTGGACTCTTCAAAACAGCAAAGACCAAAGGGGGGGGGGGAAACTAGCATGGTGGCACACGCCTTTAATCCCAGCACTGAGGAGGCAGAGGTAGGGAGTCTGCCATGAGTTTGAGGCCACCCTGAGACTACACAGTGAACTCCAGATTAGCCTGGGCTAGAGTGAGACTCCAGTGAGATCCTTCCTTGAAAAGCCAAAAAAAAAAAGCAAGACCCAGGTAGAGGGATGGCTTAGCAGTTAAGAAGCTTGCCTGCAAAGCCAAAGGAACCAGATTTGATCCCCCAGGACCCACACAAGCCAGATGCACAAGGTAGCACATGCATCTAGAGGCTCTGGTGTACGCATTCTCTCAAGTAAAAAAAAAAAAATTGGGCTGGAGAGATGGCTTAGCGGTTAAACACTTGCCTATGAAGCCTAAGGACCCTGGTTCGAGGCTCGATTCTCCAGGACCCACATAAGCCAGATGCACAAGGGGGTGCATGCATCTGGAGTTCGTTTGCAGTGGCTGGAGGCCCTGGCACACCCATTCTCTCTCTCTCTCTCCCTGCCTATTTCTGTGTGTGTGTCTCTCTCTCAAATAAATAAATAATATTTTTAAAAATTATATATATATATAAAAAACAAAGACCAAAAATCAAAGGACCAAGAATAACAAAATAACTTGGAGGAGGGGTATGGTACCACATTTCATTAGAAAGCTATAATATGAAGCATGGTGTATTAGCATAAGAACCATGGAAAGAATTCATAAATTATATTGAGTGACTGCATATGGTAAAATGTGTGACTTAAATCATTTTTACTATAGCATACAATTCAGTAGTCTTTGTACAGTCACAGTATTCTCCAGAACTTTCCATAATCTTACACAAAATCCTGTACCAACCCATTCTATATTCCCCACCCCTGGTTATCACTTGCTGCTCTGGATTCTATGTGGTGTGGCCTTATGTATTAGGCTTGTCACCTACCATCCTGCCATGGTTTTGGCAGGGATCAGCACATCAGCCTTTCCCAACCAGCAGTGAGAGATCCAGTTCATAGTGAGCTGGTTTTAAACAAAGATGATAAGAAAATGAATGAGGAAACATGCAATAGTTGTACTGTAACACCTAGACATCACAAATTTAGGAAGCAAAACAACTTCAATCTCCACCTTACTCAATATACAGAAAATAAGAGTGTGAGTTTATCACAGATGTAAAACATAACATCTGAAGTTACATGCCTCTCAGGGAATTGAAGGCGCTTGCCTGCAAAGCCTGAGAGGACCCAAGCTCAATTCCCTAGGACCCACTTAAACCAGAAGCACAAGCTGACACATGCATCTTGAGTTTATTTGCGCTGGCTAGAGGCCCTGGGCGCCCATTCTGTCTACCTCTTTCAAATAAATTTAAGGACCCGGGTTCAATTCCTCAGTTACCCATGTAAAGTCAGATACACAAGGTGGCTCATTTATCTGGAATTTGTTTGCCTTAGAGACCTGGTGTGCCCATCTCTATGACCTCTTTCTCTATCTCTCTCTCATAATTAAAATTTTTAATTTTTAAAATTTATTTTAAATGAGACAAATAGAGATGAGAAAGAAAGAATGGGCACGTCAGGGCCTCACTGGCCTATGACGCCCTGCCACCTTGTAAAGGATCAGCAGTGAACCTTGATCAGCCTTCAGGCAACCTTAACTTAAGCCATCTCTCCAGCCCCTCGTTGGCTGGGAAGGGCTCAGGACACAGCCCTCTAGCACAAACAGATGGCTGTGGTGGTTTATTCTGGTGTCTCCATCTTAAATGTAGGTCCCCAGCTGGAGGCAATTTGGAATTTAGTGTATTGTTGGGAGTGGACTTATGGGTGAGCCAGCTTCCCATGCTGGTCTGGCACGCTCTCCTGTACTGTCCACCTTATGTTGGCCAGGGAAATGTCACCCTCTGCTCATGCCATCATTTCCCCCTGCCATCAAAGAGTCTGTAAGCCAAAAATAAGCCTTTTCCTCCCACAAGCTGCTCTTAGGTGTTTCCTAATAGCAATGTGAGTTAACTGCAACATCCAGCTTGCCAGGTATGAAGACATCTAGAATGACAGGCAGAACCTCAGAGGTCAGGACTCCACAGCTTCCAGCCAGGTATTGTCTCCTTCCTCCTCCCACTTACCTCACTGCAAAGCAGGATTTTCTGTTTGTATTGAAAGGCTAAGAAGGAAACAGAAAATGGCTCAATTTGTGCTGGACCAAAAACATGTTTGTGAACAGGGTCTGAAGTTGATTCTTTATTTAGGGGTGGATCCTACTCATCTGGAGTTGCATTCTCCAGATCTTAGGAGACAAATAGAGTGAGAAAGAAAGCTACCAACACAAACCCCTTGCTGGTGTTAATCACTGGTTCAAAGTTACCCCTGTAGAGGGATGGTCCATGCAAAGCCAGGGAACCAGATTTGATCCCCTCTGGACATGCATCATGCGCATTCTCTGTAGGCTGGAGAGATGGATACATGAAGCCACAAGGACCCTGGTTGAAGCCGATTCTCTAAGCCTGCACAAGGGGGTGCATGCATTTCAGTGGCTGGAGGCCCTGGCACACCCATTCTCTCTCTCTCTCTCCTGCCTATTTCTGTGTGTGTGTCTCTCTCTCTCAAATAAATAAATAATATTTTTAAAAATTATATATATATATAAAAACAAAGACCAAAAATCAAAGGACCAAGAATAACAAAATAACTTGGAGAGGGTATGGTACCACATTTCATTAGAAAGCTATAATAGAAGCATGTGTATTAGCATAAGAACCATGGAAAGAATTCATAAATTATATTGAGTGACTGCATATGGTAAAATGTGTGACTTAAATCATTTTTACTATAGCATACAATTCAGTAGTCACAGTCACAGTATTCTCCAGAACTTTCCATAATCTTACACAATCCTGTACCAACCCATTCTATATTCCCCACCCCTGGTTATCACTTGCTGCTCTGGATTCTATGTGGTGTGGCCTTATGTATTAGGCTTGTTACCTACCGTCCTGCCATGGTTTTGGCAGGGATCAGCACATCAGCCTTTCCCAACCAGCAGTGAGAGATCCAGTTCATAGTGAGCTGGTTTTAAACAAAGATGATAAGGAAATGAATGAGGAAACATGCAATAGTTGTACTGTAACACCGAGACATCACAAATTTAGGAAGCAAAACAACTTCAATCTCCACCTTACTCAATATACAGAAAATAAGAGTGTGAGTTTATCACAGATGTAAAACATAACATCTGAAGTTACATGCCTCTCAGGGAATTGAAGGCGCTTGCCTGCAAAGCCTGAGAGGACCCAAGCTCAATTCCCTAGGACCCACTTAAACCAGAAGCACAAGCTGACACATGCATCTTGAGTTCATTTGCGCTGGCTAGAGGCCCTGGAACGCCCATTCTGTCTACCTCTTTCAAATAAATTAAGCATAAGGACCCGGGTTCAATTCCTCAGTTACCCATGTAAAGTCAGATACACAAGGTGGCTCATTTATCTGGAATTTGTTTGCAGTGGCTTAGAGACCCTGGTGTGCCCATTCTCTCTATCGACCTCTTTCTCTATCTCTCTCTCATAATTAAAATTTTTAATTTTTTAAAATTTATTTTATATGAGACAAATAGAGATGAGAAAGAAAGAATGGGCACGTCAGGGCCTCTAGACACTGCAAACAAACTCCAGACACGTGCGCCACCTTGTGCATCTGGCTTACATGGGATCTAAAGAATTGAACCTTGATCTTTAAGCTTCGCAGGCAAGTGCCTTAACTCATAAGCCATCTCTCCAGCCCCTCGTTGGCTGGGATTTCTAGGGCTCAGGACACAGCCCTGCAGTAACTACCAGCACAAACAGATGGCTGTGGTGGTTTGATTCTGGTGTCTCCATAAACTTATGTGTTGTGAATGTAGGTCCCCAGCTGGAGGCAATTTGGGAATTGGATCCTCCTGGAGGTAGTGTATTGTTGGGAGTGGACTTATGGGTGTTATAGCCAGCTTCCCCTTGCTGGTGTTTGGCACGCTCTCCTGTTGCTATTGTCCACCTTATGTTGGCCAGGGGATGATGTCCACCCTCTGCTCATGCCATCATTTCCCCCTGCCATCATGGAGCTTCTCGAGTCTGTAAGCCAAAAATAAGCCTTTTCCTCCCACAAGCTGCTCTTGGGTGTTTCCTAATAGCAATGTGAAGTTAACTGCAACAATGGCTTGCCAGGTATGAAGACATGAAATGAAGTCCCACCCTGACAGGCAGAACCTCAAGGGTCCTGGAGGACCCAAGGCTTCTGCCCCTCACAGCTGCCCACTCAGCTTCCAGCCAGGTATTGTCTCCTTCCTCCTCCCACTTACCTCACTGTCCAGAAAAGAAAAATATCCCAGGATTTTCTGTTTGTATTGAAAGGCTAAGAGAAACAAATTAGGTGTGGTAGCTCACAGCTGTACCCCTGCACTCAGGAGACTGGGGCAGGAGACTGCCACAAGTTTGAGTTCAGTCTGGGCTACAGAGTAAGACCCTACCTCAAACAAAAACAATCTAATGTCGGGGCTGGAGAGATGGCTTAACGGTTAAGGCACCTACCTGGTAAGCCTAAGAACACCCATTCGATTCTCGAGGTCCTGCATTTAGCCAGGTCCAATGCCCTTGCATTTAGCGGCTGAGAGGTTGCTGGCGTGCCCATTCTCTCCATTCCTTCCCTCCCTCTCCCTCTCTCTCTGAGTCTCCCCTGGGGGAGAAGTACTGAATGCCAGAGTGACACTAGAACCTCCTATGACCCCACGGAGAGTACACAACACAAGCCCAGGACAACTGACTGCCATGCTCACTGTGATGATTAATCTCTGATTGTCAACTTGACAGGGTTTAGAATCACAATGTGAAGGATTTTCTAGATTGCATTAGTTGAGAGGAAAGACTCATCCTATTTGCTGGGTGTCCCATTCTGGGTTCCATTCCTTCCCATGCCTGCAAAGCCTCCCTCTCCTCTCTCTCTGAGTCTCTCCAAATAAATAGATATTTTTAAAACCATTTTGGTGGAGAGAGTTTAGCAGTTGAATGCCAGAGTGACACTAGAACCTCCACATGAGTTTGTTTACAGTGGCTAGAGGCCCTGGTGTGCCCATTCTCCTCTTAGCTCTCTTTCAATCTACAGGGCCAATGACACAAGCTTAATGACCCCAAGAGAGTACACAACACAAGCCCAGGACAACTGACTGCCATGCTCACTGTGATGATTAATCTCTGATTGTCAACTTGACAGGGTTTAGAATCACCATGTGAAGGATTTTCTAGATTGCATTAGTTGAGAGGAAAGACTCATCCCATTTGTGGGTGTCACCATCCCATGAGCTGGGTTCCTGGATTGTATTAAAAAAAAAAAAAGAGGGAAAGGGCTAGAGAGATGGCTTAGCAGTTAAGTTGCATGCCTGCAAAGCCAAAGGACCCAGGTTCAATTCCCCAGAACCCACATAAGCCAAATGTACAGGGGGCACATACATCTGGAAAGCCCTGGTGGACTCTCACGTGCTCTCTCTCTCTCAAATAAATAGATATTTTTTAAAAGGGGGTGGTGGAGAGATGGTTTAGCAGTTAAGGCGTTTATTTGCCTGCGAAGCCTAAGGATCCCAGTTCAATTCTCCAGGTCCCATGTAAGCCAGATGCACAAGGGGGAACACACATCTGAAGTTTGTTTACAGTGGCTAGAGGCCCTGGTGTGCCCATTCTCACTCTCCCTCTCTCTTTCCCTCTATCTCTAATAAACAAATAAATAAATAAATAAATAAATAAATAAATAAAGTCTTTTTTTAAAAAAAAAGATGCAGGGCTGGAGAGATGGCTTAGCGATTAAGCACTTGCCTGTGAAGCCTTAGGACCCTGGTTCAAGGCTCGATTTCCCAGTACCCACGTAAGCCAGGTGCATAAGGTGATGCATGCATCTGGAGTTTGTATGCAGCGGCTGGAGGTCCTGGTGCGCCTATTTTCTCTCTCTCTGCCTCTTTCTCTCTCAATCGCTCTCAAATAAATAAATAAAACTTTATAAACAAAAAACTCTGAAAAACAAATCAATGTCCAGTTTTGGAAAAAAAAAAAAAAAAAAGATGCAGGCTGGGGGCTGGAGAGATGGCTTAGTGGTTAAGGTGCCTGCCTGCGAAGCCTAAGAATGCTTGTTCAAATTTCCAAGTCCCACATAAAGCCAGACGCAAAAGTGGTGCAAGCACACGATGTCACACATGCGCACAAGGGGGTGCATGTGTACTGGAGTTTGTTCACAGTGGCTGAAAGGCCCTGGCATGCTCACTTAAAAAAAAAAAAAAAGCTGGGCGTGGTGTCACACACTTTTAATCCCAGCACTGGGGAGGCAGAGGGAGGAGGATTGCCATGAGTTCAAGGCTGCCATGAGTTCGAGGCCACCTTGAGATGACATAGTGAATTCCAGGTCAGCCTTAGCTAGAGTGAGACCCTACCTCAAAAAAAAAAAAAGAAAAGAAAGAAAAAGAAAAGGAAAAGAGCTGGGTGTGGTGGTGCACACCCCCACTTTAATCCCAGCACTTGGGAGGCAGAGGCAGGAGGATCACTGTGAGTTGGAGGCCACCCTCAGACTACAAGGGTGAGATCCAGGTCAGCCTGGGCTAGAGTGAGACCCTACTTTGAAAAACCAAATAAATAAAACTGGCTAAGCATTCAGCCTTCTGGATGGGAAAGCTCATGCCTCCCCTGCCAGGATGGACTGTAACCTAGAACTGTAAGCTGAATAAAGCCTTCCTCCTCTAAACTGATTTGTCAGTTTTGTCTCATCAATGAGAAGGTAACTGATACACTCACCCAGCCCCATCACCATATGCATACTTCATTACATGCACACCACTGCTCAATAAAGGGATCTTTTCTTTTGCTTTTTGATTTTTCAAGATAGAGTCTCACTCCAGCTCAGGCTGACCTGGAATTCACTATGTAGTCTCAGGGTGGCCTCGAACTCACGGCGATCCTCCTACCTCTGCCTTCCAAATGGAGTGCTGGGATTAAAGGCATGCACCTTTAATGAAGGACATTTTAAAATTACAAACCAGGGCTGGAGAGATGGCATAGCAGTTAAGGCACTTGCCTGCAAAGCCTAAGGACCCAGGTTCGCCTCCCCAGGACCCACGTAAGCCAGATGACTAGGGGGCACATGCATCTAGGATTCATTTGCAGTGGCTGGAAGCCCTGGCATGCCCATTCTCTCTCTCTCCTCCCTCCCTCTAAGAAATAAAAATAAAATTTAATATAAAAAAATTACAAACCAAAGGCTGGGTGCAGCCTTGATTTCCTACAGTTCTTTTGTTTTAACAGAGCTGAGGCTGGAACCAGCACCTTGTGCAGGCCAGGCACATGCTCTCACACTGAGCTACATACCATACAAGGTCATCCCTTGAAGGATCTTTGATTTCATTCATTAAGCATAAGCAATGGCATCCCAGCATGGAACAGCGAGGGAGTCTGGTTAAGATTAGCCAATGTAACAGACAGAGGACAACTGGAAAGGGCCAAGTAAAGGCATGGCATTCATAAAACCACCAGCCGCCATGCTCCTGGCAGGGGAATCCGAGGGCGAAAGAAATATAGAAGTGCTGTTGGAAATCTTTTAACTGTTACCTAGACAGAAGACCAAAAGGAAGAAAGAGATCTGTCCAGACACATCTCCACAAAATGACAGTCCCCAGAGTGTCCCAGGTGTTTGACTCACCTAGGTAGAAGCGCAGGAAGGGTGATGGCGTCATGTTTTTAAACATCATGATCTGCACCCAAGGGTTCTTATACTGGATCTGTGGGATGTTGAAAAACACAAATTTCCTGCAAAGGAGTTAGAAATGAAACCTATAAAACAGTTTTCCTGTAAACATTTTGTGTACACAGCATTTTTCTATGCAGAAAATCCAGGTTTTGTCTCAGATTCTAGGTACAGAAACAGGCAAAGGGATTTTCCAGTGGCATGTCCCTGAGCACAACTCCTGGTTGGTCACTACTGGAAAGACAATCTGGGCTCTACCTGTATGGCATTCACCAAACTCCCAGCACAAACAGATAAAGGTGAAAATGAAACCACGGGAAGAGTTTCTATATATCTCCATTTGTAGTGAGCAAGTCATTGAAGAAACTCCTTACAAAGGTGCGTTGTGTCCAGGTTATGCTGCAAAATTTTAAGATGAATATATGAAACCATGAATATTATAGTATTTTCCCAATCCAGGTGTTTAGGAAAATCTTTAAGCTAAAAACACTGAAAACATATCTTAACTGACTACATTAAAATATTTACATGGCAAAATGTACCAAAAACAAATTCTACACTTGTCAAGTCTGGTATGGTGGCATACCTGTAATTATGTAGTCTCACCCTACCTCAAAAAAATTAAAAAATAATTTAAAAGGGGCTGGAGAGATGGCTTAGCAGTTAAGGCATTTGCCTGCAAAGCCAAAGGACCCAGGTTCAATTCTCCAGGACCCATGTAAGCCAGATGCACAAGGGGGCACATGCATCTAGAGTTCATTTGCAGTGGCTGGAGGCGCTGGCACACCCATTCTCTCACTCTCCAGCTCCCTCTTTCTCTCAAATAAAATACATTTAAAAAAATAATTTTAAAATAAAATAAAATAAAAAATAGTAATTCAGTTCAGTAATGACTATCAATGCTTTTAAAGATATGATTTCACAAAGATGAGGATCGCTGAGAGTTCGAGGCCACCCTGAGACTACATAGTTAATTCCAGGTCAGCCTCAAAACCTATTGAAGTTGGTTTTATATTTAGATTTATATAAGTGAATGAGTTTGAGGCCACCCTGAGACTATTTATTTGCAAGCAGAGAGAGAAGAGAGACAGAGAGAATAGGCATGCCAGAGCCTCCAGCTGCTGCAAATGAACTACAGACACATGTGCTACTTTGTGCATTTAGTGGGTACTGGGGAATTGAACTCAGATTGTTATTAGGCTTTGCAGGCAAGCTCCTTAACTGTTAAACCATCTCTCCAGCCTGACAAAAATATTTTCAATAAGCACGCTTTTTCCTTCTATTTTTCTCTTGATTTATCATTTTGAAAATAAGCTTTAATCTGATAGGTAGTGTACTTTGAATACGTATCAATCAATTGTTTTTTAGCACTATGTAACAAGATATTTAATTATCCTATGTGTTTGAAACTTGTTCAGTAATATCTGTACTAAGTATCCAGTGCTAAATTGAGTTTATGCTAACAGAAGGCTACTGTATCATGTGTATGCTAATATATTTTTATCAGAAATTAATGAGCCTCTATCAAGTCTCTCTTCCAGAAGGGAGCCTACCAATTCTGATAGTGACATTTTTTAAAACCAAAGTACATTGCTCTGTAGGTAAATGTGTCTTTTATTTGTATGTGCAGTGACAGGGACTGAACCTGCTAGGCATATGTTGCTATACTATAGTGTCACATACCCTGTCCTCTGTAGGTGATTATCTCAAATATAAAATGGAATGCCAGTGCTCCTCAAAATTGTTATATATAACAGGTGCTAGATCTGTACAACAGACAGAATGTACCTTTTTAATTTTGTTGGGCCACAAAAACTAAACAAATATTGCTTTAAAAAAAAAAAGAGAGGGCTGGGAAAAGTGGCCAAGGCGCCTGCCTGCTAAGCCTAAGAATGCTGGTTCCAATGTCCAGTGGTTCCAATCTCCAGGTCCCACGTTTAGCCAGATGCAAAGTGACGCAAGGGCTCAATGCCGCACTTGCCCACAAGGGGGCCACACATCTGATTTCGTTCACAGCAGCTGAGTGAATTTCTGTCTCCCTCTCTATCTCTCTGTGTCTCTCTCTCCAAATAAATAAAAAATAATTGAGGCTGGGAGTGGTGGCATATTCTATCTCAGAAAAGGAGGAAAGTTCAAGGCCACCCTGAGACCACATAGTGAATTCCAGGTCAGCCTGGGCTAGAGGCATATTCTATCTCAAAAAAAAAAATTTTTAAATAATTTAAAAGGGGCTGGAGAGATGGCTTAGCGGTTAAGGCACGTGCCTGCAAAGCCAAAGGACCCAGGTTCAATTCTCCAGGACCCATGTAAGCTAGTTGCACAAGGGGGGAACATGCATCCAGAGTTCATTTGCAGTGGCTGGAGGCCCTGGCGCACCCATATTCTCCTCCCTTTCTCTCTCTCAAAATATATTTTAAAATAATAATTTTTTAAAATAAAAAACAGTAATTCCAGTTCAGTAATGACTATCAATGCATGGTGGCGCATGCCTTTAATCCCAGCACTCAGGAGGCAGAGGTAGGAGGATCACCGTGAGTTCCAGGCCACCCTGAGACTACAGAGTGAATTCCAGGTCAGCCTAAGCTAGAGTGAGACCCTACCTTGAAAACCCAAAAAATAAAAATAAAAAAAGATATGATTTCACAAAGATGAGGAATGTCACCTCAAAACCTATTGAAAGTTGGTTTTATATTTAGATTTATATAACTGATTATAAGACTGTCTCAGAACCAAACAAGACAGGCTAGTATTTCAACTTTTATACATCAGTCCATTACAGAATTACAGACAAGGGCTAAAGGAAGCAACTGTCTTTATTTTTGTTCTTGACTATGCCAACTTAATTAGAATTCCCTGTATCTAAAAATGTTTTTACTTATTGAAAGGCATTTTAGTGTGATTTATGTATATCAAATAAATAATACTATACACAACACACACACATATACATACACAATTCAATTATGAATTGCTTTGAACTCTTTGGCAGTTAGTTTAGACCTGACTGGTTTCATTCCACTTTAGACCCCTTCATACCTGAATGGAGTAAAATTTGGAGATGCTGAGGAAGAAGCAAATGCCCACCAGGAAAGGAGATTAATAAACTATGACAAGACTAGGGCACAGCTCCATGGCAGAGCACATACCTGGCTGGCATGCATAAGACCAGGGGTTCCATGACCAGCACCACACATACACACACACACACACACAAAACAAAATCACAGTTACATGACAGAAGTGCAGGTCCAGATTCCTCCTGGCCACCTACCCACCATCCCAAACCAGCCCACGATAAAACGATGTTACTGTCGGGCTCCATGGTAGGCTGAACTGATAGGACCAGCAACAGCTGGGGTAAGCGGCAGGGAAAACTCAGCTAGCACTTCTCTCCCTGGCTCAGCTTCTAACCTCAGTTTCCTTAGTTATAAAACCCTAAATTCCAGGATCCTGGAAGGAGCAATGCACAGGTGCTGGCCTTCAGTCACGTGCCCTTGATTGCTCCCATGCTTGAGCAAGAACCATCTAGGTTCCTGTTCCAAGTTTGTCTTAATATCCAGTCATGGCCTAAGCCTTCGGGTCCTCCCCTCCCCACTTCTAGCCTAGACCTGGGCTCCACAGTCCCTCATGGTTTGTGCAAGCGGTCCCTTAACTTAAAGGCACCTCGAATGACCCTAACCTAAAAGCACCCCATGCTCCCTACTCAAGCCAGGTCACACCTCAGACTTCTAGAAAGGGCAAGCAGTGCAAAGCACACTTGCTTGGACTCAGTCACACTGCCTGGTTGCAGATCCAGGCTTCACCACCTCCCAGTCACATGTGCAGGGCAGTTGACTGCTCCTTGCCTCAATTATTATTCCAAGACAATGGCCCTCAAACTCCTGACACCATCAGTCCAAACTGAAGCCACTAAAATAATTTCAGAGATAAAACTGAAAGAATTGGGGCTGGAGGGATGGCTTAGTAGTTAAGGTGCTTGCCTGCAAAGCCTAAGAACCCAGGTTCAATTCCCCAGTACCCACATAAGCCAGATGCACAAAATGGCACATGCATCTGGAATTTGTATGCAGTGGCTAGAGGCCCTGACACACGCATTCTGTCTGTCTCTCTTCTTTCTCTTTCTCCCTCTCTCTGTTTGCAAACAAATATTTTTTAAAAACAGCTTGGGCTGGAGAGATGGCTTAGCAGTTAAGACGCTTGCCTGCAAAGGAAAAAGGACCCCGGTTCGATTCTCCAGGTCCTACGTAAGCCAGATGCACATGGTGGCACGTGCATCTGGAGTTCATTTGCAGTGGCTAGAGACCCTGGTGTGCCCATTCTCCCTCTCCCTCTCTCTGTCTCTAATAAATAAATCTTTAAAAAAATAAACTTCTCTTTAAAATTAAAAAAAAAAAAAACAGAAAACTTGACTGTGACCATTGGAGAACACTTCCACAACTGGGACAAAATCTGAAAATAAAGCAACAAAAATTATTAATTATTGGGCTGATAGTGCCAGCCCAAAAATTATGGGCTAGGGAGATGGCTTAGCAGTTAAAGGTGCTTGTTTGCAAAGCCTGCCAGCCCAAGATTGATTCCCCATTACCCACATAAAGCCAGGTTCAAAAACTAGCACATGCATCTGGAGTTCACATGCTGTGACAAGAAGTCCTGGCACACCCATACTCGTTCATTCTCATTCTCTCCCTCCACTTGCAAATAAATGAAAATAAAAATGTTTCCAAAAATTATTAACCACCATCATGGACAATAAAGGAAACACATAGGAAATCCCTTAAATAAAAGTTTGTTGGTTTTTCACATAAAAAATTTATTAACTATGGGCAAAAAGGATTTGCAAAATTAGAAAAGGAAAAAACAGTATTTTATTTGGCCAACCATGTATAGTATTTACAAAGTCACAGTAATTTACTGAGTGTATACTCTCAACTTTAGAAGTAACCCTCTAGGGAGGATGTCCCAAAAAGGATGCAGATGGTGGGCATAAGCAGCAGCAATGACAGTGAGACAGCCACATCCTCTGAGACAAGTCAACAGACAATGGCTATCCTAAAAAACTAAAAGGAGGGTGCTGGAGAGATGGCTCAACAGATAAGGCACTTGCCTTAAAACCCAGTGACCTGAGTTCCATTCCCCAGTACCCATGTAAAGCTAGATGCACAAAGTGGCACATGCATCTGCAATTTGTCTGCAATGGCAAGAGGCCTGGCACACCCATTCTCTGTCTCTCTCTGCTTGCAAATAAAATAATAAAAATATTTTTAGCCGGGCATGGTAGCACATGCCTTTAATCCCAGCACTCAGGAGGCAGAGGCAGGAGGATCACCATGAGTTCAAGGCTACCCTGAGACTATATACCTCAAAAACCAAAAAAAAAAAAAAAAAAATAGTAAGTTGGCACAATGACAAACGAGGAATTCTCCAATCCACAATGCCAGGCACTGCCCCCTTTGGACAGGCCCTAGCTAGCCAGCCTGCCTCCCTCCTTTCCATCATCTTAGCTTGGTCCTGGAACTCTCAAAGTCACACCTGTGCCATGGGTTGTAAGGGAGCTATGTAAGTGCCCATTCATTCCCCAGCCAAGGAAGCCCTCATCACAGATCTTAGGCTCACCTGACCAACTTCTGGCTCTCCAGCAGTCAAAGCCTTTTTCTATGGGATCCACCTCCACAAGGAACTGCTTGTTCTCTTGGTCTCATTCGGATCCATCCTACAAACCCACTCCATTTATGCCGACTTGGGCTGATTTCTCAGTCACTGCTTAATCCCCAGCACTTGTGGTGCTCAATAAATGTACACTGAATACTGGAAGAGTCCAAAGCACTACTCACAGACGTTCAAGAATTCACTCAAACCTTTCACTTGCCAACTGCCCTAAGCCACTCCAGGCTGGAAGACCATGAAGTTTCCTCCGGCTGCCACTGTACACGGTTGCTTGAAACCAATCGCTCCACTTAACACAACGTGATGAGTCCCGCCCAAAGCATTTTCTCTCACTCCCAGGCACACGCACCACTCACTAACTGTGATACCGTGAATCAGTAAATTCTTTTAACCCCATCGGGTTAGAGTAGTAAAGTTTCTAATAAGACCAAATGACACCGGGCGTGGTGGCCTTTAATGTCGGCACCCGGGAGGCAGAGGTAGGGGGATCGCTGTAGAGTTCGAGGCCAGCTTGGGACTACAGAGTGAGTTGCAGGTCAGCCTGAGTTAGAGGGAGACCCTACCTCGAAAACTACTGGTCATTCAGGTGAGATACTACATGAGCAGCAGAGACAAGGACTGGCAAGCGCCCGCCGTGGTTGCTGATCTCGCTGCATCCCCGCAGCAGCCCTGATCAGGACGGGAACCGCACACGACGTCCACAACCAAGTGGAAGAGCTGGGCGATGTGCCGCGGCCGCTGGCCCGTCGCGGTCCACCCTCCGGGTGACCCGGCCCGCCAGGCCTCGGCTGCACTGCCAGGCGGCACCGGGGGCGCAACGGTGCTCGGGGTCCCTTCCAGTCCACGAGGGGAGACGGCGGGGCGACGCGACCTGCGCGCCTCGGGCTCGGAGCGGCGGGCGCCGACGACAGCTTCCCGTTCGCCTGGGCGACCTGGCCGACGCCACTCACCTGGCGCCCTCGCCCAGCTGCCCGTGCGTGTTGTAATTCACCGTCATGACCTTCACCGACTCCTTGAACACCACGTCCCCCTGGCTCAGGTACTGCAGGGTGCGGCGGATGGGGAAGCGGCCCTTCATGGGCATGGCGGCGACTACAGAACCGGCCCGCTCCGCCGGACCCAGCGACACCCTAGAGCTAAAGCGGAGAGCCGCGCCGACCTCGCCCGCAGGGAACCACGGGAGACGTCTCCCGGTGTGCAGCGGGCCCCGCGC
Source organism: Orientallactaga sibirica (assembly GCA_036365145.1). NCBI lineage: Eukaryota > Metazoa > Chordata > Mammalia > Rodentia > Dipodidae > Orientallactaga > Orientallactaga sibirica. The sequence continues at coordinate 29,107,428 of JAEOAD010000007.1, forward strand.
GGGGCAGCCTGGGACTTGTAGTCCCTGCGGGTGGTCTTCGGCTGGATGCGCGCTCCCGACGTCACTGCAGAACGGCCTGTTCCTGGCTGTGTTGGCGCTCTGTGAATTCGTCTCCCACCCACCCCCTCAACCGCGCCAGCGCCTGCTCACCCACGGGAAGTGCTTGCTTTGTCTGTCTGTCTGTCTGTCTGCCTGTCTGTCTGTCTGTCTGTCTGTCTGTCTGTCTGTCTGCCTGTCTGTCTGTCTGTCTGCCTGCCTGCCTGTCAGGGAATGTTTTTTTTTTAAAGTAGTTATGCTGGGCTGGAGAGATGGCTCAATGGTTAAGGCACTTGCCTGCAAAGTCTAACGATAAGGTTCAATTCTCCAGCACCCACGTAAAGCCAGATGCATAAAGTGGCATCTAGCGTTCATTTTCCAGGGGCTGGCACTCCCACTCTCTTATCTATTATTAAAAAAAAAATAGTTATGTGAAAGCCGGGCATGGTACCCCATGATTTTAATCCCAGCACTCTGGAGGCCAGGCCAGCCTGGAGCTACAGAGTGAATTCCAGATCAGACTGGGCTAAAGACCCTACCTCCAAAAAAAAAAAAAAAAAAAAAGAGAGATGGCTTACAGTTTAGGCACTTGCCTGCAAAACCTAAGGACCTGGCTCTAGTCTCCAGTACATTAGCCACCTAAACCAGATGTGCAAGGTGGCGCATGTGTCTGGAGTTTGTTTGGAGTGCAGTGGCTGGAGGCCCTGGTACTCCCATTTTCTCTCTTTTTTCTCAAATAAAAAATGTTATGGGCCAGGCGTGGTGGCTCACGCCTTTAGTCCCAGCACTCGGGAGACAGAGGTAGTAGGATCACCGTGAGTTCAAGGCCACCCTGAGACTACATAGTGAATTCCAGGTCAGCCTGAGCCAGAGTGAGACCCTACCTCGAAAAAAAAAAAAAAAAAAAAAAAATGTTATGGGACCTGGAGAGATGGCTTAGCGGTTAAGCACTTGCCTGTGAAGCTTAAGGACCCCCAGTTTGAGGCTCAGTTCCCCAGGACCCGGGTAAGCCAGATGCACAAAGTGGCACATGCATCTGGAGTTCGTTTGCAGTAGCTGGAGGCCCTGGTGCACCCATTCTCTATCTATCTGCCTGTTTCTCAGTCTGTCGCTCTCAAATAAATAAATAAACAAAAATTTTTAATTAAATAATAAGAAATCAAACAACCCAATTACAAAATGGGCTACGGAACTAAATACAGAGTTCTCAGAAGAAGAAATACAGATGGCGTGTTCTACATCTCTAGTCATCAGGGAAATTCAGATTAAAACTACATTGAGAGTCCATCTTACTCCTGTCAGATTGGCTACCATCATGAAAACAAATAACCATAAATGCTGATGAGGATGCGGAAAAAGAGGAACCCTTCTACACTGTTGGTGGGAATGCAATCTGGTCCAGCCATTGTGGAAATCAGTGTGGAGGTTCCTGAGACAGCTAAATATAGACCTACCATATGACCCAGCTATACCACTCCTAGACATATATACTAAGGACTGGTCTCACTACCTTAGTGATACTTGCTCGACCATGTTTATTGCCACTGTAGTCACAATAGGTAGGAAATGGAACCAGCCTAGATGTCCCTCAACTGATGAGTGGATAATGAAGTTGTGGCACATTTACTCAGCGGTAAAGAAAAATGAAGTTATGAAATCTGGTGGAAAATGGATGGATCTGGAAAGGATTATACTTAGTGAGGTAACCCAAGCCCAGAAAGCCAAACGTCACATGTTCTCTCTCATATATGGATCCTAGCTACAAATGATTGGACTTCTATGTGAGTAAAAATAAAACTCAGTAGCAGAAGCCAGTAAGCTAGAAAAGGGATATAAAGGGAATAGAAAGGGAGGGAGGGGGGAGTTAATAGGATGGTATTGTATATATGTAAGTAGAAGAATAGATTAATGGGGGTGAAAAGGCCTAAGTGAGGTCAGGGGAAGAGATTCAGTAAAGGAAAGGTGGAGGGAGGGCTAATCAAAATCTAAGAGGATATAAATAAGTCATATGGAAATCTACTTTTCTGGACAACGGAACACTCAGAAGCCATAGATTTTACTAGAAAATTTTCAGTGCCAGGGATGGGATACTTTCCAGTGAGTTGTTGGCCAGGGAGGTCACAGATACCCCCAAAACATTATAGGCCATTGCCGAGGCCCTTGGTTTCCCACCAGGAATAGGTGGTAAGACCCTATTGCTGAAGACTCCACATACTTGAACAGCAAGTTCACTGAGAAAACCTGCTGGAGTTGAGCTGAAAGCCTCCTCCATGTGGACCAGCTGACAGAAAGCTGGAAAAACTACACTGCATGCAGTTCAATGGGAGAGAGAAAACACCAGTGAAGGTACTCAACAGTGAACACTGCGAGCTTTAAATTCGGCCAGCCAGGCCAAATGAGCCAATGGATGTAATAGTGGCATGTCTGTTATGGGGGAAACCAACTGCTCTCTAATTAGACTGGAGGCCTGCTCCATGGGAAGGAATACATCCCTGATACTGAAAACCTATGACAGAGGTACTCATGAGCCCTAAGGGTGTAATGTCTGCTGGTGTCTGGCTAAATGTACATACTATGCTCACCAAACTGCCCAATAAGCACTTCTCCTAATGTCCACACCCATTTATTAATGCTACTCTCACTTATGGTTAGAGAAGCTTCTCTTTTCAGATGGTGGCAACCTTGGGATGACTCAGAAAGCACCATGGTGATGAGAAGGAGGAGTGCTCAGCACTGAAACATCTCAAACCTACCTTCCAAGGCTCAGGGTCCGTTGTGGAAGAGGGGGTGGAAAGAATGTAAGAGCCAAAGGAAGAGTAGAACTCCTTACAATGTGCTCCTCCAGACACAAAATGGCCTGGATATCCATGACCTCACAGTGCCTGACACTACCTACATAAGACCATCATAGGAGGAAAAGATCATGACATCAAACTGAAAAGAGACACTGATTGAGAGGGAGGGGATATGATGGAGAGTGAAGTTTCAAAGAGGAAAGTGGGGGGAGGGAGGGAGATAACATGGGATATTGTCTACAATTAAAGAAGTTGTCAATAAAAAAATTTTAAATTGTTATGGGGTCTGGTGTCACACAAGTATGACCATCAACTCACAGAAGGTGAGGCAAAGTTTTATTGGGTAAGAAAAGAAAGAAAAGAAAAAGAAGAAAGGCTGGTGCACCAGGTCCACACCCCAGAGTTTGGGATCTCAGGGTGCAGCTCTGAACTGTTCGGAGGGTCAGCTTACTGGAAATAACTACATGATGTTCACAGTAAAAACAGGATGGGAGTTAAACCACAAAGTTACATACTGTTCAAAAACGGGGACAATTACGAGGCCACAAAGTTACATAGGTCACATAGGCAGAACGTAGGTACTGGTGTTAATTCCTGGAACTTCTCCTTTATCTGTCAGGAAGATCAACTTTGGATGGTGGCCTCCACCATGTGTGCTTAAAGGTAAGGGCTGCACAAGAGGATGTTTGACCAGCTCTACTGGGTCCTTTCACATTCCATTTTCCAAAAATAATTAAAAGCCTGGTTGTGATGGTACACACCTTTAATCCCAGCACCTGAAGTAGGAGGACTACCATGAGTTGGAGGCCATGTTGGGCTACAGTTTTCAAGTCAGCAGGGAATACAGTGAGGTCCTGACTCAAGGAGGAGAGAGAAAAAACAAAAACAAACAAAACAAACAAACAAAAAAAAAAACCTGACTTGCCAAAAGAGAAAGCAATTTGATCTGGCCCCTTCAACCACTCAGCAACTCTAAACTTCATTCTTCATAGGCCAGAGTGGGTAAGTTGCATTTTTGTTGCTTTTATTTTTTAAATATTTTTATTACTTGTGAGCAGAGAGAATGAACACACATGGATTCTTGCCATTGCAAATGAACTCCAGACACATGGGCTGCTTTGTGCCTCTGGCTTTATGTGGGTACAGGGGAACTGAACCTAGGCCAGCAGGCTTTGCAAAGCAAGTGCCTGTAATTACCAAGTGAGCTCCCCAGTCCTGACATGCATTCTTGAAACACTCTTCTGATCAAAGGAAAATTGTCCTTCAAGTTTGACACATAATTTTTCCAGGTACTGAATTCTATGGTAGTGAGTTTCATAATTCATACAATTTAGTTTTTTGCCCTGCTTTGTGTTCTGTGAGCTTCCTAGATCTTTTGTTTGGTTCTGTGGTTTTTAAAATGAGAGAGAGGAGCCGGGAGTGCGAGGAGCCGGGCGTGGTGGCGCACGCCTTTAATCCCAGCACTCGGGAGGCAGAGGTAGGAGGATCACTGAGAGTTTGAGGCCACCCTGAGACTACATAGTGAATTCCAGGTCAGCCTGGACCAGAGTGAGACCCTACCTCGCAAAACCAAAAAAAAAAAAAAAAAAAAATGAGAGAGAGGGTGTACCTGGGCCTCCAGCCACTGCAAACAAACTCCAGACACGTGCACCACCTTGTGCATCTAGCTTATGTGGGTCCTGGGAAATAGAGCCTGGGTCCTTTGGCTTTGCAGGGAAGCGCCTTAACTGCAAAGCCATCTCTCCAGCCCTTTTTTTTTGTTTGTTTGTTTCGTTTTTTCCAGGTAGGGTTTCACTCTAGCTCAAACTGACCTGGAATTCACTATATAGTTGCAGGCTAGCCTCAAACTCACGGCAATCCTCCTACCTCTGCCTCCTGAGTGCTGGGATTAAAGGTGTGCACTGCCACACAATTTTGGTTTTTGATTTTGAAACAGGATCTCATGTAGGCCCGCCTGGCCTCCAGTTTTCTTTTTTTCTTTACTCCTCTGTCTCACTGCCCAGTTCTGCCATTAGTTTTTTTTTTTTAATCAATTTTTTTTATTTATTTGAGAGAGGGAGATAGGAGAGAGAGAGAAAGAAAGAGAGAAAGAGAGAGAGAAAAACGGGCATACCAGGGCTTCCCGCCCTGTAAACGAACTCCAAATGCATGCACCACCTTGTGCATATGGTTTATGTGGGTTCTGGAGAATTGAACCGGGATCCTTGGCTTTGCAGGCAAACGCCTTAACCAGTAAGCCATCTCTCCAGCCCTGGCCTCCAGTTTTCTATGTAGCAAAGGCTGAACTTGAACTCCTGATCTTCCTGCCCCTACCTCTCAAGTTCTGGGATTATAAATATGAACCATGTCCCACCTAATTTTTAAAAGTTCTTAGCCATTTTCTTAGTTGCCCTCAGAATTAAATGGTAAAACCCTATTGCTGGGCTGGAGAGATGACTTAGCTGTTAAGGTGCTTGCCTGCAAAACCTAAGGACCCAGGTTCTGTTCCCCAATCAATACCCATGTAAGCCAAATGCACAAGGCGGCACGTCTGGAGTTCATTTGCAGTAGCTAGAGGCCCTGGTGTACCCATTCTCTATCTGCCTCATTCTCTCTCAAATACATAAAGTATAAAAAAATTTTTTGAGGTAGGGTTTCAGTCTAGCCCAGGCTGACCTGGAATTCACTATGTACTCTCAGGTTGGCCTTGAACTCTCGGCAATCCTCCTACCTCTGCCTACCTCTGCTGGGATTAAAGGCGTGCGCCACCACGCCCAGATTTAAAAAAATTTTTTTTAACCCTTATAGCTGAAGACTCTATATGCTTAGGCTGCAGGTCACTGAGAAATCAAGCTGGGGCTGGGATGGGAACCTCCTCCCTGTTGACTAGCTCTAGTCAGAAAGCTGGAAAGAGCTCTGCTGCATGCAGCCCTTTAGGAGAGAGAAGACAATGTGTTAAACAGGAGTGGACACTGCAAGCCTTAAGATTGGCCATCCAGGCTAAATATGCCAACTGGTGCAATACTGGCATGTCTGTTATGGCAGAGGCCAACTGCTGTCCAATTGGACTGGAAGCTTTCTCCAATGAAGGAAATACGTGACTAGTAACTAGTACTGAAAACCTAGTCAAAAGCCAGGTTGGGGAGGTCAGGAGTTCGAGGAGAGTAACACCTGTTGTCTGGCTAAATGCACTTATTATACCCAAGGCCTTGAACTCAGTGATCCTCCTACCTCCACCTCCTAAGTGCTGGGATTAAAGGCATTGCACCACTACACCTGGCTGTAAGCATTTTTAAAAATGTTTATATCTGGGCCAGGAGTGGTGGCACACGCCTTTAATCCCAGCACCAGGGAGGCAGAGGTAGGAGGATTGCTGTGAGTTCGAGGTCACCCTGAGACTACATAGTGAATTCCAGGTCAGCCTGGGCTAGAGTGAGACTCTACCTCAGAAAACTTCAAAAAAAATGTTTATATCCATATATTAATGTAACTCTCACTTTTGGTTTGAGAAGCTTCTATTTTCAGATGGCAGTGACCACTAGGATAACTCAGAAGTCACCATAGTGCTGGGAAGAAATGACAGTGGAGTGTTCAGCACCAACATCTCTATCGTACCTTCCAAGGCTCAGGGTCCACTGTGGAAGAGGTGGCAGAAAGAAAGAGCAAGCCAAAGGAAAGGGTCAGAGTGCTTACAATGCAATATTCCATACACAAAATGGCCTTGATATTATTCATGGCCTTCCAATGTCTGGTACTACTTACACAAGACCTTCATAATAGGAGGGGAAAGCCAGACATGGTAGTGCACGCCTTTAATCCCAGAACTTGGAGATAGAGGTAGGAGATCACTGAGTTTGAGGATAACCTGAGACTACACTGAGAATTCCAGGTTAGCCTGGGCTAGAGTAAGACCCTACCTCAAAAAAAAAAAAAATTAAAGAAAATAAAAAGGCTGAAGGGATGGCTTAGCCATTAAGACATTTGCCTGCAAAGCCAAAAGACCTAGGTTCAATTCTCCAGAACCCACATAAGCCAGATGCACAAGGTGGTGCATGCCTCTGGAGTTTGTTTGCAGCATCTGGAGGCCCTAGCATGCCCATTCTCAATCTATCAAATAAATCAATAAAACATTTTATAAAAGCAAAAAAAGGAGAAAAAGATGATGACATCAAAATAAGATGGACTGGAAGGGGATCCAATGGAGGGTGGACTTGAGGGAGGGAATGGGAGTGGAAGGATGGAATTTATCATAGTTTTATTGTCTATACTTATGGAAGCTATCAATAAAAAGGTTTTTTTGAGAAAGTTTTTAGAGACCAGGCGTGGTGGCACATGCCTTTAATCCCAGCACTCGGGAGGCAGAGATAGGAGGATCGCCATGAGTTCAAAGCCAGCCTGAGATTACATAGTGAATTCCAGGTCAGCCTGGGCTAGAGTGAGACCCTACCTCAAAAAACCAAAAAAAAAAAAAAAAGTTTTAGTCACTTCATTTTTTTCTCCTTTTGGAATTCCAACTGCATGTTTTATAGGTTTTACAACTGCCTCATAGTTTCTGGGTGTCCCATTTTTTTAAACTTTCTTGCATTTCAATGGGGACATTCCCACTGACACCCAAGCTCACTAGTTCTTTAGCTGTGTCTACTGACGAGCTCATTATGGCATTTTCCAATTAATAACCTTTATTTCTAGTATATTCTTTTGATACACACACACACACACACACACACACACACACACAAACACATTGGTTTTCCAAGGTAGGGTCTCTAACTCTGGCTCAGGCTATCCTAGAATTCACTATGTAGTCTCAGGGTGGCCTTCAACTCTCAAAGATCCTCCTACCTCTGCCCCCCAAGTGCTGGGATTAAAGGCATGTGACACCACACCTGGCTCTTTTGATACTTCTCAACTCTGCTTACACTATCCGACTTTTTTTTTTTTTTTTTTTTTTTGGTTTTCGAGGTAGGGTCTCACTCTAGCTCAGGCTGACCTGGAATTCACTATGTAGTCTCAGGGTGGCCTCGAACTCATGGTGATCCTCCTACCTCTGCCTCCCGAGTGCTGGGATTAAAGGCGTGCGCCACCACACCGACTCGACTTTCTTCTTTTAATGAAAAAATTAAGTTTAAGTACACTGCAAGGGCATGGCAGACACAGCAGTAATAGAACCACTTGCCATTTAACTGTTTAGTCCGTGATGTACTACTCATGGCTTAAATTTGTCTGGTAACTCCAACGTGAGTATAGTTCTGCTGTTTGGTCTCTTCCATTGTTCTTACCTTTTAGAGTGCTTGTAATCATTTGCTGAATGTGACTGTGTCAAATAGAAACTGAGGTAAATAAAGCTCTAGTGTCAGGATTTTTCTTAATTTGGCTAAATGAGTTAAATGTTGTGTCAGAAGTTCCAAATTCCTCTAGTGTCCATTTTTTGGCCCCCTAACTTTGGGCTTCCCTAGATATTTCTCCCCAGTCTTCCACCTGTTACTATCTTTTACTGTCTTGGAGCCCCATTGGAGTGGTGGAGAGGAAGAACACATTAATCTTATGATTAATTGTAATTATTAAATTATAATCATATTACTATATGATTATCATAGTGGGCCTGTATCCTTGGGCCACGGTCTTCACTCCTATTAATTCTCGGCTTCCCCTCAGAAAAGGAAGGAGAGTTCCAGTGAAAAAGTTCTGGTAAAGTTCATTTTTTCCCACTTGTAGAAGCCTTTGTTTTTTAGGAGATGCTCTGGTTACAAAGATGACTTTCCCTATCCTCTTAGAAAGACCCTCTTTTGTAGACTCTAAAAAGTTTGTTAAAGAGCTAGGGCTACAGAGTGAGCTCCAGGTCAGCTGGGCTAGCGTAAGACCCTACCTCAAAAAAAAAAAAAAAAAAAAAAAAAAAAAAAAAAAAAAGATAAAAATAAGAGCTTGGGCCGGGCGTGGTGGACCCTAGCCCTTGGGAGGCAGAGGTAGGAGGATTGCCGTGAGTTCAAGGCCACCCTGAGAAAAGTGAATTCCAGGTCAAAGTGAGAACCTCAAAAAAAAAAAAATAAAAATAAGAGCTTGGGTTTATAACTCGGTGGAATGGGCAAGGCCCTGGCTAATCCCCAGCACCATAACAAAAAAGCTACCACTCAGTGTTCCTACCAGATGTGGCTGTTGGCTTCTGCTGCAGACCTTCAGATCTCAGCCATGACTCTGAACTTACCATTCCAGATGTTAGGACAGTGAGCCCTGCACTATTCTCTAATGGTTTGTTTTCAACCTCTCCAACATCAACTTTTTGTTTTGTTTTTTCGAGGTAGGGTCTCACTCTGGTCCGGGCTGACCTGGAATTAACTATGTAGTCTCAGGGTGGCCTCGAACTCTTGGCAACCCTCCTACCTCTGCCTCCTGAGTGCTGGGATTAAAGGCGTACGCCACCACGCCCGGCTCCAACATCTACTTTTAAGAACAAAGTGATGACATCTAAATTCTACTATCAGAACTAAAACCAGATGTAGTTTTTTCAAGTACTTAAAAAAAAATTATTTGAGAGAAAGAGACCGCGGTGGGGGGTGGGGGAGAAGGAGCTCATCAGGGCCTCCAGCCACTGCAAATGAACTCGATGCATGCGTCTCCTTGTACATCTGGTTTACATGTGCCCTGGAGAATCAAACCAGGATCTCCAGCCCCTCAAGTACTTTTATTTTATTTTATTTATTTATTTGAGACGGGGTGGGGGGGGAGAGAACGAGTGCACCAGGGCCTCTAGCCACTGCAAACAAACTCCAGATGCATGTGCCATCATGTGCGTCTGGCTTATGTGGGACCTGGAGAATTGAACCTGAATCCTTAGGCTTTGCAGGCATGCACCTTAGCTGCTAAGCCATCTCTCTAGACACCCCCTCCCCCAAGTGCTTTTAAAACTGCTAGACTGCTGGGCGTGGTGGCGCACGCCTTTAATCCCAGCACTCGGGAGGCAGAGGTAGGAGGATCACCGAGAGTGCGAGGCCACCCTGAGACTACATAGTTAATTCCAGGTCAGCCTGGACCAGAGTGAAACCCTACCTTGCAAAAACCAAAAAAAAAACAAACAAACAAACAAACAAACAAAAAAACTGCTAGACTACAGGAGAGCTGTGGGTCTCGAAGTCCACAAGAGGCGCTCACAGTGACCCAAGCACCGGTAGTGTCCTCACTAGCAATCCTCATTAGCCACAAAGCTGGCTAGGGACTTCCTGGGGTTTAGCGACAGAAAGACTTGGACTGGAATCCTAGTAGCACAGTGAGTTGGGTGTCACAACTTTTTTCAACTGAGAAGACTGAGGTGACCATACATCACACTTGGCATTTCCTCTGGCCTACAGTGAGCACTAAATACAAGCCCCTCATTATTCAGTAGGTCTTGGGGAAAAGTCAAGTTCAAGGTCCAGGTGAAGCCACTTACCGTATGTTATTTTTCCGCTGGGCCTAAGACAAAGCCATCTTGAGGTAAAGAATGCTTTTACCCAGTAGCTATGGCAGTGTGGGAGTAGAACACTAGTACAATGTCTACAGTAATGGTAACAGAGCTATTGATAACTCCTTAATAGATGGAGGGAGGATCACGAGACCCTCACCTGAAGTTACAGCAATTATCCCCACCTGCCCTCCCCTCAGCTGCAAGTGGTCTTGAGAAAAGCTAGGCTACAAGCGGGGCTTCACGATGCAGCTTCCATGAAGTGGCCATCCAGGGTGAGGTGGTACTTTATGGTGATGCAGCTGTCCTTGTGTCACCCATGCTACTGTAAGTGACCCCAATAAACTTATTCACTCACCAAAACTAGTTTGGGTGTAATCGTCCTTTGGATTGTCCTCTGTGCCCTATTTGGAGGAGAAGACGTGTTTGCATTCCCCCACTCCCTATGGGGTAAAAAGTTTTCCACAACACCATTCTAGAAAGGCACTTAGCTACATCCAACTCGTTCCTAATTGCCTATCTGCCATCTTTGGGGTCAACACAATATTTGAGGACTCCCCACTCCTTGAGCCTTGCTATTAAGGGCAAAACTGAGTCAAAGAGACCTGGATTTCAATCCTCATTCTGCCATGCAGACTGTGTGACTCTGGCCAGACTAACCTATCTCAACTTGTTCTTTTTCTTTTTTTTTTTTTTTTCTTCTTCAGTTTTTCGAGGTAGAGTCTCACTTTAGCCCAGGCTGACCTGGAATTCACTAGGTAGTCTCAGGATGGCCTTGAACTCACAGTGATCCTCCTACCTCTGCCTCCCAAGTGCTGGCATTAAAAGCGTGCGCCACCACACGCAGCTCAACCGGCTCTTTGTCAGACGAACAAGACCTACTTAGCAGAGCTAGAAGAAAGTATGAAATATACACACTGCCTGGAACAAATGGTAGTCACAGGTTCCTCCACCTCTCTGTATCTTGTTTTTTTCTGGTGTGAAGCAGGGATGTCTAGAACTGGAAAGGGGCTTTCAGCATGCTTGTGGAAAACAACTCCTTCAACACTATGCAATAAGGTAAAGTCAAAGTGGAACCCAGGTGTACCCTCTCTTCAGCGCCCAGTGACTTTTTGGTTTTGCCCAGAAGCCTTCACTAAACAAATAGGGACTGTGTTCCAATGCTCAAATGGTCACCATCAAGACAGAGGTGCTTTATGGTGACTCACCTGAGGCACTCCTGTACATAAGCACATAGACTCAGCCATGAACATGATATTTTATTTTTTTTAATAAAAGATGCTCATACAAGGCCCCAAAGTAGTGCATGCATGTCACCAACCCTTGATGAAAGTCACCATCAAATGTCCAGCACGACCTGCTACTCTAGCCTGTGACCTTGTAGAGACCAGCTTCTCAATTTGAATCCCATCACATAACTAGCAATGTCCAACATACCACAGAGCTTGTGATTACTCAGAGGTACATGTCAGTATCTGCCAGCAAAATTAGAGTGGCAAGTGCACTGAGTAAAGGTCCTTAGTGTATTAGAGAGGAGACACCAACAAGGCTTCCAAGGGAAGAGCCAGCTTTACTCAATGCCTGAGGGCCCAACGTCCCTTCCTCATGAAACACACCCTATGACTAGGGAGATCTACCAACACCATATCAATAACTTGCTCCTTGGCTGACGAGATGGAGCTGTTTGCTCCAAAGACTCCAGAAAGTAAGAAATGTTTACATGAGGTTAAGAACTTGAAGCTGTCGTTATAATTCACAGACTGACTTTTCTCTATCAACCTGTCAACTTTGGGACAGCATGAATTCTGGCAAATGGTGCAGCAAAAGAATAGACAGTTCTCTCCTGTCGTGCCTCACTTTCAGAACACAGCCAGGAGGAATTCAATGAAGAACGCAGCCACAGAATTCAATGAAACCCACAGGATCTGCTTTTAGTTGAGTTTAGTATATTCAGTGAGTTGGGTTTTAAAAAACAATATCTAAATTTCTCAATGCTCCCAGTTAGATTGCTAGCTGGGAATGACTTCAAGGAAGTACATTTAGTACTAATCAGCTAATTAAGAAATATGGCCTCATAAGAAAAGCAGTGATAATAGAAACCAGCATTCAGCTTCTTCCTGTGCAGAAAGCTGTTTCCTCTTCAGAAGGGAAAGCCAGCCTGAGCAGGGAGGAGCGTACCAGCTATGCCAGGAACCTAGAACAGCATCATGGTCAGGAAGACAAAGACCTGCACAGGCAACATCTCAAGATGCCTGGCTGTCCACACCCAGAACAGCCTGTGACACCAACAGGGCTGGCAACTGGCTGGCACTGGTAACCTACTATCCTGTAAACGTTTATCAACAGAACTCAAATGCGAAGGTCCTCCACCTCTCTCCTCACCCTCAATACAGGACTTTTTCTTTAGCCAAAAGTCCCAGCAGGTGCTAAGAACTGAGATGAGAGCTGCCATAAATGGAGATCTTTACACCCAAAGTGAACCATTCCCATCATCAAAAGGGGTGTTCACCAGAATGGGACAAAGGAATTTCCACCTCACACACCAATGACCAATGGAAGCCATGGCCCAGAGTTAAGGGAAATAAAGTGACTAGTGGCTGATTACTGTCCATTAAGTAACAAATATCTTTGCAGAAGAATACCCAGAGCTCAGCACATCTGTGTATTAGGGGTCTTTTTTGTTTGTTTGTTTTTTTTTTTTTGTTTGTTTTTTTCGAGGTAGGGTCTCACTCTGGTCCATGCTGACCTGGAATTAACTATGTAGTCTCAGGGTGGCCTCGAACTACTGGTGATCCTCCTACCTCTGCCTCCCGAGTGCTGGGATTAAAGGCGTGCGCCACCACGCCCCGCTTGTTTGTTTGCTTTTGTTTTGGCAGGGTCTCACAGTAGCCCAGGCTGACCAGGAAATTCACTCTGTAGCCTAGACTGGTTTGAACTCACAGTGATCTTCCTACCTCAGCCTCACGAGTACTGGGATTAAAAACCTGTGCCACCATGCCTGGCTTACCTGGATATTATGACCCCAGGTGTTAATCCAGGGTTCTTCCGTAAAAAAAGCACTAAGCTACAGAAACAACTTCCTTTTCTATCCCTTACCTAAGAGCTCAAGTACATCTGGGCTGTGGAATGATCATGGGCTATGCATTAAACATTCAGGTTCTCAATACTGAAAGTGGTAAGAAAACATCCTGCTAGAGTCCCAGGTCAGGGTAAACCAAAGAGAAGGCTAATCAAAGAACCTTGGAAGTTTTTAGGATTTATCTTCTGACTCAGAAGCTTCATCTCTCCTGCTGATGGTCCACGGAAGCTTCCTAGTCACAATTCTTGAATTTTACATTAGGCCCTTGAATAAGCCCAGAACAGTCATCCTGCCCCAAGCCCTGGAAGGTGGTTTCCTTCCACCCAAGACAATTGCTTGGGGGAAAACTCCTCCCAAACTATACTAATGTCCACCAAAAAGTTTGTTACTCCTATCTCATGATCAATTCACAATGACATTCCTGCTATGGGAGCTTTAGTTCTTTAAGATGACAGGAAAGCACACTGACAAAACATTCCTCCCTCACCTTCTCCCCCCACCTCCTCTGGGCCTAGATTTTCCCCTTCATGGTAGCAACCCCCCTCCACTGCCCAGCAGGCAACTCTGAGCAGGGCAGAGGAATCCTGGTGAAAGGGAACCCAGAGCCCAATGGGGAAAGACTTCTGCTGTAGCAGGGACACTCATGGAGCCCATCCTGTTGGTCTGAGCTCCAGGAAGGACCCTGTCAAGAGCTACCTACTAATACTGCATCATGAGAACAAGCAGTAGCAAGTGGACCATGAGATGCCCAGCAGCCATTTCTGCACTGGCTCAACAGAAATGCATTAAATCTCAGAAATAAAAATGTAAAGTTCCTTTGAAAAGAGAAAAACCTAAATTTAAAAAACATAAAAGCCTGCAAGTGAATGCTAATTGTTTTCCCTGTTCTAGTTCTCACTGTAATTTTTCAACTGTAGTGGAAATTCCTCAAAAGTGCACAGCACAAAACTGAGGGGTCCCACTCCTGACCTGTGTGCATCTAGTTTCCCACCTTGCCTCTGTTCCTGTCAGTACTCTGCCTTGTCCTGCTGTCTAGCCCTCTACCAGGCCCCTGACCACTGCTGGTCAGTCAGGGCACCCCTTCTGCTTGGCCAGGGTGTACTTCAGCTCCCGCAGGTTCTCAGTCAGCACCTCCACTTCATCCAGACGGCCACACTGCTTGGCATCGAAGATGTAAGCCTTGATATTGTCAATCTGCTGCAGGAGCAGCTCCTCCTCAATGGGTTCCTCAGCCTCTGGGCCACTGTCAGTGTCCATCTCAAAGGGATTGGTGTAGGCCTGTTCCTCAAAAGGGTTTCCAGGTGCAGGCGGGCTTGTGGGCCTCAGATGAGTGTCATCTTCCTCATCAAAGGGGTTGGAAGCTGGACTATCTGGGTCAGTGAAGGGATTCCCTGTCCCTGCAGCCACTTCCTCCTCAGCATCCTCCTCAAAAGGATTGTACTCCCTAGGAACAGCAGCTGGAGGGCCCGGGAGAGCCTCTGCAGCAGTAGGGCTGGCAGCACCCTCCTGTGTGGGGCTGGAGAGGTCATCCTCATCAAATGGGTTGAAGGAGGACATATCACTTTGTTGTGGCTGGGGGGGAAATTCTTGGTCAAGGGCTGGGGACCCAGACCACACATGGATGGATGCTGAAGCTGAACTGGGTGAAGCAGTCTCGGGAGCTGTGCTGCCCTCAACTGGTGAGGACCCCAGATCCAAAGCATAAGCAAGGTAGGTGCGAGGCCCTTGACTGGGCTCCAGCTGGAAGGGTATGCCTTCTCGGAAATCCAGGGACCGAGTTCGTGTGTGGAGGGATGCCACCCGGAACTGTTCCTGTTCTCGTTCCCACTCCCGCTTCCGAAGCATCTGCAGCTGCTCCCACTGCAGGTCCTCCTCCTCAGCCTGCCTCCGGGATAGTTCAATGGCCTTCTCAGTCTGCTGCAAGTCATACTCGTCTTGCAGCTGCCGCAGATTCTCCTGTAGTGTGTGCACCTCATCAGTGCGGCCAGCAGCCTTGGCCTGCCTGATGAATGATGTTATATTGTGGATCTGCTGGAGGAGAGGGTCAGGGTCTTCACTATGTCCCTGGCCTTCTGACAGTGGAAGCCAGCCCTCAGCCTTTCTCAGTGGGGCAGGGCCCCCTCGGAGAGATGACACTTCCCCATTAGCAGCATGAGATGCTACGCCACTCTGCCTTTCCTCACGCCTTCGCCGGGACTCCAAGGCAGCCTGCAGAGACACCGAAGCCGCAGGGTCACCATGTTACCAGGCCAGCAGCAGTCCACCCTTTGAACCACCCTCTGTGGTCCCAGTCACATTCCAATTTTCCCTCCTTGAATGAAGATAATACAACTGCTAAAATAAGGTAAACATGAAGATAGGACAGGATTTGATTTTTAAAAATAAAATAATGAAGGAAAGTAATGTAGGAGATAAGATTTTCTCAGTATTAACTTTGCTGGCCATATACTTTTATTTTTTTATTATTATTTATTTATTTATTTGAGAGAGATACAGAAATAGGCAGGTAGAGAGAGAGAAAGAGAGAGAATGGGTGCGCGAGGGCCTCCAGCCACTGCAAACGAACTCCAGATGCATGCACCCCCTTGTGCATCTGGCTTACGTGGGTCCTGGAGAATCGAGCCTCGAACCGGGGTCCTTAGGCTCCATAGGCAAGCGTTTAACCGCTAAGCCATCTCTCCAGCCCCCATATACTTTTCTTAAACCTCCAAGGTATATTACCTTTGTCTGCCTAATGGCCCATGTTTGATTCCTCAGTACCCATGTAAAGCCATATGTACAAAGTAGCTCATTAGAATGGAGTTCATTTTCAGTGGCATGAGGCCCTGATGTGCTCAAACTCTCTCTGTATTCTTTCTGTCTCTCTCTCTCAAATAAATAAATTAAAAAATAAAAGCAGGCTCATTAGTGGTGGAGCTTTAATCCCATTTTCGGGAGGCAGAGGTAGGAGGATCGCTGAGAGTTCAAGGCCACCCTGAGACTACATAGTTAATTCCCTCAGCCTGACCAGAGTCTCGAAAAACCAAAAAAATAAAAAAATAAAAAATAAATAAATAAATAAACAAATAAATAAATAAATAAATAAAAGCAGGGCAGGAGAGATGGCTTAGCAATTAAAGCATTTGCACTTGGCAGGTTTGATTCCCCAGTACCCATAGGAGGATGCACAAGGAGTTCAGCTACCTAGAGTTTGTTCACATTGGCTTCAGGCCCAGCATGGCCAGAGTGAAACCTCCTTTTTTTTTTTTTAATTTTTTTATTTATATTTATTTATTTAAATAGGCAGAGGGGAGAGAGAAGAGAGAGCAGGTTTGCAGGGCCTCCAGCCACTGCAAACAAACTCCAGATTCGCCACCTTGTGCATCTGGCTAGTGGGTACTGGGGGAATTGAGCCTCGAAGAGTTTGTTCACATTGGCTACAGGCCCTGGCATGGCCATTCTCATTCTCTTTTACTCACAAGTAAATAAATAAAATACTAAACTCTAAAAATTTTTTTCTTGGTTTTTTGAGGTAGGGTTTCACTCTAGCTCAGGCTGACCTGGAATTCACTCACTTCAATCCTCCTACCTCTGCCTCCCGAGTGCTGGCATTAGTGTGCGCCACCACACCCGGCTTAAATTTTTTTTTTTTTTTTTCGAGGTAGGGTCTCACTCTGGCTCAGGCTGACCTGGAATTCACTATGTAGTCTCAGGGTGGCCTCGAATTCTCGGCGATTCTCCTACCTCTGCCTCCCAGGTGCTGGGATTAAAGGCGTGCGCCACCATGCCCGGCTTAATTTTTTTTTTTTTAATAAAAAATTTAAAAAGGGCTGGAGAGATGGCTTAGCAGTTAAGGCGTTTGCCTGCAAAGCCAAAGGATCCCGGTTCAACTCTCCAGGACTCACATAAGCCAATTGCACAAGTGGGCACATGCACCTGGAGCTGATTTGCAGTGGCTGGAGGCCCTGGCGTGCCCATTCTCTTTCTCTCTCTCTCTCTGCCTCTTTCTCACTTTCTCAAGTAAATAAATAAATAATTTAAAAAATAAATAAATAAAAATTAAAAAAAAAAGAATCTCAGTATCTTTTTTATTTTTTGCTGTTCTGTAGACGGAACCCACAGCCTCAAGCACACTAGGCAAATGCTCTACTACTGAACTACTCTCTCCAGGACCCTTATTCTTCTTGTAAGAAATACAGTCTCATTATGTAGCCCAGGCTAGCCTGGAACTCATAATCTTCTTGCCTCAGCCTCATAAGGGCTGGGCTAGCTATTTAATGTTTAATGTTGCATATTTCCCTGTGTTCTATAGGAATTTCCTGGTTTCTTCCCTACAAGCCTTACCAGAGGGAAAACTGCCAATCTGTAGAGTGGCCTAAGAAAGAATAAGCAGAAGTGCTTAAAAGAAAATGAAGGCCCAGTGAAAAATTCAACAATTGTTCTGACAAAAGTGTAAAAAGCAAACTTGAGAGACCAAATGGCTCAGCAGCCAGTGGGTTAAGCTAAGGGCAGAAAGGCAGCAGCAGGGGTGCCTGGGCTCCACGTACCTGTCTCTCCATGGTCCTCTTCAGCTCCAGGTCCTGCTTTCTTTTCTTTTTCAGTTCCTCAAACTGTTCTTTAGTTGGCAGTGACATCAAGCCCAGTAACTTTTCCTATAGGGAGTCACAGACAATTTTTACACTCAAACCTTTTCAGGAAAACAAATGAACCTTATGCCTCATCTGATTAAGGTTAATCAACTCCATCCCAGACAATGACATTCACTGAAGTTCATCCTGACACTGGGCAGTCAACTTCCAGAAGAGTCTACTTTTCCTTATTAGCCAGTCATGTCCAATCTCCACAGATCTCCAGGAATTCACCACTGTCAGCTTCCATGAGGCTATGCCCTGACCCAACATGCCTTGATACCATCATCTCAGCCCTCCTGACCACCTCTCTTGCATTTACCTCCCTTTAATTCTCTTCAATAGCCCTTTTCACTCTGACATTCCACACATTTTAGGCATTTGATGTCTGTCCCCTTGTTGTGTAGCTATTTCCTCCCAAATGAAACATTCTTTCCTAGAGCAAAAGGTTGGCTTACAAAACTAACAAGAACTACAAGGCTCATAAGATCCTCCCCAAAGTTATATAAGCAGTAAACAATTGTTTGGGGGGGGGGACAATCTCTTCTTGTGGAGCTGCCTATAACCACAAGTTACCCAGAGACTCCAGTAATGCAGCTTCAGTAAGTCAACATCCACACTAGGGTAAGCTTTTCAGTGACAGAGCTGCCTTTGAGTCACCCATGCTCCTGGAAGTAATCTAAGGTAGATTTGGGTAGAAGCATTTCTTTGGTCTGTAGTAGGTGCCCTATCCAGGGTAAATAAAGTTTATTCATATCTCTCCAGGAAAAGACACCCAACACCCTCTCTAAGAGAACATAAGCTTTATGAGAACAGGAATGTAGGTGCTGGTTCACCACAGAACACTTAACACCTAGAACAATGCCTGGTACTGAGTAGCACTTAACAAATGGTTGCTGAATTAACAAGGGGAAAAGTCAAATTCTCTGCACTCTAAAGAGAAAGCCAGCCCCAAACAACTCTTTATCTATTGGATTTCTGTGCGCCAAAGGCAGTCAGCTGAGACTCTCTCACAAGGACAGTCAGAGATAGAAAGAGATACAACTAGATCTAACCACCTATGTTGTCTGCCCTTGAACCACCCATTAGTCAAATGACCCAGAAGAGTCCTGAGGAGTCTGTCCTAAGAAAGAAAAAAGAAAGAAAGAAAGAAAGAAAGAAAGAAAGAAAGAAAGAAAGAAAGAAAGAAAGAAAGAAAAAAAAAATATATATATCTATATATCACTTTTAACAGCAAAAGCTTAAAATCAATTCATTAATTCCCCAACTAAAATGAAATGGTTAAATAAAAGATGGGCAATATAGTCAAAACAGCATTCTTGTAGCCATTCAACAACGCTATTTGAGCACTGTGAAAAAAGTGCTCAGGGGCTGGGGAAAACATACCACAATGACAAGCATTATACTGGAGACAGTGGATTAAAAGTATTATTTTTACCTCAATTTCAGATTTCTCTCTAAATGTGGCATTTAGAATACATTCAAGATCTTATGAAATAGTAAATAAACAAATAGAAAACAAGCCTGCCTGCCTTTTAAGAAAAGAACAAACTAGGCCCCATGTGACATTCATGTCACCTCAAAATGGCTTTACCTGCACAAAAAGTGTAGCTGAGTATCTGATCATCCTCTGTAGCCTCAAAGAGTTTGGATGTGGTGGAGGATCCTGGTTTAAGCCCAATGTTAAGATCTTCTTACTGAATTGGAACAAATACATCAATGTAATAATAGGTGCTACCAGCCTCAGGAACAGTAGAAATTCTTTGGAACTGTCAGGCCTTCATGCCAAGAGCACGTATGAAAACAGGTAAGTGTCTGCACCTTAGTGCCCTTAATGGCAAAGCCCAATTCTTACACTTTGGCTCTACTCTAATAGCACAAAGTGTGTGACAAATAACCACGGAGGAACTGGCCACATAGAAGACCTGGCTTCACAGGTCAACCTGGTTGATAGTACAGAGTCTGGCACTTACATGGGCCAATACTTTGACTTAATGCTCTGCTGTCACTAGCTTAAAATTCTTAATAATGTTTCAACAGGGAATTTTCATTCTGCACCAGGTTTTGCAAAATGAAAGACTAGCAGGCCCTGCAAATCTGTATAGACAATGAATGGTTCCTTATCTCTATTATCTCTTCCCTGCCTCCCCTCCCCAAGGTAGGGTCTCACTCTAGCCCAGGCTAACCTGCAACTCACACTTTAGTCCCCAGGCTAGCTTTTAACTCAAGATGACTCCTACTACCTCAACCTTTGGAGTCTGGGGTTAAAGGGATATACTACCATGCCTAGCTCAATTATCCCATTGAGCCCCTGTACTTTCTACTCCTCAAAAAGCTGCCTGAGCCCCACAGCCATCCCACAGTTAAAAAGCAGCTTGGGGGAGGGAGGCTGGAGGAATGGCTTAGCAGTTAAGGCATATGCCTGCAAAGACAAAGGACCCTGGTTCAGTTCCCCAGGACTCACATGCACAAGGTGGCACATACGTCTGGAGTTCATTTGCAGTGGCTGGAGGCCTTGGCATGCCCATTCTATCTGCCTCATTCTCTTTCTCTCTAATAAATAAACCTTTTTTAAAATATATATTTTATTTATTTATTCATTTGAGAGAGAGGCACAGAGAGAGAGAGAGAGAGTGAGGGAGAGAATGGGCATGCCAGGGCCTCTAGCCAGTACAAATGAACTCCAGATGCATATGCCCCCTTGTGCATCTGGCTTATGTGGGTCCTGGAGATTCGAACCGGGATCCTTTGGCTTTGCAGGCAAACGTCTTAACCGCTAAGCCAGAGGCAGAGGTAGGAGGATCACTGTGAGTTTGAAGCCACCCTGAGACTACATAGTTAATTCCAGGTCAGCCTGGACCAGAGTGAGACCCTACCTCGAAAAGCCAAAAAAAAAAAAAAAAAAAAAGCAGCTTGGAGTCTGGCTTAGTTAAGATGCTTGCCTGTGAAACCTAAGGACCCAGATTTGATCACCCAGAACCCACATAAGTCAGAGGCACATAGTGGCACATGAATCTGGAGTTCATCTGCAGTGGCTACAGAGGCCCTGGCACGCCCATATTTTCCCTCCTTTCCTCTCTCTCAAATAAATAAAAATAATTTTTTTAAAAAAGGAAGCTTGGACTTGAAGAATGAGTACAGCTGTGAAGAACCTGAATT
Source organism: Orientallactaga sibirica (assembly GCA_036365145.1). Lineage (NCBI taxonomy): Eukaryota > Metazoa > Chordata > Mammalia > Rodentia > Dipodidae > Orientallactaga > Orientallactaga sibirica. The sequence goes on from JAEOAD010000007.1 coordinate 29,128,518, forward strand.
TCTTCTTACCACAGCCTTTCTACTGTTGTTAGCTGTGGCCTTTTCCTCACCTCCTTTAAAATAGGGATGCTGGGGCTGGAGAGAGAGGTCAGTGGTTAAAGGTACTTTCTTGCAAAGCCTGCCAGCCTGGGTTCAATTCCCCAGTACTCATGTAAAGCCAGACATATATAAAGAGAAACATGTGTCTGAATTTTATATGCAGTGGACGGAAGCCCTGTCATGCCCATTCTCATTCTCCCCCACCTTTTTTTCACATGTGTGCAAATAAATAAAAAATATTTTTTTAAAAAAGGGCTGGCCTTGGTTTCCCACCAGGAATGGATGGTAAGACCCTATTGCTGAAGACTCCACATACTTAGGTAGCAAGGTCACTGAGAAATCCTGCTGGAGCTGAGCTGAAAGCCTCCTCCAGGTGGACTAGCTGACAGAAAGTTGGAAAAAGCTATGCTGCATGCAGTACAATGGGAGAGAGAAATCACCAGTGAAGATACTCAACAGTGGACACTGCAAGCTTTAAATTTGGCCAGCCAGGCCAAATTAGCCAATGGGTGCAATAGTGGCATGTCTGTGATGGGGGAAACCAACTGCTCTCTAATTGGACTGGAGGCCTGCTCCAAGGAGGGAATACATCCCCGATACTGAAAACCTATGACAGAGGTACTCATGAGCCCCAGGGGTGTAACATCTGCTGGGGTCATGCTAAATGTATATACTATGCTCACCAAACTGCCCAATAAGCACTTCTCTTAATGTCCACAGCCATATATTAATGCTACTTTCACTTATGATTAGAGAAGCTTCTCTTTTCAGATGGTGGCGACCTTGGGATGACTCAGAAGGCACCATGGTGCTGAGAAGTGACAGAGGAGTGCTCAGCACTGAAACATCTCAAACACACCCTCCAAGGCTCAGGGTCCAATGAGGAAGAGGGGCCAAAAGAATGTAAGAGCCAAAGGAAGGGCAGGACTCCTTACAACGCACTCCTCCAGACACAAAATGGCCTGGATATCCATGACCTCACAGTGCCTGACACTACCTACACAAGACCATCATAATAGGAGGAAAATATCATGACATCAAACTGAAGAGAGACTGACTGACAGGGGGAGGGAATATGATGGAGAGTGAAGTTTCAAAGGGGAAATTGGGGAGAGGGAAGTACCATGGGATATTGTCTACAATTAAAGAAGTTGTCAATTTAAAAAAAAAGGCTGGGCATGGTGGTGCATGACTTTTATCCCAGCACTCAGGAAGCAGAGGTAGGAGGATCCGCCGTTAGTTCAAGGCCACCCTAAGACTACATAGTGAATTCCAGGTCAGCCTGGGCTAGAGCAAAACCTTACCTTGAAAAAATAAATAAATAAAATAGGGACTCTGGGGGCTGGAGAGATGGCTTAGCGGTTAAGGCTCATGTCTGCAAAGCCTAAGGACCCAGGTTCAATTCTCCGGGCCCCACATAAAGCCATGAGCTTGTGCATGCTAGGAAAGTGCTCTACCCCTGAGCTCCACCCAGCCCCAACCATTTGAAATCCTTAACCAAAAGTTACTGAGATATATTAAGTGTAGCCATTTCCCAACATCTTCTCCTCATATGTTCCCACTGTCAGTAGACCCAGGATAAACGCAGATGTGCTTGCCAACACCCAGTTACTTCATCAAAACATCACCTTCTTCCTCTTAGCCAGCAGCAGAGACATGACCTAGCAGACTTACCTTAAAGCATCTATTAGCTCATACACTTTCTGCACTTCTACTCGAAGGTCATTGGCATCTTCTAGGCTATAGGTTGTTTCCCCAGCACTAAGGAGAAATCATAAACATTTTTTTGTTTTTGCTTTTCAAGGTAGTGTCTTGCTCTAGCACAGGTTGACCTGGAACTCTCTGTAAGCCCAGGCTGGCCTCTAACTCATAGCAATCCTACCTCAGCCTCCTGATATTTGGGATTAAAGGTATGTACTACCATACCCAGCCAAAAATCATAAACATTTGACCTAAGTTTCATCATACTGGGATCGGAGAACACAGTATAGGACTCTCAATATTTAAAGCCCCAGAAACAAACACAGTTAATTCTCTCAAAGCAGCTTTTCAAACTCATGGATATAATGTAGCCTGCCTTTATTGGGATCCAGTAACTAAGGAGAAGCCACTTTTCAAAGTGCAGATACCATGGTGTCAGATCTGTGCCAAAGCCTCTGAGGACTAGCACTTATGTTCACAGATAAAACAAATGCTAGCTGGGTGTGGTGGCGCACGCCTTTAATCCCAGCACATGGGAGGCAGAGGTATTAGGATCACTGTGAGTTCGAGGCCACCTGAGACTACATAGTGAATTCCAGGTCAGCCTGGTCCAGACTGAGACCCTACCTCGAAAAACCAAAAAAACAAACAACAACAACAAAAACAACAACAACAACAAAAAAAACCCAAATGCTTCTGGATCCACTGAGCTGGGTGTACTATAGTGAGAGGATTCAATACAATAGCTTCATCACCTCCCACCACAGTTCACAAAGAACACAAGACCAGAGAGCAACCAAGAACAAAGTAGGAAACCAGTCCTGCTCTTACAAGCATGGGAAAACACGGAGCAGCAACACTCTGAGAAAGATAGTAGGTACATTGTTGTTTGCACAAACCAAGTGGGTTTACCCACTCAGATTTCATTTTTTAAAATATTTGTTTGCACAGCACTCGGGAGGCAGAGGTAGGAGGATCGCTGAGAGTTTGAGGCCACCCTGAGACTACATAGTTAATTCCAGGTCAGCCTGGACCAGAGTGAGACCCTACCTCGAAAAACAAAAAAAAAAATTTGTTTGTTTACTTGACATGGAGAGAAAGAGACAGAGAACGGGCATACAGGGCCTCCCACCACTGCAACCACAAATTCCCAATTGATGTGCCACTCTGTATCACTTTTCTGTTCTTTATCTGGCTTTTTTCTTTATCTTGAATTATGTGGATACTGGAAAACCCAGGCTGTGAGGCTTTGCAAGAAAGCACCTTTAGCTGGGCGTGGTGGCACATGCTTTTAATCCCAGCACTCTGGAGGCAGAGGTAGGAGGATCGCCGAGAGTTCGAGACCACCCTGAGACTACATAGTGAATTCCAGGTCAGCCTGAGCTAGAGTGAAACCCTACCTCGCAAAACCAAAAAAATTAAAAAAAGAGAGAAAGCACCTTTAACTGCTGAGCCTCTCCAGCCCCATATTTGATCAATTGATTGATCTTCCTATCTTCCTTCCTTCTTATTTTACTTTTATTATTACTTTTTTATTGCTTTTAATTAATCATGACCCTGGTGCACCCATTCTCTATCTATCTGCCTCTTTTCGCTCTCAAATAAATAAATAAGAAACAAAAAAGAAATTTAAAAAAAGATTGGCCAGCCAGCCCAAATGTGCCAACTGGTGGAATGGTGGCATGTCCATTATGGGGAAACCAACTGCTCTCTAATTGAACTGGAGGCCCACTCCATGGGAGGGAATACATGCCTGGTACTGAAAACCTAGTCCAAAACCTATGGTTGGAGAGGTCATGAGCCCTAGGGAAGTATCGCCTCCTGCTGTCTAGATAAATGCATATATTTTGCCCAACAAACTGCCCTGTAAGCATTTTTGTTTTCTTTTCTTTTTTGAGGCAAGCCCAACACACTGGCCTTTTTAAAAAATATTTTATTTTTATTTATTTGTTTGAGAGAGAGAGAGGCAGGTAGAGAGGGAGAGAATGATCACGCCAGGGCCTCTAATCACTGCAAAGGAACTCCAGATGCATGCATCCCCTTGTGCATCTGGCTTACGTGGGATCTAGGAAATTGAACCAGGGTCCTTTGGCTTTGCAGGCAAGCACCTTAACTACTAAGCCATCTCTCCAGTCACTGGCCTTTTTTTTTTTTTAAAACATCTTATTATTTATTTATTTGAGAGAGAGAGAGATACAGAAATAGGGAGAGAGAGAGAGAGAATGGGTGCGCCAGGGCCTCCAGCCACTGCAAACGAACTCCAGATGCATGTGCCCCTCCTGCATCTGACTTACGTGGGTCCTAGGGAATAGAGCCTCGAACTAGGGTCCTTAGGCTCCACAAGCAAGCATTTAACCACTAAGCCATCTCTCCAGCCCTCACTGGCCTTTTTTTAAAAAAATGTAAAACAAGAGTGAGTGAGCGAGAGCAAGAGAGAGAAGAATTGGTGTGCCAGGGCCTCCGCCACTGCAATCGAACTCCAGACATGGGCACCACCTTGTGCACATGTGCAACCTTTCACATATATCACCTTGTGTGTCTGGCTTACATAGGACATGAAGAGTTGAACATGATTCCTTAGGCTTTGCGGGGAAGTGACTTAACCACTAAGCCATCTCTCCAGCCCATGGCTGGCCAATTTTAAGGCTTGCAATGTCCATTGCTGTTTACCTCCTCTGATGACTTCTCTCTCCCATAGGGCTGCATGCCCCATAGCTTTTTCCAGCCTTCTGTCAGCTCTTTTTTCTTTTTTTCTAAGCACTTTTCTTAATGTTTATACCCATATATTAATGTCTCTCTCACTTTGGGTTTGAAAAGCTTCTATTTTCAGATAGTGGTGACCACTAGGATGACTAGAAGCCTGGCATACCCACTCTCTCTTTCTCTCTGCCTCTTCCTCCCTGTCTCTCTCAAATAAATAAATCATTAAAAAAAAAAAAAAAAAAAAGGAATGTTAAGAGCCAAAGGAAGGGAGGGTAGTAGGTCTACTTACAATGCAATCTTCCAGACACAAAATAGCCTGGATATCCATGACCTCACAGTGCCTGGCACTACCTACACAAGATCTTTATAACAGGAGGAAAAGATGATGGCATCAAAATAAGAGAGTAATTGAGAGAGGGAGGAGATATGATGGAGGGTGGATTTGTGAGGGGGAAAGTAGGGGTAAGGAGGGAATTATCACGATTTATTGTCTATAATTATGGAAGCTGTCAATAAAAAAAGTTTTCATTTATTTTTTCTTATTTTTTCGAGGTAGGTTCTCAGTCTAGCTCAGGCTGCCCTGGAATTCATTCTCTATTCTCAGGGTGGCCTCAAACTCATGACAATCCTACCTCTGCTTCTGGAGTGCTGGGATTAAAGGTGTGCACCACCATGCCCAGCTTAATAAAAAAGTTTTTTTTTAGAACAGGAGACCGGGGGGTTGGAGAGATGGCTTAGTGGTTAAGGCACCTGCCTATGAAGCCTAAGGACCCCGGCTCAATCCTCCGGGTCCCACATAAACCAGATGCACATGGCGGCACATGCATCTGGAGTTTTTTTGCAGTGGCTAGAGACCCTGGCACACCCATTCTCACTCTTTCTCTCTCCCTCTCTGACTCCAATAAATAAATAAAACTGTAAATTAAAAAAAAAAAAAAAAGTTAGCCAGGCGTGGTGGCGCACGCCTTTAATCCCAGCACTCGGGAGACAGAGGTAGGAGGATCGCCGAGAGTTCGAGGCCACCCTGAGACTACATAGTTAATTCCAGGTCAGCCTGGACTAGAGTGAAACCCCCCTACCTTGAAAAACCAAAAAAAAATAAAAATAAAAAGGAGACGGGGCAGGAGAGATGGCTTAGTGGTTAAGGCACATGCCTGTGAAGCCTAAGGACCCCGGTTCAATTCTCCAGGTCCCTAGTAAGCCAGATGCACGTGGTGGTGCATGTGTCTGGAGTTCGTTTGCAGTGGCTAGAGGTCCTGGCACGCCCAATCTCACTCTTTTTCTCTCTGTCCCTCTCTGTCTCTAATAAATAAATAAATAAAAATAAAATATTTTTTTTAAAAAGGAGATTGGTCGAGCAGTGGTGGCGCATGCCTTTAATTCCAGCACTCGGGAGGCAGAGGTAGGAGATTGCTGTGAGTTCGAGGCCACCCTGAGACTCAATAGTGAATTCCAGGTCAGCCTTGGCTAGAGTGAAACCCAACCTCGGAAAAAAAAAAAAAAAAAAAAAGAGAGAGATTGTAGGCTGGGTGTGGTGGCACATGCCTTTAATCCCAGCACTAAGGAGATGGAGGTAGGAGGATTGCCATGAGTTCAAGGCCATCCTGAGACTACATAGTGAATTCCAGGTCAGCCTAAACTAGAGTGAAGCCCTGCCTTGGGAAAAAAAAGAAAAAAGGAGAAATGGCTTAGTGGTTAAGGTGCTTTCCTGAAAAGCCTATGGACCTAAGTCTGATTCCCCAATACCCATGTACACCAGATGCACAAGGTGGCACATGTATCTGGAGTTCATTTGCAGTGGCTGGAGGCCCTGGTGTGCCCATTCTCTCTCTCTCTGCCTCTTTCTGTCTTAAATAAATGAATAGGAGATTATAATGAAAGTTCCATAACTTTTGTAACTATATTAAAAATTATAAATGAATACTTTAAAAAGTTGTGTGAACCACATCTTAATTTAAAAAAAACAAACAAATGTCAGGCTACATTTACCCAGTGCTAAAGTTTGCTAATCCTTGCTCAAAATCTCAATGCCACTATGGAGTGACATCTTGCTGGGCATGAACATGAGATAGGTTTCCCTTTCTCACTTACTTCTAGGCACTGCATTCAGCAGTGGCACCTATGATCTGAGGCCTGTCCCAAACCTGCTCCACCAGAATGGCCCTGACACCTAAATAGTGTTAAAGATTTTTTACAAAAGTCATGTGAGGATAACTAGTTCCCCACCAAAACAGACATGAAGATTTTCATTACTGGTCACAGAAAAGCAAGATTTGCTTTTTTTTTTTTTTTTTTTTTTTTTTTGGCTCATTCTAGCCCAGGCTGACCTGGAATTCACCATGTAGTGTCAGAGTGGACTCAAACTCATGGCAATCCTCCTCACGTGCTGGGATTAAAGGTGTGCGCCACCATGCCTGGCAAGATTTCCATTTTTATGGGTAGGAGGTATAGCTCAGTGGTACAGCACATGCTAAGCATCATAAGGTTGCATTCCATCCCCAAAACCAAGGAAAAATAACTGAATATTTCCATTTCAATTTTCAGCTAGTGAAGAACTGACCTAAAAGGCCAGGTGAGTCACTCACTACTGAATGAGAAAAACAGAGGGTAATGGCTTACTTTAACGATGCTGCCATCCTGATGTATTCAGGAGCTTTCTGGTCAACTTTCTCCATGCAAAGCCGGAGTTTCTAAGAACAAAAGAGAAGAGGTGAGTGCTGCACTGAAGATATAGAAATGATGACCTAGAAACCAGGCTACAGCAAGAGGAATGTATATCAAGTGCCTGTTTAACCCTCATTTTTATCCATTTCTTAATGTATAAACCTTTTTTTTTTTTTTTTTTTTTTTTTTTTTGGTTTTTCAAGGCAGGGTCTTGCTCTAGCCCAGGCTGACCTGGAATTCACTATGTAGTCTCAGAGTGGCCTTGAACTCATAGTGATCCACCTACCTCTGCCTCCCAAGTGCTGGGATTAAAGACAGGCACCACTACGCCTGGCTTAAACCTACTTCCTAAGCAGAAAGGAAAGACAGTGGAGGGAGGGCTTCTGAGAGACTTTTTTTTTTTAATTTAAATTTTTTATTTTATTTTTTTGGGGGGAAGGGGCTTCAAGGTAGGGTCTCACTCTAGCCAAGGCTGACCTAGAATTCACCATGTAGTCTCAGGGTGGCCTTGAACTCTTGGCGATCCTACCTCTGCCTCTTGAGTGCTGGGATTAAAGGCATGTGCCACCACGCCCAGCTATTTCATTTTTTTGGTTTTTCAAGGTAGGGTTTCTCCCTAGCCCAGGCTGACCTAGAATTCACTATGTAGTCTCAGGCTGGCCTTGAACTCACAGCGATCATCCTATCTCTGCCTCCCAAGTACTGGGATTAAAGATGTGTGTCACCACACCCAGCTTATTTAAAAATTTTTCTAGGGACTAGAGAGATGGCTTAGCAGTTAAAGCACTTACCTGCAAAGCCAAAGGACCCAGGTTCAATTCCCCAGTACCCACATAAGCCAGATGCACAAAGTGGCACATGCGTCTGGAGTTTTTAGTAGCTGGATTCCCTGGCACGCCCTTTCTCTCTCTCTAGTCCTCTCTCCCTCTTTCTGCTTCTTTCTCTCTCTCTCAAATAAATAAATAAAATATAATAAAAATATTTTTAAAAATGGTTTTTTTAGGTAGTATCTCACTCTAGCCCAGGAGAACCTGGAACTCATTCTGTAATTCCAGGCTAGCCTCAAGTTCACAGTGATCCTCCTACTTCTGCCTCCTGCATGCTGGGATTAAAGGCATCTGTCACCACAAGAAGAGACTTTTCTGAGTACTTGTCTACAAAGGGAAGAGGAATCAGCTGCTATGTTCTCTCTCTGCCAGGAAATGCCTGGTAACAGCAAGCCATCAGCACATCAGCACTGCCAGGGCTCTCCTCAAAACAGGAGGCAAAAAGCACAATGGTAGACACACCAGGTCATGAAATACACACAAAGATAGAGGATAGCTATATCTGCAACTCAGCACTGGGTTTAATTAACACTGTTTCTGGAAGTTTCAATATTCACATGGTGATTCCAGAAATACAGCCATTATGACCTGCAAAAACACTTATGGACCATTCATTGGTCACCATGCAAAAACACAATGTTCCTTGGCTCACTGTTTTACCTGAGTAGCTTCCTATGCCCAGGCTAATCTCTTGTTACCATATCCTGCACCTCTTCACCTAGTCCACCTGGCTAATGCTCCTTAGCCTTTAGGTCTCACCTGGTTACAAATCCAAGCCACCTCACTGTCAGATATTTACATAGTGTTTTCTTTTGAGAACTACTTTTTAGGTACGTGCTCAGGATAGAACTCCCTGAGTTACATCCTTGTCCTTATTCTATTTTCTCTTGAAGCATGCCTCCACTAAGGATGCTCTGGGGTCACTGGTGGTAATGAAAGCTGAGACATTTGGGACTTGGAAGGAAGAGGCTCTTAGTTGACAGACAGTAAATGTACAAAACCTCAAATTTGTAACAGAGCTGGAGAGATGGCTTAGTGGGTAAGGTGCTTACCTGTAAAGCCTAAGGCCCCATGTTTGGCTCTCCAGATCCCACGTAAGCCAGAGGCACAAAGGTGAGGCAAGCACAAGGTTGCACATACCTACTTGGTAGCACAGATGTCTGGAGTTCAGTTGCAGTAGCTGAGGCCCTGGCAAACCAATTATCTCTCTCTCCCTCCCTCCCTCTCTCAAAAAATAAAAAATAAAGCTGGACATGGTGGCACACACCTTTAATCCCAGCACTCGGGAGGCAGAGGCAGGAGGATCACCATGAGTTTAAGGCCACCCTGAGATTACACAGTGAATTCCAGGTAAGCCTGGGCTAGGGTAAGTCCCTACCTCAAAAAACCAAAATAAATAAATAAATACAATAAAAATTTAAAAATAAATAAAATAAAAACTTGTAACACCTTCAACTAATGAAGTCTGAAACTCCCCAAGAGCTTTCCAGGACTCTTACGGCCCACTGTATAGTACACCTTCACCATTTGCCTTCCTCACAGAACCTGTCCATACCACAGGGCAACTGCCCTTCCTCCCTTGCCCTGAGCCACCCTCCTACTTTCAAGTGAGCATGGAAAGTTGGGGGAATGAGTTTGTTACAACATACCCATGATAACTCTGTGACTCACCCAGAGGCCTAGTTGGAAAATCATACCAAGACTTTTGGGCAGGAATTAAACATGATTCAAGGAAGCAACATCCCAGAGCATTCTCTAGAATCTGTAGGCATGAGCAAAGCGAACAGCTGAATCTGCCTGGCATGCATCACCTCGTAGAGTTTCGTGATGTCAGGCGTGTGCTCCTTCTCATCGATCTGCTGCTCTCTCTTGAGAAGTGTGTCCTTGCAGTGTGTGCAGCAGCGGATCCGGTCGTCATCCTTCTCATCCAAGACTGAGCTAACACTGCTGAGGCTGCTGAGGCTGCCCCGGCGGGAGCCGTGGACACTGTTGGGTGACTGGCTGGGGCTGGTATGGGTGCTCAGAGAGTCCTTGCTGGCACTGGTGAGCTTGTCTATAAACCACAACAGACAAGAAATGGTGACAACACAGCATGCGTTTATCCTATCTCCCACAAGTGCCAGCTACCAAGCTCCAGGCTTCACATCTGGGCAAGACCGACCTGCTCCTCTGCCTTGTGGAGTGAAACTCTGGTAAGTAAAGAAGTACTGCTGCCAAACAGGTCAGATCCAAACAACCTGGGCTAGCCAGGCTATGAGGCTCAGAACCCAGTCCTAACCTAGTCTTCCTATCTACCTCTTATGCTTGTTCTATATTTCCAACACAACCCACATTCTCCTAAGACTTCCTTCCATAACATTCCCACCAGTTTGGCTCCTTCCCTTTCCAACCTCAGCTCAAATGGTATGTCTTTTAGGCAGCCTTCCACATTTCCACAATCAAAACTGTCCTTCCTATCATTTCCCACATAGCCCATTTCGGAACAGGTTCCACTTTTCTCACTGAGTAATAGTTGCATGTACACAGAGCTGACCAAGGAATCTGTAACCCTTCAGAGGTAAAAATTGTGCCTTATAGCTATACACCTTACCAGGCTAGCAAGGATACCCCACAGCAGCTGCCCAGTTAATAAAACTAAAAACAGAAAAGTGAAAAGTCTCCTAAAAATGTAGCTTATTAACTTATTACTAAGTTTCAGATGATGAGAGGAATTTCAGGAAAAAAGGAAAACAGTCTAGTAGATGAGAGAATTAGACAGAGGAAGAGTCTGCTTTTACCCACATGGTACCCAGATGCCTCACAGCCAATGGTAGGCCCAGTCTGCTAAACTCTATGATGTTGCAAATCCACCCCACACACCCCAGAAGCCAGTAAAATTCCCTTCAGAACTGTTTTTTTCTGTCCCAAGGATGGAACCCAGAGCCTTGATCATGTTAAACAAGTATCTTTCATTGAGCTGCACCCCAGCCCTGCTTCAGCAGTATCTAACCAGCTGAGATGCAAAATCCTGGAGCATCTGGTGTACTGCACTTTACAGCCTCATTTCCACAGTTCACATCCCTATTCTGCACATTCTCTGCAACCAATCTCCCTTCTCGCCCACTCAGACCAGGTTCCTGCTCTTTACTCTGCCTGGAATGCCCACCTTCCTGACCTTCCCAAGTACTACCTCTGGTCCCCAAGAACCCATGTTCTGCTCTCCCCAGAGCCTCCCTGATACACTGTTATTTCCCATATGACATTACAGTCTGTATTCATGACTTTTATCACAAAGGAAGAGACAAGCCCACTGCTCATTTTCAAGGTCTTCTCAAAGTCTCACCTGTCACTTCTAAGCAAAGCTAAAGAGCTGCTTAGAATTTCTAAAGCAATCATTTATTTCTGAGTGTCGACCTCCCTTGCTAAATGCCGAACTTCTTCTAGTCCAGAAGTATTCAATGACCTGTGAGCCTAGTCCATTTTGTTTTGTAGATAGGATATCTCTCTGTGGCCCATGCTGACCTCAAAGTCATAGCTACCATGTCCAGCTTGGGATTTTTATTATTTGTTTTATTTGTTTTCTTCTTCAAGATAGGGTCTTGCTCTAACCCAGGCTGACCTGGAATTCACTATGTAGTCTCAAGATGGCCTCAAACTCACAAAGATCCTCCTATCTCTGCCTCCCAAGTGCTGGGATCAAAGGCGTGGACCATTACGCTGAGCTCCAGCGTGGTTTTCACACTTGTGTATATGTGGTATACCCTGTGTGCAATATGTGGAGGCCAGAGAACAACAGGTGGTCACTATTACTCTTCCACTTTATTTCCTTGACACAGTCCCTCATTGAACCTGGAGCTCACAACCTTTTTAGCTAGATACCCTGGCTAGCAAGCCCCAGTATTCCTCATGTCTCTGCCTCTTCTCAGCACTGTGTTTACAGGAACATACAGCCAAGGCAAGTCTTACATATGAGTACTGAGGATTGAACTAAGGTCCCCATGTCCAAGAAATATTCTTAGCCAGGTATGGTGGCACACGCCTTTAATCCCAGCACTCTCACGACAGAGGTAGGATGATTGTTGTGAGTCTGAGGCCAGCCTGAAACTACATAGTGAAATCCAGGTCAACCTGGACTAGAGTAAGACCCTACCTTGGCAAAAAGTACTCTTACCCACTGAGTCATCTCCCCAGCGACTACCTCTTTTTTTTAAAAGGTCTCACTATGTAATCTAGATTGGCCTCAAACTTGCAATGATTTTTCCCACCTCTGCCTTTCAAATGCTAAGATCACAGGCATGCACACCACACCCAGATGGTTTTTATGTTTTCAAGGGATTGTTACTTCTTAGGCTCAACAGTTACAGCACTTGTCTGCAAAGCCTAACGATCTGGGTTCAGTTCCCCAGTACCCATGTAAAGCTAGATGCACAAAATGACACATGCATCTGGAGTTTGCAGTGGCTAGAGGCCCTGACACACCTATTCATTCCTTCGTTCACTTTCTCTCTCCCCCTCTCCCTCTCTCTCTCTCTCTGCTTGCAAATAAATAAATAAAAATATTTTAAAATATGAGCTGGGCATGGTGGCACATGCCTTTAATCCCAGCACTCAGGAGGCAGAGGTAGGATGATCACCATGAGTTCGAGGCTACTCTGAGAATACAGAGTGAATTCCAGGTCAACCTGAGTTAGAGTGAGACCCTACCTCGAAACCCCCCCCCCCAAAAAAAATATTTAAAAATATGAGCCAGGGGTTGGAGAGATGGCTTAGTGGTTAAGGTACCTGCCTGCTAAGCCTAAGAATCCGGTTCCAATCTCCAGGTCCCACGTTAAGCCTGATGCAATGACGCAAGGGCGCAATGCTGCACTTGACCACAAGGGGGCGCACACATCTGGATTTCGTTCACAGCAGCTGAGAGACTGCTGGTGCGCCATCTCTATCTGTCTCCCTCTCCCTTTCTGTCTGTCTCTCTCCAAAAATAAATAAAATAATAATAATTTAAAAAAATATGAGCCAGGTATGGTGATATACGCCTTCAACCCCAGCACTCGGGAGGCAGAGGTAGGATCACCATGAGTTCAAGGCCACCCTGAGATTATATAGTGAACTACAGGTCATCCAAGGCTAGAGCTACCTCAAAAAACAAAAATATGACTTCCGGGTAAGATGGCAGCATAGGAGCCATGCCAAACCAGATCAGGGAGGGATTTAAGCAAAACTACATTCTTCTTTGGAAAAGAGCAGAATATTTTTTCTGGGAAACAGCGGAAAAGCAGGAGACAGCCAGAATACCACTTTGGAGATTGTGGCCCGACCCACAGCAGCCCGCTCCACAGTGGCTCCAAGCCGCAGCCCAGATCAGCTGAGCCTCTGATGCAGCCCAAACAACAACAACAAAAACTGGGGACTTTCTAACCTTATCAGTCTCCTCTAAGAGCCCAGAAATCGAAGAAAAGTCTGCTGAGCTACTGAAAGAGATACAGGGGAACAGTGTGAGCTACTACAAGCTTCCTGTACTCGCCCATCCCCCAACCATCAGATCCCCAGTGAATTGGCAGAATTCAGCAACTAGCAGCAGCCTATACCACATCACCAACACCAGACCCAGCACTGCTGAGCCAAGCTCCACAGCTCAGGGAACGAAGTGGGCACTCAGCATTGCTTCTCTTTTCAGATGGCGATGACCACTGGGATGACCCAAAAGGCAACATAGTGCTGAGAAGAAGGAATGGAGGAGTGCCCAGCACTGAAACACCTCTGTCACACCCTCCAAGGCTCGGGGACCATTGCGGAAGAGGGGGCGGATAGAATGGAAGAGCCAAGGAAGGAAGAGTATGACTTCTTACAATGCAACTCCCAGACAGAAATTGGTCTCGACATCCATGACCTTGCAGTGCCTAGCAATACCTCCACAAGACCCTCAAAACAGAAGAAAAAGATGATGACATCAAATTAAAAGAGAGACTAATGGAGAGAGGGAGAGGATATGATGGAGATTGGAGTTCTAAAGTGGAATGGGGGAGGGGAGGGGAGAGAAATATCAGGTGTTTTTTGTATGTAAGTATAGAAGTTGTAAATAAAAAAATAATAATTAAAAAAGATATATATATATACTCAAAAATATTAATAAAGGGCTGGAGAGATGGCTTAGTGGTTAAGGCGTTTGCTTGCAAAGCCAAGGGATCCTGGTTTGACTCTCCAGGACCCACGTAAACCAGATGCACAAGGGGGTGCATGCATGTGGAGTTCATTTGCAGTGGCTGGATGCCCTGGAGTGCCCATTCTCTCTCTCTCTCTCCCTCTCTTCCTCCCTCATTCTCCTCTCTCAAATAAATAAATAAATAAAACATATTAAAAAATTAATAAAGAGTGTTACTTCTTTCCAGTAAGAAGAAATGTTAGAGACTACATGTAGCTCACAGAACCTGAAATAGTTAGACTTTTTTTTAAGATTTCTTTTTAAAACTTTTTTTTATTTTGAGAGAGAGAGAGGCAGAGAGAGACAAAAAGAGAATGGGCACACTGGGGCCTTCAGCTTGTTGCAAATGAACTCCACAGATGCTTGCGCCCCCTTGTGCACACGTGCAACATTGTGTGTTTGCATCATTGCCACAAGCACAGTGATTTTTATTTGTAATAGGAAAAGCTTGTCAACCATGACAAACCACTGTATCCCTGGCCTTAGCACAGTGCCTAGGCTATATAGTGGGATTCATGGATTCAACAAGTGGATAAATGAAGACCATTAATTAAACAAAATGGCCTCAAGGACCTAGTGATAATTAGTCAATGCACTGATCCTACAGAGAGCAGGTCCGAGCCACATCCACACCACCTACTTGCCAAGGGCAGGCTGATGAGCTCCATACACTTCTTGCACATGATAGACCCACAGAGGCGGCAGTGGTGGCGACGGTTTCGGATGCTGAACTTATTCCCACAGTCTGGACAGAAAGGAACATCTTGGTCGTTGACCCAAGGCACCACAGACTTTTCTATTGCTTTGGGAAGAACAAAACAAAAACCAAACCAACAAAAAGAAGCACAACATTTTAAAAGAAAGCTGGTCAGAGAGAAGGTGAAAACAAGAATGAACATGAGAAAAGTTCTAGATTTACCTCGAATCTTTGCAGACTCGGTATTCACTCTGTCAAATGCAGTGAGCTAACCAGGAGAAAAGAAAACCAAATGTAGTTAACAGGTGATGGGTAACACTGTCCACATCTCCACCATTCATACTCAAGCAGGAATGACCACGTTTGCATTTCTCAAGGTTCACCAGTCATCCCCAATCCCAACTACCCAAACCATTTATGTGGGACACAGCATTAGTTTCATATCAAGAAGGCATCTCTATACTTATGGCCCACTTCCAATCTCTTTCTTGTTACCAGTTTCGCCAATAACAAGGGGTGGGAAAAGATGGGGGTGGGTGTAGATTATTGAAACCAATAGGGAACTCTTAATCTTCCTAGACAATAAAACTAGCCACATACTTCTGCCTACAACATCCACATAAATTTTATCTGGGCTGGGGCTTAGCTCAGGGCAAGTGGTGAGTACTTGCACTGGGTTTCAATCCTAGCACCACAAAAGTAGAAGAAAAAGGTGCCAGACCACACTCTCCCCACACAAGGTCACATACAACAAGTGTGTCTAGGGTCAAAGTACCACCTGATTGTGCTGCTGCAGATATATTCTAGTACCACACATAGAACAAGAAAGGTCTGATAAACATTGCGCCCTGGCTCTGAGTACTCCTCATAGACCTGGTCACATTATGCACTGTGCCCTACTGAGTGACTGCCTGAGACACGGAAAGGTTCTCCACAGTCAAGTGGACTTCATAAGTGAAAGGGGGGAGCTGGGCACATGGTAAATCTGTCAACCTAGACCATTCCCTTCAGGAAAGCCAGCTCCTACTCCTGTAATCCTCCATGCCCTCTGCAACACTCTGCCAGCATCAGATATACATACATACATAACACATGCTGCAAAATTTCCCTAGAAAATTTGTACCTGCGGGGGGAAAAAGTGTTCTAAAACTATAAAATTTACCTTCTCTAACCTGATTATCAACTTATTAACTTCAACAACATAATGGTCAATTCTTGCAGCACGATGTTTTTTAAAGTCAGAAAGATGGCTTCTTACAGCACCTAGGAGGGAAAGGGAAAAGATAATGACTCAGAATATAATCCTAAGTGAACTGTAAAAGTAAAAACCAAGGACTTTAGATTCTTACTAAAAGTTTTGTTTGTTTGTTTTTTTGAGGTAGGGTCTTACTCTAGCCCTGGCTGACCTTTAACTCACTCTGTAATCCCAGGCTGGCCTTGAAATCACAGTGATTCCTCCTACTGCTACCTCGCAAGTGCTAAGATTAAAGGCATTCACCAACTTGCCCCTCTCTTACAAAAGTTTTAAAAGCTAGAAAGCGCCAGGCATGATGGCGCACGCCTTTAATCCCAGCACTCGAGAGGCAGAGGTAGGAGGATTGCCATGAGTTTGAGGTCAGCCTGGGCTACAGTGAGACCCTACCTCAACACCCCCCCCCCAAAAAAAAAATCTAGAAAGCAATGGGAAGGAAATATGTCAAAATGTTCAGTGGCCCTTGGAGATCACAAAGTACTATACAAGGCCTCAAAGAATAGCAGATAAGAGCTTAAACTTATCCTAAGCTCGTTTTAATTCTGCCATTTCTGCCATACACTGTGTGACCTTGGACAAATTAATCTCTCTGTAACATGGAGGACTCTTCTACAAAATGAGGGTAACAATACTATCTACTCCATAGAGTTGCTATAAAGATTAAATAAGTTGAAAGTTATAAAGTTGTTAGCAACAATGACAGGTATATAAACATATGTGACGTTAACAAGGGTAGTAAATTATGGGCCAATTGGTTTGTGGGGTTTTTTTGGGGGGTGGAGTTTTCCAGTAATTTGGAGGGGTCTCGCTCTAGTCCAGGCTGAGCTGTAATTCAACTATGTAGTCTCATGGTGGCCTCAAACTCACAGCAATCCTACCTCTGCTTCCAGAGTGCTGGGATAAAAGGCGTGTGCCACCATGACCAGCTAAACTGTTTTTTGAGACATGGAGACCAGACTGGCTTGGAACTCAAAGATAATATTGAATTTTTGATCCTCCTGACTCTATTTCCCAAGTGCTGGGATTATAGAGGTTCATCACTGTAGCAGACAACTTCAGGTTTGCTGAGATGAACTTCCAAACCAGGCAAAGTTATGGAGGAAGGGATTTATTGAAGCTTATAGATCCAGGGGAAGTTCCATAATGGCAGAAGAAACTGGCCTGCCTTCACAGGACCAAACACAGAGAGAAAAAAGCCAAAAGCCACACAGTTTAGCACAACTCTGGCTAGGCACACTTTGCATATCTTTAGATCAAAATCTCAAACCCAACACCACACCTTAAGATCAGCCCAGTGACACTGCCTCCAACCAGGTGGCTGCAGATGCAAACTACAAATAATAAAACACTGGATATATTGGGGGCCATCTATTCAAACTACCACAACCACCATCTCCAGTTGAGCAAATTTTTTGTTCTCATGTTTTTCTGTATTTTCTAAAAAGTTAGTATAATATAGTTTTTATCAGAATAAAAAAAGATAAACCAAGACTTTCCTCAGTCTAGCAGACAAGACCCAGGAGAAATGTTCCCAACACAAATAGAACTTTGCAAGTGGCATAATGACCTCTGTGTACCTGAAGCATCCCCTGCTCGATCTCTTACTTTCCTCTTCCCATTGTCCACCCCTGCAATACATACTGTATCAGAGCTGGTATTTGTCACATACTTTATTTTGTTCTTGTTGTTTTTAAATTTACCAGTCTGGGGAAATGGCTCAGCGGTAAAAGGTGCTTGCTTGCAAAGCCTGCTGGCCTGGGATCAATTTCCCAGTACCCATGTAAAAGCCAGATGCACAAAGTGCCACATGTGTCTGGAATTCATCTACAGTGGCGAGAGCCCTGGGGAACACCCATTCTCTCTTCCTCTTCCTCCCTTCCTCCTCCCTCCCTCCCTCCCTCCCTCCCTCCCTCTCCCTCTCCCTCTCTCTCTCTCTCTCTCGGTTTGCAAATTAATAAAATAAAGAGTATTTAAAATAAAAGTCAAGCCAGGGTGGTGGCGCACCCCTTTAATCCCAGCACTCGGGAGTAGGAAGTAGGAGGATTGGGCTGGAGAGATGGCTTAGTGGTTAAGCGCTTGCCTGTGAAGCCTAAGGACCCCGGTTCAAGGCTCGATTCTCCAGGACCCACGTTAGCCAGAAGCACAAGGGAGCACATGCATCTGGAGTTCGTTTGCAGTGGCTGGAGGCCCTGGCGTACCCGTTCTCTCTCTCTCTCTCTCTCTCTCTCTCTCTCTCTCTACCCATCTATTTCTGTATCTCTTTCTCTCTCAAATAAATAAATAATAAAAATTAAAAAAAAAAAAAAAAGGGGAGGGGAGGGGAGGGGAGGGAGACAGACAAGACAAGACAAGACAAAAAATAAAATAAAAGTCAGCACTTGCATAACATGCCTAAGGCCCTGGGTTCAATCCCCACATTTCCAATTAAAAATAACAACTAGACAGGCTGGAGAGATGGCTTAGTGGTTAAGGCATTTGCCTGCAAAGCCAAAGGATCCCAGTTTGACTCTCCAGGACCTAAATAAGCCAGATGCACAAGGTGGCGTATGCATCTGGAGTTCATTTGTAGTGGCTGGAGGCCCTATTGTGCCTATTCTCTCTCTCTCAAATAAATAAATAAATAAATAAATAAATAAATAAATAAATAAATAAATAAATACATCTTCAAAAAAACTGTAAAAATAACAAACAGGCATGGTAGTACATGCCTTTAACTCCAGCACTTAAGAGGCTGAGGTAGGAGAATTGCTATGATTTTAGGGCCAGCCTGGGACTACAGAGTGAGACTACAGCCTGGGATAGAGTGAGACCCTACCTTGGAAAAAAAGACAGGGAGAGTGAGAGTAAGAGGAGAAGGAAGGAATAAGAAAGGAGATGGAGGAAACAGCACCACCACCATAACTATGCACTTCAGAAGAAAGGCAAGCTGCACAAGTGCTTCTCACTTGGCATGTCATGTCCTGTGTGAAAGCAGACAGACCTGCCAGTAGAGTCTGTTGGCTGAGCTGACATGAGAAAGTTTCTAGCTGTTTGTTTGATCCACAACAGGTTCCCATAGGAAGCAGTGAGGATTCAATGAGGTCACACATATAAAGCATTTAATGCAAAGCCCAACACAAAGTGAGCATTAACTCATTTTCTTCCATTTTCTCTCCCTACCAGGGCATAAGGTCATTAAAAAGCATAAACCTAGCTGGGCGAGGTGATGCACACATTTAACTTCAGCACTCATGAGGCAGAGGTAGGAGAATTGCTGTGATTTCAAGGCCAGCCTGAGACTACACAGTGAACTACAGGTCAGCCTGAGCTAGAATGAAACCCTACCTTGAAAAAAAACAAAAAAAAAAAAAAAAGCATAGGGTTGGAGGAATGGCTTAGCCAAAGGACCCAGGTTTGATTCCCCAGGGCCCATGTTAGCCAGATGCACAAGGTGGCACATGCATCTGGAGTTTGTTTGCAGTGGCTGGAGGCCCTGGAGCACCCATTCTCTCCCCCTCTGTCAAATAAATAAATATATGTTTTTTAAAAAAAGCATAAACCTTAGGTTCATTAATGCTGTTTCAACCGGCTTTTAAAATTATTTACCAGAGCCGGGCGTGGTGGTGCACACCTTTAATCCCAGCACTCAGGAGGCAGAGGTAGGAGGATCGCAGTGAGTTCAAGGCCACCCTGAGACTACATAGTTAATTCCAGGTCAGCCTGGGCAGAGTGAGACCCTACCTCAAAAAAAAAAAAAAAAAAAAAAAAAAAAAAATTATTAACTAAAATGCAATAGATATTTAATAACCATTTGCTGAATGAATCAGTGAATGAATAAATTTCTTACCAAGTTCCTGGGGTTCCCACATGTAAGGATCAACCCCTCCATAGCTGAACGATTCATATCCTTGGGTCCCTGATTCTGTTCGATCATCACCTTCTCGTCTCAACAACTTGTTCTTTGCTTTCTTAGCCTTTTGGACAAGATCTTGAAAAACAAAATAGAACAAACACCACAAATGAACCCATGAAAAAAGAACCCACTGAAGTATTATTGAGAGAAAGTTCAAAGAACAAAACTGATGAAATGATCCTTGTTTAAAAATGCATGAGGCTGGGCGTGGTGGCGCACGCCTTTAATCCCAGCACTCGGGAGGCAGAGGTAGGAGGATCGCCGTGAGTTCAAGGCCACCCTGAGACTACATAGTGAATTCCAGGTCAGCCTGAGCCAGAGTGAGACCCTACCTCAAAAAAAAAAAAAAAAAAAAAAAAAAAAAATGCATGAGAGGGCTGGAGGGATGGCTTAGAGATTAAAGCATTTGTCTGCAAAGCCAAAGGACCCAGGTTTGATTCCCCAGGACCCACGTAAGCCAGATGAACAAGGGGGTGCACGCATCTGGAGTTCATCTGCAGTGGCTGAAGGCCCTGGCACGCCCATTCTCTCTGTCTCTCTCCCCCCCTTTCTCTGTCAAATAAATAAATAAGTAAATAATTTTTTAAATGCATGAGAGGAGGCCGAGTGTGGTGGCGCACACCTTTAATCCCAGCATTTGGAAGGCAGAGGTAGGAGGACTGCTGTGAGTTCAAGGCTACCCTGAGACTACACAGTGAATTCCAAGTAAGCCTAGGCTAGAGTGAGACCCTACCTCAAAAAACAAACAACAAACAAAAATGCATGAGAGGCTAGAGTGATGACTTAGTGGTTAAGGGACTTCCTAAAAGCCAAAGAACCCAGATTCAATTCCCCAGTTCCCAAGTAAGCCAGATGCACATGGTGGCACATGCAATCTGGAGTTCACTTGCAGTGGCTGGAGGCACTGGCACGCCCATTCTTTTTCTCCCTCTTTCTCTCTTAAATAAATAAAAAGCTTATGGTTGAGGAGGTTATAAGCCCCAGGAGGGAACTACTATTGTTGTCTGGCTAAATGTATATATTATGCCCACCAAATTGTCCTCTAAATACTTAACTTTATGCCCATATATTAAGGCTACCCTCACTTTTGGGTTGAGAAGCTTCTCTTTTCAGATAGTGGTCACCACTGAGGAGACTCAAAACTCACCAAAGTGCTGAAAAGAAATGACAGTGGAGTGTTCGGCACTAACTGAGACATCTCTGTCACACCCTCCCAGGCCACTGCAGAAGAGGTGGCAGAAAGAATGTAAAAACCAAAAGGGGAGGAGTGCTATGCATGCTGTCTTCCAGACACAAAGTGGCCATGGTATTCAGGACCCCACAGTGGCTGATGCTACCTACCCAAGACCTGCATAATAGGAGGGAAAACATGGTAAGTGACATCAAAAGAAGATAAAGCCAGGCATGGTAGTACACACCTTTATCCCAGAACTTGGGAGGCAGAGGTAGGAAGATCATCATGAGTTCAAGGCCACTCTGAGATTACAGAGTGAATTCCAGGTCAGCCTGAGCTAGAGTGAGACCTTACCTCAAAAGACCAAGAAGCTTTGGCCCCTAAGCTGAGATTTTATTTCCATTTTATAGGTTTTGTAGCCAAAGGAAGGGTAAGTGAATAAACAAGATATAACAATTTGCTTATCAATCATTTCTGTAGGCAGGCCACCCTAACAATAAACTTCATTTTACTTTGTTTTAGCCTAAACTGTCTTTTCTTCTTATCATCCCTTTGGGCCCTTTCTGGACAGTTCCTTCTTTGGGATTTTTCCATCTGCTGACAAAGATAAGTTTTAGCTCCTCAGCAATTAACTCTTAAAGTAACTCAGTGAATCAGTGTAACTTTTAGCTTCTTTTCCATCACAGTAGGCAGATCATTGTGGGTTTGAGGCCAGCCTGAGACTACATAGTGAATTCCATGTCAGCCTGTGCCAAAAAGCTTACAGTAGCCCTCCAAAAGAAGCTTTGGCCCCTAAGCTGAGATTTTATTTCCATTTTATAGGTTTTGTAGCCAAAGGAAGGGTAAGTGAATAAACAAGATATAACAATTTGCTTATCAATCATTTCTGTAGGCAGGCCACCCTAACAATAAACTTCATTTTACTCATACTGGCATTGGAGTGATCTTTCCAGAGAATTTCTACAACACTACTGAGTGCTGGGATTAAAGGCATGCACCACCACACTCAGCTCAATAAAAAGTTTTTGGGTTTTTTTCTTTGGTTTTTTGAGGTAGGGTCTTACTTTAACCCAGGCTGACGTGGAATTCACTATGTGGTCACGGCAATCCTACCTCTGCCTCCTGAATGGTAGGATTAAAGGTATGTGCCCCCAAGCCCAGCAAATAAAAAAGCTGGGCATTGGGCTGGAGGTTAGATCACTGGTTAAAGATGTTTGTTTATAAAGCCTGATGGCTTGGGTTTGATTCCTCAGTACCCACATAAAGCCAGATACATAAAGTGGCACATGAGCCTGGAGTTCATTTGTAGCAGCAAGAGGCCCTGGAGCACCTATTCTCACTATCAAATAAAAATTTAAAAATGGGCTGGAGAGATGGCTTAGAGTTAAGGCACCTGCCTGCTAAATGTTTGTTTATAAAGCCTGATGGCTTGGTTTGATTCCTCAGAAAAAGCCAGATACATAAAGTGGCACATGAGCCTGGAGTTCATTTGTAGCAGCAAGAGGCCCTGGAGCACCTATTCTCACTATCAAATAAAAATTTAAAAATGGGCTGGAGAGATGGCTTAGCGGTTAAGGCACCTGCCTGCTAAGCCTTAAAAACCCGGTTCCAATCTCCAGGTCCCATGTTTAGCCAGATGCAAAGTGACGCAAGGGCGCAATGCTGCACTTGACCACAAGGGGGCACACGCATCTGGATTTCGTTCACAGCAGCTGAGAGACTGCTGGCGCGCCCATCTCTATCTGTCTCCCTCTCCCTCTCTGTCTCTCTCTCCAAAAATAAATAAAATAATAATAATAAATTTTTTAATTAAAAAAAAGCAGGAGCCGGGCGTGGTGGCGCACGCCTTTAATCCCAGCACTCGGGAGGCAGAGGTAGGAGGATCGCAGAGTTCGAGGCCACCCTGAGACAACATAGTTAATTCCAGGTCAGCCTGGACCAGAGTGAGACCCTACCTCAAAAAACCAAAAAAAGCAGGGCATGATGGCGCACACCTTTAATCCCAGCACTTGGGAGGCAGAGGTAGGAGGATCACCGTGAGTTCAAGACCACCCTGAGACTACATAGTGAATTCCAGGTCAGCCTGGACCAGAGTGAAACCATACCCCGAAAAACCAAAAAAAAAAAAAAAAAAAAGCAAAAAGCTAGGTGTTACAGGTCAGCCTGGGCTAGAGTTGGCCCCTAAATCAAAAGAAAAAGTTTAGAAAACTGCACAAGAGGGCTGAGCAGTTAAAGGTGTTTGCTTGCAAAGCCTACTGACCTAGGTTCAATTCCCCAGCATCTATGTAAAGCCAGAAGCAAAATGGCACATGTGTCTACAGTAGTAAGAGACCCTGCCATGACCGCATGAACACACATGCATAAACAAAATGCTTGTGCATGCTAAGCAATCACCTAACCACTATGCTATACTATAACATATCCCCATTCCCTAAAGTTTTCTTTATTTTAATAAAATTCTACAGTATTAAGGTCTCACGAGTAAATAATTTTCATTTACCTTCAGGAAGGGATGTGGCCAAACCAACATTCCTGGATTGGGACACTGTTTAAGAGCATAACATTCTTTTCCCACTTCTGTCCCACTCACTGAATTCATATGTGAGATTATTTTCAAAAATCTTCAAGAAACCCAAGTCTGACACACTGCAAAGTGCTGGAACACATTATATCAGTTCACATCCACAATTTATAATGTAGGTACCAACACTACCTACAAGAGGAAATTACATCAAAGCAAGGTTAGAGGAGAGGACTTGCTCCACTCAAGATCACAAAGCTTACAGGCAACAGAGCTGGAAGCAGATGCCACCTATCAAGAGAGCACAGCTCTCCCCAGCCAGTGCCGTGTAGTCACCAACTATGCTTCAGGGTACAGTTAGGATAAGGTATAGCTCAGGAGATCTGCTACCCGTGCTGAAGAGGACACCTTACAAAACTGAGGAACAGTTAAACTGTGGGAGAAAAATACTTTCAGTTGTATATTAGTTGTTCTTATTAATGACATTAACATCATTAACATTAATATTACTCAGCAGGTAGTATCCCTTTCAGCCACTAAACCAAATAGGAAATATCAGGTTTAGCCAGTTGTGTTGGTGCATGCCAGTAGGAAGTTGCTGAAGAGGCGGAGGGAGAGGCAGGAGAATCAGGAATTTGAGGCCAGCTTGGCCTATATAATACACACACACACACACACACACACACACACACACACACACATATTTTTGGTTGGCCGATTAAGACAGGGTTTCACTCTCACCTAGGCTGACCTAGTAACTCATTCTGTAGCCCAGGCTGGTCTAGAACTCAGCAATCTTCCTACCTCAGCCCATGGAGTGCCCAGCTTTTAACATTTAATACATTAACATTTCACATGGCTTTGAAATGCCCTATCACTTGAATAACATTCAAAACACAACCAGAATAAAACAAAACCCCCAGGGATTTCAAAAGTCTGTGTGAATGCAGACATGGAGGGACTAGCAAGCAGGAGGTAAGAATGCTCTGGTCAGAATTGTGCCTTTGTCTCATAGTGGAGCCAGGGAGCAAATTTCCTGATCATCAGTCACTCTGAGATTACTTTTTCCAATTGGAAAAATACCAGAACTAAAGGACATCCTTTAAAATGCATTAAGCTTGTCTTCTGTAACAGAGAAAGGAAACTGCCTATTGAGAACAAAGGGTCTAGCAGACAGGAAATTAGTTTGCAAACACTTCATTTTTGCAAACAAGACTAAAATGTGTTGGCAGTTTATGTCATTTAACCACGTTGGAAGCTATAGAAAAAGTGCCTGGCAACATTCCCAGAGTGGGTGTAGCCCTTCCAAAGGGGCCCAGTTAAGAACCAATCCATACATCTGGAAAAAGCAAAGCAGGAGCTAAAGATGTTTAACCACGTTTTATTCTGCATACTGAGAATGGGCTGAACTTAAACTGACCCCACAGGCCACTTTTCAGAAATGGTTGTTTATCTTGCCTCTTTTTTTTTGTTTTTTTTTTGAGATAGGGTCTCACTCTAGCCCAGGCTGACCTGGAATTCACTATGTAGTCTCAGGGTGGCCTTGAACTCATGGTGATCCTCCTACCTCTGCCTCCCTAGTGCTGGGATTAAAGGTGTTAGCCACCACACCCAGCTTAACTTGCCTCTTTTTTTTTTTTTTTATTTTATTTATTTTTGGAGAGAGACACAGAGACAGAGAGAGAGGGAGAGGAAGACAGATAGAGATGGGCATGCCAGCAGTCTCTCAGCTGCTGTGAACGAAATCCAGATGTGTGCGCCCCCATGTGGGCAAGTGCGGCATTGTGCCCTTGCGTCACTTTGCATCTGGCTAAACGTGGGACCTGGAGATTGGAACTGCTGGAGACTGGAACCAGCATTCTTAGGCTTAGGAGGCAGGCGCCTTAATTGCTAAGCCATCTCTCCAGCCCTCTTGCCTCTTTTTAAAACTACCTTTAAAGCCAGACTTAGTAGCGCACACCTTTAATCCCAGCACTCGGTAGGCAGAGGTAGGAGGATCACCATGAGTTCAAGGCCACCCTGAGACTACATAGTGAATTCCAGGTCAGCTTGGGCTAGACTGAGACCCTACTTCAAAAACAAAAACAAACAAACAAACAAAAAAAAACTACCTTTAAGGGCTGGGAAGATGGCTCAGTGGTTAAAGGTGCTTGCATGCAAAGCCTGCAGGCCCAGTTTTAATTCCCAAGCCACCATATATGCCAGATAGAAAAAGGGGCACAAGTATCTGACATTTATTTGCAGCAGCAAGAGGTCTTGGTGTGCCCATACACACACACATACAAATAAATAAAAGTTTGGCGCATGTGTCTAGAATTCATTTGCAGTGGCAGAAGACTCTTACACCTACACGCTCACTCTCTTTCTACCTCTCTCCCCCTCTCTCTCTCTCTCTCTCTAGCAAAAAAAAAAAAAAAAAAATAGCCAGGTGTGGTGGCGCACGCCTTTAATCCCAGCACTTGGGAGGCAGAGGTAGGAGGATAGCCATGAGTTCGAAGCCACCCTGACACTACATAATGAATTCCAGCTCAGTCTGGGCTAGAGTGAGACCCCACCTTGGGGGAAAAAAAAAAAGAAACAAAGAAAAGTCTCAGGGCTGGAGAAATGGCTCAGTAGTTAAGGCGCTTGCCTGCGAAGACTAACAACCTGGGTTCAATTCCCCAGTGGCCATGTAAAACCAGATACACAAAGTAGCACATGCATCTGAATACCACTTGCAGGGGCCAGAGGCCCTGTTATGCCCATTCTTTCTTCTATCTCTCTCTGCTTGCAAATAAAAATAAATATATTTTTTAAAAGTTGGAAGAGTTGGGCATGGTGGCCCACGCCTTTAATCCCAGCACCTGAGAGGCAGAGGTAGGACTGACGAGAGTTTGAGGCCACCCTAACACTACAAAGTAAATTCCAGGTCAGCGTGGGCTAGAATAAGACCCTACCTTGAAAAAATTTTTAAAAAAAGAAAAAAAACAGTTTGGAGGGATGGAGAGATGGCTTAGCAGTTAAGGCACTTGCCTGAGAAGCCTAAGGACCCAGGTTCCATCTCTCTCCAGAGCCTATGTAAGCCAGATGCACATAGGTGAGGCACATGGCTGCACATGCCCACTAGGTGGCCCAAGTGTCTGGAGTTCAATTGCACTGGCTGAGGCCCTGGCGCACCAATTCATTCTCTCTCAAAAAAGGGGGGTGGCTGGAGAGATGGCTTAGCGGTTAAGGTGCTTGCCTGCAAAGCCTAAGGACCTACGTTCGATTCCCCAGGTCCTACGTAACGCAGATGCACATGGTGGCACATGCATCTGGAGTTCGCTTGCAGTGGTTAGTCCCTGGCACGCCCATTCTCACTCTCTTTCTCTCCCTCTTTCTGTCTCCAATAAATAAATAAAAATAAAATCTTTAAAAAATAAAGTCAGGCTAAAGAGATGGCTCAGCAGTTAAGACATTTGCCTGAGAAGACTAAGGACCTAGGTTCAATTCTCCAGTACCCATGTAAGCCAATCTGCACAAGGGGGTACATGCATATGGAGTTCAATTGCAGTGGCTAGAGGCCCTGACATGCCTATTCTATCTCTTTCTCTCTCTCAAAATCGGTAAATAGTATTCTTTTTTGTTTGTTTGGTTGTTTTCCGAGGTAGGGTCTCACTCTAGCTGAGACTAACCTGGAATTCACTATGTAGTCTCAGAGTAGCCTCAAACTCATGGCGATCCGCCACCACACCCAGCTAAAAGAGATAAATAAAGGAGACCCTACCTCAAAAAAAAAAAGATAAATAAATATAAATTTTTAAGTCTCTGTCCAGGAAAGAAGCCTTTGGGGAAAGGGCTTACACACATGGAAAACAAGCAACAAGGTGCCCCAAACAAAGCAGGGACGTACCCAGGCAGAAAGAAATTCTCTCCCTTACCAGACTAGGAAGGAGAAGGGGAGACTGAAAAGATCTCCCTCACACAGGGGATAAAAGAGCGAGAGAAAGGGGCCAAGACCTAAATTCTATAAAACTTTGATATCAATATTCAGTATTTTTTAAACTTCTTAAATACTTTATTTATTTATTTACTTGACAGAGACAGATAGAGAGAGAATGGGTGTGCCAGGGCCTCTAGCCACTGCCAACTACCTTCAGAGGCATGCACCACCATGTGTATCTGTCTTACGTGGGTACTGGGTCCTTAGGCTTTGCAAGCAAGCAAGCACCTTAACCACTATCCCATCTCTCTAGCCCTCTTTTTAAATTTTTTGGAGGAAGGGAGGTTGAAGTTGAGACAAAGTCTATATAGCTGGAGGCTGGCCTCAAACTTGCAATGATCCTCCCACTTCTGCTTCCTAAGTACTGGGATTATTAAAACACAGAAAAATACAGTATAAGATTCCAAGCCGGGCACGCTTTAATCCCAGCACTTGGGAAGCAGAGATAGGAGGATCGCCAAGAGTTTGAGGCCACCCTGAGACTAAATAGTGAATTCTAGATCAGCCTGAGCCAGAGTGAGACCCTACCTCAAAAAACCAAAAAGATTCCAGCCTAGCCAGGCTTGGTGACCCAAAGATTATAGGTTACAGTTTATAGGTAGAGGCAGGAGGATCAGGAATTCATCCTTGTCTAAATAATGAGTTAAAGGTCAAAATGTTCACTATCTTGGTTCTTTTGAGTTAGACATGAAGGAAAAACCAAGAGGATTTTTTTTTCTTTAATGCCTTCTGTATGTGGTGATGGGAACAGAACCCAGGGCTTAATGCATGGCGGGTAAGCATGACCAACAGCCCCTATCCCTGTCCCCAAGAGAATCTTTTCAAGTTTCATTCACAAGAAACATTTTCTATGTATATTTTGCTATATATTATGCCTTAGATAATCTTAAACATTTTTCTTCCTAAAAGGAGGTCTCTGCTGAAATCTGAGGACATTATCTAACCTCTCTGCAAATTAGCTTACTCCGTCTTAGAACAGCATGGTATGTGACTGAGGTCAGCTAATGCCCAAACTGGAAGCTCCTTGAAAACCACCCACCAACCCTTCACCAATCCACAGAAAAATAATCAAGTTTTGGGCTTTTTATTCCTTTTTTTGTTTGTTTTTGTTTTTGTTTTTCAAGGTAGGGTCTCACTCTACCCCAGGCTGATATAGAATTCACCATGTGATTTCAGGGTGGCCTCAATTCACAGCGATCCTCCTACCTCTGCCTCCAGAGTGCTGGGATTAAAGGGGTGCTCCACCATGCCCGTTGCTATTTTGATTTTGTTTGTTTTTCTTGGAAGCTGAAATGCATGCTGTGATCAGAATATAGAACTTTTAATCATCAATGATGTCATGGAGAAGAGAGGCAGTAAACTTTAAGGTGGCAGAAGATCTGGGTTCCAGGCCTAGCTCTGCCAATTTCTGTGACTGGATATGTTACTAGGTATTTCCAAACCATACATATTATGGGCAAAATGAAAACAACTACTCTCCTGCAGGGTTACTGAGTCAAATGAAATGACACTGATGTGAAAGAAATTCCAAAAACTGCAGAGCATGGTGGTGCATGCCTTTCATCAAGCACTCAGGAAACAAAGGTAGGATTGCTGTGCATTCAAGGCCAACCTCAGACTACATAGTGTATTCAAGTTCAGCCTGGACTAGATCAAAACCCCAACTCAAAAAACAAACAAGCCGGGACTGGTGGTACACGCCTTTAATCCCAGCAGAAGTAGGAGGATCACTGTGAATTGAAGGCTACTCTGAGACTACATAGTAAATTCCAGGTCAGCCTGGGCTACAGTGAAAACCTAGTTCATGAAAAAAAAGAAAATCAAAACAACAAAACAAAACAAAATATCCAAAAACTATGAGGCATAGTACTTTTCTACAGTCCTGATAGTACATGGTTCTGCTCCAGGTCTTCTTGATAACCAGAGCCCTCAGGATTTTAAAATCATTTGACTTCATCTTTTTTTTTTTTTTTGGTTTTTGAGGTAAGGTCTCACTCTAGCCCAGGCTGACCTGGAATTCCCTATGTAATCTCAGGGTGGCCTCGAACTCACAGTGATCCTCCTACCTCTGCCTTCTGAGTGCTGGGATCAAAGGTGTGCGCCACCATACCCAGTGAATAGGTGGTATTCTTAAGTGGACTTTGACCTCCCAACATCTATCACAAGCACCTTGTCATCAAATATTTGTCCTCAGAGTTCCATTCCATTTCTCAGTTTTCAGTTCATTTATAAAAAAAGAAACGTCTCTGAAAACATTAACATGATGAAGCTGGGCATGGTGGCGCACACCTTTGATCCCAGCACTCGGGAGGCAGAGGTAGGAGGATCCCCAAGGCCACCCTGAGACTACATAGGGAATTCCAGGTCAGCCTGGGCTAGAGTGAGACCCTACCTTGAAAAACAAAAACAAAAAAAAAGAATAGAAAACCACCTATGGGCTAGAGATAGCTTAGTGATTAAGGCATTGCCTGCAAAGCCAAAGGACCCCAGGTTCAATTCCCCAGGACCCATGTAAGTCAGATGCCCAAGGTAACAACATGTGTCTGGAATCTATTTGCATTCTCTCTTCTCTCTCTGCCTCTTTCACTCTCCAATAAAATAAAAAGTAATTAAAAAAAAAATAGACAGGTGTGTGGTGGTGCATGCCTTTAATCCCAGCAAAGGTAGGAGGATCACTGTGAGTTCAAGGCCACCCTAAGACTACATAGTGAATTCCAGGTAGCCTGAGCTAGAGGAAGACCCTACCTGGAAAAAAAACAAAACAACAACAACAACAAAAACAAAAAAAAAAAAAAAAAACGAGGTTCAGCCCTTTCCCTCCCATCCAATAAAAATTATGAATGCAGCATCCAGACTTTTTAATGCTGATGACCTCCCAAAATGCTGCCAAGTGGGAGAAGTTAGTTGAATCACAGGAAGGTGAGTTCCAAAGGAGCAGCAACTTATTTGGGACTTAGAACCTGAAGTCCAAGAAATAAAAATTAAAAATTAAAAAAATATATACTTTGCCTGGCGTGGTAGTGCACACCTTTAATCCCAGCACTTGGGAGGCAGAGATACAAGGACTGCCTTGAGTTCGAGGCCACCGAGACTACATAGTGAATTCCAGGTCAGCCTGGGCTAGAGTGAGACCCTACCTCGATAAAAACTAATATATATATATATTTTTAATCAAGCTTATATACAGCCCAAATATTAAATTTTGAAAGTTTTTTAAATTTTTTTTTAGTTTTGAAGAGAGACAGAGATAGACAGACAGAGAGGAGAGGGAGACAGAGATGGGTGCGCCAGCAGTCTCTCAGCTGCTGTGAACGAAATCCAGATGCGTGCGCCGCCCTTGTGGTCAAGTGTGGCATTGCGCCCTTGCGTCACTTTGCATCTGGCTAAACGTGGGACCTGGAGGTTGGAACCAGCGTTCTTAGACTTAGAAGGCAGGCGCCTTAACCACTAAGCCATCTCTCCAGCCCTGAAAGTTTTTTTTTGTAATTGCAGAACCTAAGCTATTGGAAGCTCAAGAATTCAGGTTTAACTTTTACAGTTGTTTTTCTTTGTTTTTCAACTCTGACCTTCCTTTTCTTACACTGTAGAGGGCAAGGTCTACTTAGAGAAGAATGGATAGCAGGAAGGCGTAAATTTGTGAAAGGTAAATGAATGTATAGTGTGCATCTACTTTCACAGCAAAGCCTCTCTGGCTGCATGGCAAATAATTGGAATAATCTAGCAAGAGACAGCAGATCACAGTGATTATGTTTACTAGGTATGAAGCCACCCTCTGTTTCACTTGTGTAACTTCAGGCAGGTTATCTAATCTCCCTGTGTGGTACCTTCACCAGCAAAATGGGATATACAGTCACATGGTTAACATAAGGATTAAATGAGAAAATACATAGAGAAACTGAAAAATGCAGGGCACGTAGCAAACACTAGATATCTGTTTGCTATTTTTTAATTTGTTTTAAGTATCTTATTTTTATTTATTTATTTGAGAGAGAGAAAGAGCAAGAGAGAAGGAGAGAGAATGAGTGTGCCAGGGCCTTCAGCCTCTGCAAATGAACTCCAGACGCATGCTCCCCCTTGTGCATCTGGCCTACATGGGTCCTGGGGAATGGAACCTAGGTCCTTTGGCTTTGTAGGCAAGCACCTTAACCACTAAGCCATCTCTGCAGCCCGTTTGCTATTGTTATCTATTTATTTGACAGTGACAGAGAGAGAGAGGCAGATAGATAGAGAATGGGCATGCCAGGGCCTCTAGCCACTGCAAACGAACTCCAGATGCATGTGCCACTTTGTGCGTCTGGTTTACGTGGGTCCTGGGGAAATCAAGCCTCGAACCTGGGTCCTTAGGCTTCACAGGCAAGCACTTAACCACTAAGCCATCTCTACAGCCCTGCTATTATTATCTATATCACATCCCAGTGGCAACACAGAAACCCACTGAACTCTCCCATGCAGTAAATAAGCTCTCTGACAGAATGGGGTAGGACTCTTGCCACTTACTTTTAATTTGCCCTTTGACATCCCGGTCTTCCCCAGAGTGCTCTTCCTCATAATGTGACTGAAGCTGATAGAATGACTGCAGATCCTTCAAGCACAGAGGACAGAGGAAGCCCTCCCTCACTTCTCCTGGGTCATCCAGAGAAGCCATGGCCATGCCCCTCTTAGCCCCAGGAAGGCAAGGGCTTCATGCCAAGTCCGCTTGACTCCTCCCCAGTCTTCCCAAGGACTCCAGCATCAGCTTAAGCACTAATCTGATGATAGAGAAGCATCATGGCCCTGGTGAGATTTCCTCACTGCAACAAGAGGAACCTAAGAAAGAAAGGAAAAAAAATTCAGACAAATTAGCAGAAATCAAAAATGTTTTTTTTCTTTTCACAGTTTAACAAAAGTACTTAAAGTCTGTTCAGTGCAAGTTTGAGAAAGCAAACTATTTTGCAAATTCTTAGACCAAAACACAAAACCCATGATGTAAGATGGGACAACAGCAGCTTAATGAAGCAGATAGTATATCCCTATAGATAAACAGGATCCCAAAGCACTGAGCTTACTAGATTCTATAAACCAGTAACAGCAGAGCAAGTCTAATGTTCTCATTGCTTCCAAAATAAATTTAGCCAGACTTTTAATCTTAGCATTTTGGAGGTTGAGCTAAGAGGATCTGCCTAAGTTTGAAGCCGGCCTGGGATAACAGAGTGAGTTCTAGGTCAGCCTGGGCTAGAGTGAGACTCTACCTTGAAAACATCAAAATAAATAAATAAATAAATAAATAAATAAATAAATAAATAAATACAAGCCAGACATGGTGGTGCATGCCTTTAATACCAGCACTCAGGAGCAGAGGTAGGAGGATCGCTGTGAGTTCAAGGCCAGCCTGGAACTACAGAGTGAGTTTCAGGTCAACTTAGGCTAGAGTGAAACCTTACCTCAAAAAATAAATAAATAAATAAATAAAAATTAATTAATTAAATACATACATACATAAAATTTTAAAAATAATTTGTTGTATAAATTTTCAGGGCTTATTAAGTTAATTTTCTATCTTATTAAACCATGTCAATGTTACCCTGACAGAGTCCTGGCCATAGAGGACCCATACAAAACTATTTCACAAAAGGAGAGAACTTGTTCTCCAAGAACTTGGGGTCAGAACCCACACTACAGAGTAAGGAAGAGTATGTGTGATCCTCAGGACTATAGAGAGCCACTGAGGAAGGGAACTCCAAACTGTGGAGTAAGTAGGAGTGTTGGTGCACATCTTTAATCTCAGTACTCCGGAGGCAGAGGTCGGAGGATCACTGTGAGGTCAAGGCCAGCCTGAGACTACAGAGTGAATTCCAGGTCAGCCTGGGCTAGAGTGAAACCCTACCTAGAAAAAAGGAAAGAAGGATGCCAGGAGTGGTGGCGCACGCCTTTAATCCCAGCACTTGGGAGGCAGAGGTAGGAGAATTGCCATGAGTTCAAGGCCACCCTGAGACTATATAGTGAATTCCAGGTCAGCCTGGGCTAGAGTGAGACCCTACCTTGGAAAAACCAGAGAAAGGGAGGAAGGGAGGAAGAGAGGAAGAGAGGGAAGGAGGGACAGAGGGAGGGAGCAAACTGAGGAGTGGTAGCACTTAGACAATAAGTAAAAGAGACACCAATTCCCTGCTGTTACCCTCTACTTAAGAATCTGGTGACTACACACAGGCAGACTCAGCCTTTTGGGGACATCACTAAAACAGCAGCAGCTCCACATATCCAGCCTGTTCCCTCCCAGCCAGAGGTTCCTCGTGCTCTGAGTGTGACAGTCTCTATCTTCCCAGCACTCATACTTCTTAACCACACATCAAACACAAACCCTACCCCACCCCTGCCACACATCACCCTTCACTTCCTGAAGAAATGCCTCTTACTCAAGGCACACTCACCAGGATGCCCTTCCCAGCACTTAGCACATAGGTAAAGTGACTAAATAATAAAACAAGTCTGTAAGAACTGAGAGGGGGGCTGGACAGATGGCTTAGTAGTTAAGGTACTTGCCTGAGAAGCCTAAGGACCCAGGTCCTATTCCCCAGTACCCACATAAGCCAAATGCACAAGATGGCACATGAATGAGTTTGTGCCCTGCGCCCTGGTGTGTCCAACTTCACCACCCCCTTTCTTTCTAATAAACACATTTTAAAAATAGAGTATTTAAAAAAAAAAAAAAAGACCTGGGCTGGAGGAATGGCTTAGCGGTTAAGGCGTCTGCCTGCAAAGCCAAAGGACCCTGGTTCTATTCCCCAGGACCCATGTTAGCCAGATGCACAAGGGGCACACGCATCTGGAGTTCGTTTGCAGTGGCTGGAGGCCCTAGCGTGCCCATTCTCTCTCTTTCTCTTTCTCTCTCTCCCTCTCTCTCTGTCAAATAAATTTAAAAAAAAAAGACCTGAGAGGGCACAGACCCCACAACCATCCTCACAGCCCAGAGTCTAGTGCACACAAGGAAGCGGCTTAAGATAGCTCCACGAATAAAGAAAGAAAGGAGTGAACTCAAAATAGGGTGTAATTCAACATGCATCGCACTAGAAAAGCACCCCAAGTTTGTGCCACCAGAAAGGATCCCGCAAGCACAACTGAAGACACGCAATCCCCTCGTATCCTAAATACAAAAGACAGAATAATTAATAATAATAAAGTCAACCCTGCACGTCCAGAGGGAGGCCCACCCGGCCACCCGACTAGACATGCCGCAGGGCTCCACGGTCACGCGCACGCCCACGCACTCCGCGACAGCCTGACCCCACGCAGCAGGACGGTGTCCGTCCACGACAGCCCCACGCGAACTCGCGAGCCCACCGCCCGTGCCCCGCGCGAGCGGAGAAGCAAACGCAACCGCGCTGCGCGCGCACCGGCATTGCGCACGCACCCGCCGTCACCCACCCGCGCTGCCTCGAGGGTCACACCCGCCGTCCGCCTCCAGAGACCCACCCCTCGGGCGCAGCGATCCCAGCGTACCTTCTAGCAGGCCCGCCGTGTCCTCCTCAAACCCGGCTCCCGCCTCTGCTACTCCCTCACAGAGCGGCGAACGCCCTTCCATCAGCTGTTCAGAGCTCGGCAGGCACGCCTGCGCACGGGGCGGAAACCGGAAGTCAGGCTGACAGACGCCGGTAGAGCGCCGAGTTCGTCGAGGCACGAAGTGGCCGGAATAGATTGGATTGGCACTCGGTATGACCAGAGACTTCTGCGCAGGCGCTGTCTTAACGGGGCAGGAGTCGGGCGCGTGGAGGTGGGGCTTTTGAAAGAAAGCCTTTTTACCAGTTTACTCGCTTTGGGCTCCGTGGTACCGGAGGAAAAAACTGAGGTCCGTGGAGTTTTAACTCGTCCCCAGTGTGTGCAAAGATGAGGCAGCCTCGGAATCTTAAACAAGGCCCCAACTGCGTGTCTAAATTAACGCAAGAGTCGATTAGAGCTGGGCGTGGTGGCGCACGCCTTTAATCCCAGCACTCGGGAGTCAGAGGTAGGAGGATCGCTGAGAGTTCGAGGCCACCCTGAGACTACATAGTGAATTCCAGGTCAGCCTGGACCAGAGTGAGACCCTACCTCGCAAAACCAAAAAAAAAAAAAGAGTCGATTAGAGGTCAGGCATGATGGCTCACGCCTTTAATCCCAGCGCTTGGGACGAAGAGGTAGGAAGGATGGCTGTGAGTTCGAGGCCAGCCTGCGACTACAGAGTGAGTGGGCGAGAGTAAAACCCTTACATTAAAAAAAAAAAATAAAGCTGGGCGTGGTAGCGCATGCCTTTAATCCCAGCACTCCTGAGGCAGAGGTAGAAGGATCGGCGTGTGTTTGAGGCCACCCTGAGAATACATAGTGAATTCCAGGTCAACCTGAGCTACAGTGAGATCCTACCTCGAAAAAAATAGAAGATAAAAAAGCCGGGCATGGTGGCATAGACTTTTAATCCCAGCACTTGGGAGGAAGAGGTAGGAAGGATTACTGTGAGTTTGAGGCCAGTCTGTAACTACAGAGTGAGTTCCAGGTTAGCCTGAGCTAGTGACTCTACCTCGGAATAAAAAAAAAAAAAAAAGACATGATAGTGATAAAGAAATTGGGGTTCAGGATTCTTCTGTCAATGCAATAATATATGCCAACACACCAGTAGAATACACGAGTTTGGGGGTGTTAGGTGTGGTGGCACATGCCTTTAATCCCAGCACTTGGGAGTCAGAGGTAGGATCGCGGTGAGTTCAAGGCCACCCTGAGACTACATAGTGAATTCCAGGTCAGCCTGAGCTAGAGGGAGACCCTACCTCAAAAAACAGTTTTGGGGTATCCCCAGATTCTTGTCTATAATTCAAAGAATCGATACCCACAGACCAGGGTTTTATTAGATAGAAGTTAAAAGAAGGAAGGAAGGCAACTCATGCCCAAGAGGATGCGTGAACTGGGTTCCCAGAAATGGGGAAGCCCAGAACTAAAGAGAAGGAAGAAATACAGCACACTTGCCCAAGATGGCAAGAGGTGGTTTGGGAAGCCCAGAACCTAAGAGACTAGCTCCTGTCCATGAGAACGCAGGAGTGGGATAAAGCCTGCCTAGTTGGAGACTGAGCTAACCAGCCTGGTTCTATGTCTGAATGGGGTGTTGAGGCCTAGGGAGGATTAAAAGAATGGACTCACTAGGGCCTCTAGCCACTGCAAACAAATTCCAGACAAGTACATCATCTTATGTAGTATGGAATCAAACCGGGGTCCTTAGGCTTTGCAGGCACATACCTTAACCACTAAACCATCTCTCCAGCCCCAGGGTCTTAATTCTAAGAAAGGAAAACTTTCCATGGAGGGGACTCTGGATCAAAGTTTTAGGAAAAACAGATCTAAGCAACTCCTTTAGGCAGCAAGAGATAAGCAAGGGAAGTGGAGACTGCAAGGACATTCTTCACTTTTACTTTCGGTTTGTTTGCTTGTATGTTTTTTCAAGGTAGGGTCTCACTGTAGCCTAGGCTGGCCTGGAATTCATAATGTAGTCTCAGGGTGGCCTAGAACTCATGCGATCCTCCTACCCCCTGCCTCCCAAGTGCTGGGATTAAAGGCGTGCAACACTGCAATGGCTGCAGCTCAGCTGCTTTCCCAGTCTAGCACACTACCTAGGTGGGCTAGCCTTTGGGTCAGCCCCTTGAATCCACCCGCCAACCAGGTCTCTTCCTGCACACCTAAGCCTGACAACAGAAATCCTTCCTAATTACCTATAAGGCTTGTCCCTGTTAACCTCTTTCTGTAATCTCATCTGCCTGAACTCCAGCTTGTTCCTAGATACCAATTTCCCCTAAATCTCACAATTCATAATTTCTCCTTAAATAAACTCAATAATTCATCATCTATCCTTCTTGCGTCCGCTTTTATCAATTCTTTGTTAAATAGGACAAGGACCAAAAAAATGGGGTTCATAAGTCTGGGGGACTCCTCAAAATCTTGCATCAGTGCCAACTAAAATCTTTCTTTAATTTTATAGAGAGGTAGTTAAGAAACAGGCTAGGTGACTTGCCCAAGATCACACAGCTTGATTGAGTCATCTTGCGTTGAGGCTTCCACAATGTTTGTGTTCCCTTTCCCTGGGAAGGCCAGACCTCTGAGATTTCCTCTATCACTCAGCATCTTCTTGCCACCAACCATAGTCCAGGAACAAGGTGAGAAGGCCGGAGTCTCAGTTGGTGGGAGGCCTCCTATCAGAGACACAGATGCTCATGGTGTTCTGGAGAGGCTGACAGAAACCTGTAGGGAGGTTTCCCAGCTGCAGTAACTCAAGCATAGTGCTCAGGCAGACAATCAGGAAGGGTCTCCCAGGCCCAGAAACAGCACAAGTGTAGCATTGGCAAGCTTCAGAGAGCCTTGAGATTCAGATAAGTGTGTTCACATGAGGAGGAAGGTCATAATACTCCTGGTTTCTCAGGCAGCTGGATCTCTTGTGCCCTTGCCTCCCACCATGCGCTTCTCTTTATCTTTCTATTCTATCTCATGTTTTCTCCTGGCCTTATCTAAATTTATCCCAAGCAGCATAAGATATCTTGTACACTGAAATCCCTGAGCAAAAAAAGGAATGAGAGCTGGGTGTGGTGGCACATGCCTTTAATCCCAGCACTTGGGAGGCAGAGGTCTGAGGATCGCCGAGAGTTTGAGCCCACCCTGAGACTACATAGTAAATACCAGGTTAGCCTGAGCTAGTGTGAGACCCTACCTTAAAAAAAGAGAGAGAGAGAGAGAATCAGGATGTGGTAAACAGACATCAGAGGAAACTGGGCATACCATATGACTTCCCAAAGGGCTAGCTGCCCTAACCGCAACCTGGCCCCAAGTCCCCAGGCCTCTGGCAGCTGCTATGGTCCTGAGCCACAGCTGAAGGTAGAGGTTGGCACACCCTGCTGCTGGCAGGAGTGATGATGGCTGAACAAAGGTGCCTGACCTGCGGAATGAGAAGAGTGGGTGCCAGACTAGGCTATGTCCAGAAGAAGCAGTCAGGATGGCTCAGATGCAGAGACCCGAGGAAAGAACAGATAAAGAGAGAAGAGCATGTTACCAGGCAGCTCCTACACCAACTGATGTTGTTATGGGGTTCAGTGTCGCACAAGTAAGACCATCGACTTGCGGAATGTGAGGAAAAGTTTGGGTAAAAAGAAAGAAAAGGAAAGCTAGTGCGCACCAGGACTACACCTAGAGTTCGAATCCTCAAGATATAGCCCCGTACTATTCAGCGTGTCAGCTTTTTATTGGAAATAAGCACATGATGTTCATAGAAAAAACAGGATGGGCGTTAAGCCATAAAGTTACTTTAAACAGGGGGGTGAGCTATTACAAGAAGTCACAAGGTATTCATTACATAGATCACATAGGCGGAACAGAGGCAAGAAGCATTCCATGCTATGTAATCACAAAGACATTTAGAAACAAAGAGATACAGGAAGGTCATGGTACATTTGCACAGAGGGGGTCCCATTCCTTAGGTAACAGTAAACACCTGCATTTTGCAAGAAGGCCTATGTTTACGATTCCTGGAACTTCTTTATCTGTCAGAAGATCAATTTTGGGTGGTGGCCTCCATTATGTGTGCCTAAAGGCAAGGGCACCAAAGGAGGATGCTTGATGTAAAGAGATAATAACATTTTGCCCTCTTTACAATATGACAGCTCCGGGGCCATCCAGACTCTCCACCTTCATAGTGGCCAGTGTTAAACAGCTCTTGGGCCCCGAGTGTCAGGAACGGAAACTTTTGTTGCTTTTTTGTTTTGTTTTGTTTTTTTGGTTTTTGAGGTAGGGTCTCACTCTGGCCCTGGACCTGGAATTACCTATGTAGTCCCAGGGTAGCCTTGAACTCACAGCAATCCTCCTACCTCTACCTCCTGAGTGCTGGGGTTAAAGGCATGTGCACCACACCTGCCCTCTTTTTGGTTTCTCGAGGTAGGGTCTCACTCTGGCCCAGGGTGACCTGGAATTCACTAGGTAATCTCAGGGTGGCCTCAAACTCACAACAATCCTCCTACCTCTGCCTCCAGAGTGCTGGGATTAAAGGCATGGGCCACACCCGGCAGGAACAGGAAAGGCAAGTTTTATAACTCTTGGACCCGAAGTTTTGGGGCTCTCAATACTCCCTCAATTTAGGACCCTCAACCTCGGGAGTGGCCAATGTTAAAGCAAGAGGAGACCACAGAGAAGTCGTTCGCATCAGGGCAGCAGCCTGAAAGAGGGTGAGGCAAGTGTGCCTGCACCATCACTGGCAAATCCTTCGTACAAATAAGGCTCGAGTTTGCACCAATCATGGTACAGTCCTTCATGCTCACACACACCTGAGTGAAAATGGCTGCAAGGTCAACCAGAATTCACCAAGGCTTGTGATGGCAACAGTGTATAGGGACTGTGTCTTCAGGAGGCAGCTTTGGGCTTCCACAAGAAACAGTTGTGGTCGCAGTGCAGCCCCCTCAATATATCCTGTGGAGTATTCAAAGCAGCTGGCCTGCCTCAGGAGCAGTGTAGCAGGCTGCCAGATTAATGGTCCTTTGCTCATGGCATTTGGGTTCCAGGTAACCGTGCTACAGCTGTCAGCTAGGAAATCCAATCTCTCCCTGCAACCAGGGTCTTAGCTTATTTAAAGGAAAAATAAAAGGCTGTGACTATAGGTCAGTTGGTAGAATGCTTGCTAGCATGCTTAGCATGGTTTGATGCCCAACACTCCTGTGGTTTGATATGATCCCAACACTCAGAAGTTGAGGATAAATCTTCAGGGTCATTAGTGGCACACATCTGATGAGTCTTAAAAATAAATAAATCGGGCAAGTTGAGCCTTTATCCCAGCACTTGGGAGGATTGCCAGATGTTCAAGGTCATCCTGAGGCATAGTGAATTCCAGGTCAGCCTGGACTATGTGACACCTCAAAAAAATCTTAAAAAACCAAAATAAAAAATAAAAAGCCGGGCATAGTGGCGCACGCCTTTAACCCAGCACTTGGGAGGATTGCCAAGAGTTCAAGGCCACTCTGAGACTACATAGTGAATTCCAGGTCAGCCTGGACTAGAGCAAGACCCTACCTCAAAAAACTAAAAAAGAAAGCCGGGCGTGGTGGCGCACGCCTTTAATCCCAGCACCTGGGAGGCAGAGGTAGGAGGATCACCATGAGTTCGAGGCCACCCTGAGACTACATAGTTAATTTCAGGTCAGCCTGAGACCTACCTCAAAAACTGGACCAAAGTGAAACCCTACCTCGTTAAAAACAAAGTGAAAAAAAAAAAAAAAAAAAAAAAAAAAAAAAAAGAAAATTACAAGTGATGCTTAGGGGCTGGAAAGATGGCGTAGTGGTTAAGGTACTTGGCTGTGAAACTAAGAATACAGGTTCAATTCCCCAGTACCCACGTAAGCCAGATATGCAAGGTGGTGTATGCATCTGGAGTTCCTTTGCAGTGGCTGGCTGGAGTTCCTTTGCAGTCACTGGAGGTCCTGGTGCACCCACTCTCTCTCTATGTCTCTATCTGCCTCTTTATCTCTCTCTCAAGTAAACAAATTAATTAAAAAGAGTGGTGCTGAGGATAAAGGCCATGCTTTAACCATATTTAACAGTGCTTAATGTGTTTAACTCGATCCTATTGTCAAAAGGCAAAGAGAAGGAAGGAAGCAAACAGGGAAATGAGAAGAGTGAATTCCAGGTCAGCCTGGGCCATGGTAAGAACTTGCCTCAAAAACAAAACAAGGGGGCTAGAGAGTTGCCTTAGCGGTTAAGGTGCATGCCTGTGAAGCCTAAGGACCCAGGTTCGATTCTCCAGGTCCCATGTAAGTCAGATGCACGTGGTAGTGCATGTGTCTGAAGTTCATTTGCAGTGGCTGGAGGCCCTGGTGTGCCCATTCTCACTATCTCTCTCTCTCCCTCTCTGTGTCTCTAATAAATAAATAAATAAAAATAAACTTGGGGCTGGAGAGATGGCTTAGTGGTTAAGGCATTTGCCTGCAAAGCTAAAGGATCCCAGTTTGATTCTCCAGGACCCACATAAGCGAGATGCACAAGGGGGTGCACACATCTAGAGTTCGTTTGCAGTGCCTGGAGGTCCTGGCATGCCCATTCTTTATCTTCTCTCTCTCTCTCTCAAATAAATAAATAAGTAAAATATACTTAAAAAATAATAAATCTTGCCAGGCATGGTGGTGCACACCTTTAATCCCAGCACTCAGGGCAGAGGTAGGAGGATTGCTGAGTTCAAGGGCACCCTGAGACTACACAGTGAATTGCAGGTCAGCCTGGGCTAGAGTCGGACTCTACCTCAAAAAACCAAAATAAATAAATAAATAAATCTTTTTTTAAAAAAGGTGAGAGATAGCTTAGTGGTTAAGGCATTTGCCTGTGAAGTCTAAGGACTCCCGTTTAATTCCCCAGTACCCACATAAGCCAGATTCACAAGGGGGTGTATATGTCTGGAGTTTGTTTGCAGTGGCTAGAGCCTCTGACACACCCATTCTCTCTTTATCTGCCTCTCTGTCTTTCTCAAAATAAATAAATACAATTAAATTTAATTTTTTTAAAGCAAAACAATAGCTGGGCATGGTGGTGCATGGCAGCATTCAGGAAGCAGAGGTAGTAGGATCACTGTGAGTTCGAGGCCAGCCTGAGACTACATAGCGAATTCCAGGTCATCTCCTTCTGAGACAGCATCCTGTGTCCAGCAGGAGAGAGTGAGCCACACATTGACTCTGTCAATGTGATTTGACATTTGGCTGCTATGCAGGGGTCAAAACTGGCAACGATGAGGTGTGGTGGCACACACCTTTGATCCCAGCACTTCGGAGACAGAGGTAGGTGGATCACTGTGAGTTCAAGGCCAGCCCTAAGACTACAGTGAATTCCAGGTCAACCTGGGCTAGAGAGTGAGACCCTACCTTGAAAAAACAAACAACAACAACAACAACAACAACAACAAATGGCAAGGACGATCCCAGTGTGGTGACACAGACTTGTACATCCAGTGCTTGGAAGGAGGCAGGAGGACCAGGAACTCAAAACCAGCTTCATGGGCTGGAAAGATGGCTTAGTGGTTAAGGCACATGCCTGCAAAGCCTAAGGACCCAGGTTCAATTTTCCAGGTCCCACATAAGCCAGATGCACATGGTGGTACACGCATCTGGAGTTCATTTGCAGTGACTAGAGGCCCTGGTGTGTCCATTCTCACTCTCACTCCCTCTCCCCTTCTGTCTCTAGTAAATAGCAAATTCCAGGTCAGCCTGGGCTAGAGTGAGATCCTACCTCAAAAAAAAAAAAAAAAAAAAAAAAAAAAAAAAAAAGCCAGGGCTGGAGGGATGGCTTAGCAGTTAAGGCATTTGCCTACAAAACCAGGTTTGATTCCCCAGGACCCACATTAGCCAGATGCACAAGGGGGCGCATGCGTGTGGAGTTCGTTTGCAGTGGCTGGAGGCCCTGGCATGCCCATTCATATTCTCTCTCTTTCCCTCTGTCTTTGTTAAATAAGTAAATAAATAAAAACAAAATATTAAAAAAAAAAAAAGCCAGGTGTGGTGGCACATACCTTTAATTCCAGCACTTGGGAGGCAGAGGTAAGTGGGGGTCGCCCTGAGTTCAAGGCCATCTTGAGACTACATAGTGAATTCCAGATCAGCCTGGGCTATAGTGGGACACCACCTTGGAAAACCTATACATATAAGAAAAGAGCAGAAAACAGAACTTGGGACAGGACCCCCAGACCACCTCTTCTCCCAGAACCTCTTCCTCTTAGTCCACCTGTTTTACTCTTCTGAGATATATAGAGTCACTATCGCTCCCGAGACATCTCAGTGTGCCGGGCTCACAAGCTTTCTGCCTTCAGAGTTGTTTGTCCCAGCCCTGAGACAGATGCAGGACTGTGTCCACCGTAAGCAGAGGGCTGTGATGGATCTGGACAGCCACTAGGTGGTGACATCTGGCCACTTAAGACCTCTAC
The DNA here is from genome assembly GCA_036365145.1 of Orientallactaga sibirica. Classification (NCBI taxonomy): domain Eukaryota; kingdom Metazoa; phylum Chordata; class Mammalia; order Rodentia; family Dipodidae; genus Orientallactaga; species Orientallactaga sibirica. The sequence goes on from JAEOAD010000007.1 coordinate 29,172,048, forward strand.
AGATAGCCTATAGCCTTAGGTTTCAAAAGCCCTCCTGGTTGTATTTGTTCATCTCCTTCTGAGGCAGCATCCAGTGTCCAGCAGGGGAAGAGTGGACCACACAAACAGCCTACTGTGGGAGAGTCATTCCTCTAAACAGCCCCTGTCCTGCTGACCTGAAATAAGTCTCCTCCTCTTGTTGTTTGTTTTCTTTTTTAGTTTTTCAAGGTAGGGTCTTATTCTGGTCCAGGCTGACATGAAATTCACTATGTAGTCTCAGGGTGGCCTCAGATTCACAGTGATCCTCCTACCTCTGCCTCCTGAGTGCTGGGATTAAAGGCAAGAGCCACCATGCCCGGCTTGTTACTTTGTTTTTCATTTTCTTTTCTTTTTCTTCCTTTCTTTCTTCCTTCCTTCCTTCCTTCCTTCCTTCCTTTCTTTCTTTCTTTCTTTCTTTCTTTCTTTCTTTCTTTCTTTCTTTCTTTCTTTCTTTTTTTTTTGCTTTCCGAAATAGGATTAAAGGCTTGTGCCACCATGCCCAGCTTGTTACTTGGTTTTTTGAGGCAGGATCTCACTCGCTCTAGCCCAATCTGACTTGGAATTCACTATGCAATCTCAGGGTGACCTAGAACTCACGGTGATCCTCCTTTCTCTGCCTCCCAAGTGCTGGGATTAAGGGAGTGTGCCTCCACGCCAGGCAAGTCTCCTCCTCTTGCAGTGGCCACCTTGAGCAGCTAATGACATGGAGCTGGATGGCAAAACATACCATCATCGCTTAGCATCTTGACCCTACTCCGCTCATACCCTCACCCAGTCAGCATATCCTGATGCTTTAAATGGATTGTGGACAATGTCCACTATCACAGAGCACTGCCACCTGCACTGTCTCCTGGGATAGCTGCACTGACTGCCCCCTAAGCCCACCCTACTGCTCTGACCTCTCCTCCACAGCACAGAGGCCCTGGTCAGGCATAACCCTCTACTCTGCAGCCCCCGCACCCCTCCATGCTAGAGGCTCTGCCACACTCAAAAACCTGCTGATCTGAGCAAGCTCTCATGCTTAGAGCCTCTGCTGAGACAAAGGACTCCACTCTGGGGTGTAGGTGGCTTCTTCTGAAGCCTCTCACTGGTTTGTGGATGGTTGCCATCTCCATCTCTACACACAGCCAACCCTCTGTGTTTGTCCATGTCCAAATCATCACTTCTGGGTTTTTTTTTGTTTTGTTGGGCTTTTTAAAAAATATTTTATTTTGTTTTATTTATATTATCTTTATTTATTTATTTATTTATTTTTTGTTCTGGAGTTCTAAAGTGGAATGGGGGAGGGGATGGAAATATCAGGTGGGATTTTTGTATGTAAGTATAAAAGTTGTCAATAAAAAATAATAATTAAAAAATATATTTTATTTTGTTTTATTGATATTATTTTTATTTATTTATTTTTTGAGGTAGAGTTTCACTCTAGTTCAGGCTGACCTTGAATTCATTATGTAGTCTAAGAGTGGCCTTGTACTCATGATGATCCTCCTACCTCTGCCTCCCAAGGGCTGGAATTAAAGGCATGCGCCCACCACGCCCAGCCATATTTTTATTTTTATTTATTTATTTGAGAGAGGGAAAGAGGCAGACACAGAGAGAGAATGGGTGCACCAGGGCTTCCAGCCACTGCAGACGAACTCCAGATGCATGCACCACCTTGTGCATATGGATTACTTGGGTCCTGGGGAACCAAATCAAGGTCCTTTGGCTTTGCAGGCAAGCACCCTAACTACTAAGCCATCTCTCCAGCACTTTTTTTTTTTTTTTTTTTTGGTTTGCTTTGGTTTGTTTTGTTTTTGCTTTTCTAGGTAGGCTCTCACTCTACCCTAGGCCGACCTGGATGGAGTTCACTAAGTAGTCTCAAACTGGCCTCAAACGTTGAGATCCTCCTACTTCAGCCTCCTGAGTGCTGGGATTAAAGACATATGCCACCACGCCTGGACATGAAAATTTTCTCTTATCAGGACTAGAGTCCACTCTTCTCTCTCTCTCTCCATATATGTGTGTGTGTATGTGTGTGTATTTATTTATTTATTTATTTATTTATTTATTTATTTTTAGGATTTTTGAGATAGGGTCTCACTTTCTAGCCCAGGCTGACCTGCAGTTTACTATGTAGTCTCAGGATGGCCTTGAACTCACAGCGATCCTCCTACCTCTGCCTCCCAAGTGCTGGGATTAAAGGTGTGCACAATCTCATTACCCAGCTGTAAATACATCTTAATTTAATCATCTCTTTAAAAAGACAGAGGCTGGAGGGATGATTTAGTGGTTGAAGCGCTTGCCTGCAGAACCAAAGGACCCAGGTTTGATTCCTCAGGACATAAGCCAGATGCACAAGGTAGCACATGTATCTGGAGTTTGTTTGCAGCAGTTGGAGGCCCTAGTGCACCCATTCTTTCTTTCCCTTCCTCTCTCTCCCTCCCCCGCCTCTCTTCCTCTCTCTCAAATAAATAAATAAAAATAAAATATTTTTTAAAAACTAGTCTCAGGCTGGAGAGATGGCTTAGCAATTGAGGTGCTTGCCTGTGAAGGCTAAGGACCTAGGTTCAACTCCCCAATACCCCCATAAGCCACAGTCATAAGGTGCTACATGTGTCTGGAGTTCATTTGCAGTGGCTAGAGGCCCTGGCACACCTATTCTCTCTCTCCTATCTCTCTCAAATACACAATTTTTTTAAAGCCCTAATCTCCAGAGTTGGGTGTGCAACTCAGTGGTAGAAGGTTTGCCTAATATGCTCAAGGCCCTAAGTTTCCCAATGCTGAAAAAAGCTAAAACTTATGTATATGTAAACTTAAAAGATTTAAGTTCTATCTCTAGCCGGGCGTGGTGGCGCATGCCTTTAATCCCAGCACTTGGGAGGCAGAGGTATGAAGATCGCTTGTGAGTTCAAGGCCACCCTGAGACTACATAGTGAATTCCAGGTCAGCCTGGGCTAGAGTGAGACCCTACCTCACAAAAAGAAAGAAAGAAAGAAAGAAAGAAAGAAAGAAAGAAAGAAAGAAAGAAAGAAAGAAAGAAAAGAAAGCAAGAGAGAAAGAAAGAGAGATTCTATCTCCAAATGTAGTCCCATTCTGAGGTACTGAGGGCTAGAGTGTCACCATATGGACAAAGTGGGGGGGTGGCTTAGCTCAGCCCATAACAGACAAAGCTATGTGGGCTGTGGCCACCACTGCAGACACTTTTCTTTCCTAGGTGATTGATGCCTGCAGGGTAGGTGCAGGTCATCCCTGTATCAGAAAGCTGAGGTTCAGAGGGTAAGGGAATTTCAGGACGAGGACAAAAATCTATGCTCCTGGGCTGGAGAGATGGCTTAGCGGTTAAGACATGTGCCTGTGAAGCCTAAGGACCCAGATTTGACACTCCAGGTCCCATGAAAGCCAAATGCACCTGGTGGTACATGCATCTGGAGTTTGTTTGCAGTCGCTAGAGGCCCTGGTGTGCCCATTCTCACTCTCTCTCCCTCCCTCCCTCTCTCTAATAAATAAATAAATAAATGAAAATAAAATCTTTTTTTTTTTTTTGTTTTGTTTTGTTTTTGAGGTAGGGTCTCACTCTAGCTCACTCAGGCTGACCTGGAATTCACTCTGTATTCTCAGGGTGGCCTTGAACTCATGGCGATCCTCCTACCTCTGCCTCCCGAGTGCTGGGATTAAAGGCGTGCGCCACCATGCCCAGCTCATTTTGTTTTTTGAGGTAGGGTTTCACTCTAGCTCAGGCTAATCTGGAATTCACTATGTCGTCTCAGGGTAGCCTTGAACTCACAGCAATCCTCCTACCTCTGCCTCCTGAGTGCTGGGATTAAAGGTGTGAGCCACCACACCTGGCTGTTTTATATATATGTATAATTTATTTATTTGAGAGAGAGAGAAAGAGGCAGAGAGAAAGAGAATGGGCATGCCAGGGCCTCCAGCCACTGCAAACGAACTCCAGATGCATGCACCACCTTATGCATCTGGCTTATGTGGGTCCTGGAGAACTAACCAGGATCCTTTGGCTTTGCAGGCAAACGTCTTAACCGCTAAGCCATCTGTCCAGCCTGTTGTTTTGTTTTTAGTGCCTGCACGGGGACTGGCCTAAGAATTATTTGCTGAACTAGATGAACTTATGTGATATGAAGGAACTTCTTCTTCATTAGCAGAAGACAGGACAGGGATGAGTAAGACTTCAGTGGGGAGAACTTTGGGAATAGCACCAAGTGCATGAAGCGCTTTAATTAAAGCCTCCTTCCCACCCCCATGCTGTCTGGCTGCTGCTTTCTGCTCCTATTTCTGTTGGGGACTGGTGACACTTTTGATAACCAGAATTGGGGCATCCTCTTCTGCCTGCATTCTGTGTCCATTTGCCAAACCCAGTGACCTCTCACGTTTCTGGTCTCTACTTGCTTTAAATAGCATCCTCTTGTCAACTGTTAATGAATCCTGGGCTGAAGAGATGGCTTAACAGTTAAGGCACTTGCCTGTGGAAGCCTAGGGACCCAGGTTTGATTCTCCAGATCCCAAGGTGGTGCATGTGTCTGGAGCTCATTTGCAGTGGCTAGAGGCCCTGAATGAACCATTCTCTCCCTCTCTCTCCCCCTTTCTCTCTGTCTCATAAAAATAAGTTTTTAAAAAAAAATGAATCCTGAAGCAAAGCTTACAGAAGCTGGTCAGCCTGCCCTTAGCCGACTTGCCCAACGAGGGAGCTGCCACCCCTCCCATCAGCGCCACAGGGGGTGCCACCTCGTCAGTCTCTCAGTTCATCTTTCACAACTCAGTGTGGCTAAGTCCCTCATGTCCCCACAGGGTGTCCAAGGGTAGCAAGAGGGCCAAGTGAGAACACTCCCTTTCCAGTAGAGCTGTGCTAGTTAATTAGGAAGGTTGGTCCTGAGGGAATGAGGTTCCCTCCTGGAGTCATGCACACATGAGCTGAGAAAATGGGAGTCAGGCAGAAGGCTGCATGGTGCTGAGAAGAAGGGACAGAGGAGTGCTCAGCACTGAAAAATCTCTATCACACCTTCCAAGGCTCAGGGTCCATTGAGGAAGAGGTGGTGGAAAAAATGTAAGAGCCAAAGGAAAGGCAGGACTCCTTATAACATGTTCCTCCAGTCACAAAATGGCCTGGATATCCATGACCTCACAGTGCCTGACACGACCTACACAAGACCCTCATAATAGGAGGAAAAGATCATGACATCAAAATAAAAGAGAGACTGATTGAGAGGGGGAGGGGATATGATGGAGAGTGGAGTTTCAAAGGGGAAAGTGGGGAGGGAGGGAATTGCCATGGATTATTGTCTACAATTATGGAAGCTGTCAATAAAAAAATAAAAATAAATAAAATGGGAGTCAGGGAAAGTGAAATGTTTTTATCCATTCTGATGTTTTTTGGTTTGTGGGTTTTTTTTTTTGGGGTGTTGAGGAGGGTCTTGCTCTAGCCTAGGCTGACCTGGAATTCACTATGTAGTCTGAGGGTGGCCTTGAACTCACAGCAGTCCTCCTACCTCTGCCATCCCAAGTGCTGGGATTAAAGGCATGCACCATCATGCCCGGCCCCATTCTGACTTTTCTGTTCACTTGAATGCTGAGTTTCTATGATCCCAACTCCCTGACATTTTGTTTTCAGGGAAGTGTGGAAAGATGGAAGACATCCCCTTATCTCAACACAAAAGGGAGCAATTCCTCCCAAAGATCTTTGGGCAATGGATATCAAAGGACTGGTGTTTCAGGCTGGAGAGATGTCTTAGAGGTAAAGTGCTTGCCTATGAAGCCTAAGGACCCCGGTTCGAGGCTTGATTCCCCAGTATCCACGTAAGCCAGATGCACATGGTGACACATGCAGCTGGAGTTTGTTTATAGTGGCTGGAGGCCCTGGTGTACCCATTCTCTCTCTGTGTTGCTAATAAATAAATAAAAATAAACAAAAATTAAAGAAAAAATAAAAGGACTGGTGTTTCATGTTGTCAAAGAATTCGACTTTCCAAAGAACCTTAAGGAACTGAGAGGGGGTAGAGTTAGGGTGACTGGACCCCCCCTGAAGGTAAAAAGGGCAGGAAAGTTTGCATTTGCTAGAAATACAAGATGATCTGATTTCTTATCTCGCCTAGTTCAGTAGAACTCCTTATCCACAGTCAAGACCCCTCCTGGGAGAGAGGAGGTCTTTCATAGGATTTAAACGTTGTGGTCAAGTTCAGCCCCCAGAACTTGGTGCCAGGGCTAACCTCTTCCTGAGACAGCCTCTATCCGTAACCAACCAACTGGCCCTCTGGTTCACCTGAACTGGAAGACAGCCCACCTCCACTAAAAAGTTATGAATACCTTTGCAAGGGGAGGGCAGGCTCTCTGACCACTTGGGAACTTCCAGCTGTGGGTGAGTTTTTCCCTCAGCTGAGGGGAGACCCCCCCCACACACACAGCTCTTACTCTGCATGAGTTCTGTAATGGGGAAATTGGGGTTCTGGGGTGCTTCATGGAACCCCCAGCCCTGATTTCATATCTGCAAACTAACCAAAGAATTGAAAATTCCAGATTCAAGAGAATGTTTCTTTTCTTGGTTTTTCAAGGTAGGGGTTTACTCTGGCTCAGGCTGACCTAGAATTCACTCTGTAGCCTCAGGGTGGCCTCAAACTCAAGGCGATCCTCCTACCTCTGCCTCACAAGTGGTAGGATTAAAGGTGTGCCCCCTCCACACCCAGCTGAGGTGGCATCCTTTAAACCAGTGGCTCTTAGAGCAGTGAGGAGCTCAGCAGAATTGTAGACTAGGCCCCACCCTCCTGATCTTTGAGACTATAATAGATTTTTTTTTTTTTTTTTGGTTTTTCGAGATTTTTTTGTTTGTTTCACTCTGGTCCAGGCTGACCTGAAACTAACTATGAAGTCTCAGGGTGGCCTCAGACTCATGGCGATCCTCCTACCTCTGCCTCCCAAGTGCTGGGATTAAAGTCGTGCGCCACCACACCTGGCTTATAAAAGATTTTTTAAAAATACAGTGAATTGGGGGCTAGAGAGATGGCTTAGCACTTAAGGCACCTGCCTGTGAAGCCTAAGGACCTAGGTTCAACTCCTCAGAACCCACATAAGCCAGATGTACATGGTGGTGCGTGCATCTGGAGTTCATTTGCAGTGGAGGAGGACCTGGCATACTCCATTTTCTTTCTATCTTCTCTAATAAATAAATAAAAGTAAAAAATATTTTTAAATACAGTGAATTTACTTACTTTCACAATAAGTTTGAAAGTTCTTTGTTTCATGGAACATAAAACACTCCTATGGTATAAATCAAAACGCAGGCGAGGTCATGTAGTGAAAAGTAAATCACCCTCACGTACTTCACGTACTGGGGCCTCTCTCCATGGCAACCATCAACCTTCCACATCCTCCCAGAAACAGTTTGTTAACCTACAAGCAAACACCTGAACCTGTCTGGAGCACCTACTAAGTGTGCAACGTGAGAAAGGAGTGAGCCTGGGCTGGATTCCCACACCAGCTGGTAATGAGACAGAAAGGGGAGATTTCTCCTCCCAGCTGTGATCAAAACAGGTAGATCCTCAGTGCAGACTGCAAGGCCCTTGGTTTGTGCCCATTTTGACACATGAGTGACAGATCCAATTGCTGACTGCTCCTCTGGGAGTGAAGGGTCCTTCCCCAGTAATGGTTGGAATGCCAGTAGGAATTCTGATTGCTGAACCATGCTCTCTCTCTCTCTCTCCCTCTCTTTAATTTTTTTTGGTTTTTCAAGGTAGGGTCTCACTGTAGCCCAGACTGACCTAGAATTTACTCTGTATTCTCAGGGTGGCCTCGAACGCTCGGCAAGCCTCCTACCTCTGCCTCCCAAGTGCTGGGATTAAAGGCATGCGCCACCACTCCGGGCTCTCTCTCTTTTTTTTAATTGTAAGATTTTTTCTTTATCTTTTCTTTTTTTAATAAGTTTATTTTATTTTATTTAAATGAACTCCAGATGCATGTGCCCTCTTGTACATCTGGCTAATGTGAGTCCTGGGGAATTGAACCTGGGTCCTTTGGCTTTGCAGGCAAATGCCTTAACTGCTAAGCCATCCCTCCAGCCCCTTTTATTGTAAGATTATATATATACACACACACATACATATATATACACATACATATATATAATATATATAATTTATTCATATATAATTTATAATATATAATTTATAATTTACAATATATAATTTATTTATATATATAATTTATAATATATATATTATATATTTATTTATTTATTTATTTGCACACCAGAGAGAAGAGAGGAGAGAGAGAGAATGAGAATGGATGTGCCAGGGCCTCTAGTCACTGTAAACGAATTCCAGATGCATGTGCCACTTTATGCATCTGACTTTATCTAGGTACTAGAGAATCAAACCTGGGTCATTAGGCTTTGCAGGCAAATGCCTTAACTGCTGAACCATCTCTCCAACCCTCTACTATCTTTTTTTTGTTTTGTTTTTGTTTTTGTATTTTGAGTAGGGTCTCACTGTGGTCCAGGCTGACCTGGAATTAACTATGTAGTCTCAGGGTGGCCTCGAACTCAAGGCAATCCTCCTACCTCTGCCTCCCGAGTACTGGGATTAAAGGCATGCACAACCACACCTAGCTTTTTTTTTGGGTGGGGGGGTGAGTTTCAAGGTGTCACTCTAGCCCAGGCTGACTTGGAATTCACTCTGAGGTCTCAGGGTGGCCTTGAACTCACAGTGATCCTCCTATTTCTGCCTCCCAAGGGCTGGGATTAAAGACATACACCAACATGCTCAGCCATTTTTTAAAATTTAATTAATTTATATATTTGCAAGCAGAGAGAGAGAGAGAGAGAGAGAAGAGAGGCAGACAGAGAGAGAATGGGCATGCCATGGCCTCTAGCCACTGCAAACAAACTCCAGATGCATGTGCCCCTTATGCATCTGGCTTATGTGGGTCCTGGAGAATCGAACTGGGATCCTTTTTGGCTTCTCAGGCAAACGCCTTTAACTACTAAGCCATTTCTCCAGCCCCCATTTTTTTTTTAAGATGGCACTCTTACTTTGCTGTTGCCTTGGTGCCAAAGAAAATGGAGCGATTGGCAGAAACTTTTGTATTATTGGTGGGTTCACTGTCTGTTCTGATTGGCTCCCATGATTTGCAGAAACCAATCAGGGCCCACCTGTGTCTATATAAATTCCCACAAGCTTAGTGATTAAGGCACTTGCTTGCAAAGCCTAAATGACCCAGGTTCAATTCTCTAGTACCCACATAAACCAAGATGCACAAGGTGGAGCATACATCTGGGGTTCCTTTTCAGCGGCTGGAGGCCCTGGCATGTTCATTATCTCTGTCTTGTTCTCTCTTTCGCAAATAAATAAATTTAAAAAAAAAAAAAAAGCTTAGTGTTAGGCTGGAGAGATGGCTTAGCAGTTAAGGCATTTGCCTGCAAAGCCTAAGAACCCAGATTCGATTCCCCAGTACCCACATAAGTCAGATGCACAAAGGAGTGCATGCATCTGGAGTTCATTTGCAGTAGACGAAGGCCTGGCATACCCATTCTCTCTCTCTCTCTGTCTCTTTCCTTCTCTCTCAAAATAAAGAAATAAAAATAAAAATAAAAAAAAAGCTTAGTGTGGTAGCATACACCTGTAAATCCCAGCACTTGGGAGCCTGAGGCAGAAGGATGATGAGTTGGAGGCCAGCCTGGTGAGACCCTGTATCAAACCAACTACTCTCTGTTTGGATTTCAGGCTTGCTCCATGGGAGGAAATTCCTACCAGGTACTAAAAACCTAATCAAAAGCCTATGGCTGGCAGGCATGGTGGCACACATCTTTAGTTCCAGCACTCAGGAGGCAGTGGTAGGAGGACTTCTATGATTTGGAGGCCAGCCTAGTACTGCGGAGTTACTACCAGGTCAGTATGGGCTAGAGTGAGACACTCCCTCAGTGCGTGGGGGAAAGCCTATGGCTAGGGAGGTCATAAGCTCTCAGGGGGAAACTACAACTGTTGTCTGGCTAAATAGATATATTATGCCCACCAAACGGTCTTCTAAGTACTTATGTTTACGCTCATCTATTAAAGCTACTCTCATGTTTGGTTAGAGGAGCTTCCCCTTTCAGATGGCAGTGACCACTAGGAAGACTCAAAAGTCAACAAAGGGCTGGAGAGATGGCTTAGTGGTTAAGGCGCCTGCCTGCTAAGCCTAAGAACCCGGTTGCAATCTCCAGGTCCCACGTTTAGCCAGATGCAAAGTGACACAAGGGCGCAATGCTGCACTTGACCATAAGAGGCACACACATCTGGATTTCGTTCACAGCAGCTGAGAGACTGCTGGTGCACCCTTCTCTATCTGTCTCCCTCTCCCTCTCTGTCTGTCTCTCTCTGTGTCTCTCTCTCCAAAAATAAAAATAAATAAAATAATTTTAAAAATTAAAAAAAAAAAGTCAACAAAGTGCTGAATGACAGTGGAGTGGTCAGCAGCACTAAGTGAGACATCTCTATCACACCCTCCAAGGCTCAGGGACTATTATAAAAGAGGTGGTGGAAAATTTAAGAGCCAAAAGAAGGGGAAGAGAGCTTACAATACTGTCTTCTGGACAGAAAGTGGCCATGGTATTCATGATCTCCCAGTGGCTGACACTACCTACACAAGACCTGCAAAATAGCAGGAAAAAATGTTGACATCCAAATAGAAGAGAGAGGTGTGGCCATTGGTGGTATAGTGGTGAACATAGCTGCCTTCCCAACAGAAGAGAGACTAGTTAGAAAAAAGAAGGGATTTTGCTGGGTGTGGTGGCGCACACCTTTAATCCCAGCACTCGGGAGGCAGAGGTAGGAGGATCCCGAGAGTTCGAGGCCACCCTGAGACTACATAGTTAATTCCAGGTCAGCCTGGACCAGAGTGAGACCCTACCTCGAAAAACCAAAACCAAAAAAAAAAAAAAAAAAAAAAAGGGAGCCGGGTGTGGTGGTGCATGCCTTTAATCCCAGCACTCGGGAGACAGAGGTAGGAGGATTACCTTGAGTTCAAGGCCACCCAGAGACTACATAGTTAATTCCAGGACAGCCTGAGCCAGAGTAAGATCCTACCTCGAAAAACGGAAGAAAAAAAAAAAAAGGGATTCATAGGAGGGGGGATTCAGGACGGGAAAAAGAGGGTCATGGGAAGGGACTATGATCATGATATAGGAAGTTGTAAATAAAAAGTTAAAGTAGAGCCGGGCGCGGTAGCACATGCCTTTAATCCCCACACTCGGGAGGCAGAGATAGGAGGATCATGTGAGTTCCAGGCCACTCTAAGACTACAGTGAATCCCAAGTCAGCCTGGGCTAGAGCGAGACCCTACCTCAAAAAAAAAAAAAAAAAATCACTGGAAGGTATCCCATCCCAGGCACTGAAATTTTTATAGCTTCTGGATGTGCCATTATTCAAAAAAGTAGGTTTACGTAAGTCTTATTCAGACTATCTTGAACTTTGATTGACCCTCCCCCTACCCTTCTTCTACACATTCTTTTCCCCTGGACTCATTTAGGCCTTTCCCCTCCCTGTAATCTGTTCTTCTACTTACATATATACAAGACTATCCACTTAAGTCCTTCCCTTTCCTCCCTCCCTTATAACCTTTTACCAGCTTACTGGCTTCTGCTACCGATTTTTGGTCCCAGTTCACACACAAGTCTATACATTTGTAGCTAGGATCCAGATATGAGAGAGAACATATGACATTTGGCTTTCTGAGCCTGGGTTACCTCAGTATAATTCTTTGAGTTGTTGGCCAAGAAGGTCCCTGTAGCCTCCAAAACATTAAAGGCTATTGCCAAGGCCCTTGGTTTCCCTTGAGAAACAGATGGTAAGACCCTATTGCTGAAGACATCTATTGCCTGGGAGGCAAGGTCACTGAGAAAGCAACCTGGTGCTGAGCAGAAAACCTTCTCCCTGTAGACCAGCCAACTGAAAGTTGGAAAAAGCTGTACTTCATGCAGCCCTATGGGAGACAGAAGTCATCAGCAATGAAAACAGTGGACACTGGAAAATTCAAGTTTGGCCAGACAGGCCCAATGACGGAACAGGTGCAATAGTGGCATGTCTGCTCTTGAGGAAACCAACTGCTACCTAATTGGACTTAAGGCCCCGCTCAGTGGGAGGGAATACATACCTGGTATGAAAAAACTAATCAAAAGTCTGTGGCAGGGGAGGTCATGAGCCTTAAGGGTATAAAGCCTGTTCTTATCTGGCTAAATGTATATAATTGTTCCCACCAAACTGTCCTGAAAGCACTACACTTAATGTTCATATTCACATATTAACGCTACTCTCACTTCTGGTTAGAGAAGCTTCTCTTTTCAGATGGCGATGACCACTGGGATGACCCAAAAGGCAACATAGTGCTGAGAAGAAGGGACAGAGGAATGTCTAGCATTGAAACACCCTCTATCACACCCTCCAAGGCTCAGGGTCCATCATGGAAGAGGGGGCGGAAAGAAGGTAAGAACCAGAGCTGGGCATGGTGGCGCACGCCTTTAATCCCAGCACTTGGGAGGCAGAGGCAGGAGGATTGCTGTGAGTTCGAGGCCACCCTGAGACTACATAGTTAATTCCAGGTCAGCCTAGGCCAGAGTGAAACCCTACCTCGAAAAACCAAAAAAAAAAAAAAAAAAAAAAAAAAAAAGAAGGTAAGAACCAAAGGAAGGGTACACGGGCATGGTACAATGCAATTGTCCCCAGACAGAAATTGGCCTCGATATCCATGACCTTGCAATGCCTGAGCAATACTTTTCCAAGAGCCCCTCATAATATGAGAAAAAGAAAATGACATCAAACAAAAACAAGACTAATGGAGAAAGGGAGGGGACATTATGGAGAGTGGAGTTCTGACAGGGAGTGGGGAGGGTAGGGAAATATCATGGTTTATTGTCTGTAAGTATAGAAAAAGTTGTGACATCAAATTTTTTTTTTTTTTTGGAGAAAGGAGGGGATATTATGGGTCTCAGTTCTGGTCCAGGGGGACCTAGGGAAATATCATGGTTTATTGTCTGTGGTATAGAAGTTGTCGCAATTTTTTTTTTTTTGGTTTCCGAGTGCTGGGATTACTCCAGGCTGACCTGCGCCACCACGCCCGGCCCAATAAAAAAAATTTTAAAAAGAATCATTAAAAAAAAAGTCTTGCCGGGCATGGTGTCGCACGCCTTTAATCCCAGCACTGGGAGGCAGAGGTAGGAGGATTGCCATGAGTTTGAGGCCACCCTGAGACTACATAGTGAATTCCAGGTCAACTGAGCTAAAGTGAAACCCTACCTTGTAAAACAAAGCAAAACAAAAAAGTCTTAAAAATCACTATTAAGCTGGGCATGGTGGTGCACGCTTTTAATCCAGCACTCAGGAAGCAGAAGTAGGAGGATCACCTGGAATTTCTTTGGAGTGGCTAGAGGCTCTGGTGCACCCATTTTCACTATCTCTTTTACAATGCAACTGTCCAGACAGAAATTGGCCTCGATATCCATGACCTTGCAATGCCTAGCAATACTTTCACAAGACCCTCATAATATGAGAAAAAGATGATGACATCAAATTAAAAGAGAGACTAATGGAGAAAGGGAGGGGATATTATGGAGAGTGGAGTTCTGAAGGGGAGTGGGGGGAGGGTAGGGAAATATCATGGTTTATTGTCTGTAAGTATAGAAGTTGTCGATAAATTTTTTTTTTTTTTTTTTTCTGGTCCAGGCTTTCACTGTGTAGTCTCAGGGTCTCACTCTGGTCCAGCCTCTGCCTTCCAGTGCTGAATTTTATTGCGCCACCACGCCCGCCCAATAAAAAATTTTAAAAAGAATCATTAAAAAAAAAAAGTCTTGCCGGGCATGGTGGCGCACGCCTTTAATCCCAGCACTTGGGAGGCAGAGGTAGGAGGATTGCCATGAGTTTGAGGCCACCCTGAGACTACATAGTGAATTCCAGGTCAACTGAGCTAAAGTGAAACCCTACCTTGTAAAACAAAGCAAAACAAAAAAAGTCTTAAAAATCACTATTAAGCTGGGCATGGGGGTGCACTCTTTTAATCCAGCACTCAGGAAGCAGAAGTAGGAGGATCACCTGGAATTTCTTTGGAGTGGCTAGAGGCTCTGGTGCACCCATTTTCACTATCTCTTTCTCTCTGCTTGCAAATAAATAAATAAAAATATTTTAAAAAATAAAGAGAAAGCCGGGCGTGGTGGCACACACCTTTAATCCCAGCACTTGGGAGGCAGAGGTAGGAGGATCACTGTGAGTTCAAGGCCACCCTGAGACTACATAGTGAATTCCAGGTCAGCCTGGGCTAGAGTGAGACCTTATCTCGAAAAAACAAAAACAAAAATAAATAAATAAATAAAATAAAGAGAAAATTCTGGGATTGGTGCAAACACCAACTTCTATTTGCATGTGACATATGCTGTGATTGGTACAAACACACGCATGAAGGTCAGCTGTATTTGGTGCAAATACCTGTTCACTGGCTATGTAAGTAGGTTATTTGGCTCAATTGGGGAGTCAGCTCTCTCTAGTACTGATTTCCCTCATATTAAATTACCACATTAGGCCTAATGAAAGGGCTTCTCTAGGGCTGGAGAGATGACTCAGCAGTTAAAAGGTACCTGCTCGCAAAGCCTGACAACCTGGGTTCAATTCCCAGTACCTATGCAAAGCCAGAGGAACAAAGTAGCACATGCATCTGGAGTATGTTTGCTATGACAAGAGGCCCTGGTGCGCCCATTCCCCACCCCGCTTTGCTTGCAGGAGGCAGAGGCAGGAGGATCGCCGTGAGTTCGAGGCCACCCTGAGACTACATAGTGAATTCCAGGTCAGCCTGGACCAGAGTGAGACCCTACCTCGAAAAACCAAAAAAAAAAAAAAAAAAAAAAAAAAAAGGCTGGAGAGATGACTTAGCAGTTAAGGCGCCTGCCTGCAAAGCCTAAGAATGCCTGTTCAAATCTCCAGGTCCCACGTTTAACCAGACACAAAAGTGATACAAGTGCACAATGTTGCACTCTGTCTCTCTCTCTCTCAATATATATATATTCTCCAAGGCTCAGGGTCCATTGCAGAAGAGGGGCAGATAAAATGGAAGAGCCAAAGGAAGGGTATGACTTCTTACAATGCAACTGCCCAGACAGAAATTGGCCTTGATATCCATGACCTTGCAGTGCCTAGCAATACCTTCGCAAGACCCTCAAAATAGAAGAAAAAGATGATGACATCAAATTAAAAAGAGACTAATGGAGAGAGGGAGGGAATATGATGGAGATTGGAGTTCTAAAGTGGAATGGGGGGAGGGGAGGGAAATATCATGTTTTTTAAAATTTTTATTATTATTATTATTATTATTTTATTTATTTTTTTGGAGAGAGACAGAGAGGGAGGGAGAGGGAGACAGATAGAGATGGGCGCGCCCTCAGTCTCTCAGCTGCTGTGAAAGAAATCCAGATGTGAGCGCCCCCTTGTGGTTAAGTGTGGCATTACGCCCTTGCATCACTGCATCTGGCTAAACATGGGACCTGGAAATTGGAACCGGGTTCTTAGGCTTAGCAGGCAGACGCCTTAACCGCTAAGCCATCTCTCCAACCCATATCATAAGTTTTTTTTTTTTGGTTTCTCGAGGTAGGGTTTCACTCTAGTCCAGGCTGACCTGGAATTAACTATGTAGTCTCATCTCTCCAGCCCATATCATAAGTTTTTTGTATGTAAGTATAGAAGGTGTCAATAAAAAAATAATTTAAAAATACATAAATAAATTAAAACAAACACACAAAAACAAAAAATTTTAAGGGCTTCTCTGGAGTGGTCATTTTGCCTGCTTTTGGGGTGCAGGTCACATTGGCATCACAAAGAGGGCAGCAGCCAGCACACTGAGCTGTATGAATGAAGTCTCAGAGGTCTGCTCCACTCTGAACCTTTGGGATGGCAGCAACTGAGCAATCATAGCAATAAGAGGAAGCCCCCCACACACACACACCGCCCAGGGCAGGAAGAAGAAGGAGGGTGGGAGTGGCAAGAGGTAAGAGAGCCAAGAACGGAGACTAAAGAAGGACAGAAGGCTTTAAGGAGCCAGAGGAAAGAAGCTGCAGGCCCTGGATGCTAGGAGAGTTCTAGAAAGCTGCCAAGCATCCCAGATCCTGTAGACCCCTGGCCATGGGTTATTAGGTCTTATAGGGGTAAGGCCCTGGAGGTGTGTGGGAGAATGTAACACTGGGGGGCAGTGCACGCTCCCCTCCACCTCTTGTCTACTGCTCACTGATAAACACAAAGGCTGACAAAACCAGCACTGAAAGAGCTTCTCTTTGCCTGTCCACATTAAGCAAAAGGATCGCAGCCAGCTGACTGGTAACATGATGAACAAACAACTCATGTGCTACATCTGTGGGTACTTACTCCGTAGTCATGTATTCTATAAAGCCACGGACATGGTGGTAGTCCATTTTAATGGAGCTGAAAAATTCGGGTCATAACATTTTGGCATAATGTATTCTTTCTGTTTTCGAAGTAGGGTCTCACTCTAACTCAGGCTGACTTGGAATTCATTATGTAATCTCAGGGTGGCCTCAAACTCATGGGTGATCCTCCTACCTCTGCCTCCGGAGTGCTGGGATCAAAGGCGTGCGCCACCACACCTGACTTCTAAAGTGTTTCTTGATCACATCAGGAGACCATGGCTCTGAGAGGAGATGCGAACGACCTTCTCCATCTGGTTCGTGCACCAGCTCTCTATGCTATTCACATGACCACAGAGTGGCCTAATGACACATTTCTCAGAATGTGTTCATTATCCAGCACATTGCTCTATTGTAAAAGTTATTTATTATCTGATGGTCATATGCAACTGGCTCACCTCTAATTTATTGGGAGGCTACTTGGAGAGTCTTCAAAACCCAGGCAGGGCTGGCCTCTGGAAAGGAATGGAAAAGAAGGAAGGTAGAAAATCTGATAGGCTGACAAGGACCCTCCAAAGATGTCCAAGCCCCATTCCTCTGAACTCTGAATGTTATCTCAGGGACTTTGTTATAGATCTGTGGTAGGGAATGTCTAGAAATAGCCAGGTAGGCCCTAGAGAGAAGGTTGAGGTCAAAGGAGGAAGAGCAAGACCAAACTATGTAAGCAAGAGTTTGGAGGAATCAAACAATGCAGGCAACCATCTGAACTCTCTCCGAGGGCCTCCCAGGAACCAGTTCTGTTGACTTCACCTTAGGCCAACAGAACTAATTTCCAGTTTCTAGAGTCTAGAACTTTAAGAGAACGAATTTTATTGTTTTTTTTTTTTTCAAGGTAAGGTCTCACTCAAGCCTAGGCTGACCCGGAACTCACTATGTAGCCCAGACTGGCCTCCAACTCACAGCGATCCTCTACTTCTGCCTCCCTAGTATGCCACCATGCCTGGCAAGAGAATAAATTTACATTGTTTTAAACCCACTAAATTTGTAGTAATTTGCTACATAGCAAAAAGAAACTCAAATAGATGGGAAATGTTTTATTTTTATTTTATTTATTTTTTGTTTTGTTTTGTTTTTCGATGTAGGGTTTTGCTCTAGCACAGACTGACCTGGAATTCACTCTGTAGTCTCAGGGTGGCCTTGAACTCAGGGCAATCCTCCTACCTCTGCCTCGGGAGTGCTGGGATTAAAGATGTGTGCCACCATGCTGGGCCAGGAAATGTTTTAAATAGCAGAGGGTTCTAAGAAAGTGTCTGTAAAGCTCGTGAGGAGACTTGGCTCATGTCAAGAAACCTACATTAGGGATGGGAGGGATGGCTTAGCAGTTAAAGCGCCTGCCTGCAAAGCCAAAGGACCTAGGTTCGATTCTCCAGGACCCACATAAGCCAGATGTACAAGGTGATGCATACGTCTGAAGTTCCTTTGTAGTGGCTGGAGGCCCTGGCATGCCCACTCCCTTTCTTTCTCACATTCTCTCTCTCTGCCTCTTTCTCTCTGCCAAATAAATAAAAATATTTTTGAAAGAAAGAAAGAAAGAAAGAAAGAAAGAAAGAGAGAAAGAAAGAAAGAGACATTAGGACTTGTGGGACTGAGTCACTAGCTGGAGTACCCTGTGGGAACCTAGTCTGGGAATTCCAGAGAAGGGGTATAGCTGCCATACATCACAAGCCTATTGTTTTTATTCTATCCTGAGGAAACCATTGCACAGAAAGATTAAGAAACTCACCAAGGTCAGACAGCTTTAAAGCGTTGGTGCAGGACTTTGAACTTAAGGAGTCTAACTCTGGGGAACATACAATTCAGCCACAATTCTAGAATGCTTTCTTCCCTTTTTTTTTTTTTTTTTTTTTTTTATTTTTGAGGTAGTCTCACTCTAGCCCAGGATGACCTGGAGTTCACTATGTAGTCTCAGGGTGGCCTCGAACTCACGGCGATCCTCCTACCTCTGCCTCCCTAGGGCTGGGATTAAAGGTGTGCGCCACCACACCCGGCTCTTCCCATATCTTTAAGTAAAGTATGCCTCAAACCATTTTTGGAATCAAATACAAGGAAGAAATAAAGATGAATTTCAAAACTTAAGGCCTGGGTCTGAAGAGATAACTCAGCCTGTTAGCTTGTAAAGTCTGCTAGCCCAGGTTCAAGTCTCCAGTACCTACCTAAAAATCCAGATGCACAAAAGTGGCACGTGCATCTGGAGTTGGTTTGTAGGGACAAGAGGCCCTGGTACGTCCATTCTCTCTCAAATAAATAAATAAATAAGTATATTTTTAAAAACTTAGAGCCAAGAAGCAGGGTATGGTGATTCACGCCTTTAATCCCAGCACTCAGGAGGCAGAGGTAGGAGGATTGCCATGAGTTTGAGGCCACCCTGAGACTACATAGTGCATTCCAGGTCAGCCTGGACTAGAGTGAGGCTTTACCTTGAAAAAGAGAAAAAAGGATGCCGGGCATGGTGGCACATACCTTTAATCCCAGCACTTGGGAGGCAGAGGTGTAATGGTCCAAAAATCTCTGAAGAAAGACCCCAGAGTCAAATAGTATGTACAAGCATAGAGCGTTTATTCTGCAGAATTAGCCAGCATGCTGTGGTCAACCTTTTGAACAAAATGGCAACAACCTGAGGAGCTCACAGACTCCTTTTTAAGCACAGCTAAAGGAATTTTGGTGGGTTTTTAGTCTTTTGACATGATTGGCTAATTTGAACAGTAACTGTACTTGTGTTTTTTTGATTGGTCTTAAGGTTTTGGCAGCCAGGTCTAGGGGGATTTCAGAATCAATGTGATTGGTTAAGCAAGCAGCTGTTACATTTGTACATACTCAGCCCCCAGAGCTTGCCCCTCCTGAAAATTGAAACTTTGGCCTAATCAGGGCAGAACCTTACTGAGGCCTGTCATGGCATCAGTTTGGTTCCTTCATTCCCCCTTCAGTTTGGTTCCATCTCAAATCTTTGAGATTAATCTAAAGGCTGGTATTGTTGTCTCTGAATCATTAATTGTACTAAGCGATCCTTAATAAATTTGACCAAGGCATTAATAATACAGGGCCCACAAGTGAGGGCAAGCAACACAAGGATAAGGGGAACTGTTAGGGCAGAAATTAAAGTTGTTAGCCAGGGGGACCAGTTAAACATAGATTTGTACCAGCTTTGACATTGTTTTTATAACACCAGAATGGTTAACATAGAAACAACATTTTTTCTTTAAAGCAACACAAGACCACCTCGTTGTAGGAATAGTTGGTCTAAATCTTGTCTGTTTAAGATCCAGCGGGGCCAGATGTGGGGCATACATTTACACTAGGGGTACACTTGGCTCTTAACAGGGCAAAGGGAAGGAGTTCCATTCGTCCTTTGCCAGACTCTAGGGTTAATTTAGTTAAAGTCTCCTTTAAGGTCCAATTTTTTTTTTTTCAATCTGTCCTGAATCTAGGAAGTGAGACCCCACCTCAAGAAACCAAAGAAAGAAAAAAATAGGGGTGGGGAAATAAATAAGTAAATAAACCCTCTTTTAAAAAATATGTATTAGCCAAAAAATAAAAAAATAAATAAAATTATTTATTTGGCAGAGAAAGAGGGAGAGAGAAAAAGAATAGGTGTGCCAGGGCCTCCAGCCACTGCAAATGAACTCCAGACGCATGCACTCCCTTGTGTATCTGGCTAACATGGGTCCTGGGGAATCGAACCTGGGTCCTTTGTTTCTGCAGGCAAACGCCTTAACCGCTAAGCCATCCCTACAGTCCAAACCCACTTTTCTTGAATACTACTGTGTACCTGACCCTGTGTAAGTTTCCAGTGTAAATATTTCCAGATTAAAAATGTCAGTTCTCGGGCTGGAGAGATGGCTTCGCGGTTAAGGCACATGTCTGTGAAGCATAAGGACCCAGGTTCAGTTCTCCAGGTCCCACATAAGCAAGATGCACATGGTGGCGCATGCGTCTGGAGTTCATTTGCAGTGGCTAGAGACCCTGGTGGGCCCATTCTCGCTCTCTCTTCCTGTCTCAATAGATAGATAGATAGATAGATAGATAGATAGATAGATAGATAGATAACTGGGTGTGGTGGCACATGCCTTTAATCCCAGCACTCGGGAGGCAGAGGTAGGAGGATTGCTGTGAGTTTGAGGCCACCCTGAGACTACATAGTGAATTCCAGGTCAGCCTGAGCTAGAGTGAGACCCTACCTTGCAAACCAAAAAAAAAAAAAAAAAAGTATTTGGAGGGTGGACCCTCACTATGTTCTGAGCACCAGTGCCAGGAAGCAAGAGAAGAGAAACAGTGTGTTTTTCCAGACCACATTTAGTGTGTCTAGGAAAGACTGATGAAATTTACAGCCTGTCTTTGAAGAGGCAGCTGACCAGTACTTTGATCTTCCAGCCCAGCAGGTTCCAGCCTGTTAGGACTGGGACCAAGAGAGGCTGATGAGAAATAAATGAGAAGGTGCCAAAGCTGCTTCTTTTCCAATAAAAGAAAGCTACAGTTGGAAATTGGTTGTGTATCTGCAGGAAGTGGGAGATGGGAGTGAAGGAAATTCTCTCTTATCATAACTCCATCAGCAGAGAGCAGAGGTGGCCAGGCCCCAGGACACTAACAGCCTGGCAGGGGTAGGGATGGGTGACCATACTGGTAGGTGATTTAACAGGCTCTGCAAATGTGAAGCTCTAGCAGGGTTTCAACTGATTCAGTGGTTTTTTTTTTTTTCAACCCTCAGACACTTCTCTTCAACATTGATTGTTCCCTTCTTCCACAGGGCACTGGGGATTGACACGTCTCACAAGTGTCTAGAGGATGCTGGATCACATTGATTCCTCCTCCCCCCGCACCCCTCCCACCCAGCAGGGAGCGCTGAGGAAGTGCCAGGTTCAATGCAGAAGGACATCACTGAGGACTTTCGGCAGGGGAAGGCTCCCGTGTCAAATGTGAAGCAGGTGAAAAAGAAAGTGATCCTTCTTTCCCAGCAAAGTGGGCAGAGTTGTGTGGGCTGAGGACTGTGAAGCTGGTGCTGAAAGGGGTCAGGCAGGACTGATGGTGTAGGTGGGACATGGTATGGTACAGGAGAAGCTGAGGTAGAGGTGGTGGGCAGATTCCCAGTCAGAAAGGCTTTGAATTTGACCTTCATTCTGGGATGCTGGGAGTACTCCTAAGAGATGGAGCCATCAGAGGTGACTTTTAGGGTGACTCCTTGACTGGGAAGGGGTGTATTTGTCATCTCCTTCCTCTGAGGAAACAGTGGAAGTGGCCAGCAACACCATTCTGGAACCTGGAAGTAGAGTAGCCCAGCCCTGGCTTGCACATACATCTGTGCAAGAGTTTGGTTTGGGATAGGGACCCTGTTGCAGCCCATTGTAGCCTCACTGTTCACTGATCCCCAACCCCATCCCTGTCTGGCTCATGGTCTCTCGGAGGTTTGGGGGGACAAGAGCCAGCTCTCAATCAAAGCTGGCACCTTAGGGAAAGGGGTCAGCCAGGACTGGGGACTCCAGGAGGTAAGGTGGCACACACAGCCAGCCCACTGGTGTGTGGAGGGTGACTTCCATCGGCCACTGCTTCAGCTGACTGCTGCATCCTCCAAATTACCATCAGCTGGGAACCTAGCATTCAGAACACATGAACTTCTGGGGGTCACCTGATTCAAACCACCACCCTCAGATAGCTGGACTTAGATTTAAGTGTGTGTGATTCCACATAAAGACAACATCACTTTGAAGGTGACTTTAGGATGCCATAGTTCCATCAAGGAAATGACGGCAACCTGTCTGAGAGCTGGAGGCATAACCCCTATTGCAGTTACCGTCTCATTTCTGGGACAAAACACCCAACCAAAAGCAGCTTGTGGGAGAAAAGTATATATAATTTTATTTATTTATTTGAGAAAGAGACATATATATAGAAAGAATGGTGCACAAGGGCCCCCAGCCACTGCAAACAAACTCCAGATGCATGCACCACCTTGTATATCTACCTTATGTGGGTCCTCTCTTTCATTCAGCTTGTGGGATCAAACTGGGATCTTTATAATTGCAGGCATTTATTTGACCACTAAGACCATATAGAAAGAAGCCTTTTTTGCAAACAAACTCCAGATGCATTTCACTTTCTTTCTTTCTTCCTTATTTTTCTTCCTTTCTTCCTTCCTCCTTTGGTTTTCCTTCACCTTAACCTCCCTCCCTCTCCAGCCTTTTTTTCTCTTTCTTTCTCTTTCTTTCTTTCTTTCTTTCTTTCTTTCTTTCTTTCTTTCTTTCTTTCTTTCTTTTTTTTTTGTAGTTTTTCGAGGTAGGGTCTTGCTCTAGCCCAAGCTGACCTGGAATTCACTATGTAGTCTCGGGTGGCCTTGAACTCATGGCAATCCTCCTACCTCTGCCTCCCAGGTGCTGGGATTAAAGGCATGAGCCACCACACCCGGCTTCCTTTTCTTTCCTTTCCTTTTCTTTTCTTTTCTTTTCTTTTCTTTTCTTTTCTTTTCTTTTCTTTTCTTTTCTTTTCTTTTCTTTTCTTTTTCAAGGTAGGGTCTCACTCTAGCTCAGGCTGACCTGGAATTCAGTCTGTATTCTCAGGGTTGCCTTGAACTCATGGCAATCCTCCTACCTCTGTCTCCCGAGTGCTGGGATTAAAGGCGTGTGCCACCATGCCCAGCTTTCTTTTCTCTTTTCTTTTCTTTTCTTTTCTTTCTTTTTTGGCAGTGCTGAGGGTGGAACCCAGAGTCTCACACTTGTTAAAAGTAGGCACTGGGGTTGGAGAGATGGTTTAGCAGTTAAGGCATTTGCCTTTTTGGCAGTAAGGACCCTCACACTTGGATTCTCCATGCATTCCCTGAAGTAAACCAGATGCACAAACCAGATGCACAAGGGGGCGCATGCGTCTGGAGTTCATTTGCAGTGGCTAGAGGCCCTGGCATGCCCATTCTCACTCTCCCTCTCTCTCTTTCCCTCTTTGTCTCTAATAAATAAATAAACAAAATATATATATATATATATTTTTGGTTTTGCAAGGTAGGGTCTCACTCTGGTCCAGGCTGACCTGGAATTCACTATGTAGTCTCAGGGGGGCCTTGAACTCTCAGTGATCCTCCTACCTCTGCCTCCCGAGTGTGGGGATTAAAAGTGTGCGCCACCACGCCAGGCTTTAAATTTTTTTTTTTTTAAAGTAGGCACTATACCACCGAGCCACACACTCAGCCCCTGCGTGATATAATCACAAGGAACCACAGTTGCTTCAGAAGCCTGTTGTTATGTGGTGTATGGTCGTTATTAGCTCCATTCTTTTTTTTCCAAGATATATTTTATTTATTTATCTATTTATTTATTTATTTGAGAGAGAGAGAGAGAGAGAGAATGGGCATGCCAGGGCCTCCAGCCACTGCAAACGAACACCAAATGCATGCACCCCTTGTGCATCTGGTTTACATGGGTCCTGGGGAATCAAACCTGGGTCCTTTGGCTTTTCAGGCAAACACCTTAACTGCTAAGCCATCTCTTCAGCCCAGCTCCATTCTTTTTCTATTTATTTATTGTTTTTCAAGGTAGGGACTCACTCTAGCCCAGGCTGATCTGGAACTTACTCTGTATCCCAGGCTGGCCTTGAACTCACAGCAATCCTCCTACCTCTGCCTCCTTGCCAAGTGCTGGGATTAAAGGCAAGCAAGGCAAGTGCCACCACATCTGGCTTTTTTTTTTTTTTTTTTTTTTTTTTTTTGAGGTAGGGTCTCTCTCTAGTCCAGGCTGATCTGGAATTCACTATGTAGTCTCAAGTGGCCTCAAACTCACAGCAGTCCTCTGCCTCTGCCTCCTGAGTGCTGGGACTAAAGACATGGGCTACTATGGCTCCATTCTTTTTTTTTTTTTTTTTTTTTTTTTTTTTTTTTTTTGAGGTAGGGTCTCTCTTTAGGCCAGGGTGACCTGGAATTCACTATGTAGTCTCAGGGTGGCCTCCAACTCACAATGATCTTCCTACCTCTGCCTCCCAAGTACTGGGATCTGGGATTAAAGGCATGTGCCACCACTACTGGCTCATTTTTTTAAAGAACTTTTAAATTGTTTTAGAGAGAGTGAGCGAGAGAGATTGAGGGAGAGCTGGGCGTGGTGGTGCACACTTTTAATCCCAGCACTGGGATGCAGAGGTAGGAGGATCGCCGAGAGTTCGAGGCCACCCTGAGACTACATAGTGAATTCCAGGTCAGCCTGGACCAGAGTGAGACCCTACCTCGCAAAAAAAACAAAAAAAAAAAAAAAAAAAAAAAGAGAGAGAGAGAGAGTGACTGAGGGAGAGAGAGAGAGAATTGGCACACCAGGGCCTCAGCCACTGAAATTGAAGTGTCACCTAGTGATCACGTGCTCCATTCTTAACGCTAAATAGGAGTTCCCTTTTCTCCATGAGCTAGCATCTCCTGAGATCATCTGAACTTCCAAGAATGGCCCTAGGGTGTATGGATCCCTAGGGCCACCCTGAACCCCTGAATCCCTCCTAAGCAAGAGCATACAAGCTAGGCCCAAAGGTGCAGGCGCAGGCTCCAGGCTGCAGCACGTCGGACGGGGTGTACCTTCCTTGTGCCTGGAAGCTCTCCTCCTCAACAGCTGGTGATTAGGAAGTCACTCTCCATCAGGGACGAAGCCTAATCAGCCTGCCAATAATTACCAGGCCCAGAATGTGGCTGCAATTCAGGAA
Organism: Orientallactaga sibirica; assembly: GCA_036365145.1. Taxonomy (NCBI): domain Eukaryota; kingdom Metazoa; phylum Chordata; class Mammalia; order Rodentia; family Dipodidae; genus Orientallactaga; species Orientallactaga sibirica. The sequence goes on from JAEOAD010000007.1 coordinate 29,197,132, forward strand.
AGATGACCCCTGAAGATGAGCGCCACTTAAATCCTGGCATCGACCACGGATCCCCTTGGAAACCTGTACCTCTGAGCACGATTTAGCCACTGAGCTAATTGATGTTCTCCCAGGCAGTCAGCTCATACCCTACTGATCAAAATGGACTCTAATTGCTGATATCCTTCAGGTAAGAAGCCCTACATGTTCTCAGGCCACCCAAGAGGCCCGGAGCAGGAACTGAGTTTCTCAGCAAACCAGTCCTCTGATTGTACTTAATTAATCAAAATAAGGTTTTGCAGAAAGAATTAATTACAGAACCTATCAGAAGGAAGTGGTGACATGGAGTTTCACAGCAGAGCACAGTAGGCAGCTTTTATTAGATGTGAGTGGCAGCTTGTGGCAGAAACAGTGTCTGGCTTCTCAAAGCAAGAGAAGCTGCCCAAAGCAAGAGCAGCAAATATTAGATTAGAAAAGAAGAAGGAAAAAGAAAAAGAAAAAAAGTGGACTTGGAGAATTTGGGATCATACTGAACTAGGCTGTAACTTAAACAAGTCCTGTCACCTCTGTGAACCAGGTATTTCTCACTTCAAAAATAAGGGTTGAGCCGGGCATGGTGGTGCACGCCTTTAATCCCAGCACTCGGGAGGCAGAGGTAGGAGGATCGCTGAGAGTTAGAGGCCACCCTGAGACTACATAGTGAATTCCAGGTCAGCCTGGACCAGAGTGAGACCCTACCTCGCAAAACCGAAAAAAAAAAAAATAATAAGGGTTGAGCCGGAGAGATGGCTTAGCAGTTAAGGTGCTTGCCTGTGAAGCCTAAGGATCCAGGTTCAATTCTCCTGGTCCCATGAAAGCCAGATGCACAAGGTGGCGCATGGTGACAACTACGTCACTTAGTCAAGGCATTAAACAATCACTGACAGCCGGGTGTGGTGGCGGATGCCTTTAATCCCAGCACTAGGGGGGCAGAGGTAGGATTGCCATGAGTTCAAGACCGCCCTGAGACTACATAGTTAATTACACGTCAGCCTGGCCAGAGTGAGACCCTATCTCAAAAAACCAAAAAAACAAAACAAAACAACAAAAAAAAAACAAAAAAACTCATCACTGAATTGGCAGAGTATGCTGGTAGCAGGAGAGTCACGTGCTCAAAGCCAGCATAGGCTAACTACCTAGTGAGCTCCAGGTCAGTTGGAGCCACTTAATCTGACCTTCCCTCTCACACATACACAAAAGAATCTACTTAGTTCCTGGCACTATATGATGAGCAGTCACACTTTCATAATTTCATCTTTTTTAAAAAATATTTTATTTATTTATTAGAGACAGAGAGAGGGAGAGAGAAATAGAGAATGGATGTGCCAGGGCCTCTAGCCACTGCTAGCGAACTCCAGATACATGTGCCTCCATGTACATCTGGTTTACGTGGGACCTGGAGAATTGAACCTGGGTACTTAGGCTTCGCAGGCATGCACCTTAACCGCTAAGCCATCTCTCCAGCCCCATAATTTCATCTTTTGTCTTTAAACAACCCTAAGAGGCATTAGGATAATTGTGCCCATGTTCCAGACAAGAAGACTAAGGCTCAAACTGGTTTCATCATTTGTCCCTGGATGGACGCTGACAGACAGAGTCTTTCTGTCACAGATTACCTGCCAGGGCAAAGGGAAGCCATTGGACAGCTATGGGCTCCTCAGAAAGTCTCATTGCTACAGAGGAAACCACACCACCCCCAGTGTCACAAGGCAAAGCAGGAGAGGGTGGGCACATCTCAGACCACAAGCCAACTATGGGCAGAGGGATGCTTACTAGGGCCCCACATGCCCTGATAGGAACAGTGAAATGAAACTTCCAGGAGGTTAACTGGTGATAGATAGGGAAAGTCAAGTCTCAGGGGAAGGCTGGACAAATGAGAGCAGGACTCCAATCAACATGTTGGTTCCCTCATATGGCTTTTTCACCCACCAAGTGCTCAGGATCACAGGAGCATCCATGGAGGTAGTGGTATAGGTGCATGCTGCAAACCCTGAGTCTTCCTTCCTTCCCTTCCCCTTCCTTCCTTCCTTCCTTCCCTCCTCCCTTCCTTTCCCTCCCTTTCTTTCTTTCTTTCTTTCTTTCTTTCTTTCTTTCTTTCTTTCTTTCTTTTTCTTTTTTTTATTTATTGAGGGTCTCACTCTAGCCCAGGCTGACCTGGAATTCACTATGTAGTCTCAGGGTAGCCTTGAACTCACAGCCATCCTACCTCTGCCTCCTGAGTGCTGGGATTAAAGGTGTGTGCCACCACAACCAGTCCAAGTCTTCCTTTCTTTTCTTTTTTTTTTTTTAAAAAATATTTTATTTATTTATTTATTTGAGAGAGAGAGAGGAAGAGGCAGAGAGAAAGAGAGAGAGAATGGGTGTGCCAAAGCCTCCAGCCACTGCAAACGAACTCCAGATGCATGCACCCCTTTGTGCATCTGGCTTATGTGGTTCCTGGGGAATCGAACCAGGGTCCTTAGGCTTCACAGGCAAACCACTAAGCCATTTCCCCAGCCCTTCCTTCCTTTCTTTTTTTTTTTTTTTTGTTGTTGTTTGTTTTTCGAGGTAGGGTCCCACTCTAGCCCAGGCTGACCTGGAATTCACTTTATTCTCAGGGTGGCCTCGAACTCACAGCTCAAGCAATCCTCCTACCTCTGCCTCCCGAGTGCTGGGATTAAAGGCATACACCACCACATCTGGCTTCCTTTCTTAAAAAAAAAAAAAAAAGTTAAGGGCTGGATAGATGGCTTAGCGGTTAAGGTGCTTGCCTGCAAAGCCTAAGGACCCATGTTCGACTCCCTAGATCCCATATAAGGCAGATGCACAAGGTGATGCACGTGCAAGGTGGCACATACTCACAAGATGGCACACGTGTCTGGAAGTCGATTACAGTGACTGGAAGCCCTGGCATGCCAATTCTTTCTCTTGCTCTTTCTCTCATCGGGAGGCAGAGGTAGGAAAAAAGGCCTGAGTCTGTTCCAGGTCAGCCTGGACCAGAGTGAGACCCTACCTCGAAAAACCAAAAAAAAAAAAAAAAAAAGTCTGTTGCGCTTGTCTCAAAAAGAGAGAGAGAGAGAGAGAGGAAAGAAAAGAAAAGAAAAGAAAAAAGAAAAAACTTTTACAAGAGAGAAAGAATGGGCATACCAGGGTCTTTTGCTGCTGCAAAGGAACTCCAGACCCATGTACATCTGGGGAATCAAACCCAGGGCCAACCCAGGTCGGCAGACTTACGTCCCCCAAATCTTCCTTTCTTCACCTTCCCCTGCTGAACCATGTGCTCCCTAGTACTGGAACAGAATGGGCTCACAAACAGCCTTCTAGACCCCTTGGGCCTCTCTGCCCCACAAGGTGGCTATAATGGTTAATCTTCATTGTTGGTTGAATTTGGGATTAACCAGGAGACCTACCTCTGGTGGTGTCTGTGATGTTATTTCCAGACAGACATTGAACTGAGATGCGAAGACCTACCCTGCACACGGGCAGCACCATCCACAGGCTGGGAGTCGGGACTGAACAAACAGAACGATGGGGCACGCGTAGCGTCATTACTCATCTGCTGCCTGTCTGAGGATGCAAAGTAACCAGAGTCCTGTGGCCAAGCCTTCTCCATCATAACGGACTATATCCTTCAAACCATGAGCCAAAAGACCCCGGTTTGATTCCCCAGGGCCCATGTAAGCCAGATACACAAGGGGGTGCATGCATGGGGAGTTCATTTGCAGTGGCTGGAGTCCCTGGTGCACCCATTCTCTCTTTGCCTCTTCCTCTTCCTCTCTCAAATAAATTTATACGTAGGTGTGTGTGTTTGTGTATTTATTTGAGAGATAGGGAGGGAGGGAAAAAGGCAGAGAGAAAGAGAATGGGCATTCCAGCCTCTGCAAACTCCAGATACATGTGCCACCTTGTGTGTCTGGCTTAAGTGGGTCCTAGGGTCCTTTGGCTTTGCAGGTACCTTAACCATTAAGCAATTTCTCCAGTCCCTTAAATTGCTTTTTTTTGTCTTGTTTTGTTTTTGTTTTTCAAGGTAGGGTCTCGCTCTAGCTCAGGCTGACCTGGAATTCACTCTGTATTCTCAGGGTGGCCTCGAACTCATGGTGATCCTCCTACCTCTGTCTCCCAAGTGCTGGGATTAAAGGTGTGCACCACCACGCCTGGCTGCTTTTTTTTTTTTTTTTTCAAGGTAGGGTCTCACTCTGGTCCAGGCTGACCTGGAATTAACTCTGTAGTCTCAAGGTGGCCTCGAACTCACGGTGATCCTCCTACCTCTGCCTCCCAAGTGCTGGGATTAAAGGCGTGCGCCACCACGCCCGGCTCTGGCTCTCTCTCTCTCTTTTTAAATACTTTGTTTATTTGAGAGACAGATAGAGGCAGATACCGAGAGAATGGGCATGCCAGGGCCTCTAGCCACTACAAACGAACTCCAGATGAATGTGCTACCTTGTATATCTGGCATTATGTGGCTACTGGGAAATCAAACTGATCCTCAGACTTTGCAGGCAAGCACCTTAATGCCGAGCTGTCTCTCCAGCCCTTAAGTTGCTTTAAATATATATATATTTCTTTGGTTTTTCAAGGTACAGTCTCATTCTAGCCCAGGCTGACCTGAAATTCACTAAGTAGTCTCAGGGTGGCCTCGAACTCATGGCAATCCTCCTACCTCTACCTCCCAAATTGGGATTAAAGGTGGTACCACCATGCCTGGCTTGGTACATGCTTTTAATCCCAGCACTTCAGAGGCAGAGGTAGGAGGAATACATAGTGAATTTCAGATGAGTCTGGGCTAGAGTGTGACTCTACCTTGAAAAACAAACAAACCAAAAAAAAAAAAAAAAAAAAAAAAAAAAAAAAAACCCAACCTGTGCACCACTATGCCCAGGGGTTGGGGAGGGAAGTGTTTAAGTATTTTTACTTGTGAATAGAGACAGAGACAATGAGTGTGTTACAGTCTCTTGAGGCTGCAAACTTTTTTTTTTGGGGGGGGAGGTTGCGAGGTAGGGTCTTACTCTAGCCCAGGCTGACCTGGAATTAGTCTCAGGGTGGCCTTGAACTCTCGGCGATCCTCCTACCTCTGCCTCCCGAGTGCTGGGACTAAAGGCGTGTACCACCACGCCCGGCCAAACTTTAAAAAAAAAAAAAAATTATTTGAGAAAGAGAGATAGAATGGGCACACCAGGGCCTCCAGCCACTGCAAAGGAACTCTAGATGCATGCGCCACCTCGTGCATCTGGCTTACATGGGTACTAGGGAATTGAGCCTTGAACCAGGATCCTTAGGCTTCACAGGCAAGCACTTAACCACTAAGCCATCTCTCCAGCCCCTTGGCTGTAAGCTTTTGACACATGCATCACTATGCAGCTGGCTTTATGTGGGTATTGCAGAATATCGAACTCAGGATGGCCGACTTTGCAAGCAAGCACCTTTAACCCTGGCCCCCTTAAGTTGCTTTTTTTCTTTCTTTTTTTTTTTTTTTTTTTTTAAATCACAGCAATGAGACAAGTAACATGGCAGCTGTAAGATGTGTGGAGAAAGTGAAAAACCGATCACACATACATCCACTCCAGGGTGGTGGCACTGAGTTGGAGTCTCAGGCTGAAGGAATGTTGAAAAAGGAGGCTTCACTTAAGAGGTTGAAGATGGACAGTGGACAGGCCAGTGTGGGCTTTAGGTATACTCCTTCACTTGGCTGGGCCTGAACAGCACCTGATGTGTAAAGGTGTTTATTACTGCTGTGAATTCACAGGTTGTGGAATCAAGTGTCTTTGGGTGACTCTTCAGTGTGCCCCAGTCTCCACCATTCCCTCCTGCCCTGCACCCAGTCTGGTCCCAGGTTTGAGCCTAGAAGCCTGGCCCTTTGCCCTTTCCATGCCTGTTCTATGTAACTGTGAAGGCTCACAGGTGAAGGCTCCTGAGCTGAGACACTGCAGCCAGCCTTTTCTTCCCCAGGATTTTGGTAGATAAGTGACTGGTGAGATGGGCACTGATTCCCCTTACAGGAAAGGGGAAAGAGCTAGGGAACTCCAGCACCCCCCCACACACCTTTTTTTTTTTTTTTTAGGTAGGGTAGAATTCACTACGTAGTCTCAGGGTGGCCTCAGCGATCCTCCTACCTGCTGGGATTACCATGCCCCGGCCACCCACAACTGTTTTTGGGATCAGATCTCATGTAGAATTCAACTTCTGATCTTCCTGCCTTAATTCTCCAGCCCATTTTAATACTGAGTTAGGGCTATAGCCCATAGGCAGAGCTTGCACACTATGTCCAAGGCCCTCTGGTCCATCCTCAATTGGCCATAACAAATATCCCTTTAAACGTGTCAGCGATCACAGAAGAGACAAGCAGAGACAACCATGGACACAATATTTTTTATTATTATCATTAGGATGAAAGAGCAAGGCGCCTAGAGGGTTATACACAAAGGCCTCCAGAGTTTGTCTCAATACCCCCACATACATACTGCTCAGTACCGAAGGACAGGAGCCCCCAGCCTGGGGTAGGGATGAAGTTTTACACAGAAGTCCTAGGAGCCATCTTGGCCAGGGCTGAAGAAGGGGTGTGGACCCATGGGAGTGGCAGGCAAGAAAGGCTATGGGATCTGCTTTCTGGTCTGCAGGACACACTGGGGCTTTAACTGGTTGGCTTCCCCAGAGTCTTCAAGGAAAAGGATGAAGGGGCTTGGGTGCATCATACAGGGGCTCAGGTTTAGGATCACAGTCTAAGGAACAGGGAAAGAAGGGTAGAGTGAAAGAATGTAGGGCACACAGGGCTTGAATCCTAGACCTGAAGGCTCAGGCTTACACCTCCAGGGGCTCCCTGACCCAGGGCACCTGTTTCGGCCAGTGCTTCTCCTGGGCCCTGCTCAGATCATCCAGGAACCCAAACGGGTGACCTACTTGACCGCAGCCTTCCTGAGGCCCACATGGGCCTCCTGGGGCCCTCTTGCCTGGATGCTGGCGTTTCTCAGGCATCAAGGTGCCCTCTCCCTCTTCTTCCTCATCCCAGCTACTCTGGAAACTGGGATCCACCAATCTCCGGCCTGGGTGTTGCCTCTTAATGGCAGGGTACCTCATCCAGGGGGAGCGCCGGCCAGGGTGCTGACGCTTGACCTCCTCGGCAAAATCCGGTACCAGTGAAGCCTCATGATCCCATCGCACAGGGTCCTCTGGCTTGGGGAGCTCCAAGTTCACCACGGCCTGACCTCCCTTTTCTGCCTTCTCCCTTTTGCCTGGGTGCTGACGCTTATAGATCCAGTTGGGTAGAGGGATCAGAGACTCTGAAGGAGGAAAGATGCCAGTGTGGGAGAATCTGGCCTGTATAGCAGGATGTGACCGACACCAACCCTTCTCCCAGGTGGGCTTCCTGTAGCCCACGGTCCACCTGCCTCTAGGGCCTCATAGACCCTGCACACTTCGAGCAGTTACTCCCTCACTGGATAACCATAAACCACTCTTGACCTGAGACCCTCTGTTTTCTTCTGTGAAACGATTAACAACATTATCTGAGCCTGCTAGAAAGTAACCATTAAGTAGTAATTAAGAAAAACTCTCTTGGGCTGGGGAAATGGCTTAGCAGTTAAGGCATTTGCCTGCAAAGCCAAAGGACCTAGGTTTAGATTCCCCAGGACCCACGTAAGCCAGATGCACAACACAGCACATGCCTCTAGAGTTTATTTGCAGTGGCTGGAGGCCCTGGCGTGTCCATTCTCCGTCTATCTCTGCTTCTCCCTCTCAAATACATTTTAGAAAAGAAAACTCTTAATCCCCGTACTTGGGAGGCAGAGGTAGGAGGGTGGCCGTGAGTTCGAGTTCTCAGCCACCCTGAGACTACACAGTGAATTCCAGGTAAGCATGGGCTACAGTGAAACCCTACCTCGAAAAAACCAAAAAAGAAAAAACAGAAAAAGAAAACTCTCATACACGTGGGCCTCAGAAGTCTACCCAGAAGCTCTTGGCCTTCTTAGTCTGGATCCAAGGGTTTGTCCGCTACCCACCGATGTGGCTGTTTCTAGAGGGTAGGAAGCTGGATGGCCAGGTGGCTCCCTCCCCTCTGAATCTTGGTTCCCCCAAACCATGACCACTGTTGCCCTCAGGGACTCACCTAAGGCTCCCCCCAGGTCCCCTCGCACCCGCTGAAGGTCTTTCTGAAGAAGACGGTCGGCCAGGCTCAGGGCATTCTCTACAGCCTCTTCCTGAGGCCCCTCCTCCGGCTGGGAGCAGCCTCCGGGGACGCCGGTCAAAATCAAAGTCAGGGCGAGCAGCAACCAAGGGCCCGACATCGCGGCGTCTAAGGTCAAGAGACAGAACACTCGTGAGCGCACCCGGTCTCCCTCCACCCGGCCTGCGCCAGGACTCAATAACCGACCCACCCAAACTCCCCTTAAGAGCAAGTCACCCCCACCCCCGAATCTGCGCTGGGTGACTCGCCCATGGTGCAGCCAAGTTTGTATAGCTCTGGCCGTCGGTCGAGAAGCTTATAAAAAAGGGCCATTAGTGCCAAGACAGTCCCCAAAGGTCCCTGGCCGCGTCCTACCCCCGGCCCTCTGTACCCAAACCTTATTCCCAGCGCTACACTCCGGTTAGAAAAAAAATCTTGCACAGTACTTGCAACACTAAAACTCGCCGAGCTAACGCCGGCCGCCACGGCTAAACCTGGCATCTCCCCTGATGCCTGCATCCTATTTCCAAGGTGATGCGGTTCCCCCAGGCGGGTGATCTCTTTCCACCCGAGGCCGGCGCTCCCAGGTGCCGGGGATCCGCGCGCCGTGCACTCTGCGCTCCAGACCCCGGGGATGGAGAGCGGCAACGGCGGCGGGGAGACTACCTGTCCGCGATCCTGAGGACGGCCGAGATCAGTCAGGACAGAAATCGGAAATGTTACCTGCAGGGTGAGCCGTCCGCGGACGGTGGAGCCTGGCGCGGGACGGAAGAAGCCACGGACAGCTGCGCTCTCCTCGCCTCGGCTCTCCACTACTTATGCGCGCGGCGGAGGCGTGGGCGCCGCCTGGGAGGGATGGAGGGACCGCCCACCACCACCCTCCGGAAACGTGGGGAAGAATAGTCTTGGGCACCCAACTCTGGAGCAGGTCTAATGTATCAAGAGAACACCCGACTAGGGCGCAAAGGATCCAGAGAAGAGCCTGCGATCACTAAGAGGCGAGAGATGGAGAGACGGAGCAAACCCATGCACTTAAGAGAGAGGTGGAAGGGACCTGGGCTCTGGTCTTGTTGTCACTGTGGCGAAGGCCTCCTCAATTGTCTTATCTGTACGGGTGGGGAAAAGGCAGGTTTTGCAGTTGCTCATTTGGTCGTCTTCGGGCTGCATACAACCAGTTAGTTTGTGGCTTGACTCCCACAATGTTTTTGAAAATATCCGAGTTATTTGAAGCCAGGAGAACAAAACTTGACTTAGGGTTTCCTCTTGAAAAGTAATAGGTCCATTTGTTCACCTGACCACAGCCCGCTGGCTCAGAGCCAGGCTGCCCCTGGAGACACTCTCCATCGCTCCTTGCAGGCTCCCAGTGTATTGGTGGGGTCACTGAAGAAGACATTAAAATTTGTAGCTTCATGGCTGCTGGCGCGCCCATCTCTACCTGTCTTCCTCTCCCTCTCTCTGTGTATCTCTGAGTGTCTCTCTCAAAAAAAAAAAAAAAAAAAAAAAAATTTGTAGCTTCAGTCGGGCGTGGTGGCGCACACCTTTAATATCAGAACTCGGAAGGCAGAGGTAGGAGCATCGCCGAGAGTTCAAGGCCACTCTGAGACTACATAGTTAATTATAGGTCAGCCTGGGCCAGAGTGAGACCCTACCTCGAAAAACAAAACAAACAAACAAACAAAAAATTGTAGCTTCTCACCGGGCGTGGTGGCGCACTTTAATCCCAGCACTTGGGAAACAGAGGTAAGAGGCTTGATGAGGGTTCGAAGCCACCCTGAGACTACATAGTGAATTTCAGGTCAGCCTGAGCTAGAGTGAAATCTTACCTCAACAAACCAAAATAATAATAACTGTAGCTTCTGGACCCAAAAGTCTATGGGAGTCCAGCTCCCAGACAAAGAAGGGAGGCATCCCTGACTGGGGCATGTCCCCAGTGGGTCTGTCCCCTTGAGTTCTAAAGACACGCCAGTCTAGCTCTGGAATAGGTCCCATCTGCAATTGCTTGATTGCAAGCCAAGTTCAGAGGCTGAGCAGGGACTCGAGATCCAAGGCACTGAGTTGGCGGAGAGACTCCTAAAAAGCTTTACAAAGGAGCAGTGACAGCCAGAACTTGAGGTGTGATGGTGTGTTAGCCAGGTTCACAGAAAGGAATTGTTTTAGGCCGAGGGTACTTAGCAGCGAGGAAGTTTCCTTGTGTTTCAGAGTTTCCTCCGTCTCAGCGTGTATCAAGTACTTCTTGTATGCTGCTAGTCATCTGGCTTGGGACTCCAAAGGCACTCAGTTATTACTACTTCCCATGATAGAGCCCTCAACTTTCCTGGCCCATCCACACCCATCTCATTGTACCTTCTCATCAACAGCAAGAGAAACAAGAACTGAGTTAGAGACTAAAAGCCCCAGGTACAAGCGGAGTCTATGGGAGTTGTCACACAATAGTATTGTGTAGGTGTTTCTTCTACATAGCACATGACCAATACTATCTAGACTGAGCAACTGCAGGGGTTCTGCATAGAAATAGACCTATTCATATTCTCCCTGATTTAAAGGCTGGGTGGTCTCCTCCCTAAGGTTGTGCTAGAGGCGGAAGGTTGCCTGGGGATTGGGACTCCTGTAATGCAGCTGCCCACGTGACTTCCTAATGGTTATATTTAAGCTACTTTTGAGTCACTCATGCTCCTGCAAGTAATGCCAGTGAACTCGCTGGTCCACAGAATCCCTTCTTGTCTTTTGGTGCCCTATCTTGAGGTGAATAGGTGATTGTTTATGTCTCCCCAGGAAAAGACCCGTGCCCTTTAGCCAGCCAAGCATTAAATCTTGTAGACCTGCTATTTCCTACGCAAAGGTGAGGGTGGACCTTGTTCTAGCCTCTTTAGCAGATATAAACGTATCCCCAACATGTGCCCCCCCCCCCCAGACAGTTCCACTGAGCCTTGAGGAGCCTACCCGAGGGGGCCCAGTGCAGTCTGGCTTCCAGAAGCCAGAACTGTAAACAGCCCAATCAGTGTCTGTCCATCAGGAGGGGGCTGCTTAAATCCAGGGGATCCAGCCAAGAAGACTCTGGGAACCTATGCTGCAGTGTTTAAGAGAACAAGGCAGGGCTGGAGGGATGGCTTAGTGGTTAAGGCACTTGCCTGCAAAGCCAAAGGATCCCGGTTTGACTCTCCAGGACCCACATAAGCCAGATGCATGAGGGGCGCGTGCATCTGGAGTTCATCTGCAGTGGCTGGAGGCCCTGGTGTGCCCATTCTCTCTCTCTCTCTCCCCCTCTTTCTCTCAAATAAGTAAATAATATATATATTTTTTAAAAAAGAGAACAAGGCAGATCCGACATGCACTCTTGTAAGGTACGCTCCAAGACACATTAGGAGACAGAAGCAACCTGGAGAACACTGTGTGCAGGATGCTACTATTTGTGGGACAGAGCACCAGAAAGGACCTGAGGAACCAGAGCAAGGGAGAGGCTTGCTTATCACTGTCAGCCTGTTTGGAATTTTTCTCTGTGTGACAGTATTTATCTACAAAAGCACCACCCAAAATTAAAAGGACAATAACCATACCAAAAATCCCACAGAAGACTAAAGGGAATGCTAAGCACACAGGGAGAGAAGCACTATCCCATGCAGGGCCCGAAGCCTGAGAGCCTCCCCAGTGAGTCTATTCCTGGTGTCTGCCTATGGCTGGGTGGATGGGGAGGAGGGGCCATTCCACTGGGCCCTGGAGCCAGAATGGTGGGGGCAGGTATCTGCAATGTCCTTGGCTTTGACCCAGGACCTTGCTGACCTTGGACACTGCCCCCCTTGGATTAGCCAGTTTCCAGAAAGTGATCCTTTCTCCTCACTCCACACAAGGATCCAGCCCAATTACTCTACCCCTGAACTACAACCCAGCCAAAGCTGAAACTCTTCTTATGTTGCATTCATTCTGCTAAGTTTCTTCTCTCTCTCATAATACAAATGTCTCATTCTGAAGACTTCGGGTGCTTATCAGATTAATACAGCTGTGCTTTTGAAAATGAATAATGAGATCATTTAATGGGGAGTATGCACCCTATCCCTAACCTCTAGTGCTCCCCAGCACACACAGACCACACAGGAGGTATATGGAGTCTCAGTGTTAGGGGGATTAGGGAGGATGGACCCTCCCCCTCATGATCAGTTCTGCACCACCTCATTGTTTTCCTGATAGCACACTAAATGTGGAGAAAGGCAGAGATCACAGTTACCCTCCTTAGAGTCTGAAATGTGGTGTGAGAGGAAGGAGGCAGCATCACAATGACCTTGCTTAACATTTCAATACCATGTGAAAGGGAGCAGGGGGAGGTAGCAGGGCTTTGTCCAGACCCATTAAGGGAAACCTACTTCCTCCTGGTCTATGGCTATTTTATAGATTTCTTTCTTTCTTTCTTATTGTGTGAGGTTGTCCCCCTCCCCCAGGTAGTGTCTCACTCTGGCCCAGGCTGACCTGGAATTAACTATGTAGTCTCAGGGTGGCCTTGAACTCAGGTGTTCCTCCTACCTCTGCCTCCCGAGTGCTGGGATTAAAGGCGTGTGCCACCACGCCCGGCCAGTTTTAAAAAATTATTATTATTCTTTTTTATCAACTCTTACATGATTTTTGATTTTGGCCCTGGGTGTGTTAATGTTGTTCTAAACACCCCAAAACATTATAAGATGAATAAAGACAACCTCAGCCCCTGGGAGGCTGCCATAGAGGAGAGCCATGAGTTCAGGGTTAGTTTGAGCTACAGAGTGAGTTTCAGCTCAGCCTGGACTACAATGTGACCCTACCTCATTCAAAACAAAACAGAGCCGGGAGTGGTTGTGCACGCCTTTAATCCCAGGACTCCAAGGATCACCATGAGTTCAAAGCCACCCTGAGACTACATAGTGAATTCCAGGTCAGCCTGGGCTAGAGCGAGACCCTACCTCGAAAAACCAAAAACAAAACACTGCGTATTTGTTTTTAGGTGTCCCCTCCCCAAACCCCCGCCAAGGTAGGGTTCAGGTAGGCTGAACAGGAAATTCACTATGTAGTCTCAGGATGGCTTTGAACTCTTGGCAGTCCTTCTACCTCTACCTCCCAAATGCTGGGATTAAAGGCATGCACCACCACACCTGGCTGGTATTTTGTTTGTTTGTTTGTTTGTTTGTTTTTGGTTTTTCATGGTAGAGTCTCGCCTGGAATTCACTACATAGTCTCAGGGCGGCCTCGAACTCATGGCAATCCTCCTACTTGTGCCTTCTGAGTGCTGAGATTAAAGGTATGCGCCACCATGCCCTGCCTTGGTATTTGTTTTTTGAGGTAAGGTCCCACTCTTGCCCAGGCTGACCTAGAATTCACTCTGTAGTCTCAGGAACATTGATTCTTTTTATACTGTCATCAGAGATAATACAAAGAGATCATGAGTACCCTTGACCCAGGTCCTCCTAGTGCTAACATCTTGTAAGACTCTTAAATATCCCAATGAGGGTGAGACAGTTTAGGAGTAATAGAACCCCAAAGTGAATGTCGTCCAGACTAAATGAGGATATTGTCCTTGGACTTGTAGGGGGAAAATCTAGCTCATTACACTTTACTACAGGTCAGAAAAGTCAGAAGGCTTTCATCCCAGCAGTTGAGAGGCGGAGGTAGGAGGATCTCTGTGTGTTCAAGGCCAGCCTGGGACTACAGAGAGACCTGTGGCGGTGGAGGTGAGGAGTTGGGAAGGGTCTGGCTTTACCTTATCTCAACACCCTTCTGAGAAGGACCTTCCTAGAAGATTGAGATTTCTGGGAAGTTTATCTTTTTCCAGAAATCCTAACATCTGGACAAACTGGCTAAACCAGTCACCCATCCCTGGGGCTCATTAAAAAAACCACAACCTGAGTCTTCAGGTGGGCTTCGCTTCTCAACCCCCCTTTTGCCTCCTACTTTTAAATTTGGGGTTCTCAAACTCTGTATTGCCTCTTTGGATAAGAGCTATGTCTTCCTTCTTTCCCTTAAGCCTGTCTTCCTTGTCTTAAAGCTCTAAGCTATTACAGAATTTTTCTGGGGGTGGGGGCGGGGGCTGGAGAGATGGATCAGCAGCTAAGGTGCCTGCCTACAAAATCTAATGACCTGGGTTCTATTCCCCAGTACCCACATAAATCCAGATGTACAATGGCACATGCATCTGGAGTATGCAGTGGTTAGAGGCCCTGGAGCACTCATTCTCTCTCTCTCTCTCTCTCTCTCTATCTCTCTGTTTCTGGTTTTTTAAATTTTTTATTTTTATTTATTTATTTTTTTTGGTTTTTCGAGGTAGGGTCTCACTCTAGCCCAGGCTGACCTGGAATTCACTCTGTGTTCTCAGGGTGGCCTCGAACTCACAGCAATCCTCCTATCTCTGCCTCCCAAGTGCTGAGATTAAAGGCGTGCACCACCACGCCCGGCTATTTTTTGTTTTATTTATATTTATTTTATTTGAGAGTGACAGATAGAGAAAGAGGCAGATAGAGAGAGAGAGAGGGAGAATGGGCACACCAGGGCTTCCAGCCACTACAAACAAACTCCAGATGAATGCGCTACCTTGTGCATCTGGCTTACATGGGACCTGGGGAATTGAGCCTCGAACTGGGGTCCTTAGGCTTCACAAGCAAGCGCTGAACCGCTAAGCCATCTCTCCAGCCCTGGTTTTAAAATTTTTTTAAAATTTTTATTTATTTATTACAGACAGAGAGAGGAAGAGAGAGAGAAAAAGAAAGAATGAGAAGGGGTGCGCCAGGGCCTCTAACCACTGCAAACGAACTCCAGATGCATACACCACCATGTGCATCTGGCTTACGAGGGACCTGGGGAATCGAACTGGGGTCCTTGGGCTTCACAGGCATGCACCTTAACTGCTAAGCCATCTCTCCAGCCTGTTTTTTAAATTAAAAATATCTTTCTGAACCTTACCCTCTGGTCTGTAGATTTCATTCTTTGAATTTGTAAGAATCTGTAAACACCCCAAAATTATCAGTGCAGTAGTATATTGTATTGGTGCATTGTGGAGAACCCCCAATTCCTGCATCAAGGGCACTAATATTAATAGAACCCACTTATTCAGATTTCCTCCATCTTACTATGTGTGTGCACCCATGTGTGTGTAATTAGCTCTCTGTAATTTTATCATTTGTGTAGGTTTATGTATTAGCCATATCTTTTTATTTTATTTTATTTTATTTTATTTTATTTTATTTTATTTTATTTATTTTATTTTGGAAAACAGGGTTTCACTATGTAGCCCAGGCTGGCCTGAAATGCACAGTGATCCTCTGGCTCAGCCTTCCAACCCATGCCTGGAATTACAGGCATGCTGCACCACCATGCTCAGCTCTTTTAGTTACAAAAAATGCTACCTGTCGTATACACAGTTTTCTTTTCCTTTCTTTTTTTTTTTTTTTGGTTTTCAAGGTAGGCTCTCACTCTGGCTCAGGCTGACCTGGAATTCACTATGTAGTCTCAGGGTGGCCTCGAACTCTCAGTGATCCTCCTACCTCTGCCTCCCGAGTGCTGGGATTAAAGGCGTGAGCCACCATGCCTGGCTTGCTTGCTTGCTTCCTTCCTCCCTCCCTCCCTCCCTTCCTTCATTCCTTTCTTTCTTTCTTTCTTTTTTCTTTTTTTCTTTCTTTCTTTCTTTTATAATTTTTTTTTGAAAGAGACAGAGAGAGAGAAAGAGGAAAGAGAAAGAGAGAAAAAGAGAGAGAGATTGGGGCTCACCAGGGCCTCCAGCCACTGCAAACGAACTCCAGATGTTTGCACCCCCTTGTGCATCTGGCTTATATGGTTACTGGAGAGTTGGACCAGGATCCTTTGGCTTTGCAGGCAAATGCCTTAACAGATAAGCCATCTCTCCAGCCCTCTTTCTTTTTTTTAAAACAAAAATTATTTATATGCAGCCAGGCGTGGTGGCACATGCCTTTAATCCCAGCACTCGGGAGGCAGAGGTAGGAGGATTGCCGTGAGTTCAAGGCCACCCTGAGACTACATAGTTAATTCCAGGTCAACCTGGACCAGAGTGAGACCCTACCTCAAAAAAACAAAAAAACAAACAAACAAACAAAAAAATATATATATATATTTATATGCAAACTGAGAGAGAGAGAGAGAGACAACATGAAAGAGAGAGAGAATTAACACACCAGAACCTTTTGCTGCTGCACATAAACTCTAGACACATGTGCCACATGGGTACTGGGGAATCAAACCAGAGCCTAGACTTTGCAAACAAGCACCTTAAATTGCTGAGCCATCTCCCCAGCCCAGTTCTTTTCTTTCTTTCTTTTTAATTTTTTTTAAAAGATTATTTATTTGAGAGGTGGGGGAGGAAAGAATGGATAGGCCAGGGCCTCTAGCCACTGCAAACGAACTCCAGACACATGTGTCACCTTGTGCATGTGGCTTACATGGGTACTGGGGAATCAAACCTGGGTCCTTAGGCTTCACAGGCAAGTGTCTTAACTGCTAAGTCATCTCTCCAGCTCCCCAGTTCTTTTCTTTTCCTTCCTTCCTTCCTTCCTTCTTTCTTCCTTCCTTCCTTCCTCCCTCCCTCCCTCCTTCCCTTTTCCCTTTCTTTCTTTCTTTCTTTCTTTCTTTCTTTCTTTCTTTCTTTCTTTCTTTCTTTCTTTCTTTCTTTTATTTGAGAGAGACAGAGAGAGAATGGGAGCACCAGCAGGCTCTCAGCCACTGTGAATGAACTCCAGACACATGCGTCCCCTTGTGGGTATGTACAACATTGTGCGCTTGCACCACTTTTGCATCTGGCTAAACCTGGGACCTGCAGTTTCAAATGGGCATTCTTAGGCTTCGCAGGCAGGTGCCTTCACCTTCACCACTAAGTCATCTCTTCATCCTTCTTTCAGGTTTTTTGAGGTAGGGTCTCACTGTAGCTCAGGCTGCCTGCCATTCACTATGTAGTCTCAGGGTGACCTCGAACTCACAGTAATCCTCCTACTTCTGCCTCCTGAGTGCTGGGCTTAAAGGCATGTGCCACCATACCCAGCTTCCCAGTTCTTTTCTTTATATTCTCTTTTGCCACAAAAATAATGAAGGGCCTTTCTTCTCCAAGATCATAAAATTCTGCCAGGAGGAGTCCATTTCCACAGAAACTCCACAGGACAAGTGTTTCGATAATGCAGACCCCGTAGAGAATCTGGATCAAGATGAACAATGATTGCAGACGCTTAGCCCACTGGAAACATTGTCCACCTCTCTTATTTCAGCCACTGATTTGCCAGGAGGCTTAAAGTAGGAAGATATCCTAATTTATTCCTTCCGCCATTTGTCTGCTTGGTGAGGGATAAGTGTACAGTTATTCCTTTGTGAGATTTTTCTACCTCAATGTCCACCTTGTTCTGTTCTGCTTCTCCTCTTGTGCTCTCTGCTTCTGGACTGTGTGTTGCTAGAATCTATTCTTTTTTGGTTTTCAAGGTAGGGTTTCACTCTAGCCCAGGCTGACCTGGAATTCACTATGTAGTCTCAGGGTGGCCTTGAATTCAGGGCAATCCTCCTACCTCTGCCTCCCGAGTGCTGGGATTAAAGGCGTGCGCCACCACAGACCCAGGATTACATTTTCCAAACTGAACTAACCTGTAAGAGCCCTTCTCTTCCTATCCCAGGTGGCGCTGTCCTTGGTTCAGCCTAGGTCACATGCCCATTCCTACACCAATCCCTATGATTCAGATTAGCCAAACCTGAGCTGATAGGCGGAGTCATTCCCATCCAAACAGGGCGGACTGAGGGGTTCTTCAAAGCCATGTTGGGGTGCACCTCCCAGTAAAGGATGAACAGATGAAACACAGGTCCTCAGAAACCCATTGCACAGATGAAGAAAGCAGGCTCGAAAGGGAAAGGCTTGCCCACATCCCTTAATGAATTAGCAATGGACCCAAGGATCAGGGCCAACCAGTGTCTGTCCTCCACACCACTCAGGTAAGAATTTTCCAAAATGGGCCTGGAGAGATGACTTAGCGGTTAGATTCCCCAGGACCCATGTAAACCAGATGAATAAGATGGCGCATGTGTCTGGAGATCGTTTGCAGAGCCTGAGAGCCTGGAGGCCCTGGCTCTCTCTCTCTCTCTGTATGTCTCAAATAAATAAATAAAAATATTTAAAAATTAAAAGAATGTGAGAGCTGGGCGTGGTGGCACATGCCTTTAATCCCAGCACTTGGGAGGCAGAGGTAGGAGGATCGCCATGAGTTTGAGGCCATCCTGAGAATACAGAGTGAATTCCAGGTCAGCCTGGACTAGAGTGAGACCCTACCTCGAAAAAAAAGAAGAAGAATGTGGCCCAATTAGTCACAAAGAGGGACCATAGACTCAACTTGAGGGGTCAGGGGTGGCGTATTGGATGATTGGATGGATCTCTGGATAAAAGCGCATGCTGCTGAGTGTGGTAGTACACACTGGTAATCCCAGCACTAGAAGGATGAAGCAGGAGGATTGTGAGTTTGAGACCAGCCTAGGTTACATTGTAAGATTCTGTCTAGAAACAAAAACAAACAAACAAACAAACAAAAAAGAAAGAAAAAGAAAAAGAAAGAAAGAAAGAAACAAAGAAGTGAAGCATGGTCATACCTACCTATAAGCCTGGCATTTGGGAGGTGGAGGCAGGAGGATTAGGAATTCAAGGCCAGCCTCAGCCACATAGCATGCTTGAGGCCAGCATGAGCTACTTGAGGCCAGTCTCAAAACAACAAAACAAATGAGGAAAGAGAGGCTGTGTGGAGCAGTCTTGGAGGAATGAAGCAAAATAGAAGGCAGAACAACCACAGTGAGCTTTCTAGAGGTGGAGGGCAGAAGCTAGGCTTGGGTAGAGTCAGGATATGATAAAGCCAAGTTGTATAAGGATCTGTTGCCTGTGCCTTTTCAAGGTAGAGCAGTGCTGTTCAGGTGAGTGACTGCTCACTTGGGACACTGGCAGATCTTCCTGTGTCTGGGCCCTGGATGAGAGTTAGGCTTCCACACTCATGGCTGAGGGTGACATGAGGAAGACACCCACCCCCCAAGTCAGGCCCCACTCCTTTGGCTGTCTCTCATTCCTACTGAGTAGCCAATTGCAAGACTATATGACCAGGTTACTTCCAAAGATTTTCTGCCTAGTGGGAGCTTTCTCTCTCTCTTTCTCTTTCTTTCTCTCTCTCTTTCTTTCTTTTTCCTTCCTTCCTTCCTTCCTTCCTTCTTTCTTTCTTTCTTCCTTCTTTCTTCCTTTCTTTCTAATTTAATTAATTTATTTATTTTAGAGAGAGAGAAAGAGGCAGAGAGAGAGAGAGAATGGGCGTGCCAGGGCCTCCAGCCACTGCAAACGAACTCCAGATGCATGCGCCCCCTTGTGCATCTGGCTTACGTGGGTCCTGGAGAGTCGAACAGGGATCCTTTGGCTTTGCAGGCAAGTGCCTCAACCACCAAGCCATCTCTCCAGCCCATCTAGTTGTTATTTTTAACACCATTTGGACCTTTCTAAGTAGATCCGTGCTCAGGACAGGCATGGGGGCTGTGGGGATGCTGAGGATGGGGCTGCATCATGTATCTGTTGGCCTCACACATGCATACCTCTACGTGGGTGCCCGTAACTCTGTACATGTATTTGCATGTTCACATGTTCTGGGTATGTATAGATATGTGTGGATCTATGTATGGTATGCACAAGCACATATGTGTCTCATGGGGACATGTGCCAGGCATGCATATACATTGGTCCATGTCTCCATGCAGCACACATGTTAAGGGGTACCTGTGCACTGTCCATACATGTACAGGAGTGAGCATATGTATGTGGGAATCCACATCTATGTGGAGCATATATACACATGCATGCTTGTGTCCAAGGATACCAGCCAGGGTATCGATGTGGACACATGTATCTGGGACTTAGTTTGAGGCAGAGTCGTTTGATCAGAATGCAGTCCAGGCGGTCATGGATGTCCCTGTCCTGTGAGTGAAAATGGCTCTCAATGTGATGTTCCCCTTCCTCCCCCTTCCAAACTGACCTCAGCCCCCTTCCATTCTTGTCCATGTTCCGGATGGTCCATGTACCCAGAATCTCCTTGATGACAGCCTGTGTACACCCCACAGGGCTTTTCACCAGTCAGTGCTGAGAAGCACCCCCCCCCACGTGACAGATAAGGATCTGGAGGAAGGGACCAGTCCCGGGTGCCCCAAACACCCTTTAAGGAAACCAAGGATCAGAGAGAGGAAGTGATTTGCTCCAAGTCACTCAGCCAGAAAACAGAGAACCTTTGCTTTGCACTCAGACTGTGTCTGTGCCCACTCGGTACCCCACAAGAAGGGAAGCACCCCGAAAATCGCCAGTGGGTTAGGATGGGCTGAACATGGACATTTTCTCTTTTCCTTTGACAAAAGTCTCGGTGGTTTGGTTACATTTTCTTCTCACTAAAGACACTAACCCAGAATCTGAGGTCTCCAAGGCGTGAAACTCTGGCTTCTGGCACATGTGTCATGAAGCTGGCCTTCGGATCATCTCTAGACATACGCTAATTCTGATGAGGGTGGCAGTGAGGTGGGGGCGGGTGGGAGACATCTTACAACCAGAAAGTCACATTTGCTTGGCAGACTAGACGCCTCATCATCCATCAAGCCCACCAGAGATAACAAGCCCCCCCCCCACCACTCCTGCCATAGCTTTTCTTATTACTGCAATCACTTGGCCATTTGGGTATATTTATCTTGCTGTCAGCCACAGCGGGCTCTCTCCTGATGTTCTTGACTAATTAGAGCTTGTCCTCACAATAGGTGGAGTCAGCACTCTGAATATTGGAAATGGGGGAAGAGTAATGAATGATGCCACAAACGCTGGGCTATGAGTCAGGGTGACAATGGACAGGGAGGGAGGGTCCAGCAGAGGCTGACAAGACTTTCAGTGTGGCCCAGTGAGATGTCCATTGTCCCTCCCCAGGACTCAAGTATTCCTTTTCTTTCTTCCCCTCTCTTTCTTTTCTTCCTTCCTTCCTCCCTCCCTCCGTCCCTTTTCCTTCCTTCCTTCCTTCCTTCCTTCCTTCCTTCCTTTCTCTCTCTCTCTCTCTTTCTTTCTTTCTTTCTTCCCTTTCTTTGTTTTGTTTTGCTAGGTAGGGTTTTGCTCTAGCCCAGGCTGACCTGGAATTCAAACTCACAGCGATCCTCCTACCTCTGCCTTAGCAATTAAGGTGCTTGCCTGCTAAGCCTGAGGACCCAGGTTCAATTCCCCAGGTCAATTCCCCAGGTAAGCTAGATATACAAGTCTCAGGGTGGCCTCGAACTCAAGGCGATCCTCTTACCTCTGCCTCCTGAGTACTGGGATTAAAGGCATGCACCACCACACCTGGCTTCTTTCTTTCTTTTTCCTCTTTCTTTTCTTTTCTTTCTTGTCTTCCTTTCTTTCCTTTTCTTCATAAGATTTACCTTTGGTCTTCCCACTAAGCCATAAATGCCCCTTTCATGCTAAGTTAGTGCTACGGTGGGAATCTGGAAGGTCCCTCAAAGGCTCTTCTCCAGCTGGTGCGAATATTTTGTCAGGCTGCAGAACCTCTGGGAGATGAGGCCATGGTCACCAGGGGCAGGCCTTGGAAGGTTACAGCTTGCCCCTGGGCTGGAACCTCTGGAGTTACAGACTGAAGTCCTAGGAAAGGGAGGAGAAGAGAGATACCAAGAAAAGAAACAAGCAAGGAGATATAATAAGGTGGAAAAAAGAAAAACACATAAAGGTCATGAAGAGTAAAGGAATTCTACATAGGTGCCCAAAGATGTACCAAAATGTTTTGTACACAATCAGAAATAATTGTCAGAAGAAATTTGAAGAAAAGATTTATTTCCATTAAAAAATATTTTATTACTTATTTATTTGAGAGATAGAGAAATAGGCAGGTAGAGAGAGAGAGTGAATGGGTACACCAGGGCCTCCAACTACTGTAAATGAACTCCAGATGCATGCGCCTCTTGTGCATCTGGCTTATATGGGTCCTGGGGAATCAAACCTGGGTCCTTTAGCTTTGCAGACAAGTGCCTTACCGTTAAGCCATTCCTCTAGCCCCTATTTCCATTTTTGTATAAGCAGCTACTATTTTTGTTTAGTCTCCTTTCTTCTTTATAACAGGACCTGGTTAAGGAAGGGATACTATCTACTGGCCCTGTTGATATATTAAAGGTCTGGCATCATGTGACCAAAGCCTGGTCAATCAGTGTACATCTGCTTGGGATTGGTTCAAGGCCAGATGTATGGAGAAACTGGATCAATGAGTCTCCTACTTGAGATTTCTGTGGAAACTGTAATAAAAGGTATTTTATTCATGCTGAACTTGTGAGGGATCAATCAGCCCAGAAGGGCCAGGGCAGTGTTTCTGTGCCTCATGAGAAGATTCTGGGTGTATCTGATACCATTGCAAAGTTAATTGCACTGAGAAGTGTTTTCCACTGGGTGTGGTGGCGCACACCTTTAATCCCAGCACTTGGGAAGCTGAGGTGGGAGGATGACTATGAGTTTGAGGCCAGCCTGAGACCACATAGTGAATTTCAGGTCAGTCTGAGCTAGAACAAGACCCTACTTTGAAAAAACAAAACAAAAGAAGAAGGAGGAGGAGAAGGAGAAAAAGAAGAAGGGGAGGGAGAAGAGGAGGCTGGAAAGCTGACTTAGGGGTTAAGATGCTAAGCCTGAGGACCCAGGTTCAGTTCCCTAGTACCCAGGTAAGCCAGATGCACATGGTGGTGCATGTTTCTGGAGTTCGTTTGCAGTGGCTAGAGGCCCTGGTATGCCCATCCCCTCTCTCTCTTAAAAAAAAAATCTATCTATCTATCTATCTATCTATCTATCTATCTATCTAACTACACACACACACACACACACACACACACACAGGGGCTGGAGAGATGGCTTAGTGGTTAAGGTACTTGTCTGCAAAGCCAAAGGACCCAGGTTTGAGTCCCCAGGACCCACGTAAGCCAGATACACAAGATGGCACACATATTTGGAGTTTGTTTGCAGTGGCTGGAGGCCCTTTTGCACCTATTCTCTTTCTCTCTCTCTTCTTCTCTGTCTTACTCAAATAAATAAATAAAAGAAAATAAAAAAAAATAAAAATAAGTGTTTTCAGATTGGAGAGATAGCTTAGTGATTAAGGCGCTTGCCTGCAAAGCCTAACAACTCATGTTTCTCCAGGTTTCACGTAAGCCAGTCGTAGAGAGATAGTAACGTAAGCACATAAGGTTGCACATGTGCACAAGGGGGCGCAAGCATCTGGAGTTCGATTGCAGTGGTTGATAAGTTGGCACACCAGTTCTCTCACTCTCTTTCATACTCGCTCTCTTGCATAAAGAAAAAAAAAAAGGTCAGTCTGTTGGGCTTGCCTCAAAAATTTTTTAAAGAAGTTTTTTCCATGGACTTGTATGAATGTGTCATAATTCTTGAGTTAGAGTTGCTGATAATTTGACTCCTTGTTATTGATGTTGTTTGAGTGGCTAGAGGCCCTGGTATGCCCATCCCTCTCTCTCTAAAAAAAATCTATCTATCTATCTATCATCTATCTATCTACATCTAACTACACACACACACACACTATACACACACACACAGGGGCTGGAGAGATGGCTTAGTGGTTAAGGTACTTGTCTGCAAAGCCAAAGGACCCAGGTTTGAGTCCCCAGGACCCACGTAAGCCAGATACACAAGATGGCACACATATTTGGAGTTTGTTTGCAGTGGCTGGAGGCCCTTTTGCACCTATTCTCTTTCTCTCTCTCTTCTTCTCTGTCTTACTCAAATAAATAAATAAAAGAAAATAAAAAAAATAAAAATAAGTGTTTTCAGATTGGAGAGATAGCTTAGTGATTAAGGCGCTTGCCTGCAAAGCCTAACAACTCATGTTTCTCCAGGTTTCACGTAAGCCAGTCGCATAGTAACGTAAGCACATAAGGTTGCACATGTGCACAAGGGGGCGCAAGCATCTGGAGTTTGATTGCAGTGGTTGATAAGTTGGCACACCAGTTCTCTCTCTCTCTTTCATACTCGCTCTCTTGCATAAAGAAAAAAAAAAAGGTCAGTCTGTTGGGCTTGCCTCAAAAATTTTTTAAAGAAATTTTTTCCATGGACTTGTATGAATGTGTCATAATTCTTGAGTTAGAGTTGCTGATAATTTGACTCCTTGTTATTGATGTTGTTTTTGACTAGCCCATTGACAGATTGAGCCGGGCGTGGTGTTAATCCCAGCACTCGGGAGGCAGAGGTAGGAGGATCGCCGAGAGTTCGAGGCCACCCTGAGACACATAGTTAATTCCAGGTCAGCCTGGACCAGAGTTGACGAAAAAACCAAAAAAAAAAAAAAAAAAAAAAAAAAAAAAAAAACTTGAAGACTGAAGGAATCTCAGGGCTGAGCCAAGGAACAGGACGGCAGGGGAAAAGAACATGTCACCAGAGTGACTTTCTGGGCCTTGACCTCCGAGGGCCTGTGGTCAGCTGCCTGCTCTGGGGCCTAACACATCATTTCAGAATAGCCCATGAGGACAGTGACCTCAAAGGAAGGGCTATTTGCCTGGTCTCATCCCCATGTGTTCAAAGGGAAGCCAGGAAGCTTCTAGGGCAAATGTTTTCATGACTGAGAAAATGAATGAATGAAGTCAAGAAGTGAATAAGGCAGAAATGAACTGGTTCCGTGCCCAGGAGGCAGTCACAGGGCAGCTGAGAGACAAGGCAAAGCCAGTAGAAACAATTCCGTGCCAAGCTGCATGGCACTGGCAGTGTGTTATGTGGGCAGATGTCGCTATGGACCAGCTTGTGAAGCATGAGGTGAGTGTGACTGGAGGGGTGGTTAATATTGGAAAATCTAGAGAGGGCAGCATAGAGCACACAAGAGGGGCCCTTGTGTGCAGGTGGAGGCGGAAGCTGGCCAGGGTGAGAGACTCATTCCCTCTCTACAGATCAGCCTAACCTCGCTATTTCTGATGTCTTCATCAGCACTTGGCTGAGAGTCACCTGTGTATATAAATCTAGGGCATAGATACCCAGGGAGAAATCGTGAGGAATGGATGCTCTTAACTCTGGCCCACAGCTGGGCAGAGAGGTGGAGCCAGAACCATCCAGCCCAAGCATCTTGGATCTCACCATGCCAAAGGTGGAGGCTGCGTGCCCAGCTGGCTACAGCAAATGGGATTTTCTTTATTGGTTTTGAAGCAAGAGAACAACTCAAGACTGTCATGAGTGATGCTCAGACACACTAGGGCTTGTGAGGGACAGGGCCATAGGGAAGAGCAGAATCTCATAGACTCCGTGTCCCAGGCCCACCACTGCCATTTGCAAGCAATGTCACTTCTTTGTGCCCCATCAGTGTAACAGGTATAGTAAAATGTACCTCACAGGAATGCTGGAACAGAATGCTGGCCTGGGGCAGAGTAAGGACTTGTTAAGGGACAGTTCTTTATTTTCTGACTTATTCCAGTTGGATACTTTTGTCATCAGAAATAAATACAGTTGTTGGGCGGGGTGGCACATGCCTTTAATCCCAGCACTCGGGAGGCAGAGGTAGGAGGATTGCCGTGAGCCTATCTCAAAAAAAAAAAAAAAAAAACAAAACAAACAACAACAAAGTTAAATTACGTTTTTTAATATATATATTTTATTTATTTATTTATTTACTTATTTATTTTGGTTTTTCGAGGTAGGGTCTCACTCTAGCTCAGGCTGACCTGGAATTCACTATGTAGCCTCAGGGTGGCCTTGAACTCATGGCAATCCTCCTACTTCTGCCTTCCCAGTGCTGAGATTAAAGGCGTGTGCCACCACGCCTGGCATTATTTATTTATTTATTTATTTATTTATTTATTTGAGAGAGAGAAAATGGCCATAACAGGGCCTCTAGCCACTGCAAATGAACTCCAGATGCATGTGCCCCCTTTTGCATCTGGCTTATGTAGGTCCTGGAGAGCTGAACTGGTATCTTTTGGCTTTGCAGGCAAACACCTTAACCGCTAAGCCATTTCTCCAGCCCCTAAATTACCTTTTTTGTATACAAACTACTAACAGAGAAGGTCTACAGATTCATTTCTTCTTGGATACACTCACTGTGTGGCCATGATAGACACTGGTCTTAGTGTGCTGGCCTTGGACATGTGCCACTTTGCATCCAGCCTTATGTGGATGCCGTGAAATTGAACCTGGGCTGGCAGACTTTTACAAACAAACACCTTTAACTAAGCCACCTCCCCAGCCCCTAGTTTTTATATTAAAAAAAGAAAGAGCCGGATGTGGTGACACACACCTTTAATCCCAGCACTCAGGAGACAGAAGTAGGAGGGTCGCTGTGAGTTTGAAGCTACCCTGAGACTACAGAGTGAATTTCAGATCAATCTGGCTAGAATAAGACCCTACCTTAAAAAAAAAAAAAAAAGGCTGTGGTTAAGGCACTTGCCTGCAAAGCCAAAGGACTCAAGTTCGATTGCCCAGGACCCACATAAACCAGATGTACAAAGGGGTACATGCATCTGGAGTTCATTTGTAAGCTAGAGGTACCCTTTATCTATCTACTTCTTTTTCTCTCTCTTTCTCTTTCTCAAATAAATAAATAAAATAAAATAATATATATATTTTAAAAAAGACAATGTGTATGCTTTCAAACCCTCCTCTGCCCTGATGTCATCTGGCCAATTGCAATTTTGTAAGCAGTGTTTCACAACAGAGACGGGAAAGCAATCATGACAATGTTTGGATGAAGAATAAAGTGTCGTTATTCAGGACACAGGCTGAGTGGGGATGAACATTAGGGCACTGCCTGCTCTGGGAGTGAGGGGACAGGAGTGGCCGGATGTCCTGCAGCAGGATGAGGAAACAGCACATACGCAGACTGCCCTGTGATTAATGAATCACTTAAGCCCAACAGGTGGGGAAATTAAAAAAAGAAAGTTTAATAAATAGTGCCTGGAGTCATGCAGACAGATCTGCCCTACCCACCTAATTACCAAGAGTCATTTTTTAAAGTTCACATCTAGATGAGTTGCAAATAGATTCACTGAAACAGTTGGGATGATGGACTTGGGATGTACTTTTCAAACTGATGACACTGTTTTTTTTTTTTTTTTTTTTAAAGATTTTACTTTTATTTATTTATTTATTAGAAACAGAGAGAGGGAAAGAGAGAGAGGGAGAGTGGGAATGGGCGCACCAGAGCCTCTAGCCACTGCAAATGAACTCCAGACACGTGCTCCCCCTTGTGCATCTGTCTTACGTGGGACCTGGAAAATCGAACCGGGGTCCTTGGGCCTCACAGGCATGTACCTTAACCGCTAAGCCATGTCTCCAGCCCCTGATGACACTTTTTAAAGAATATTTTTAAATTTTTATTTGACAAAAAGAGGGAGAGAGATAGAAAATGGGTGCACCAGGTCCTCCAGCCATTGCAAATGAACTCAAGACGCATGTGCCACCTGGTGTATCTGGCTAACGTGGGTCCTAGGGAATCAAACCTGGGTCCTTTGGCTTTGCAGGCAAACGCCTTAACCGCTAAGCCATCCCTCCAGCCCTGATGACACTTTTACTTCTGAACTTAGGAGACAGGGCTTAGAGCTGGGCAGCCAAGTCTCAGGCACTCGGATTGTTCATGCTAGCAACAGAGGCCAAGATAAGAGGGATTGAGCAGGGAGAAGTAGGGAGAAGACCAATATTGTATATTGCTTTTCTCACTGCTACTAGAAAATACCTGACAATGGGGCTGGAGAGATGGCTTAGGGGTTAAGGTACTTGCCTGCAAAGCCAAAGGATCCAGGCTCGATTCTCCAGTACCGACATAGATCCAGATACACCAGGTAGCACATTCATCTGGAGTTCCTTTGCAGTGGCTGGAGGTCCTGGTGTGCCCATTTTCTCTCTCTCTCTGCCTCTTTATCTCTCTCTTAAATAAATAAATAAATAAATAAATAAATAAATAAAATAAATAAATAAAATAAATATTTTTTTTGTTTTTCAAGGTAGGGTCTCACTCTAGCCCAGGCTGACCTGGGATTCACTCTGTAGTCTGAGGATGGCCACGAATTTATGGTGCTCCTCCTATGTCTGCTTCCCCAGTGCTGGGATTAAAGGCATGCACCACCACACCTGACCTATATTATATATTTTTTGGCTTTTTGAGGTGGGGTTTCCTCTAGACCAGGCTGACCTGGAATTCACTCTGTATTCTCAGGGTGGCCTGGAACTCACAGGGTCCTCCTACCTCTGCCTCCCAAGTGCTGGGATTAAAGGCGTGCGCCACCACACACAGCTTTAAATTTTTGTTGTTGTTGTTGTTGTTTGAGGTAGGGTCTTGCTTTAGCCCAGATTGACCTGAAATTCACTATGTAGTCCCAGGGTGGCCTCAAGCTCACAGAGATCCTCATACCTCTGCCTCCCAAGTGCTAGGATTAAAGGCATGTGCCACCATGCCCGGCTAAAGTATTTTTTTTTATTTTTTTATTTTTAATTTATTTGGAGAGAGACAGAGAGAGAGAGAGAGAGACAGAGAGGGAGACAGATAGAGATGGGCACACCAGCAGTCTCTCAGCTGCTGTGAATGAAATCCAGATGTGTGCGCCCCCTTGTGGGCAAGTGTGGCATTGCGCCCTTGCATCACTTTGCATCTGGCTAAACGTGGGACCTGGAGATTGGAACCCGGTTCTTAGGCTTAGCAGGCAGGCTCCTTAACTGCCAAGCCATCTCTCCAGCCCTAAAGTATTTTTTAAATAAAATTTTAAAACTTTATTTATTTGAGAGAGAGAGAGAGAGAGAGAGAGAGGCAGATAGAATGGGCATGCTGGGTCCTCCACCCATTGCAAATGAACTCCAGATGCATGTACAACTTTGTGCATCTGGTTTAGATGGGTCTGGGGAATTGAACCTGGGTCCTTTGACTTTGCAGGCAAGTGCCTTAACTGCTAAGCCATCTCTCCAACCCTAAAATATTTTTTTAAGGAAAAAAAGGGGGGCTGGAGAGATGGCTTAGCAGTTAAGGAGCCTGCCTGACAAGCCTAAGAACGCCTGTTTGATTCTCCAGGTCCCATGTTTAGCCAGAAGCAAGTGACTCAAGCATGCAATGCCACACGAGCCCACAAGGGGGTGCACACGTCTGAAATTTGTCCACAGCGGTTGAGAGGCCGCTGGTGTGCCCATTCTCTCTGCCTCTTCCTTTCTCTGTCCCCCCCCCAAAAAAGAAAAAAAAAGAGCCAGTTTGTCCCTCACACGTAGGATCTCATTTTAGCATCAGATTGGTCACTACAGGCTATGCCACCCTAAGGAAATAGGTTCAAAGATGCCCAGCATGTCATGGTGAGCACACAGAGGTGTCATAATTGGAAACCAAAATAGTTCTTGCCTGTTGTGCCTTGGCTGGTCTGATCCTATATCAAATGGAAACTGCCCCACAGTCACTTCTTCTGCCTGTTTGGCTTGCAGATAGGTCCCTCGCTACATGATGTCAGGCAGGTGATGTCACCTTACTGGGCCACTAGATCATGGACTCTGAGGACAGGGATCGCCTTTTGTTTATTGTCTTATGCCTTCACTGGAATGGTGTCTAGGACTTAGTCAATGCTGAGTGTATAAATGAATAAGTGAATGAATAACTCTACCTGTCTGGTACTTGATTATGGAGACTATTTTGGTAGCCTTTTTTTTTTTTTTTCCCGAGGTAGGGTTTCACTCTAGTCCAGGCTGACCTGGAATTAACTATGTAGTCTCAGGGTGGCCTCGAACTCTCGGCGATCCTCCTACCTCTGCCTCCCGCATGCTGGGATTAAAGGCGTGCACCACCACGCCTGGCTCTATTTTGGTAACCTTTGAGCACAAAAGCCCTGGGAGTAAGAATGGCCTGACTCCAGCCTACCTGCTCCCCAACACAAGTGACTAACTTGCTCCCTGCTTTCCCTTCTTGCTGTAGCATCTACCACAAGTTCTTGGTCAGGCTTATAATGAGGAAGGAGCTTGCCCAGATGGGGCTGGCCATTGATTGCCTGGCTCTGACTTCTTCAGGCAGCAAGTATGTGTGGTGCCTGTGAACATGTGTGTGTAGGTGTGTGTGTGTCCCAGGACCTGCAAGCATGTCAAAGGAGATGGCTAGGGCCTCTATCACTTGTGCCTTGTCATAAGAAAGGGCAGGATGGCCAGGTGAGTTCTAGGCATTTCACATGGTAATCTCCTTCAATCCTATAACCACTCGGTGTTCATTATTCTTTTTCCACTTTTTATTTATTTTTTTGTTTTGTTTTCTATTTTTCAAGGTAGGGTCTCACTCTAGCTTAGCCTGACCTGGAATTCACTGTGTAGTCTCAGGGTGGCCTTGAATTCACAGCAGTCCTCCTACCTCTGCCTCCCAAATGCTGGGATTAAAGACATTTGCCACCATACCTGACCCCATATAACCATTTTTTATATAGGTTATAGTCTTGAACCCCCTCACCCTGGTCCCCATTTTCCTAAGGGTTCTCATCAGTAGGGTCCTTGGTGTTCCCTGTGGGGAAGATAGGACCTCCCTTAGTTTCTGGAGGTGGGGGAGGTGTACCTCAGGATCTACAATCTTCCCACCCTTTTCCTTTGTCCACAGCAATCACTAAGCCTTTCATTATCCTTCCTTCCTTCCTTCCTTCCTTCCTTCCTTCCTTCCTTCCTTCCTTCCTTCCTTTTTTCCTTTCTTTTGTTTTTCGAGGTAGAGTCTTGCTCTAGCCCAGGCTGACCTGGAATTCACTGTATAGTCTCATGGTGGCATTGAACTCACAGTGATCCTCCTACCTCTGCTTCCCAAGTACTGCGATTGAAGGCGTGCGTCACCATGCCCAGCTAGATTATTCTTTTGTTTTGTTTTTTGTTTTTACATAAAATATTTTTAATTATTATTTTTTTATTGACACCTTCTATACTTACATACAAAAAACATATGATATTTCCATCCCCTCCCCATTCCACTTTAGAACTCCAATCTCCATCATATCCCCTCCCTCTCTCCATTAGTCTCTCTTTTAATTTGATGTCATCATCTTTTTCTTCTATTTTGAGGGTCTTGCGAAGGTATTGCTAGGCACTGCAAGGTCATGGATATCGAGGCCAATTTCTGTCTGGGCAGTTGCATTGTAAGAAGTCATACCCTTCCTTTGGCTCTTCCATTCTATCCGCCCCTCTTCCGAAATGGTCCCTGAGCCTTGGAGGGTGTGACAGAGGTGTTTCAGTGCTGGGCACTCCTCCATCCCTTCTTCTCAGCACTATGTTGCCTTTTGGGTCATCCCAGTGGTCATCACCATCTGAAAAGAGAAGCTTCTCTAACCAGAAGTGAGAGTAGCATTAATATGTGAATGTGAACATTAAGTATAGTGCCCCCAGGGCAGCTTGGTGGGAATAATATATACATTTAGTCAGACAAGAGCAGGCTTTATACCCCTAAGGCTCATGACTTCACCTGCCATAGACTTTTGCTTAGGTTTTTCAGTACCAGGTATGTATTCCCTCCCAAAGAGAGGGCCTTCAGTCCAATTATGGAGCAGTTGGTTACCCCAAGAGTAGACATGCCAATATTGCACCCGTTCAGTCATTGGGCTTGTCTGGCCAAGCTTGAATATTCAGTGTCCACTGTTTTCACTGTTGATGGCTTCTGTCTCCCATACGGCTGCATGCAGTGCAGCTTTTTTCAGCTTTCAGTTGGCTGGTCTACAGGGAGAAGGGTTTCTGCTCAGCACCAGCTTGCTTTCTCAGTGACCTTGCCTCTCAGGCAAGAGATGTCTTCAGCAATAGGGTCTTACTATCTGTTTCTCAAGGGAAACCAAGGGCTTTGGCAAAAGCCTTTAATGTTTTGGAGGCTACCGGGACCTTCTTGGCCAACAACTCACTGGAAGGTATCCCATCCCAGGCACTGAAAATTTTCTAGTAACAGTCTACAGCTTCTAGATGTGCCATTATTCAAAAAAGTAGGTTTACATAAGTCTTATTCACAATATCTTGAATTTAGATTGACCCTCTCCCTAGATTATTCTTTGTTGTTAACTTGACTGGATTTAGAATCACCTAGAAGACACACCTCTGTGTGTGTCTAATGAAGGAGTTTCTAGACTGGGTTAATTGAGGTGGAAAGACCCACCCTGCATTTGGGCAGTGCCCCAGGCTGAATAAAAAGAAGAAAGTAAGCTGAGCACCAGCATTCATCTCACTCTGCTTCCTGACTATTGATGAAATGTGACCAACTGCCTCACACTCCTACCACCATGCTTTCCCCATCATAATAGACTATGAGCCAAAATTAACCCTTAAGTCAGGTATTATGGTCCTACCAACAAAAAGTAACTGATACACAACACACAAGGGGAGATTCTTTTTTTCTTTTCTCTTATTTTTTAAATATATTTATATTTATATTTATTTATTTATTTGAGAGTGACAGACAGAGAGAGAAACAGGCAGAGAGAGAGAGAGAGAGAATGCACCAGGGCCTCCAGCCACTGTAAACGATGCATGCACCACCTTGTGCATCTGGCTTACGTGGGTACTGGGTAATTGAACCGGGAGTCCTTAGGCTTCACAAGCAAGCATTTAATCGTCTCAGGGTGGCCTTGAACTCATGGTGATCCTCTTACTTCTGTCTCCCAAGTGCTGTGTGCACCACCAAGCCTGGCTCTTCTTTTGTTCTTTTCTTTTCTTTGTTTTTTTTTTTTTTTTTTTTTTTTTTTTTTTTTTTTGAGGTAGGGTTTCACTCCGGCCCAGGCTGACCTGGAATTAACTATGTAGTCTCAGGGTGGCCTCGAACTCATGGCGATCCTCCTCCTCCTACCTCCGCCTCCCGAGTGCTGGGATTAAAGGCGTGCGCCACCAC
Organism: Orientallactaga sibirica; assembly: GCA_036365145.1. NCBI lineage: Eukaryota > Metazoa > Chordata > Mammalia > Rodentia > Dipodidae > Orientallactaga > Orientallactaga sibirica. The sequence goes on from JAEOAD010000007.1 coordinate 29,230,075, forward strand.
GCCCGGCCGGCTTCTTTTCTTAATGAAAGAGACAGAGAATTGGCATGTCAGAGCCTCCAGTCACTGTAATTAAACTCCAGACATGTGTGATCCCCCCCACCCATGCACATGTGCAGCATCATGTTTTGTCTCACTGTGTGTTTGGTTTAGGTGGGACCTGGAGAGTTGAACATGAGTCCTTAGGCTTCGCAGGCAAGAGCCTTAATTGCTAAGCTATCTCTCCAGCCCAAGGGGAGAATCATTTTCTTTTCTTTTCTTTTCTTTCTTTTTTCTTTTTTTCTTTTTTTTTTTTTGTTTGTTTTTTTGAGGTAGGGTCTCACTCTAGCCCAGGCTGACCTGGAATTTACTCTATAGTCTCAGGGTGGCCTCTAACTCATGGCAATCCTCCTACTTCTGCCTCCCAAGGGGAGAGTCTCATCCCTGTCCAGACAGATGCTCAGAGAGGGCAAATGACTTGCCAAAAATCACATGGCAGACATATGACATTCAGTCTAAAATCCAAATGCTAAAACTGTAACTGAGGTTGGATGTCACTCCTAACTCCAGCCCTTTTCATCCAAATCGCAGAGATTTTTTTATTTTTATTTATTTTTATTTTTTGGTTTTTCGAGGTAGGGTCTCACTCTGGTCCAGGCTGACCTGGAATTAACTATGTAGTCTCAGGGTGGCCTCAAACTCTCGGCGATCCTCCTACCTCTGCCTCCCGAGTGCTGGGATTATAGGCGTGAGCCACCACGCCCGGCCAAATCGCAGAGATTTAATCTTGATCATTTCACAGTCCTCTGTTTATTTATTTATTCAAGAGAGAGAGAGAGAGAGAGAGAGAGAGAGAATGGGCACGCCAAGGCCTTTAACCACTACAAACAAACTCCAGCCACATGCACCACCTTGTGCATCTGGCTTTACATGGGTACTAAGGAATTGAACCTGGGTCCTTTGGCTTTGCAGGCAAGCACTTTAACCGCTAAACCACCTCTCCAGCCCACAATCCTCTGCTTTTGAGTCATTCTACTCTCAGCTCCATCTCATGTCATCATCTGGTTTTCTTTCTTTCTTTTTGTTTTAAACTTTTCTTTTTCTTTTTCATTTATTTATTTGAGAGAGAGAGAAAGAGAGGAAGGGAGGCAAGAAGGGAGGGAGAGAATGGGTACACCAGGGCTTCTAGCCACTGCAAACAAACTCCAGACACATGAGCCCCCTTGTGCATCTGGTTTTAAGTGGGTACTGGAAGATTGAACCTGGGTCCTTCGGCTTTGCAGGCAAGTGCCTTAAACACTAAGCAAATCTCTCCAGCCTTTTTTTTTTTTTTTTTTTTTTTTTTTTTTGAGGATGGGTCTCGCTCTAGCCCAGGCTGACCTGGAATTCACTATGTAGTCTTAGGCTGTCTTTGAACTCACAGTGATCTTCCTACCTTGGCCTCCTGAGTGCTGAGATTAAAGGCATGAGTCACTATGCTTGACTACTTCACCTTCTCCTCCTCCTCCTCCAAAATATTTTTATTTATTTATTTGAGAGAGGGAGACAGGGAAAAGAGACAGATAGATAGTGAGTATAGGTGTATCAGGGCCTCCTGCTACTTCAAACAAATTCCAGATACTCATGCCACTTTGTGCCTCTGGCTTTATTTGGGCACTGGGGAATCGAACCCAGAGCTGTCAAGACTTTGCAAACAAGTGCCTTTAACCACTAAGCCATCTCTCCATCCCTACACTGGTTTTCTTTCTCTGAGCATAGTGGCTTCACACGATCATGACTCATCATTCTGTGCAGCAGAACTTGGGTGGAAAGGGCTCAGGCGGTTTTTGCTCCAAGTCCCTCCCACAATGGCAGTCAGTCAGACAGTGGCTGAGGCTGGAGGTATTTCAAAGCCTTCTTTGGTCACATTGCCTCCGTTGGTTAGAATGTGATCAGGGGTGGTGGTCTGGAACACATCTGCATTAATTTTGGTTATTTCACAATCCTTCACAGCATGGAGGGTGGGGTCCAAGTGCAAGCAATCAGAAAGAAACAGACCAAAGTCGCCTCACCCTTTGTGACTGAAATCACCAAGCATTCTGTGATGTAACCACCTGGCGTATTCGAGGAAAGGGGACACAAGTCCCACCTCAATATGAGAAGAGGGTCATACATGTTTGCAGGATGTGATAGAGGCAGACTTCTGGGACACAGAGACTGATTTAAGAGATGGCTTAGTGGTTACAGGACTTTCCTGCAAAGCCTAAGGACCCAAGTTTGATTCCCCAGGACCCATGTAAGTCATATGCACAAAGTAGCACATGTGTCTGTTTTTTTTTTTTTTTTTTTTTTTTACAGTGGCTAGAGGCCTTGGCACACCCATCTCTCTCTCTCTCTCTCTCTCACTCGCTCTCTGAAATTAATAAAATATTTTTAAAAAAATCTGTGTGTCTGCCTGCTTGATAGCCTGTGATCTGCATTGTCTATGACTGCTGGGATCACTGCAAGATACCTTTTTTTTTTTTTTAAATTTGAGAGAGACAGATAGAGAATGGGCAGGCCATGAACTTCATATGTATGCACCCCCCTGTGGGCAAGTGTGGCCTTGCGTGCTTGCATCACTTTTGCGTCTGGCTAAGCATGGGACCTGGAGAATAGATCAGGCATTCTTAGGCGTCACAGGCAGGTGCCTTAACCGCTAAGCCATCTCTCCAGCCCAATATATCTTTTTGTTTTTTAAGTTGTTTTTTTTTAAGACAAGTTTTTTTTTTTTTTTTTTTTTTTTTTTTTTTTTAGGAAGTAGGGTTTCATTTTAGTCCAGGCTGACCTGGAATTCACTATGTAGTCTCAGGGTGGCCTTGAACTCACGATGACCCTCCTACCTCTGCATCCCTAGTACTGGGATTAAAGGCATGTACCACCATGCCTGGCTTTTTTTAATGCAAGAGAGACAGAGAGGGAGAATTGGCACAACAGGGCCTCTAGCCACTTTAATAGAACTCCAAATGCGTACCTCACCTTGTGTGCATGTGCAACCTTGTGCACTTGCGTCACCTTGTGCATCTGGCTTACGTGGGACCTGGAGAGTCGAACATGGGTCCTTAGGCTTCGCAGGCAAGCACCTTAACCGCTAAGCCAGGCCCACTGCAAAATATCTGCAGCCAAGTCTCTTGTGACATATCCATGCATTTAGAACATGGGGGTGGGGGTGTTAGTTCTTCTGTGGCTTCTCACACTATGCAGGGACATTGAGGGACCTCACAAAGTCAGCGCAGAGCCCGGCTTCCTTCATTCTATTCTCTCACCGGGCCAGTCAGAGAGGACAGTTAAAGTCCAGACAGGAAATAGGCCTGACCTGCACTAAGTGCTCAGTAAAGGTTAGTCACTATTCATGTGGTCAGTGCTGTGGCAGCTCAGGGGAGGGACACCATCCTAGTGGAGGTGACATGAGGTGGAAACCTGGGAGGAGCTAGGAAGTGCAGAGGATCTGGATAGGGTGTGAAGGTGGGAGGGACAGAGCATTTGCGGGCCCAGCAGACAGAGACAGCGGCTGGGGCAGCGTGAGAGCGCCATGAGGTTGTATGATCATAGTGCTGGGGAAGGTGGATCTGGACTCAGTGATGCCAGTTGAGCAGGCAGGTGCCGGGAACCTTCTAAAAGGCACAAATCCAGAGCCCAAGACGGCTCTCACGACTCCAGAATGACAGAGAGAAGACACAACCAGTCTCCCTCCAGTACAGCCCCTTCCTGCAGGGTGAGGAAGATCTCATCTCCTGCCTGCCCTCAATGGCTGGCTCCATTCGCGGCCTTACCAGGAGGCAGCTGAGTGTGTAATGACTCCCACAGCTCCATTGGTATGGCTGTGTTTAATTCAGATAACTTTGCTGCTTGGCCAAGGAGAAAGCTACAGCCCTCCAGGGTCGAGGTCTATACCCGTCTTTCTACTGAGCTTGTGTGGCTCTCTCCAGCATCCCACCATCCAGCACTCTCCCCACCCCCTGTACTTTCTGTAAATTATGTTCCCTACTTGAGAGTCCTGGGAGGGCCAGGTCGTTGTGCTGCAGAGCCCTCAGGAAGACCCTTAGAAGTCCAGCAGAGCTGGGTGTAGTGGCACACACCTTTAATCCCAGCACTCAGGAGGCAGAGGTAGGTGGGTAGCTGTGAGTTTGAGGCCACCCTGAGACTACAGAGTGAATTCCAGGTCAGCCTGGATTAGAGTAAGACTTTACCTCAAAAAAATTAATAAATAAAAATAAAAAGAAGTCCAGCAGAATGATGGGAGGACTGAGGTTAGGCTGAGATCAAAAAGTGGAGAGGGGCTAGAGAGATGGCTTAGTTGTTAAGGTGTTTGCCTACAAAGCCAAAGGACTTCGGTTTGATTCCCCAGGACCCATGTAAAGCCAGATGCATATGGTGGCACATGCGTCTGGAGTTTGTTTGCAGTGCCTGGAGGTCCTGGTGTGCTCATTCTCTCTCTCCCTGCCTCTTTCTCACTCACTCTCTCAAATAAATGAATAAAATAAAATTTAAAACAATAAAATAAATTGTAAGCTTATTTAAAAAAAAAGTGGAGAGGCCAGGTATGGTGGCACACACCTGTAATCCCAGCATTTAGGAGGCAGAGGTAGGAGGATCACCGTGAGTTCCAGTAAATTACAGGTCAGCCTGGGCTAAAGAGAGACCCTACCTTGAAATTTTAATTTAATTTAATTTATTTGTTTGTTTTGGTGTTTCGAGGTAGGGAGCAGAGACCCAGGAATTGTCCAAGCTTGTGAAAAAAAAAAAAAAAAGCCCACACGCTTTCAGGATCAGTAAGAGACTCTGGCTCAAGGAAGCAATTCAAAAAATTAATAAATAAAATAAAAAGAAGTCCAGCAGAATGATGGGAGGACTGAGGTTAGGCTGAGATCAAAAAGTGGAGAGGGGCTAGAGAGATGGCTTAGTTGTTAAGGTGTTTGCCTACAAAGCCAAAGGACTTCGGTTTGATTCCCCAGGACCCATGTAAAGCCAGATGCATATGGTGGCACATGCGTCTGGAGTTTGTTTGCAGTGCCTGGAGGTCCTGGTGTGCTCATTCTCTCTCTCCCTGCCTCTTTCTCACTCACTCTCTCAAATAAATGAATAAAATAAAATTTAAAACAATAAAATAAATTGTAAGCTTATTTTAAAAAAAGTGGAGAGGCCAGGTATGGTGGCACACACCTGTAATCCCAGCATTTAGGAGGCAGAGGTAGGAGGATCACCGTGAGTTCCAGTAAATTACAGGTCAGCCTGGGCTAAAGAGAGACCCTACCTTGAAATTTTAGTTTAATTTAATTTATTTGTTTGTTTTGGTGTTTCGAGGTAGGGAGCAGAGACCCAGGAATTGCCCAAGCTTGTGAAAAAAAAAAAAAAAAAAAAAGCCCACACGCTTCAGGATCAGTAAGAGACTCTGGCTCAAGGAAGCAATGGGTAGAGAGACCCGGGCGTGGTGGCGCACGCCTTTAATCCCAGCACTCGGGAGGCAGAGGTAGGAGGACTGCCATGAGTTCGAGGCCACCCTGAGAATACATAGTGAATTCCAGGTCAGCCTGGGCTAGAGTGAGACCTTATCTTCGGGAAAAAAAGACCCACGTTCCACTCCAACCATGGCAGGTGAGCACACCCCACTCCAAGTGGGTGAGTGGGATGCTGCGAGGGCACATGCATGTGCACCCACCACACACACGCACACACACGCACACACGCACACACACACACACACACACACGGAGGGAGAAAACAAAAAATGCACATTAAACAGCTGCTTCCTCAGTTCAGCTAACTGACAAAGGAGATTCAGTCGTATTCCAGAGTTGGAGGGACCCAAGGTATGTGTGTAGAGGGCTTTAGCACCATGCTTGATCCTGCCACCTGCAATAAAGCAAAACTGTGTCCACACGGTGCTTTCCACTTCAGTGCCACCCACAGGGGTGCAGGGCAGGGGCCAAGGACCCCTGCCCCTTATTACTTGAATGCATTTGGCCAAAGTCCCTCTCTTCTTTAGCTTCCCTTGCCTGGCCTGGGGTGAGGATGATGTTACAGTGATTTGCCACCAGGGAGCTATGAGGATGGCGTAAAAGGCCCACAGGAAGCCGAGGCTGACTGTTGTCACTCAAGGCTGCTGAACCGGGATGAAGCGTGCCACTGGCTCTACTCCTCCTCCCCGGTCCCGCTGGAAGTCCCGACAGAAGCTGCCTTGGTAATGAATGTACCTCTGAGCCAAGCACGGCTGCCGCCACATGGCTCCGACAATCCAGGTCCTGGCGGTGGGACCAGCATCTACACAATTAAGCAGCTCCGCTGCGCTGGGGAGTGGACGTCAGTCATTGTTACTGATTTCCTGGTGGGATCAGAGTCACAGGAAGAGATGGGGGCAAGGCTTCCCAAGACAGGTGTCCTGAGGCCTGGACAAACAGTCCCTGTCCTTCCAGACAGGCCACACATGTGCTCATGGTATTGGTATGACACAGAGGAAACATCACAAACATTTATTTATTTTTTATTTCTATTTTTTGGTTTTTAGTTCTTTTTTTTGTTTAATTTATTTCTTTACTTTTTTTTTTTTTTTTTTTTTTTGGAGGTAGGGTCTTATTCTAGCTCAGGCAGACCTGGAATTCACTATGTCTTCTCAGGGTGGCCTCGAACTCACAGTGATAGACCTACCTCTGCCTCCCAAGTGCTAGCATTGAAGGAATGCACTGCCACAGCTGGGCTCAAAGCATCTTTTTGGTTTTATTTGTTTATTGTTTTTTTCAAGGAAGGGTCTTACTCTAGCCTGAGCTGACCTGGAACTCACTCTGTCAATCCTAGGCTGGCCTTGAACTCACAGCAATCATCTTACCTGTTTCCTGAGTGCTGGGTTAAAGGCATGAGCCACCACGCCTGGCTCGAAGCATCATTTTATTGTCTATCTTTTAATACTTGAGTACCTTGCTGGACCTCAGTTTTCTCAACTGTGAAATAGTCTTTTGGGGTTGAGTCTGTTTGGAGTTAGTTGGGATGGGCAGAGACTTATCTGTGAGCTGAGAGCGAATCCTGCTACTTCCCAGAGTGCCTCTCACACCCACGTAGCCCAGATAGTAATTAATAATAGCTAATGTGCTGGCCATGGTGGGGAACACACTTGTGATACTGGGACTCTGGAGATTGAGGCAGGAGGGTCATGAGCTCAAGACAAACCTGGCAAGACCCTACCTCAAAAAACCAAAAAACCAAAAAATAAAAATAAGGCTGGGCATGGTGGTGCATGCCTTTAATCCCAGCACTTGGGAGGCAGAGGTAGGAGGATCGCTGTGAGTTTGAGGCTACCCTGAGAATACAGAGTGAATTCCAGGTCAGCCTGGGCCAGAGTGAGACCCTACCTCAAAAAACCAAAAAAAAAAAAAAAAAAAAAAAAAAAAAAAAAAAAAAAGAAAAGAAAAAAAAAGCCATTTTTTGAAAAAAAAATATACGTGTGTGTGTGTGTGTGTGTGTGTGTGTATTTTTGGTTTTTCAAGGTAGGGTCCAGCTCTAGCCCAGACTGTCCTAGAATTGAACCTGGGTCCTTTGGCTTTGTAGGCAAGCACTTTAACCACTAAGCCATCTCTCCAACCCAAAGGTAACATTTCTTAAGCACTTCCCATATCATATGTTGTAAAATTATTTATTATTTTAATTCTCACCACTCTCTAAGGCAGGTACTCTATAGCTCCTATTTCCCTAACTATTGAAACTGAACTTAAACAGCTTGCCTATCTGCATGCTGTGGGTCCCCTCCCAGGCCTTCCACCCAGGTCCCCTTGAGAGGCTCGTGTACTGATCTCACACTTGCAGTGAGTGGTGGGTGTGAAAGAGCCCAGCTGTCCCCTTTCCGCAGAGAATTGTCCCTGGTCAAGGGGGTCAGCCTCAGTCCCGGTCCCCTCCCAATGGGAACAGTGCTGGCCCATAGCCACAAAGAGCCTGTGACAGTGTTAGCGATGAAGCTGTAACCCTCAATATCTCAGCTTGTGACCTTCTCTGAAAGTAAGGCCACAGCAGATGTGGCTCTTTGAGGTGAATCATGCAGGATGTACGCTTAATGCAATATAACCAGTGTCCTTACAAGAAGAGCCATCCGTGGCGATGCCGTGTGACATCCAGGGCAGAGGCTGGAGTGATGCCAAGAACCATGGACCACCAGCAGAAACTAGGAGAGGCTAGGAAGGGTGCCCTGCCTGGATTTCCTCTGGAATAGTGAGATAATCCACATATATAGCCTAGGCACCTTCATTATGGCCGCCCTAGCATCCTCATGCAGAGTTTCTGAGCTCTGCCTGAAGTGGGACAACCCCATGGTGCTATGCTTCAAAGCTCCCCTTGCCTCTGGAAAAGAAGCTCGCCCCAGGCCGAGTCCTTCCACTTTTCCAGACCTCGCTCCACTTCCTGACTCCTGGAGAAGGCACGCAGACCAAGCTTGGCTAATTGGAGCACACCGTTCCACCTCACACCCAGTGACTGGCTCAGCGATGGGCACATAACCCAAAGAGCTGTTGTAGGGACTGTGAGGACCAAGCTTCCTTCTTGCCCGAGGCTGCACAGAGGCCTTGCCTGAGCCTGGAGAAGCTGGTGGGTTCTGAGCCACAGGAGCAAGGAAGGGAAGAGGGGCAGAGTTATATCTCTGATGACATGTATAGGGGTCTTTTTTAAATTTTGTTGTTTTATTTATTTGTTTGTTTTGATTTGAGAGAGAGAGAGAGAGGATGAGGCAGAGAGAATGGGCACACCAGGGCCAACAGCTAATGCAAATGAACTCCAGATACATGCACCACCTTGTGCATCTGGCTTACATGAGTCATGAGTACTGGGCAATCAAGCCTCAAACCGGGGTCCTTAGGTTTCACAGGCAAGCGTTTAACTGCTAAGCCATCTCTCCAGGCCATAGTGGTCATGTTGAACTTTCTTTTTTCTTTTGAGAGAAAGAGGGAGGAGAGAGAGAGAGAGAGAGAGAGAGAGAGAGAGAGAATGGGCACACCAGGGCCTCCAGCCACTGCAAACGAATTCCAGATGCATGTGCCCTCTGGTGCATCTGGCTTACATGGGTCCTGGAGAATCAAACTGGGATCCTTTGGCTTTGGAGGCAAACGCCTTAACCACTAAGCCATCTCTCCAGCCCCCATTTTGAACTTTATATCACATCCCCTCTGCCTCCCTTCAAGGGACCCCACTTTACCCAAAGTAAAAAGTACTCACAGGGCTGGAGAGATGGCTTAGCAGTTAAGTGCTTGCCTGTGAAGCCTAAGGACCCCGGTTCGAGGCTCCATTCCCCAATACCCACATAAGCCAGATTCATAAGGTGGTGCATGCATCTGGAGTTCGTTTGCAGTGGCTTGAGGCCCTGGTGCATCCATTCTCTCTCTCTGCCTCTTTCTTTCTCTGTCTATTGCTTTCAAATAAATAAAAATAAACAAAAAATTAAAAAAAAAAAAAAGTACTCACAAGACCCACACAGTCCAACCATTACTCTACCTCGCTTCCTTTCTTTTCCTTCTCCCTCTTCTCTGCGCACTGTCATCATGACACCATCGCACCTCCCTCCAACTCTCCAGACACTCCAGAGAGCCCCTGTCCTGTTCCATTTGTTTATTCTCTACTCAGATGTCACCACCATGAACAAGACTCCTTGATCATCCAACTTATGTAGCATGCCCTTGCCGGCATTTATTTCCCTCCCTGCCACCTATCTTTACTACACTGTTTAGTGCTGTGGACAAAATTGTTGTTGTCAGGGCTGGAGAGATGTCTCCACCATTAAGGCACTTACCTACAAAGCCAAAGGATCCAGGTTTGGTCCCCAGTACCCGTGTAAAGCTGGATGGCACATGCATCTGGAGTTTGTTAGCAGTGGCATGCCCATTTTCTCTGTCTCCCTCTTTCTCTCTCTCAAATTATTTTATTTTATTATTTTATTTTTTGTTTTTTTTGAGGTAGGGTTTCACTCTAGTCCAGGCTGACCTGGAATCCACTCTGTAGTCTCAGGATGGCCTCGAACTCTCAGAGATCCTCCTACCTCTGCCTCCTGAGTGCTGGGATTAAAGGCATGTGCCACATGCCTGGCTGTTTTCTCTTAAAAAAATTTTTTTTTTTTAAAGCGAGGCATGGTGGCACATACCTTTAATTCCAACACTTAGGAGGCAGAGGTAGGAGGATCACTGAGTTTGAGGCTGTCCTGAGACTACAGAGTGAATTCCAGGTCAGCCTGGGCTAGAATGAGACCCTACCTTGAGTGAGAAAAGGAGAGAGAGAGAGAGAGAGAGAGAGAGAGAGAGAGAGAGAGAGAGAGAGAGAACTGATTTTGGGGGGGAGGGCTCAAAGTTTCAGAACTTTCAGTCTGTGATTGGCTATTACATCTCTTAGGGCCTGTGGGGAGGTGGGGGGTGCAGCACATCATGGCAGAAGCATGTGGTAAAGGAAGCTGCTTACTAAGTGGCAGCCAGGAAACACAAGAGACAGGAAGGGATAAATTGTTATAATCCAAGGGCACACTCCCAATGATGTAACTTCCTCCCAGTAGGCCACACCCCTTAAAGACTCCACGACCTCCCAGTAGCACCCCAGGAAGGTAACCAGCCCTCTAACATGAATCTTTGGGGAACAATTATCCAGGCTGTGATAGCTGAGTTCCAAGAGCACCTGTCACAAAAGAACCAGGTGGAATTTACGCAGGCTTAATGAACCTAGGCGTGAAAGTCAGTGATTAGCCTCGACTCTAGGGTAGGAAACACAGGCCCTGCCTCTCAAATGGGAGGGCTGTTGATGTCACATTGCACGAAGAGCACATGGAATGGGAGATGTAGTTGGACCACTTTGGAAAATAAAATGTCACAAATGTCTTCCAGACTGTGTAATAAACAAAAATGTGGGGCATTAAAAAAAAATGACTATAAGCCAGGCACACGCACACGCCTTTAATCCCAGCACTTGGGAGGCAACGGTAGGAGGATCACCATGAGTTCAAAGCCACCCTGAGACTACATAGTGAATTCCAGGTCAGCCTGGACTAGAGTGAAACCCTACCTTAAAAAAAAAAAAAAAAAAAAAAAAAAAAAAAAAGAATATAAGTGGGTCATGGTGGCGCATGCCTTTAATCCTAGCATTAGGGAGGCAGAAGTAGGAGGATCATCATGAGCTCGAGGCTACCCTGAGACTACATAGTGAATTCCAGGTCAGCCTGAGCTAGAGTGAGACCCTACCTCAGAAAACCAAAATAAATAAATAAATAAATAAATAAATAAATAAATAAATGTATGTATGTGTATATATGGAGATACGTGGCATTTTCTGCAATCACTCAAACCTGGGCTAGAGAAGCCACAATGGTGGCAAGTCAAACAAGGCATGGCTGGCCCTAGCTGAAGGGCGGTAAGCCATCCCTCCAGCTCAGGAGAAGGGGATTTTCCTTTACCTCGAAGCCTCTTTGTGTGCCAAGGGCATGGCTGGCCTTCCCCATATGCCACTGTGATCGGCTGCCTGATTTCCACCTAAGAAAACTGAGGCACCTGCTGATTACAGACTGGCCTAGTGTCCGAGAGTTAGGAAGAGAAAGCCCCAGGTGGGTCGTCCCGCTGCACCCAGTGTCACCTTTTCTGAGACCCTCCTTGCATATTCTTGGAGAAAGGGCTCCTCCAGTTTCAGTCCAGGGCTCTGGGGCTGGGTCTACCTCTTGCATCAGGGGCAGCCTGGGTCACCCACCATGTCACGGAGCGTTGCAGCCAGCAGTTTCTGGATGTGTGTGGCCATGCAGATCGATCTGAGTGCTACCAAGACATCTGATAGAATCACGTGAGAATGAGACTCTCTCCATGGTTGTTTGGAGTGGCTACCTGACGCTGCTGGCGGCCTGAGAGACAGAGAAAGGCAGGTGACAGTAGCACCATTGGAGTCCCTGGGACACAGTTGTGGCTGAAGGCTTCTCATGGACTTTTTAGTGACATGGAAGGGAGGACATGTTTTCTTAAGCTAATTTGTATTCATGACTAATGACTGAAACACTGGCTCGGGAACCGAGTCAGAAATTCAGGCATTGTAGTGTTTCAAGACAAAGTACCTCCTGTGCATGCTTGTCTGCCCTCTATCTCCTTCCTTCACTTCCCAATCTTGCCTTTTTAAGACTGGCTCAAGAACCACCTTCTAGTGAGTTCCAGGTCAGTCTGGAACTACAGAGTGAGTTCCAGGTCAGCCTGGGCTAGAGTGAGACACTACTTCAAAACAAAAAAACAAAAATAAAAACAAGAACTACTTTTACAAGCCTCCTCTTGGCTCCTCCTCAGCTCCAGGCACTGGCAGTGGTGTTACTCTTCCGCCCTCTGGTGGTTAAATGTAGAAGAGCACCAAACTACATGGCGCAACCGATTCTTCTTTTTTTTTTTTTTTTTTTAATTTTTATTTATTTGCAATCAGAGAGAGAGAGAGAGAGAGAGAGAGAGAGAGAGAGAGAGAGAGAGAGAGAGAGAGAAGAGGCAGACACAGAGAGAGAATGGGCACGCCAGGGCCTCTAGCCACTAAGCCAAGCGAACTCCCAGATGTTTTTTGCATCTGGCCACACTGGGTGTCCTGGAGAATGGAACTCTATCCATCTTCCTTTTTGTTTTGTTTTTGTTGTTCTTTCTTTCTTTGCCATTTCACTAAGCCATTCTTCTCCAGCCCTCTTTTTTTTTTTTTCCCAACCGGTTCTTAACCAAGGGCAAATGCCTAGTTTTTGCCTGTGGTGGCCACACTGGGTGTCCTGGATTTTATTTGCCAAATATGGCCACTCTACCCACATCTTGGAATCCTTTCCATAGAACATTTTGGGGGGGTTGTTTTTTCTTTCTTTCTTTCTTTCTTTTCTTTTTTCTTTCTTTCTTTCTTTCTTTCCTTTTTCTCCTCAGGCTGACCTGGAATTAATTATGTAGTCTAAGGGTGGCCTCGAATTCACGGCAATCTTCCTACCGTTGTCTCCCTAGTGCTAGGATCAAAGGCGTGCGCCACAACGCCCGGCTCTTTTTTTTTTTTTTTTTTTTTTTTTGGTTTTCCAGATAAGGTCTCACTCTAGCCTAGGCTGACCTGGAATTCACTATGTAATCTCAGAGTGGCCTCAAACTCATTGTGATCCTCCTACCTCTGCCTCCCAGGTGCTGGGATTAAAGATGTGCGCCACCACGCCCAACTCTCTTTTTGGTTGTTTGTTTGAGGCAGGGTCTCACTCTAGCCCAGGCTGGCCTAAACTCATTCCATGGTCCCAGGCTGGCCTCGAACCCATACCCCCAATTTGCCACCCACCCCCTTCTTCTGGAACTGTTTCATCCGATACTTCAGAGGGAAGGATCTTCCGTGCTCAAAGAATACTCACTCAGCCTGCAGTTCTGCTGGCCTCTCCTTGGATCAGGGGTTTCACTCACCAGAGGATAGAAAGTCTGTGCTTAGGGCAGAAACCAAGGGAAGGTCCTCAACAGATCCTAGACCCAAGGATAGAGAATCTTCAGTCCTGAGTCCCATGCATGGTTTAGAAGGGCTCAGAGTATGTGCTTTCAGAGTGGGTGCCCCTTGAGCCTTGGAGAGGGGCCAGAGGGGAGCCCCTCAAAGTAGGTTAGTAGGTCATCAGGTCAGAAAGACTGCAGGGAGACTGTGAGCAGGCACTCCAACCAAGACAGCTTGGCCTATCAGGATGAAGCCTGGTGCCTGGCATTGCAGCGCATGCCTACAGCTCCAGCACTTAGGAGGTGGAAACAGAAGGATCAGGAGTTCAAGGACAGCCGAGGCTACATGAAGACCTGTCTCAAACAACAAATAAGGCACTGGTCAAATAAAAAAGACCAACAATGCCAAACATTGGCAAGAATATGGTGACTGGAAACCCTTAGGCACAAGTGGAGGGATGGCAAAGAGCTAGCTATTGCTGTCTTTCTGGTCACTTACATAAATGACACGAGCACCCACAGTAGAACACAGCTGTTATAGTCTGCTCCTGTCCACCAAAGCCCACCAAAGTTCTCAGAACCACCCAAGGTGGGAAAGAGCCGCTATCCACCATGGCAGTACTCATTACACAGGCTGTGATCCAGTCACTCAATGTCATATCCTCTCTGTCTCTCATAAAATAAATATGCATTTCTCTGGGTGATGAAATCAGGTTCAAAATAGCATGTTACCCATAACGTGTGCATTATGAAAGTTCTCTACATTCTCCTCACCTACTGTGTTTGCCTTAAATGTCTAAGCCACAAACCTAAGACAGTAATCCCTGTAAAATACAAGCACAGTTCACGGTAATGAAGATGCAAAATGCTAACCTGGAAACAAGAGCCAGATGTTTTGCTACTAACTAGCCACAGTATGAGATCAATCACTTCACCTCTTTGGACTCAATAGTCCCAATATGTATATGGACAAGATGGATTAAATTACCTTCCATTTATTCCCTTTTCCAAGTCTATGCTTCAATAATCCACTTTTTTATAAGAAGTTTGAAAGTGCATTTTCTCTTTTTTTCTGTGACAAAAGTAGACTCTGCAGTGACCTACTTCCCTCACTAGACGGTGCTATTGGCACAGCTATTTCAGGTTTCTTAAGGAATGACAGGGTTCTCCAAGCCTCTGTAGCATAGTCATTACCCTTAGCCTCAGGTAACAAAGGAGCATACCTTCTCATCACCATAGCACTTAAGGTGATCTGACATAATGCTGTTTCAGGAGGCTGCCCTAGTATAGGTCCACTGAGAAAAAAAAGTAGTTTTCCTTTTCTTATTTCAGTAACAGACACTCAAAAATGAAAATGGATGTTTTGGTCATTTGTGAAATTATCTTTAGAAAGCCATTTCTGTAAGTAACTGTAAAGTGTCATAATTTCCTTCTCGTGGCAATGAACGAACAAAGACCACAAAACCACGGATTTCGGACATCTCTGGTCAGTGGATGACTACATGGCTGTTACTGTCTGTTCAGTTCACATGTCAGTCCTGCTAGTGATTATGAACTCTGCAGTCATCACCCTGATGCTTGTTATGATGTCAATCTCCAAAAGCTGAAACTTAGACTATAAACATGTCAGCATGAAAAACAAACTCACTCACAGCCAACAGTGGAGCAGGGCACAAAGAACCTTGGGGAATGTGAGCTGACTCTTTTGAAGCAAGTCGTCATAGTAACTTCTTTTAGTGAGTTTTCCATGTGCTTTTGGACTTCAGTCTTGAAAGATCCTAACTCCGATGAAACAGCACATAACCAATGATTGACCTCCCAGAACTTCCCATTAACTATGCTTGCAAGATGGACACAGACCCACAGTGCCAATGAGTAACTGCAGAGGAAAGAACAGCTGCCAGACCCACCATGTGCACCTGCACATGCACCTGACCCAAGGGGTCAACACACTTGTTGTCTTATAGGCGTGTGGCAAAGGAAGTCAGGCTATAGTAAGGAGGTCTGGAAAAGGAAAGCTATCCCATGATGTGAATATTAAATGGTGAAAAGCAGAGAGTCTGATGGAGAGAACCTTTTATTTTAACATTATTAGAAAGTTTTCATGATTATGCATGTAATGATTTCATTGTGTTGTATGGGAAGGGTGTGCCATATTCATTCATGAATTTGTCATTCAATAATATTTATTACACTTAACTTGTGCCCAGTACTCTAAATTGGTAAAAGAATGATGAACTCGGGCTGGAAAGATGGCTTAGTGGTTAAGGCACTTGCCTGCGAAGCCTAAGGATCCAGGTTCGATTCCCCAGGACCCACATATGCCAGATACACATGGAGGTTCATGTGTCTGGAGTTCGTTTGCAGGGGCTAGAGTTCTTGGCGCATCCATTCTCTCTCTCTGCTCTTTCTCTGTCTGTATCTCAGGTAAATAAATAAATATATTTTTAAAAAAGAATGAGGAACTCATGAAGCTTAGTTTTTGTCCATTTTTGGCCACTTTAACTACTTCCAGTTTAGAGTTGTGAATAATGTTAAGACAATCATTTTTAAAAATAGATTTTATTTATTTATTTGAGAGAGAGAAAGAAGCAGAGAGAGAGAGAGAGAGACAGAGGGGAGAGAGAATGGGTGCACCAGCACCACCAGCCACTGCATGTGCCCCTTGTGCAACTGGTTTATGTGGGACCTGAGGAATCAAACTGGGATCCTTTGGCTTTGCAGGCAAACGCCTTAACCACTAAGCCATCTCTCCAGCCCAGGAAGCTCATTCTTGTGTGAAAAGTTTCTCCCAAGTTTCTTACTTTATTTCCTTCAGGTAGATAGTGATATTCCCATTTTACTTCATGCTCATGGACATTGAATATTATCAATTGGTTTTAGCCTAGTGAATTCAACAGAAATCTCATCTCCATGTTTCAGATTGCATTTATCCAATGACTTATTATCCAATGACTTATTTCTTTTCTGAAAAAATTTTTAAAAGAATACCTTTTTTTTGTTTTGTTTTGGTTTTTTCAAGGTACCTGGGGTTTCCTCTAGCCCAGGCTGACCTGGAATTCACCACGAAAGAATGCTATTTTTTTTATTTTTTATTTCTTATTTTATTTATTTATTTATTTATTTAATTTTTGGGTGGATCTCCTCAAACTCATGGTGATCCTCCTGCCTCTGCCTCCCAAGTGCTGGGATTAAAGGCGTGTGCCCACCATAGAAAGAAAGAATGCTTATTTTATTTAAAAAATTTTTGTTTTTTTTATTTCTTATTATTTTATTTTATTTTATTATTTTTTGTTTTTTTATTTTATTTTATTTTTTTATTTCTTATTTTATTTATTTAATTTTTGTTTTTTTGAGGTAGGATCTCACTCTGGCCCAGACTGACCTGGAATTCACTATGTAGTCTCAGGCTAGCCTCAAACTCATGGTGATCCTCCTACCTCTGCCTCCTGAGTGCTGGGATTAAAGGCATGCACCTGGCTAAGAATGCTAGTTTTTAAATATATATTTATTTATTTATTTATTTATTTATTTATTTATTTATTTATTTATTTAAGAGAGAGAAAGAGGCAGACAGAGAGAGAGAATGGGCATGCCAGGGCCTCCAGCCACTGCAAAGAAACTCCAGATGCCTACGCCCCCTTGTGCATCTGGCTTACGTGGATCCTGGAGAGTTGAAATTTGCAGGCAAATGTCCTAACCACTAAGCCATCTCTCCAGCCCAAGAATGCTATTTTTATCACCTGCAGTTTCTCAGCCCCAGACCTGACTTTCTTCATTTCCTTTTACTCGCTCTGATGGCAAGATATCTATATCTATATCTATCTATATCTATATCTATATCTATATCTATCTATATCATCTATATCTATAATCTATCTACATATATATATATAAAAATAATCTTCTTCCAAGCTTCTTCACTTTTTCCTTCTGGTCACTTCTCCCCTCACTTTAGTCCCCACTTCCTTTCATCTAGAAAGGGAGTTGTATGAAGTCTGTGAAGGGCACAGCAAATTGAAAATTAAGTGAATTCTTCAGCGAGACTTCTCAGAACGCTGTGAATGGGAAAAGGGAGCAAAGAGGGTGATGCTAAATTTGCCCGCGTGAAGCACGTCTTTAGAACACCTGTCACATGCCCACATACACGCGGGGTGCTCATAAGGGCCTTGATGGAGAAGACACAGATGACATCAGTGATAACCATTAGTTAACCATGCGCAGGTGAGAGACACTTGGACTAAGTGGAATGTCTAGCAAACACTTGGAAATTTCCGTTTGTAATTGGGAAGTACGGGCTTAGGAACAACAGAGCCAAGAGTGGCAGACATTATGGGAGAAGAAATAATGAAGTGAAGATGGGTTTCTACAAAGGTGGCTGTGGTTTGGGAGACATTATTTAGGGCAATAGATCACATTATTTTCCATTCATTCCTTTTTTATTTTATTTTTCTTTTTTTGGTTTTTCGAGGTAGTGTCTCATTCTAGTCCAGGCTGATCTGGAATTCACTATGTAGTCTCAAGATGGCCTCTAACTCATGGTGATCCTCCTACCTCTTCCCCTCAAGTGCTGGTTGTGGAAATTTCTCTTTATGAGAATCTTTAAGAAAAATAAAAAGGCAGGTTGAATTACTCTTATTAAAGATATAATCAGGGGCCAGGCGTGGTGGCACATGCCACTAATCCCAGCCCTTTGGTGGCAGTGGTAGGAGGTTTGCCATGAGTCCAAGGCCACCCTGAGACTACATAGTGAATTACAGGTGAGCCTGGACTAGAGTGAAACCCTACCTTGAAAAAAAACAAAACAGTACAAATAAGTAAATGTATAATCACAAGTTCAATAAATCTCAAACTTTGCATTGAGTTCCATGCATTTCATTTGTTTTGTTTTGTTTTGTTTTGTTTTGTTGTTTTGGATGGCACTCAGAACCCCAGATAGTCTAGGCAATCATTCTATCACTGATCTGCACCCCATCCTAAAGTTACTTAAAGTCAGATACACAAGTTGGCACATGGGTCTGACATTTGTCTGTAGTGACTGGAGTCCCTAGCATGCTCATTTTCTCTCTCTAGATGGTTCTGTCTCTCTCTCTTTTACAAATGATAAATGAATAAAATAATAATAATATATATATATATATATATATATATATATATATATTAAATGGACCAATGCAGTGGTGCACACCTTTAATCCCAGTAGATGTCAGAGGCAGAGGCAGGAGGATCTCAGTGATTTTGTGGCCAGCCTAGGCTGATGTATAACTGCCTCTTGTCCCAGGCTGTGTATCTGAGTTTACTTGTGTACTGGAGAATTTAACTCAGGTTCTTAGGCTTTGAAAGCAAGTGCCCTAACTGCTGAGCAATCTTTCCAGCTCCAGTTTTTATTATTTATTTGAGAGTGACAGAGAGAGAAGGAGAGAGAGAGAGAGAGTGGGTGCACCAGGGCTTCCAGCCACTGCAAATGAACTCCCTATGCATGCACCACCTTGTGCATCTGGCTTAAGTGGGTCCTGGGGAATTGAGCCTCAAACCTTGGTCATTAGTCTTCACAGGCAAATGCTTATCAGCTGAGCCATCTTTCCCACACCAGATATCCTTTTTAACCCATTGCCTTTGGGAACCAAAGTTCCCGAGAAGCAGCTGCACCTACACTTCTGTAGGTTTGTATTCGTACTGAAAATCAAAGTCAAGTGAGCTTTTGTCCTTCTGCTCCACAGGAGGTTTTTGTCCTCCCTGATCTCACCTTAGAACACCTGATTACCGTTTGACTTATGTACCACCCCAGTCAAACTCCCCACCTGGCATTGGTGAATATGTTCGTATATCACAGAAGACACTGGGATTTTAAAATTTATAGCCTCTGTTGTGTCTGTTTGTTTCAGCTCCCTTTTTTTTCACTTACATGGCAGCATACTATTGTGTTGCTATGTAAAAATTACAATGCAGTCTAACTTTACTGTTAGATAGGGACGAGTCCCAAGATGGAGCCACCATGGATTGGAAGACAGTGGAAGGAGGATCAGCATGAGTTTGATGCCAGCCTGAGACTACCTAGTGAATTCCAGGTCAGCCTGGGCTAGAGTGAGACCCTACCATGAAAAAATATGTGTCTCTCTCTCTGCGCGCTCAATCTCTAGCCTTCGTTTTCTTTTTTTTCTTTTTTTTTTTTTTTTTTTTTTTTTGAGGTAGTGTCTCACGCTAGCTCAGGTTGACCTGGAATTTCCTATGTAGTCTCAAGGTAGCCTTGTACCCTTGGTGATCCTACTACCTCTGCCTTCCAAATACTAGGATTAAAGGCATGTGTTACCATGTCCAGCTTTTTTTGTTTTTTGTTTATTTGTTTGTTTTATTTGGCTTTTCGAGGTAGGGTCTCTCTCTAGTTCAGGCTGACCTGGAATTCACTATGTAGTCTCCAGGGTGGCCTCAAATTCATGGTGATCCTCCAAACTCTGCCTCCCAAGGGCTGAGATTAAAGGTGTGTGCCACAACGCCCGGCTCTCCAGCTCTTTTTTCAAAAAAGTGATTTTATATTTGTTATTTATTTGAGATAGAGGCAGGTAAAGAGGTAATTACTATCTACTTCTGTTTTCAGATGTACTGTCATGTTACCTTCAGATGTTTGGTTAAACTGTGTGTGGTGGCACACACTTGTAATCCAAGCATTCAGGAGGCTGAGGCAGGAAGAGACTTTGAGACTAGCCTGGGATACAGAGGAAGACCTACTCCAAATAAGTAATAAACAAACAAACAATAAGTGTGAAGTGTGGTTAATGTTGTGGTTTCAATGTGAAAAGTCCTACACAGGCTCATGTGTTTAAACACTTGTTGCACGGCAGGTGGCGCTGTTTGGGGCAGTTTGGAACCTTTGGCACTGTGACCTAGCTGGAGAAAGGTGCAGAAGGGGACTTGGAAAGTAGTACCCATCTCTGCTTCTGACCCAAGCTCTCTTCCTGGTCATTCACAGAATGAACATGAGTCAAGCTCCTGCTGTCATGGATGTGTTAGAACTTTCCAGAAAGTTCTAGAAAGCAGTTAACATGTTTGCCTGCAAAGCCTAAGGACCCTGGTTCAATTCCCCAGTACCCATGTAATTCAGATGCACAAGGGGGCATGTTTGTCTGGGATGCATTTGCAGTGGCTGGAGGCCTTGGTGTACCTGTTCTCTCTTTCTTGCTGCCTCTTACTCTCTCTCTCTCTCTCTCAAATAAATAAATAATTAATTTTTTTTTTTTTTTTTTTTTTTTCGAGGTAAGGTCTCACTCTCTCAAATAAAGAAATAATTAAATATTTTTTTAAAAAAAACACCTGATAGGGCTGGAGAGATGGCTTAGAGGTTAAAGCCTTTGCCTGCAAAGTCAAAGGACCCTGGTTTGATTCTCCAGGACCCACATAAGCCAGATGCACAAGGGAGCGCATGCATCTGGAGCTTGTTTGCAGTGGCTGGAGGCCCTGACACACCTGTTCTCTCTCTCTCTCTCTCTGCCTCTTTCTCCCTTTCAAATGAATAAATAAATAAAATTTTTTTTTTTTTAATCACCTGATAGTCAAGATGATGTTAGGTCAGACACAGAGGTGGACAATACAGGAACTAAGGTGAGTTCTAGACAGTTCAGCTTTGAATCTGCACCATCCCATCTCTCCACAATCGGAAGTACTGTCCTCAGAAGTGGAGGTGCAGCTGCTTTTCAGGAACTTTGGTTCACAAAGGCAATGATTGGGAGGGAGGGGAGACGAGTCGGGGGGGGGAGTCACAAGGAGCAACTGGAAGGAAATTGGAAAGCTAGATAGAGCTCAGTGAATGAAGCTGTCAGACAGCCTGAGAGAACAGAAACCAGCCCCTCAGTCCCTTACACTCTCCCAATTAAAAGAAGGAAGGAAGGAAGGAAGGAAAAAAGGAAAGGGAGGAAAAGACTTCTTTAACTGACAACTTCCATCAATAGAAACAATGAAAAGATCAAAATATCTTCTGTTTGTAGTGGTGGGATGCCCTCGCATTCATTCTCCCAGGTGAAAACCCTACAAGTTATCTGCTTTTTAGCAGTTTCTGGGGAGTCCCTGCTGGATACAGAAATCGTGTCTGGGGTACCGACCGACTCCGGCTGCAGAACCAAAAATTATGTAGGAGACACAGACAAGGCTAGCATATACCCCAACCACCCTCCCCTCGCCCGGTGAAGAATGGGAAGAAGGGGCGGCGGGGTAGCGGAGGCAGAGAGGCAGAGGCAATGCATCCTGAAGGTACAGGACAGCTTCATTCACTGAGAAGGAGGTGGAGGAGGAGAAGAAAGAATGGGCTGGGGAGATAGAGATGGTTGGGTTCAATTCCCCCACTAACCATGTAAAAGCCAGGTACATGGCCTGGCGCATGTGTCTGGAGTTAGTTCCATTTGCAGTGGCAGGAGAGCCTAGTATTCATTCTCTGATGTGAAAATCCTACAAATCATCTGTGTAAAATTAAACATTTTTTTTCTTAGCAGTTTCTGATGAGTAGCGGGTCACCCAGCCTTCACCGCCTCAAGGCATTCCAAATAAGTATCCCCTAGATATGCTTATTTCATCTAGGATCGGTAAAACACTGGCCCTGTGTAGAGGGAGGGGGGGAGGGAGGGGAGATGAGTGGGGGGGGGATTCTTAGGGAGCAACTGGAAGGAGATTGGAAAGCTAGATAGAGCTCAGTGAATGAAGCTGGCAGACAGCCTGAGAGAACCCCCACATACAGCCATGTGCACAAAATGGTGCATGCATCTGGAGTGCAGTTGCAGTGCCTGAAGGCCCTGTAGTGTCCATTATCCCTCTCTCTCTCACACATATAAATAAATAAACAATAAAATTTCAAAGAACAAGTAGTGTATGTGTCTTGGGGCAAGAGCTCCTAGGGCACCCACGATTCATGCACGTGTAAGTAAAAAGGAAAAAGAAAAAAAAGAGGAGGAAGGCTGGATAAAGGGCTCCATGGTTAAAAGGAGCTTGCCTGCAAAGCTAGGTTCTAGCTAGTACCCACATACAGGCATGTGCACAAACTGTTGTATCCATTCTCTCTCTCTCTCTCTCACACACACATACATACATACATAAAAATTTAAAGGAATAGTAGTGTACGTGTCGGGCAGCAAGAGATACTAAGGTGTCCAAACATGCACAGGTGAAAGAAAAAATAAAGGGGGGGGGGCAAATGAGGAGGCTGGAGAAATAGCTCCGTGATCAAAGGTGCTTGCTTACAAAGTTTTGATTGCCCAGTACCCACATGCAGCCATTTGCACAAAATAGTGCAAGCATCTCGAGTTCATTTGCAGGGCCTGTAGACACATTGCTTCCTTTTCTCTCTCTCTCAAATAAATAAATAAATAAATAAAAATTTAATGAAAAAGCAGTGTATGTGTCTGGCAGCAAGAGATACTAAGGTGCCCAAACATGCACAGGTGAAATAAAAAAGGAAAAGGGGGCGAGGAGTAAGCTAGAGAAAGGGCACCCATTCATGCACATGTAAATAAAAAAGAAAAAGAAAAAAAAGAGGAGGAAGGCTGGAGACGCAGCTCTGTGGTTAAAGGTGTTTGCCTGAAATAAAAAGCTAGGTAGGGAGGGTAGCTAGAGTTCCACCCATTCATGCACATAAAAGAAATACACAAAATGGTGCATGAGGCATCTGGAGTGCATTTGTTAAAGGTGTTTGCCTGCAAAGCTAGGTACCATTCCTCAGTAGCCACATACAGCCACATACACAAAATGGTGCATGCATCTGGAGTGCATTTGCAGTGCCTGTAGAGGCCCTGTAGTGCCCATTCGCCCCCTCTCCCTCCCTCCCTCCCTCTCATACATGCACATGTAAATGAAAAAGGGAAAAAATCCAAAAGAGGAGGAAGGCTGGAGCAATAGCTCGGTGGTTAAAAGCTAAGTTCCATTCCCTAGTACCCACATACAGCCATGTGCACAAAATGGGGCATACATCTGGAGTGCATTTACAGTGCCCGGAGGCCTTGTTGTGCCCATTCTCCCCCCACCCCACCCCATAAATAAAAAAGGAAAAGATCTGAGACCACATTGTGAATTCCAGGTTAGCCTGAGCCAGAGTGAGAGTCTACCTCAAAAAAAAAAAAAAAAAAAAAAAAAAAAGGAAAGGTAAAGGAACAGAGGAAGGTTGGCTGGAGATATGGCTCCACACCCAGCTATTTATTTATTTTTTAATATGTTGTTGTTGACTTGGAACTTTCTCTGTAGCCCCAAGCTGTCCTGCAACTCCAAGAGATAAAAATGGGGATAAGAGATTAAAAGCCAGGCATGAAAAGCTGGGTGTGGTGGTGCCACCCTGAGACAACATAGTGAATTCCAGGTCAGCCTGAACTAGAGTGAGAGCCTACCTACCTCGAAAAACTAAAATTATAAAATAAAATAAAAGATAAAATAAAATCAAAAAGCCAGGCATGTTGGTGCACACCTTGAATCCCAGCACTCAGGAGGCAGAGGTTGGGGGATTGCCATGAGTTCGAGGCCACCTTGAGACTACATAGTGAATTCCAGGTCAGCCTGAGCTAGAGTGAGACTCTACCTCTAAGAACCAAAATAAATAAATAAATAAATAAATAAATAAATAAATAAATAAATAAATAAATAAAATAAAGAAGGGCTGGAGATATGGCTTTGTGGTTAAAGCATTTGCCTGTGAAGCCTAAAGACCCAGGTTCAATTCCCCAGGTCCCATGTTAGCCAGATGCACATGGTGGCGCATACATCTGGAGTTCGTTTGCACTGGCTGAAGGCCCTGGCACATTCATTTTCTCTCCCTCTCCATCTTCTTCTGTCTCTCATAAATAAATAAATAAATAAATAAACAAGCAAATAAATAAATAGAATCAACAAGTGATTCAGAATCATAAGAAATATGCCCTCAGAAAATTGATAGCGATTTTTCTAAATGAGCTGCAACTGACATGGGGAAGAATATCCATGAATTTCAGTCACTATTCCTCCTCTCTTTTATTTGCGCCCCCCCCCCCCCAAATTATGCTGAACATTCTGTTTTCATCCTGGATCAAGGAAAATATTTATTTATTTAAATTTTTATTTACTGGAGTGAGAACCTACCTTGAAAAACCAAAAATAAATAAATAAAATAAAATAAACTTTTTATTTATTTATTTATTACAGAGAGTGAGAATGGGTGCACCAGGGCCTCAAGCCACTGAAAACGAACTCCAGACACATGCGCCACCTTGTGTATCTGGCTTATGTGGGACCTGGAGAATCGAACAGGGTCCTTAGGCTTCACAGGCATGCACCTTAACCACTAAGCAACCTCTCCAGCCCAGAAAATATGTATTAACTGGGTAGGAAATTCCACACTTTGCCGTCTTCTTGGGCCATCATGAGTTTGTAAGCAGCTGGGTGCATAGCTGTCTTGAGTGACTTCGGAGGCTGTTTCAACCACCGTAGTGATTAGGTGGGTCATGAAAGAAACAAACAAAATAAAATAAAATAAATGGAAGACATGCTATAAAGGAATGAAGAACCTAGTTCGTGGGCTGGAGAGATGGCCTAATGGTTAAAGGCCTTGGCCTGCAAAGCCAAAGGACTCAGTTTCAGTTCCCCTGGACCCACCTTAAAATCACAAGGAGATCCATGCACCTGGAGTTTTTTTTTTTTTTTTTTTGTTATTGTTTGCAGTGGCTGGAGACCCTGGTGCATTCATTCTCTCTCTGAAATAAATAAATAGGAAAATTTGATTTTAAAAAAGAACCTAGAAAGCAATTTCTTCCTTTTTCTTTTTTATTTATTTATTTTTTGGTTTTTGAAGTAGAGTCTCACTCTAGTTCAGGCTGACCTGGAATTCACTCTATATTCTCAGGGTGGCCTTGAACTCATGGTGACCCTCCTACCTCTGCCTCCCAACTGCTGGGATTAAAGGTGGGCACCACCACACCCAGCTTCTTTTTCCTTTTTCAAGATAGTTTACTGTGCTTGGATGGCAAACTTGCAGGAAAAGCACAGAACAGATGACAATTAAAAACTCTTTCATAGAGAATTGGCTTAGCAGTTGTGCTTTTAAGGGTTTATAATAAAACACTACAGAAATCTATTCTGTAGCCAGTCTTAACTCTTCCAGCTATGTTCAGCTGTATTTCATTATTTTATTATTTCTTCTTATTATTCTGTTATTTGTAATATTTTGGATCTTCATTTTTGTAAGGTTTGGGAGAGACCATGACCATGCAAACCACTCTGAGGCAAAGATGAAAGCTTTTATTTGGGAAAAGCAAAAGCTGCCAGGGCTGGCTCACAAGAGAGGAGCACAGGCCACATGAGTTCCTCAGGTAGTGGGCTTTATAGGGCTTTCAGTTTGGGGGAAGGTGAGGAAGGGAAGAGCTGAGGGGAGATCTAAGATAGCCAGGCTGTGACACCAGAACAGTGACTGGTGATTTACAAAATAAGGGGGCAGAAAACCATGACCTGGGGGCATTGCAGGCAAGGAGGGGGTAATGGCTGCGCAGTTTCTTGAGGAATGTGGATAATCCACTTCCTTACGTCTCTGTTGCCATCCTGTCCTTGGTGACTCCATATTGAGACCCATCAGACCTAACAATTTTGTTTGTCAGTAAACCAAATATAATAAAACTGACGTATTAAACTATGCCCATGCAGCATTTTGATTTTCATTAATTATCACGAATTAATTAATTATCCCAGTATGTGTGCTAAAAATTCACACACAATTAAAAATTAAAAACCTAGCAGGACATGGTGGCATGCACCTTGAATCTCAGCACTTGGGAGGCAGAGGTGAGAGGATGGCAGTGCGTTCAAGGCCACCCTGAGAATACATAATGAATTCTAGGTCAGTCTGGGCTAGAGTGAGACCCTACCTCAAAAAACCCAAAAGTAGGACTGGAGAGATATGGCTTAGCAGTTAAGGCGCTTACCTGCAAACCCAAAGGACCTCGGTTCGATTCCCTCATTTCTGCCCCCATCTTCCCATCCACCACCAAATGTGGAGTCATGTTTTGGCTTCATTTATTATTGGAGGGGGGGAGATAGAGAGAGAGAGAAAGACAGAGAGAACAGGAACACCAGGGCCCTCAGCCACTGCAGACGAACTCCAGACACATGTTCCCTGCATCTGGCTTATGTGGGTCCTGTGGAATTGAACATGGGTCCTTTGGCTTTGCAGGCAAGTGCCTTCACCACTAAGCCATCCCTCCAGCCTTTTTGTTTTGTTTTTCTGAGGCATTGTGTCACTGTAGCCTCGAAGCGGGGTCCTTAGGCTCACAGGTAAGTGCTTAATTGCTAAGCCATCTGTCCAGTCCCCATTTCTCTTTTTATCTGATTTTATTTTTTAATCTATTATTTATTTATTAGAGACAGAGAGAGGGGGAGAGAGAGAGTGGGTGCACCAGGGCCTCTAGCCACTGCAAATGAACTCCAGACACATGTGCCCCTTGGGCATCTGGCTTATGTGGGTCCTGGGGAATCAAGCCTTGAACCAGGGTCCTTAGGCTTCACAGGCAAGCACCTTAACTGCTAAGCCACCTCTCCAGCCCCCTGTTTCTCTTTCTGCTTATCACTCTGAACCCTCACAGTTTCCTTATT
This sequence comes from Orientallactaga sibirica, assembly GCA_036365145.1. Taxonomy (NCBI): domain Eukaryota; kingdom Metazoa; phylum Chordata; class Mammalia; order Rodentia; family Dipodidae; genus Orientallactaga; species Orientallactaga sibirica. The sequence continues at coordinate 29,257,044 of JAEOAD010000007.1, forward strand.
TCTGTCCAATAGTTGATCATCAATATGGTTGAAGGGACTAAGAGAACCAAGCTGGACAATGACTTCAATAGCTGAATCATGTGAGAAGCCTGAGCCTGGTGGGGGACAGTCAGTGCTGCTTGCCAGTGTGGCCCACCCGGCCCCTCCCTCTAGTTGCTCCATCCAAGAGATGCCTTAGGAGCTGGGGAGCTGGGGTCTCATCAGATGAATGCTATCTATTTCTTCATGGCCTTTGCTAGCAGGGCTAGGGCTGCAGAGTGCTGAAGCAAGGGGGTGTTGGTGGGTCAGGATGCAGTGCAGAGGAAGCAGGAGCTTGTGCTCCAATTCTGCCTTGGTGCCTAATGAGTGTAAGCCACAGGTAGCACAGAGGTGAGGTGTTACTTCTCTTCAAAGAAGATGAACATCACCAGCAACCTTTGATCACTTACAGCTCAACCTACCACAGGGGCCAACCCTGACTTTCAGGTCTCCTGTGTCACAAAAACTCCTGAAGGGAATTCTCTCTGAGTCTAGAGAACATTTGGGCCATTGGTGGGTGGACTACAGATCTGGCAGTGTGCACAGGTCTACAGATGTACTTGGTTTAGTGGCTTTTCCTTTCTTTCTTTCTTTCTTTCTTTCTTTCTTTCTTTCTTTCTTTTTTTTTTTTTTTTTTTTTGGTTTTTCAAGGTAGGGTATCACTGTAGCTCAGGCTTACTTGGAACTCACTCTACTCTCAGGGTGGTCTCAAACTAATGGCGATCCTCCTGCCTCTGCCTCCCGAGTGCTGGGATTAAAGGCATGCGTGCCACCATGACTGGCTAGAAATCTATTCTGTAGCCAGTCTTAACTCTTCCAGCTATGTTCAGCTGTATTTCATTATTTTATTATTTCTTCTTATTATTCTGTTATTTGTAATATTTTGGATCTTCATTTTTGTAAGGTTTGGGAGAGACCATGACCATGCAAACCACTCTGAGGCAAAGATGAAAGCTTTTATTTGGGAAAAGCAAAAGCTGCCAGGGCTGGCTCACAAGAGAGGAGCACAGGCCACATGAGTCCCTCAGGTAGTGGGCTTTATAGGGCTTTCAGTTTGGAGGAAAGTGAGGAAGGGAAGAGCTGAGGGGAGATCTAAGATAGCCAGGCTGTGACACCAGAAGAGTGACTGGTGATTTACAAAATAAGGGGGCAGAAAACCATGACCTGGGGCATTGCAGGCAAGGAGGGGGGTAATGGCTGCGCAGTTTCTTGAGGAATGTGGATAATCCACTTCCTTACGTCTCTGTTGCCATCCTGTCCTTGGTGACTCCATATTGAGACCCATCAGACCTAACAATTTTGTTTGTCAGTAAACCAAATATAATAAAACTGACGTATTAAACTATGCCCATGCAGCATTTTGATTTTCATTAATTATCACGAATTAATTAATTATCCCAGTATGTGTGCTAAAAATTCACACACAATTAAAAATTAAAAACCTAGCAGGACATGGTGGCATGCACCTTGAATCTCAGCACTTGGGAGGCAGAGGTGAGAGGATGGCAGTCTTCAAGGCCACCCTGAGAATACATAGTGAATTCTAGGTCAGTCTGGGCTAGAGTGAGACCTACCTCAAAAAACCCAAAAGTAGGACTGGAGATATGGCTTAGCAGTTAAGGCGCTACCTGCAAACCCAAAGGACCTCGGTTCGATTCCCCTCATTTCTGCCCCCATCTTCCCATCCACCACCAAATGTGGAGTCATGTTTTGGCTTCATTTATTATTGGGGGGGGGGAGATAGAGAGAGAGAGAAAGACAGAGAGAACAGGAACACCAGGGCCCTCAGCCACTGCAGACGAACTCCAGACACATGTTCCCCTGCATCTGGCTTATGTGGGTCCTGTGGAACTGAACATGGGTCCTTTGGCTTTGCAGGCAAGTGCCTTCACCACTAAGCCATCCCTCCAGCCTTTTGTCTTGTTTTTCTGAGGCATTGTGTCACTGTAGCCTCAAGCGGGTCCTTAGGCTCACAGGTAAGTGCTTAATTGCTAAGCCATCTGTCCAGTCCCCTATTTCTCTTTTTATCTGATTTTATTTTTAATCTATTATTTATTTATTAGAGACAGAGAGAGGGGAGAGAGAGAGTGGGTGCACCAGGGCCTCTAGCCACTGCAAATGAACTCAGACACATGCACCCTTGGGCATCTGGCTTATGTGGGTCCTGGGAATCAAGCCTTGAACCAGGGTCCTTAGGCTTCACAGGCAAGCACCTTAACTGCTAAGCCACCTCTCCAGCCCCCTGTTTCTCTTTCTGCTTATCACTCTGAACCCTCACAGTTTCCTTATTTCTGTCCAATAGTTGATCATCAATATGGTTGAAGGGACTAAGAGAACCAAGCTGGACAATGACTTCAATAGCTGAATCATGTGAGAAGCCTGAGCCTGGTGGGGGACAGTCAGTGCTGCTTGCCAGTGTGGCCCACCCGGCCCCTCCCTCTAGTTGCTCCATCCAAGAGATGCCTTAGGAGCTGGGGAGCTGGGGTCTCATCAGATGGATGCTATCTATTTCTTCATGGCCTTTGCTAGCAGGGCTAGGGCTGCAGAGTGCTGAAGAAAGGGGGTGTTGGTGGGTCAGGATGCAGTGCAGAGGAAGCAGGAGCTTGTGCTCCAATTCTGCCTTGGTGCCTAATGAGTGTAAGCCACAGGTAGCACAGAGGTGAGGTGTTACTTCTCTTCAAAGAAGATGAACATCACCAGCAACCTTTGATCACTTACAGCTCAACCTACCACAGGGACCAACCCTGACTTTCAGGTCTCCTGTGTCACAAAAACTCCTGAAGGGAATTCTCTCTGAGTCTAGAGAACATTTGGGCCATTGGTGGGTGGACTACAGATCTGGCAGTGTGCACAGGTCTACAGATGTACTTGGTTTAGTGGCTTTTCCTTTCTTTCTTTCTTTCTTTCTTTCTTTCTTTCTTTCTTTCTTTTTTTTTTTTGGTTTTTCAAGGTAGGGTGTCACTGTAGCTCAGTCTTACTTGGAATTCACTCTACTCTCAGGGTGGTCTCAAACTAATGGCGATCCTCCTGCCTCTGCCTCCCGAGTGCTGGGATTAAAGGCATGCGTGCCACCATGACTGGCTAGTGGCTTTTTTTTTTCTTTCTTTCTTCTTCTTTTTTTTTGTTTTTTTTTTTTTTTTTTTTTGAGATAGGGTCTCACTCTAGTTCAGGCTAACCTGGAGTCCACTCTGTAGTCTCAGGGTGGCCTTGAACTCACAGCAATCCTCCTACCTCTACCTCTCAGTACATCTGGACAGGGTTCAGGATGTGGGGCAACACACACCCTTAGGGACTTTGGCTTTATTAGATTATCTGTTTTTTTAATTCCCCACTACTGCATACATACTCTGCTGGTTTGGATTGAATATGTATATGGCTCAGCTGAAGTTTAGAATTTGCCAGTAAATTGCTCCACCCAGCCTACAATACTTGAATATCAGGCAAACTCAACAACTAGGGTCACTCCTGCTGTTGTTTTGGAGTGTAGGAGCTGCACTTGGCACCTTAAACTCCTACCCTGAAGATATATAAAGCCGGATTTACATGGCTAAGAAGACTCTAGATAATCAGAAAACCCTAGCATCAAATTGACTTTAAAATGTAAAAATCTCTACATTATAATACAAGAAACACAAAAACAAGACAATACAATCCCACTAAAAACTATAAATCCATTAGAAATGACCCTCAGTGAGATAGTTTTATATGAAATGCCTGACAATGATTTCAAAGAAAATTATTATATCTATTCTCAAAGAAAATGAAGAAATCAATGGAATCAAAGAAGAAAGCAAACTCCTGAAGGAGAACACAAGAAACCAACTTAATGAAATAAGGAGGTCAATACAAGGCATGAATAAGGAATTAGAAATAATACCAATCAGAAATATTAGAAATGAAGAACAATGTCAAGTAGAAAACTCTGTAAAAAGTCTCAACAGTAGAATGGATCAAGAAGAATACAATATCTAAACTAGAAGACCAGGTGGAAGATCTAATAGAATCCAACAAAGAGAAAGACAACCTAATAGGAAGGCAATTCCTAATGGGAATTTCAAGACATTCAGGACACTATGAAGAGATCAAACACAAGAATCCAGGGCATAGGAGAAGGAGAAGAATTTCACTCCAAAGGTATAATAGGTATTTTCAAAAATATCATAGAAGAAAATTCCCCCAAATAGGGAAAGTGATGCCAATGCAGATACAGGAAGATTTCAGAACACCGAACAGACAAAATTAGGAAAGAATCTCTCACTACAAAACACACAAACCAAAGAAAATGTATAGAAAGCAGCTAGAGAGAAAAATCAAGTCACATAAAAAGGCAAGCCCACCAGGATCACAGCATTTTACTCAACACAAACTTTAAAAGCCAGAAGGGCTTAGAATGATGTATTCCAAGTTCTGAAAGATAACAGCTGTCAACCAACATTGCTTTGTCCTGTAAAGCTGTCTATCCAAATAGATGGAGAAATAAGGACATTCCACAACAAAAACTGGCTAAAAGAATATATGACCACTTAACCAGCTCTACAGAAAATACTTGAAGGAATCCTTCACACTGAAGGGAAAGAAAAGCATACACATAAGGAACCAGGAAAAAATTAACCATGCTCAAATAATAGTAATACAAGAGACTAAAGGAAAAACCAGAAGAACTACAAAACAAGAAGAATGGCAAGAATAAATACACACCTTTCAATAATAACTCTTAATATCAATGGTCTCAATGCCCCAACCAAAAGACACAGGCTTGCAGACTAGATTAAAAGGCAGGATCCTTCTGTTTGTTGCCTCCGTGAAACTCATCCCTCAGTGAAAGATAGATACTGTCTTAGGGTGAAAGATTGGAAAACAGAGTTTCAAGCAAATGGGCCTAGAAAAGAAGCATGTGTCACTATCCTAATATCTGACAGGGTAGACTTCAAAACAACATTAGTTAGGAAGGGTAAAGAAGGTCACTTTATATTGATTAAAGGAACACTCCACTAAGAGGACATTACAATCTTAAACATATATGCACTAACATGGGGGCTCCCAATTTCATCAAACAAACATTATCAGAATTAAGGTCAGAGATAACACCAAAAACAGTTGTTGTGGGTGACTTCAATACCCCACTCTCATCAATTGATGGGTCATCCCCACCAAAAATAAACAGAGAAGCATATGGATTAAAGGAGCTCATACAACAAATGGACCTAAGAGGTATCTACAGAACATTTCATGCAAATGCTGCAGAATATACATTCTTTTCAGCAGCACATGGAACATCCTCTAAAATAGATCATATATTAGGATGCAAAGCAAACCTTAACAAATCCAGGAAAACTGAAATAATTTCTTGCACTCTATCTGATCACAATGGGATTAAACTATAAATCAACAGTAAGAAAAGCTGTAGAGTATACACAAAATCATGGGAACTAAACAATACACTACTAAATGATGACTGGGCCAATGAAGAAAACAAGAAGGAAATAAAAATTCATAGAATCAAGCTAGGCATGGTGGCGCAAGCCTTTAATCCCAGCACTTGGGAGGCAGAGGTAGGAGAATCACCATGAGTTCAAGGCCATCCTGAGATGATATAGTGAATTCCAGGTTAGCCTGGGCTAGAGTGAGACACTATCTCGAAAAAAAAAAAATTTATAGAAGCAAATGATAATGAGAACACAACATACCAAAACCTTTGGGACACAATGAAGACAATTCTAAAAGGGAAATTTATAGCTTTAATTGCCTATATTAAGAAACTAGAAAGGTTGCAAGTAAATAACTTGATGTTTCTTCATGAGGCCTTGGAAAAAGAAGAACCGAGGTCCTTTGGGTTTGCAGGTAAGCGCCTTAACTGCTAAGCCATCTCTCCAGACCTACTGCAAGTTTTGACCTAAGTGCGTGTGCATTTTGAGGAGTGTACACCAGGATAAACCAACATGGATGGTGATAGTACAAAGCATAACTTTTCTCCCACCCCAGGCTTTGCCTGGTAACTCCTCATCCCTGATGCTCGTCTTCATCTCGGGAAATACTTCTGCCCTGAAGTCCTGCTCACAAACACGTGGCGCTTCACAGCCCACAGAGTACCTGATCATGGCTGTGAAGCAGGTGGCAGAGGTATTCCAGTTGTACATATGATGATGCTCGGGTGAGGGTTTATGAGACATGTGCAAAGTCACAGTTGGTTAGTGGAAAATCTGTATTTGAAATCAGTATATATATTCTTACATTTTATTTTTTTATTTGTGAGAAAGAGGCAGAGAGAGAGAGAGAGAGAGAGAGAGAGAGAAAAGAGGGAGAGAATGGGTGTGCCTGGGCATCCAGCAACTGCAAATGAACTCCAGATACATGTGCCACCTTGTGCATCTGGCTTATGAGGGTCCTAGGGAACTGAACCTGTGTCCTTTGGCTTAACTTCTAAGATATCTCTCCAGCTCGGCATATATTTTTAACCTACTCAGGAATAACATCTTATGTCCTACAGATGTGGAGGGCATCCCATTCTCCTCCATATGCACTGTAGATCAATAAATATGTGCTAAATGAATGAATTTTTATGGATTCCATTTTGAAGTTACATAAAAAATGCAGGTTAATTCAAATGGCTATATTTTAATTTTTAATTTTTAATTTTTTTGTTTTCTGCTCTTCTTTTTTCTTTTTTTATTTGCAAGCAGACAGAGAGATAGAAGAGAGGCAGAGAGAGAGAGAATGGGCATGCCAGGGCCTTTAGCCACTGCAAACGAACTCCAGATGCATGTGCCCCTTGTGCATCTGGCTTACATGGGTCCTGGAGAATTGAACCGGGATCCTTTGGCTTCGCAGGCAAACGCCTTAACCACTAAGCCATTTCTCCAGCCCTAATTTTTAATTTTTAAAAAATTTATTTTACTTATTGAGAGAGAGAGGGAGGGAGAATGGTGCACCAGGGCATCCAGCCACGGTAATTAAACTCCAGATGCATGAGCCACCTTGTGCATCTTGCTTACATGGGTACTGGGGAATCCAAACCTGGGTCCTCAGGTTTCACAGGCAAGCGCCTTAACCACTAAGCCATCTCTCCAGCCTTATTTTTTTATTTTTACATGAGACACAACTCAAATCAAAAACAATTCTGGAAATTGCTTTCAAGCTTATTGATCATGTGTAACTGCCTATGGACAGTCTAACTCAGCTCACTGTTCATCCACAAGGTGGCAGTGTTATTTTGAAAAAAAACAGAAACCTTCGTCTGAATTAAATTGTTCCCAAGGAGCAATGATGGTTCTCTCAGAGAGAACTCAAGGTATTTCCTTGTTTCTATGTTGATAAATCATATTCAAAGAACAGTTGCAGTCATTAGTAGATTCAGAAATATGTGAATAAACCTAACCAAAGCTGTATTAATTTATTTGAGAGAGGGCGGGAGAGAGAGAGACAGAGAAAGAGAGAGAGAGAGAGAGAGAGAAAGAGAGAAAGAGAGAGAGGAGAAAGAAAGAACAGGCATGTCCGGGCCTCTAGCTACTGCAAACAAACTCCAGACGCATGTGCCACCTTGTGCATCTGGCTTACGTGGGTCCTGGAGAATTGAACCTGGGTCCTTGGGCTTCACTGGCAAACAAGTGCCTTAACCACTAAGCAATCTCTCCAGTCCTCACTTTCTCCAAAGCTGTATTTAAATTCTAGATCAAACCCTTCAAAGTATAGAATACTAGAAGAAACCTGAACTGAATAACGTTGGGAAAATCTCAGATGCTGTGGGCATCAGCTTCCACACCTGTCAACTGGGCAAGTGTTATTCCCTTGCAAGATGTCTAGGGATGACACATGAATGACCTCACTGTGTATTTTGTTGTTTGAACAGAAAATCAGCTTGCCTTGCCCCAGCTGGGAGGTTTTTTTTCTTAGCTTACCTCATTACTCACTTGATGTGATGGTTAATCTTAGTTGTCAACTTGACAAGATTTAGAATCATCATGGAAACAAATCTCTGGGCATGTTTATGAGGGATGACGTTCCAAATTAGGTTAATTGAGGTGGAAGATCCACCTACATGTGATTGGCACCACACGGGCTGGGTATATTGTACTGCATAAAATAGTGGTTGAAGTGGTTGAGGGCTGGAGGGATGGCTTAGCAGTTAAGGAGTTTGCCTGCAAAGCCAAAGGACCCAGGTTTGATTCTCCAGGACCCACGTTAGCCAGATGCAAAAGGGGGAGCACACATCTGGAGTGGCTGGAGGCCCTGGCGCGGCCATTCTCTCTCTCTCTCTCTCTTTTCCTCTTTCTCTGTCAAATAAATAAATAAATAAATAAATAAATAAATAAATAAATAAATACTAAGCCAGGCATGGTGGCGCACGCCTTTAATCCCAGCACTCAGGAGGCAGAGGTAGGAGGATCACCATGCATTTGAGGCCACCTTGAGACTACAGAGTGAATTCCAGGTCAGCCTGAGCTAGAGTGAGACCCTACCTCAAAAGACCAAAAATAAAATGTAAAACAATAAAATGTAAAACAAAACAAAACAAAACATTCCTCGGTCTCTGTTTCCTGACTGCTGATGTCATGTAACCAGCCACCTCCTGCTTCTGCCCCCAATACCTTCTCTGCCATGATGGAAGCAAATAAACTCTTCCTTAAGTTGCTTTCGTCAGATGTTTGTCATAGCAGTGAGAAAAGTAGCTGATATACTTGGGTAAGAGTTAAATTAAAGTTTTTAAAATATTAATATGAAGGTTTTGTGTGTGTGTGTGTGTGTGTGTGTCAGGGGAGGGTGTGCGTCTATGTGTATGATGCTGGGGTTTGGACCAGAGCATCTGCTGAGTTATCTCCTCAGAGCTATGGTCAACTTTGAAAGATCATGCATAAGTCTGCTTTAAGAGTAAGTGTAAAGACAAACAAATTTGGAAAATTATAGTTAATAATAATGTCTAACACTAATATTAAGTTTCCTAAGAAACTTTTCACTGAGTTAAAGAGATGGCTCGGCGGTTAAAGGCACTTGCTTGCAAAGCCTGATGGCCTGTGTTTAATTCCCGAGTATGCACATAAAGCCAGGTTTACAAAGTAGTGCATGTGTCTGGAGTTCATTTACAGAGGGAGAAAGCCCTGGCGTACCCGTATTTTTTCTTTTTCTCTTTTCTCTCTGTCTCCCCTTCTCTTTCCATCTTTCTTAAATAAACAACTTAAAAGTAAAAAAAGAGAAACTTCTCACAAATATATGGGTATTAACTTATTTAATCTTTATAAACACTCCATAGGGCCAGGCCAGGCGTGGTGGCACACGCCTTTAATCCCAGTACTCGGGAGGCAGAGGTAGGGAGGATCGCCGAGAGTTCAAGGCCACCCTGAGAATGCAGAGTGAATTCCAGGTCAGCCTGAGCTAGAGTGAGACCCTACCTCAGAAAACAAAAACAAAACAAAAACAACAAAACTTCATAGGCAGGTAGTATTACAAAAATATCAGTGCATGCAAATACATATGCTATACTGTTTAACACAAGTAGAAACAAACCACAACATGTAACCATAAATGCAGAGGAAATGTAAACTATTTCTAAGAATACTTGGAAAAACTGGGCTGGAGAGATTGCTTAGTGGTTAAGGCATTTGCCTGCAAAGCCAAAGGACTGAGGTTTGATTCCTCAGGACCCACGTAAGCCAGATATCTGCACAAGGAGCAGTGGCTAGACGCCCTGGCATGCCCTTTCTCTCTCTGTCTCTCTTCTATCTCTATCTCTCTCTGCTTGCAAATAAATAAAAATTTTAAAAAATACTTGGAAAAACTTTGTACAAATATATTTAAGAAGCTGGATTACACAGATCCTTTTTTAAAGAAAAAGATAAAAATTGTGCTGAAGCTTTGTGTGGTGGTGCACACCTTTAATCCCAGCACTCAGGAAGCAGAGGTAGGAGGATCACTATGAGTTCCTGAGACTACATAGTGAATTCCAGTTCAGCTTGGTCTAGAGTGAAACTCTACCTCAAAAACAAAACAAAACAAACAAAAAAAAAAAAAGGAGAGAGAGAAATTGGGCTGGAAAGATGGCTTAGCAGTTAAGTCGCTTGCCTGCGAAGCCTAAGAACTCATGTTCGAATTTCCAGATGCACAGTGACGCAAATGGGTAACATTGCACATGCGCAAAAGGGAGTGCATGCATCTGGAGTTCATTTGCAGCAGCTGAAGGCCCTGGTATGCCCATTCTCTTTCTCTCTCAAAAAAGGAAAAATTAAAAAAGAAATATATAAAAATCAACTACTAGATCTCAAAGAAACAGGAAATTTAAATACACCACAGATGAGGGAAGCCATTTCTTTCATGGCCACATGCGTGAGAGACTGTGGACTCAAATGTTCCGTGAGTAATCCCATTGAGTCTGTTCTACAGCTTAGGAGAAAACTTCCAGCTTTTTTTTCCTGAAGACAGCAAGGCAATTACAAACCCAACGAGCCTGTTTTGGCAGATTGTATTACTTTTCAATGCATTTGTTTCATAGAGCAAATAGTTTTCCATGCACACAATCTCCATCTGACTTACCTTCAGGACCTGTGGTGCTCTCCTTCTGGCAGGGTTCATATCCTCACACCTCGTTGTGGTCAGGAATACATGTGTAATTTGCCTTACCTAGTGAAATCAGGGCAGAAGTGACTCATGGGATTGAAAAGAAGATGCTTAAAACCAAGTTCTCTTATCATTGCCATAAGGACCAGCCACCTGCTGGCTAAGCTGTTTTTTTTTTCACCCACCTCATCCCAGAGGGAAGATAGCAGCAGACCCAGATGGCCATATAGACCTTTGGAACCCTAAGTTATTAAACACTTGAGAATGCAGCATTGGCAAGCTTTCCATAACTATAACAAATACCCATGGTATCAATTGTTAAGATTATGGCTCATTTTGACTCATGGTTTCAGAGGTTCCAGTCCTTGATTCTTGGCCCTGTTGCCTCGGGGGCTTACAAGTATAGCCAAGCTGCTCATCTCTTGGTGGCTGGGAAGCTAGTCTAAAGAACCCTCGAGTGGGACATGGTGGAGCACGCCTTTAATCCCAGCATTTGGAGGCAGAGGTAGGAGGATTGCCATGAGTTCGAGGCCACCCTGAGACTACAGAGTGAATTCCAAGTCAGTCTGCACTAGAGCATGACATTACCAAAAAAAAAAAAAAAAAAAAAAAAAAAAAAAGAACCCTTGAACCCAAACAACATCCAGAAATCCCCAAGAAATGCAAGCCGTAAATGTTGCTTAGAGCCATTTAGACTGGCAGTGTCCCCAGATACTTGGAGGAAGGAAATTAAACCAATGCTAGTGCTCTCACTCCAGGCCTCAGAAAATGCTCGTGCAGTTTGTACCTTTTCCAGGGTTAGTATCTATAACAGACAGCTTCAGGTTCGCTGAGATGAACTTCCAGACCAGGCACAGTTATGGAGGAAGGGATATTATTTATTGAAGCTTACAGATCCAGGGGAAGTTCCAATAATGGCAGGTGAAGCGGCCTGCTCTCACAGGACCAGGCAAGAGAGAGAAAAACCACCAGCCACACAGCACAGCACACTTTAGGAACTCCGCCAGGCACTTTGCATATCTTTACAATGGAATCTCAAACCCCCATCACACCTTTAGATCTGCCCACTGACATAGCCTCCAGCAAGGTGGCTGCAAACTATAAACTAATAAAACACTGAATATATTGGGAGCCATATATTCAAACTACTACAGTATCCTTCAGCCAATGAGTGCATTTAATTTTCCCCCAAGTCTTTTCATGGTTTGGTAGATATCGGTTTTGTAAATCACTGGACTCAAGTCCATTGTATGGATGTACCACAGTTTATCCATTCATCTAGTGAGGGTTGTATCCATGTTTTGGCCAATGAATAAAGTTGTTATGAACGTTTGTGTGTGTACGTTTGTTTTTTTAAATCTCATTTAGAGAAGTAGCATGGGAGTGTCATTTCTGGCTGTGATGATCAGAGTGCATCTAGTTCTGTAAGAAATGGTCAAGCTCTCTTCCCGAGGGGCTGCACCGCCGCTCTGCATTCCCACGGCAGTGAATCAGAGCTCCTGTTCCTCATGGTTAACTTTTCAAGAGCTCTTTGTGTATCTTGGATACCAGCTCCTTCATGAGATATGTGTTTTGGAAAGATTTTCTCCTCGTCTGTGGCTTTTCTTTCTATTTACCTAACAATATCTTCCATAGAAGTGATGTTTTTCATTTTCATCAAGTTCAGCATCAATTTTTCCTCTCATAGGTTATACTTTTGATGTTACAACTGAAAGGTGATTGCCAAACCCAAGGTCACCTATGCTTTCTCCTTTGTTACTTTCTAGACTTTTTTTTTTTTTTTTTTTTTAGTTTAACATTTTAAATTTAGGTCTATGATTCATTTTGAGTTAAATTTTGTGAAGGTATTAGGCCCATGTTCATTTACAGATGCATGCACAGTTCACTTATTCCAGCATTACTCATTGAAAAGACTGTTTTCATAGCCCAGGAGCTGCCTTTACTTCTTATCAAAGTCCACATCCTTCTTTCAGTATCATCTTGTTCTGGCCTCATTGTAGTAAGGTTTGAAGTTATGTAGTGCCAAGTTCTTTGAGTTTTCTTCAGTTTTGCATTGGTATTAAGATCATTTTGCTTTGACAAATAAACTTGCCAGTAAGTTTATCAGAATCCACAATTTTTGTTTGTTTGTTTGGTTTTCAAGGTAGGATCAAACTCTAGCTCAGGCTGATCTGGAACTCACTATGTAGTCTCAGGGTGGCCTTGAACTCACAGTGATCCTCCTGCCTCTGCCTCCTGAGTGCTGGGACTAAAGGCTTGTGCCACCATGCCTGGCTCACAAATGGTATTTTAATTGGGGTTCCACTGAGTCTAGTGATTAAGTGGGGAAAAACTGATATCTTAACAATATTGAATCTGCCAAGGTACATAGAATCTCCCTGTTTATTTCTTTGATTTCCTTCATCAGAATTTTGTATTTTCCTTCGGATAGACCAGGTACATATTATGTAGAAGACTTATATACAATCAGTTTTGTACTAACATAAATGATGATATGTTCTTACTTTTAAATTCAAACTGCTTGTTGTTGCATTAACCTTGTATACCTTGCTCTAATTGTTCAAGTTTTTTAAAAATTTATTATTTTTATTTTAGAGAGAGTGAGACAGAGAGAGAGAGAGAGAATTGGCACATCAAGGCCTCAGCCACTGCAATCAAACTCCATATGCTTGCGCCACCTAGTGGGCATGTGTGACCTTGCACGTGTCTCACCTTTGTGCTTTGCTGATAATTCTCTGGAATTTTCTTCTTTTTTAAAAAAAATTATTTTTTATTTAATTATTTGAGAGAGAGACACACACAGAAATAGGCAGGTAGAGAGAAAGAGAGAGAGAGAGAGAGAGAGAGAGAGAGAATGGCCTCCAGCCATTGCAAACAAACTCCAGATATGTGCACCCCTTTGTGAGTCTGGCTTACATGGGTCCTGGGGAATTGAACTTGGGTCTTTTGGCTTTGCAGGCAAAACCTTAACTGCTAGGCCATCTCTCCAGCCCACATCTCTGGACTTTTCTAGTAGACTTTTTTTTTTTGGTTTTTCAAGGTAGGGTTTCACTCTGGTCCAGGCTGACCTGGAATTAACTATGTAGTCTCAGGGTGGCCTCGAACTCTCAGCGATCCTCCTACCTCTGCCTCCCGAGTGCTGGGATTAAAGGCGTGCGCCACCACGCCTGGCTCTAGTAGACTTTTGAGTCACCTGAAAGCAGAGACCATTTTATTTCTTCCTCTCCATCTTTATGCTTTTCATTTTCCTTTCTTTTCTTTTCTTTTCTTTTTTTTTGGTTTTTGCGAGGTAGGGTCTCACTCTGGCTCAGGCTGACCTGGAATTCACTATGTAGTCTCAGGGTGGCCTCGAACTCTCAGCGATCCTCCTACCTCTGCCTCCCGAGTGCTGGGATTAAAGGCGTGCGCCACCATGCCCGGCTTCATTTTCCTTTCTTATTGCATTATCAAGGGCTTCCAGTATGATGCTTGCAGTGGTTTGAATCAGATAGTCCCCATATACTCTTATGTTCGAATGCTGGATCCACAGCTGATGGCAACTGAATTGGAGCTTTCCTGGAGGAGGTATGTTGTTGGGGGTGGGCTTATTGGTGCTATAGCCAGCTTCCCCTTGCCAGTGTTGACTCCCTCTCCTGTAGCAGAGGTGATGTCCACCCTGTGTTCATGCCACCTTTCCCTCTCCATCACGGAGCTTCCCTTAGTGTCTATAAGCCAAAATAAACCCTTTCTTGCATAAGCTGCTTTTGGTTGGGTGCTTTGTGCCAGCAACGAGAAGGTAAGTACAACAATGCTAAGTTACTTGAATAGTGAGAATGGTTATTTTTGCTTCTTCCTGATCAGATCTGGAAAGGATTATAGGCGATGACCAAAGGGAATTTATCAGAGAACAAACACAAGCTTATATTGATCTTGTAAGCTGCACTTTTATTAAATGTTACTAGCTATTTTTAGCTGATTACTTAGGATTTTCTATATGTAAGAACATGCTTTGTGAAAGTAGAAATACTTTTTATTTTCCCCTTGTTGTACAGATGTCTTTTTTTGTTGTTGTTGTTTTTGAGGTAGGGTCTAACTCTACCACAGGCTAACCTGGAATTCACTCACGTAGTCTTAGGGTGACCTTGAACTCACAGCGATCCTACTACCTCTGCCTCCTGAGTGCTGGAATTAAAGGTGTGTGCCACCATGCCCAGCTTCAGATGTCTTTTCATTTTCATTATTATTATTATTGACAACTTCCTTAATTGCAGACAATATCCCATGGTACTTCCCTCCCTCCCCACTTTCCCGTTGAAACTGCACTCTCCATCATATCCCCTCCCCTCTCAGTCAGTATCTCTTTTATTTTGATGTCATGATCTTTTCCTCCTATTATGAGGGTCTTGTGTAGGTAGTGTCAGGCACTGTGAGGTTATGGATATCCAGGCCATTTTGTGTCTTGAGTCTGGCTTACATGGGTCCTGGGGAATTGAACTTGGGTCTTTTGGCTTTGCAGGCAAAACCTTAACTGCTAGGCCATCTCTCCAGCCCACATCTCTGGACTTTTCTAGTAGACTTTTTTTTTTTGGTTTTTCAAGGTAGGGTTTCACTCTGGTCCAGGCTGACCTGGAATTAACTATGTAGTCTCAGGGTGGCCTCGAACTCTCAGCGATCCTCCTACCTCTGCCTCCCGAGTGCTGGGATTAAAGGCGTGCGCCACCACGCCTGGCTCTAGTAGACTTTTGAGTCACCTGAAAGCAGAGACCATTTTATTTCTTCCTCTCCATCTTTATGCTTTTCATTTTCCTTTCTTTTCTTTTCTTTTCTTTTTTTTTTGGTTTTTGCGAGGTAGGGTCTCACTCTGGCTCAGGCTGACCTGGAATTCACTATGTAGTCTCAGGGTGGCCTCGAACTCTCAGCGATCCTCCTACCTCTGCCTCCCGAGTGCTGGGATTAAAGGCGTGCGCCACCATGCCCGGCTTCATTTTCCTTTCTTATTGCATTATCAAGGGCTTCCAGTATGATGCTTGCAGTGGTTTGAATCAGATAGTCCCCATATACTCTTATGTTCGGAATGCTGGATCCACAGCTGATGGCAACTGGAATTGGAGCTTTCCCTGGAGGAGGTATGTTGTTGGGGGTGGGCTTATTGGTGCTATAGCCAGCTTCCCCTTGCCAGTGTTTGACTCCCTCTCCTGTAGCAGAGGTGATGTCCACCCTGTGTTCATGCCACCTTTCCCCTCTCCATCACGGAGCTTCCCTTAGTGTCTATAAGCCAAAATAAACCCTTTCTTGCATAAGCTGCTTTTGGTTGGGTGCTTTGTGCCAGCAACGAGAAGGTAAGTACAACAATGCTAAGTTACTTGAATAGTGAGAATGGTTATTTTTGCTTCTTCCTGATCAGATCTGGAAAGGATTATAGGCGATGACCAAAGGGAATTTATCAGAGAACAAACACAAGCTTATATTGATCTTGTAAGCTGCACTTTTATTAAATGTTACTAGCTATTTTTAGCTGATTACTTAGGATTTTCTATATGTAAGAACATGCTTTGTGAAAGTAGAAATACTTTTTATTTTCCCCTTGTTGTACAGATGTCTTTTTGTTGTTGTTGTTTTTTGAGGTAGGGTCTAACTCTACCACAGGCTAACCTGGAATTCACTACGTAGTCTTAGGGTGACCTTGAACTCACAGCGATCCTACTACCTCTGCCTCCTGAGTGCTGGAATTAAAGGTGTGTGCCACCATGCCCAGCTTCAGATGTCTTTTCATTTTCATTATTATTATTATTATTGACAACTTCCTTAATTGCAGACAATATCCCATGGTACTTCCCTCCCTCCCCCCACTTTCCCCGTTGAAACTGCACTCTCCATCATATCCCCTCCCCCTCTCAGTCAGTATCTCTTTTATTTTGATGTCATGATCTTTTCCTCCTATTATGAGGGTCTTGTGTAGGTAGTGTCAGGCACTGTGAGGTTATGGATATCCAGGCCATTTTGTGTCTGGAGGAACATGTTGTAAGGAGTCCTACCCTTCCTTTGGCTCTTACATTCTTTCCACCATCAATTCCGCAATGGACCCTGAATCTTGGAATGTGTGATAGAGATGTTTCAGTGTTGAGCACTCCTCTGTCACTTTTCAGCACCATGATGCCTTCTGAGTC
Organism: Orientallactaga sibirica; assembly: GCA_036365145.1. Classification (NCBI taxonomy): domain Eukaryota; kingdom Metazoa; phylum Chordata; class Mammalia; order Rodentia; family Dipodidae; genus Orientallactaga; species Orientallactaga sibirica. Next base: position 29,273,753 of record JAEOAD010000007.1, read on the forward strand.
AGATGTATTTTTTTTAATGTGAGAGAGTGAGAGTGAGATCAAGAGCAAGAGAGAGAGAGAGAGAGAATTGGCACCCCGATGCCCCAGCCAGTGTAATCGAACTCTAGAAGCATGTGCCACCTTGTGTGTATGTGCGTCCTTGCACACTTGTGTCACCTTTTGTGTGTCTGTCTTACATGGAAACTGGAGAGTTGAACATGGGTCCTTAGGCTTTGCAGGCAAACACCTTAACCACCAAGCCACTGAGTAATGTAGGATTGGTCAGTCAGCTTATGGTTGGACATTACATTCATGGGATCGGTTCCTCTTGGTTATGATCTATAACACTGTGTATATTGCTAGTATTTAGTTGATTTTTTCAACTATATTAATAAGGGAGTTTGAGTTGTACTTTTCTTGTGATTGCTAAAATTTTAAATTATTTATTTGTGAGGAGAGAAAGGGTGGAGAGGATGTGCATGCCAGGGCCTCTTGCCTCTGCAAATGAACTCCAGCTGAATGCACTATTTTGTGCGTCTGGCTTTACATGGATACTGGGAAAATGAACCTGGGCCATCATGATTTGCAAGCAAGCATCTTTAACCACTGAACCATCTCTCCAGCCCTCTTGTGATGTCTTTTTTGGCTTTTGGCATCTAGATAATATGGAGAAGGTTGAATGCATAGGAAAGCATGACTTCTCTTCTTGATCATTTTCTTCAATTTTCCCTAGGTTTTGTTATGTTGTGAAGAAATTTGTTTAAGCCTGTGGCATAAGGTGTTTTAGCAGTGAGGAGCGTTTCTCCCTGGTCATTTTAGTCTGTTTCAGAAGGACAGATTACCAGTTGTAAAGCTGCCTGGTCTTACTGGGTCTGCTTGTCCACATTTGTCTTGGGGCTAGAAACAGAAGAGTCATCAAGAAGCACAAAGCTCCCAAATTAACAAGCTAGTTTGCCATAGTTCCTTAAATAAACTTTTTTTTTTTTTTTTTGGCTTTTCGAGATAGGGTTTCGCTCTAGCTCAGGCTGACCTGGAATTCACTATGTATTCTCAGGGTGGCCTTGAACTCATGGTGATCCTCTTATCTCTGCCTCTCAAGTGCTGGGATTAAAGGTGTGTGCCATCATGTCCATCCCATGCTAGTCCAATATCAATATTTATGGAAAATTTAATATCTATGCTTCCCACCAAAGACTAAAATTAGCCCTTTGAGTTTATATGCTATATATCCCACTCTCTTTAAAAAATTTTTTTATTGACAACTTCTTTAATTGTAGACAATATCCCATGGTACTTCCCTCCATCCCCCCACTTTCCCTTTGAAACTTTACTTTCCATCATATCACTCTCCGTTTTTTTTAATGTTAACCATTTTAAAGTAGCAAAGATAAGTTTGCAAAGTATGTAACTTCACTCCTTCACTCAATCCATTGTGCCAGTGTTTAAAAAATAAGAATTACAGCTGGAGAGATGGCTTAGCAGTTAAGGCTTGCCTGAAAACCTTAAGGACTCATGTTTGACTCTCCAGATCCTATGTAAGCCAGATGCACAAAGGTGAGGCAAGTGCAAGGTCACACATGCCCACTAGGTGGCTCAAGTGTCTGGAGTCTGATTGCAGTGGCTGATGCCCTGGCACACCAATTCGCTCTCTGTCTCTCTCTCAAATAAGAAATAAAAAAAGAAAGCAGGGTGCACGCCTTTAATCCCAGCACTCGGGAGAGGTAGGAAGATTACCGTGAGTTCAAGGCCACCCTGAGACTAATTAGTGAATTTCAGGTCAGCCTAGGCTAGAGTGAGACCCTACCTCAAAAATAAATAAATAAATAAAAATAAAAAAAAAAAAGAATTAAATGTAAGAGGTTAAGACAGGAGGATCACAAGTTCAAGGCTGGCCTGGGCTACATAGTAAGATTATATCTCAAAACAAAACAAAACAAAATAACAACAACAACAAAAAACTAAGGAAAAAGAATTAAGGATTTAATGGCTTCATGCTATCAAAAATACTTTTAAGTAGGGGCTAGAGAGATGGCTTAGTGGTTAAGGTTCTTGCCTGTGAAGCCCAAGAACCCTTTTATTTTTGGGTTTTTTTTTTTTTTTTCGAGGTAGTGTTTCACTGTAGCCCAGGTTGACCTGGAATTCACTATGTAGTCTCAGGATAGCCTCGAACTCATGGCAATCCTCCTACCTCTGCTTCCCAAGTGCTGGGGTTAAAGGCGTGCACCACCATGCCTGGCTCAGAATCCTTTTTTGACTCCCAAGATCCCATATAAGCCAGATGCATGCACAAGGTAGAATATATGTCTGGAGTTCAATTATAGTGGCTGGAAATCCTGGCATGCCAATTCTTACTCTTGCTCTCTCTCATAAACAAAACAAAACAAACAACAACAAAAAAACCCCTTTTAAGTGGAAAAATAGGAAAAATATTCCTGAATGCTGAGTCAGGAGAAGAAGGGTATAATAAATGGTAGTTTTTAGGCTTACTGTCTTACATTTTGTGATATCACAATATATTAGACTTTTTAAATTTTTTTTTTTTTGGTTTCTCGAGGTAGGGTCTTACTCTGACCCAGGCTGACCTGGAATTCACTATGTAGTTTCAGGGTGGCCTTGAACTCATGGTGATCCTCCTACTTCTGCCTCCCGAGTGCTGGGATTAAAGGCGTGCGCCACCATGCCCGGCTAAAACATTTTTTAAAAATAGTGCTATTTATTTGAGAGAGAGAGATAGAAAGCGGCAAAGAGAGAGAGAGAGAGAGAGAGAGAGAGAGAGAGAGAGAGAGAGGAAGGAAGAGAATGGGTGTGCCAAGGCCTTCAGCCATTGTAAACGAATTCCAGACGCATGGTTCACCCTGTGCAGCTGGCTTATGTGATCAGGCTTCATAGGCAAATGCCTTGACCACTAAGCCATGTCTTTGGCCCCATATTAGACTTTTATTGGGACAAAACCCTCAGGGGGACAATTTAAAGGAGGAAAGGTTTATTTGGCTCATGGCTTCCAAGAGCTCAGTCCAGGGTCACTTGGCTCTGCTCCTTCTGGGCCCCTGCGTGGTGAGACATAACATCATTGGCAGGGAGCGTGTGGTGGATGACAAAGTAGCTCGCTTCATGCTAGGCAAGAGGAAGAGAGACACAGAAGAAGGGGCCAGGGATAAAATATCTTTCCAGAACACCCCCCTTGCTCCGTTATTTATTTCCTCCAAACAAGTCCTGTATCCAGAAGTTTCTCCCGCCTCCCAGTAATGCGATCTAATCATGGATGCGTCAGTGGATTAATGCATTGTTTAGGTCAGCTCTCTCCTGAGCCAATCATCTGTCTGATGGCTCCTGGTTTATGCTCAGTGATTGGATTTGCTAGCTAGGGACGCAGCCTTCCAAATGTGAGTCTCCTAGGGACATTTCATAACCGAGCCACAACAGGGAGGAACTGAAGAAGTTTGGACTTTGTGATCGACCAGTAACTTCCCAGGGAAGATACTGTGTTATTTGTTGTAGACTTTTTCTTTGTTTAATAGTATTGACAACTTTTATTATTTTTAAAATTGTTTTAAATTATTTTACTTATTTTTGGAGAGAGACACAGAGAGAGACAGACGGAGAGGGAGAGGAAGACAGATAGAGAATGGGCGCGCCAGCAGTGTCTCAGCTGCTGTGAACGAAATCCAGATGTGTGCGCCCCCTTGTGGGCAAGTGCAGCATTGTGCCCTTGCGTCACTTTGCATCTGGCTAAAAGTGGGACCTGGAGATTGGAACCGTCGTTCTTAGGCTTAGCAGGCAGGCGCCTTAACCGCTAAGCCATCTCTCCAGCCTGACAACTTTTATTATGACAACTTCCATAATTATAGACAATAAGCCATGATAATTCCCTCCCCCTCACTTTCCCCTTCACAATTCCACTCTCCATCATATCCCCACACCCTCTCAATCAGTCTCTTTTATTTTGATGCCATCATCTTTTCCTCCTATTGTGACGGTCTTGTGTAGGTAGTGCCGGGTACTGAGAGGTCATGGATATCCAGGCCATTTTGTGAAGAGTTCATTGTAAGGAGTCCTACTCTTCCTTTGGCTTTTACATTCTTTCTGCCACCTCTTCCCCAATGGACCCTGAACTTTGGAAGGTGTGATAGAGATGTTTCAGTGCTGAGCACTCCTCTGTCATTCTTCTCAACACTATGGTGCCTTTTGAGTCACCCCAAAGGTCACTACCATCTGAAAAGAAAAGCTTCTCTAACCAAAAGTGAGAGTAGCAGTAATATATGGGCATAAACATTAAGAGGAGTATTTATTGGGCAGTTTGGTGAGCATAATATATGTATTCAGTCAGACGCCAGCAGGTGTTACACCCCTAGGACACATGACTTCCCCCATCATAGGTTTTTAGTATCAGGCATGTATTCTCTCCCATGGAGTGGGCTTCTAGTCCAATTAGAGAGCAGTTGGTTTCTCCCATAACAGACATGCCACTATTGAACCCGTTGGCTCATTTGGCCTGGCTAGCCAAACTTAAGACTTGCAGTGTTCACTGTTGTTTATCAACACTGATGACTTCTTTCATGCAGTGTAGCTTTTTCCAGCTTTCTGTCAGCTGGTCTACATGGAGAAGGTTTCCAGCTCAGCTTCAGCATGATTTCTCGGTGACTTTGCAGCCCAAGCATGTGGACTCATAGTATTTTTACTTATTTATTTACAAGCAGAGAGAGAATGTGTGTATGGGCACACCAAGGCTTCTTGCCACTACAAACAAACTTCTGAACTTCTGATGCATGTGCCACTTTGTGCATCTGGCTTTATGTGGAGACTGGGGACTCAAACTCGGGCTGGCTGGCTTTGTAAGCACGTGCCTTTAAGGGTCTGCAGAGCTATATCCCAGCCCCTTTTTCGTTTTCTTTAAGTCATGATGATGGGATGATTTTGAAGTCATTGCAAGGTGAGTCCACCAAATTCTTAAATAGCAATCTCAGATAACTGTTTGACCTTGCAAATAAAATACCATCTTGGAGAGGCTTGTGAGTTCTAGGCCAGCCTGGGCTATGTAGCAAGACCCTGGAGAAGGAGAAAGAGGAGAAGGACAACCAAAGTGGGGTTCTTGGCTTTTTATTTTATTTTAAATAAAAGCAATTATTACCTATGGCTATAATTTCATAACAAGATGAGAATGTTTACGCTGCTAATTTCTAAAATGTTTAATTTTAAAGTAGTTTACATCATGCAAGAAAGTATATTATACATATAGTGCTAATAAAATATTTTACCAGAAGGAAGGCCATGCAATCAGTTCAATTTTCTCATATTAAACAGGAACTAGGGGCCGTTTGGCAGCCAGGAACATTCATTTTTAATTAATTCTGCGTGTGTGTGATGTGCGGTGTATGTAAGTATGTGACCCTGAAACACCCTATGCACTTGTCGACATCAGGGTGCACTCACCTGGGATGGCTGCAGGCGAATATCCCGGGTCCCCTCTCCACTGTTCCTCTGCACTTCTCTTCTTACTTGAGCCAGAGTCTCTTATTAACCCCAGAGCTTGCCTTTTCATTTGTCTTTTTTTTGTTGTTGTTTGTTTGTTTGTTTTTTGAGGTAGGGTCTAGCCCAGGCTGACCTGGAATTCACTATGTAGTCACAGGCTGGCTTTGAACTCACAGCGATCCTCCTACCTGTGCCCCACAAGTTCTGGGATTAAAGACATGTGCCACCATGTCTGGCACTTTTTTTTTTTTTTTTTTTAATGAGTCCTGGCTATTCTCTGGTCTTCGCTCCTCACAGGACTGGGGCTATAGACATGCATGGTCATGCCCAGCTGCTTACGTGAATGCTGAAGATTGAACTTGAGTGGTCTCTCAGACTTCCTCAGGTCCTTATGCTTGCACAGGAAGTGCTCCTAACCACTGAGCAATCCCTCCAGCCCAATTTTAATTAATTAATTTTTTTGTTTTTGTTTTTTTGAGGTAGGGTCTCACTCTAGCCCAGGCTGACTTCGAACTCATGGTGATCCTCCTACCTCTGCCTCCTGAGTGCTGGGATTAAAGGTGTGTGTCACCACGCCCAGCTAATTAATTATTTTATATTTTTTTTTTTTTTTTTTTTTTTTTTTTTTTTTTTTTTTTTTTTTTGAGGTAGGGTCTTACTCTGGGCCAGGCTGACCTGGAATTAACTATGTAGTCTCAGAGTAGCCTTGAACTCATGGCGATCCTCCTACCTCTGCATCCCGAGTGCTGGGATTAAAGGTGTGTGCCACCACGCCCGGCTTATTTTTACTTTTATTTATTTATTTGAGAGAGAGAGAGAGAAAGACACACACACACACACACACACACACACACACAGAGAGAGAGAGAGAGAGAGAGATAAAGAGAGAGAGAGAGAAAATGAGAATGGGTGCATCAGGGCCTCTAGCTGCTGCAAATGAACTCCAGATGTATGAACCACCTTGTGCATCTGGCTTACAGGAGTCCTGGGGAATCAAATGTGGGTCCTTTGGCTTTGCAGGCAAGCACTTTAACTACTAAGCCATCTCTCCAGCCCTTAATTAATTTTTTTTTTTGATTTCTCGAGGAAGGGTCTCACTGTAGCCCAAGCTGACCTGGAATTCACTATGTAGTCTCTGGGCGGCCTTGAACTCACGGTGATCCTCCTACCTCTGCCTCCCGAGTGCTGGGCACCACGCTTGGCTCCTTAATTATTTTTTAAAACCATTTATTTAATTTATATATTTGATAGAAAGAGGCAGAGAGAGAGAGAAGATAATGGGCACACCAGGGCCTCCAGGCACTGCAAATGAACTTCAGATGCATGTGCCCCCTTGTGCATCTGGCTTACATGTGTCCTGGAGACTTGAACGGGGATCCTTTGGCTTTGCAGGCAAATGCCTTAACCACTAAACCATCTTCTCCAACCTCTTAATTAATTTTTTAATTTTTTATTTAAAAATTATTTATTTATTTATTTATTTATTTATGAGAGGGAGACAGAGAGAAAGAGGCAAATATATAGAGAGAATGGGCATGCCAGGGCCTCTAGCCACTACAAATGAACTCCGGACTTGTGCCCTCTTGTGCATCTGGCTTTACGTAGGTACTGGGGACATAGACCTCGTCCTTGAGGCTTTGCAGGCAAGCCCCTTAAACACTGAGCCATCTCTCCAGCCCCTTAATTAATTTTTTTATTGGCATACAAATAGTTAGGTTCATGATGTTGTTTTTCAAAAAATTTTTTTCTTAAATGTTTTAAATTTATCCTTTCTTTCTGTTTATTTTTTTAAAAGTTTTTTTTTTTGAGGTAGGGTTTCACTCTAGCCCAGTCTGATCTGGAATTCACTATGTAGTCTCAGGGTGGCCTCGAACTCACAATGATCCTCCTACCTCTGCCTCCTGAGTGCTGGGATTAAATGTATGCATCACCACACCCAGCTTTATCCATTTTGAGAGAGAAAGACAAAGAGAGGGACAGATAGAAAGAATGAGCATTCCAGGGCCTCCAGCCACTGAAAACAAACTCCAGACACGTGTCTCCTTTTGCATCTGGCTTACGTGGGTCTTGGGGAATTGAACCTGGGTCCTTAGGCTTCACAGGCAATGCTTTGACCACTAAGCCATCTCTCCAGTCCTCAAATAAATTTATGTTGCTTTTTAAAATGTTTTATTTATTTGAGAGAGAGAAAGAGGGAGAGAGAGAGAGGGAGAGATGGGGAGAAAATGGTTGCGCCAGGGCCTCCAGCCACTGCAAATGAACTCCAGATGCATGCGCCCCCTTGTGCATCTGGCTTACATGGGTCCTGGAGAGTTGAACCAGAATCTTTTGGTGTTTCAGGCAAATGCCTTAACTACTAAGCCATCTCTCCAGCCCATTATGTTGCTTTTTGTTCTTGTTGTTGTTGCTTTTCTCCCCATCTCCCTCCTTCTTGTAGCCCTTCTCCACCATGGCTGCTCTTCCACGTTCAGCCTGCATGTTTCTCTTTATCCTCCATCCTGCCATCTCATCACGTCTTGTTCCCTTCTCATAGTCTCCTAGGTAGGACAGAGGAACACGACTTTAATGTTCAGCTCAACCAATATTGACTTTTTTATATCAATACTTCAAATAGAAACATAGAGTAACTCATCGCTAGGTTTCTTTATTAACAGTCTAGGAGATAAGAGCCCAGGTCTCCTGTGTCTATCGGGGAAAAGCAGGGCACAGGACAAATTTTGAAGGGTAACTCAGTGGACAGGGGCTGACTGAGTAAGACAGAAGCCATGAGGAGCCAGGGAGCCCATCAGCCTCACCTGGCACCCAGCAAAAATAAATGTTTGCTGCTTGAAAGTTGAATGATGAGGAGCAAATGTCAGACTTGAGGTGGGAGTGAGCAGGGTTGTGAGAGGTTGGGAGTGAGCAGGTTTGTGAGAGGTTGGGAGTGAGCAGGATTGTGAGAGGTTGGGAGTGAGCAGGGCTGTGAGAGGTTGAGAGTGAGCAGGGTTGTGAGAGGTTGGGAGTGAGCAGGATTGTGAGAGGTTGGGAGTGAGCAGGGTTGTGAGCGGTTGGGAGTGAGCAGGGCTGTGAGAGGTTGGGAGTGAGCAGGGTTGTGAGAGGTTGGGAGTGAGCAGGGCTGTGAGAGGTTGGGGGTGAGCAGGGCTGTGAGAGGTTGGGAGTGAGCAGGGCTGTGAGAGGTTGGTGCTTGTAATACCTAGTCTGAACTAGGAGGAAGGCCTTTCCTCTCGAGATCTAGACAAAACTCAGAACTTTCCAGATGGCTTTAGAAACTTTGAGTTGGATTTGTTTGTTTGTTTGTTTGTTTGTTTGTTTCTTTTGAGGTCTCAATGTAGCTTAGGCTGACCTGGAACTCACCCTGTAGTCCCAGGCTGGCCTCGAACTCACAGTGATTCTCCTAACTCTGCCTCCTCAATGCTGGGATTCAAGGCGTGTGCCACCAAGCCAGCCTTGTATTTTAGTTTTATTTCAAAATCATCTTGTATTTATGGAAAAGTTCCAAGAATAGAGAGGCTTCGGCCAGCCTTTTCCTCATGTTAACAACTTATATAACTACGGCATGGCACTGAAGACCAGGAAATCCACAGTGGCACAATGCCATTCATTAAGACACACCGGTTTTACCCGTCTCCTCCACGCTAAGCTAAGATGCAGGCCAGCACCCTTCATGGCCTTGGGTGGATGCGCCTCCTCAGAGCTGTAAAATGGAATGGCTCTTCAGTCACGCCTCCTTTTCCAGGACGTGTAACTTTGGCAGCTATTTTGTACAGTGCTTGTCGGTTTGGGTTTGCCTGGTGTTTTCTCATGATGAGATTTAGCTTGTGGGTTTTAGGCAAGAATTCCACACTAGTGACAGTATGTGTCTCTCAGAGTATCATACCAGAGCTAGCTGATGCCTGTTGTCATTTTGTTAATTTTGACCACTTAGCTAAAGGCCAGGTTTCTCCACCATTCTTATTTTTCCCTGTGTAATTGAGAAATATCTAAGGTGTGTGTGTGTGGGGGCATATCTGAAAGTATGCAAATGTCCTATTTATATTTTCACCACTAATTTTAGCACCTTCAGCAACTGTTATGGTGGACTTCAGATGAGGAGTCTCAGTCCTTCATTCCCCAGAATTCTTTCTAGGAAGCAAGTACCTTTAACCACTGAGCCATCTTTCCAGTCCTGTGGTTTCTTTTGGTTTCAGTCTTATAGTATCAAAAGCTTTCTAGTTATTTGCGTTAGTTTTTTCCTCCACCGCTCCTTCAGTGTAGCTTTTCTATTTATTTGTAATGTGGTTCTTTTCTTCTGTAACTATATTCCATTTGGGGTTCTCTCCATATCCTGGTTGTATTTAGTTAAAAAATTTTTTTGTTTGTTTTCTTGAGGTAGGGTCTCACTCTAGCCCAGGATGACCTGAAATTCACTTTGTAGTGTCAGGGTGGCTTTAAACTCACAGTACTCTTCCAACCTCTGCCTCCTGAGTGTTGGGATTAAAGGCGTGTTCCACCATGCCGGGCTGTAGTATCATTTTAATTTTAAACTTTAAATTATGATTCAGTTTTAACATTTTTATATATTTGTGGGACATTTTTATACCTTTAATACCTTTCCTTGGGCTTTAAAAAAATATATATATATTTTTGGTTTTGCAAGGTAGGGTCTCACTCTGGTCCAGGCTGACCTGGAATTCACTATGTAGTCTCAGGGTGGCCTCGAACTCTCGGTGATCCTCCTACCTCTGCCTCCCGAGTGCTGGGATTAAAGGCGTGCGCCACCACGCCCGGCTTTAAAAATATTTTTATTGATTTATTTGCAAGGGGAGAGAGGAAGAGAGACAGAAGATGAATGAGAGAGAGGAAAAGGGAACATCAGAGCCTCTTGCTGCTGTAAATGAACTCCAGGTACATGCAGCAATTTGTGCATCTGGCTTTACATGGGTAATGGGGAATTGGATTTGGGCCATTAGGTTTTGGAAGCAAGTGCCTTTAACCACTGAACAATCTCTCTAGCTCTATTGGTAGGCTTTTAAATGTTCTTTATATATGAGGGATATTAGCCTTTTCTTTTCCTCATTGCAAATATTTCCCTCCGATTGTTTGGCTTGCTTGCTTTCTCTTTCTTTCTTTCTTTCTTTCTTTCTTTCTTTCTTTCTTTCTTTCTTTCTTTCTTTCTTTCTTTCTTTTTGTGGTTTTTGGAGGTAGAATCTCAGTCTAGCTCAGGCTGACCTGGAATTCACTATGTAGTCTCAGGGTGGCTTTGAATTCACGGTGATCCTCCTACCTCTGCCTCCCGAGTCCTGGGATTAAAGGCGTGCACCACCACATCCTGCTTTGTTTGGCTTTCTTTCAACATTTGTTTGATATGTTTTTATCATAGTGTTTATTTTTATGTATCTAAATTTGTCAGTCTTTTCTTTTAGACTTTGAGTCATAGTTAGACTTAAGAGTCAAAATTCAGCATCAAGATTAATCTGTAAATATTAGTTTAAAACTCTGAATATGAGCTAGGGAGATGGCTCAGTGGTTAAATGTGTTTTCCTGCAAAGCATGCTGGTCTGGGCTCTATTTCCCAGTACCCTCATAAAGTCAGATGCACAAAGGGGTTCATGCATCTGGAGTTCATTTGCAGTGGCAAAAGGCCTGGGTACTCTCATTCTTTCTCCACCCCAAAATAAGAAATATTAAGCCAGGTGTGGTGATGCATGCCTTTAGTCCCAGCATTTGGGAGGCAGAGGCAGATGGATCACCGTGAGTTCAAGGCCACCCTGAGACTACATAGTGAATTCCAGGCCAGTTGGGCTAGAGCATGACCCTACCTTGAACCACCCCCTGCAAAATATTTAAAAAAAAAAAAAAAAAAAAAGCAATGTTTCATTAAGAAAATGTCTTCCTCAAGTGCCAATTTTCATGGTTGCCTTTAAACAAATATTTTCAAGGCAATGATGCCCAAACAAGCCTAGCTTAAGTTTAACACAAAGGAAGCACCGTATTTTAAGTTATATGTTCTGTTGACTAATGACTGCACCCAGCGTATTTAGGAAATGGGTGGGTTTGGTTACAGATGAATAATATTGCCTGAATTAAGCTTGATATTTCCAGAAAGTTTGTCAATGTCCTTTTGTGTAAAATGAGTGATTAGGGGTTGTAGAATGGCTCAGAGGTTAAAAGCACTTGCTTGCAAGGCCTGATTGCCCAGGTTCAATTCCTTAGTACCTACATAAAGCAAGATGCACAAAGTGACCCATGTATCTGGAGCTTGTTCGCAGTGCTAGGAGGTCTTAGTGTACACACACACACACACACACACTCTCTCTCTCTCTCTTTATCTCTCTCTCTTAAATTTAGATTCTACTTATGAGAGAAACATCTGGTATTTGTCTTTCTGGGACTGACTCCATGTCTTTTCATGAAAATGTCATGATTTCAATTTTATTTATGACTAAAAAAAATTCCACTGTGTATAAGTGCCACTTTAAAAATCCATTTATCTGAGCCGGGCATGGTGGTACACAACTTTAATTCCAGCACTCGGGAGGCAGAGGTAGGAGGATTGTGAGTTCAAGGCCACCATGAGACTACATAGTGAATTCCAGGTCAGCCTGGACCAGAGTGAAATCCTACTTGGGAAAACCAAAAAAACAAAACAAAACAAAACAAAACAAACAAACAAACAAACAAAAAACCAAAATCCCCACAAACAAACAAACAAATCCATTTATCTGATAATAATCTTTGGAATTAAATATCTAAGGGAATACAGCTGATTGGAAGAAGCAGATCCCATTTCTAGTACAGGTGCAAGAGAGCCAAGAAAGTAAGGCCTTTACTTTCATTGGGGAAGTAGATTTCAAAGGTGGGATATTTCCAAACCTGGGGAGTTTGTCCAAAAGGCCATGCACAGAGGGGGAAAAAATACAACAAAAAGCAAAGGAAAGTGCATAGTATGATCAAAGCACAGATGGGAGCCAGTGACTCCAGCTAGGAAATTAAGCATCAGGCCTCAGAAGACACGTGGCTCAAGGTATCTGGGGTAGAGAGACACAGAGAGACATTGACAGGAAGGGCTGTGAACTGCGGGCCTGCCTGCAAAGCTTCTTTCTGGAAACAGTGCTTCCTTACTGCTTCCTGTTTCAACACAGTATCATCTTTCAATCTGAGGCCACGGGATGCTAATTTAATAAAACAAATTGCTCCATTAATAATGAGATTTAAACATTTGTTTGCTATGGTGTCCACGAAATGCAGGTGATTAGCCAAAAAACCTTGAAAAGTAAACAAGGTGGGACTGAGCAAATGTGTGTTACTTTGGGGTGACGGTTTGAGCTTTTCTGAGACTCTCAAGTGGGTTTGAGACTGCTCTCTTTCTCCCTGTTGAACCCTTAATGCAGACCATTCCTTTGTACTTACTCAAACCGAAGATGTTGGGGTTGGTAGCATTTATAGGGCAGGACAGGAAAAAAAAGCCTTCATGCCAGTCCATCGCTTTAGCTGGAGACAAACATGCCCACACAATGGGCAAACGACACCATGTCTCCTTTTCCTGTTGCCAAGGGTGCAGATTTGGATCAACATTGTACCGTGGGGCATGTTTAACTCATGGAGAAACAATTACACTTTGATGCCAAGAGAAAGGCAAATATGTGTTTGGTATGAGTAATGGTCCTTTCGCACTTGGGGCCTTAATCTCGCCGTGTGATGTTTCCTCGTTAAGGTTTATACAATTTGTCAGGCAGTCAGTCAGCATCGAGGGGAAAGGCATGCTGCTGTATGTTAAGGGCTTTATAGAAGGCCATTCCTGTTCTTCCTCAAATGCTTCTCACGGATTTCTTATTGCAGCTTATGTTGGATGCAATGTTTCCTTGTCACAAAGGAGTCGTTTGAAGACTTTATCTCAGCATTTGTTTGCTAAGTCATTTTAGTGGCACATTTTAACAATGCCCCAATAACTTGCAAAACAAATAGATACTGAGCTGTATCAGTGTGGGTGTAAGAGTGATGGTGAGTGAGACTTGGTTATCGTGTGTTTAATGATCCCTTTTATTTGCTTTTGTTTTATTGTTTTGCAGTGCTGGGAATTGAATCCGGGCCTCATACACGCTAGGCAAGTACCCCTTAGTTGCACTCCAGCCCCTGTATCTAAAAACTCTGAAGCATTTCGCCATTGTTCTAAGAGAAAAATAGAAAATAGTTATAAGTGTTGGTAATAGAAATAATGTGATTTATAAAGTAAAATGTAAAGTCTTCTAGAGGGAGGAGGACACATGTGGGTATTTATCCCTTCTAGCATTGGTTTGGGATCCTCTTGGCCACCACGCCTGGCTTTGTTCACCTCCTTTTTTTTTTTGGTTTTTTCAAGGTAGGGTCTCACTCTAGCCCAGGCTGACCTGGAATTCACTATGTAGTCTCAGGGTGGCCCCGAACTCTTGGTGATCCTCCTACCTCTGCCTCCCAAGTGCTGGGATTAAAGGCGTGTGCCACCACGCTCTGTTCACCTCCTTTTTGTGTGTCCCATTTTATGAGACAAGGAGGAGAAGATTCCTATCTGTGCGACCTTTTATGTTGAAGACAACTGTGAAGGGTTTGGATATGTCACATGTCTGGCTTTTGGAGCCTTCATCCAGACCCTCCGGGGACTCTATTTCTCTGATATGGCAAGTCCAGGGTAGGATGGGATGGAGAGAATTTAAGGATGGCAAGGCTTTTCTGGTAGAAAAGTTGGTGTCTGAATGGTAGCATATCTTTTCCATTTTAATGAAGACTGTTATGTCTCTTACCGCTCAGCTGTTTAAAAAAAAAAAGAATGTCAGTCTATCAGGACAAGGGTTGAAAGGGAAAATAGCAGAGGTTTCAAAGAATATGAGTCTGTGGTTTGAAGAGATAAAGTCTAACACAAGGGTCCATTGGAAGATGATCCCTCTTGCCCCAGACGGTAGAGACAATGACTAAGACTCTTCTTTATTCAGTGACAGATGGAGGGATCATTAAAGCCAGCATTGCTTATCCAACAGTTAAACAAACAGCCAAATTCTTTGTCCTCACCCTAGGGAACACTCAGTTGAGGGAGACAGAGGCAGCAACAGGCTATAGGGATGCTTCCTGGTGATCAAGGAAGGCACAGAGCAGGGGTATAGTGTAGTCAATGGCACCCATGCCCAGATGGGCATGGGTGGTGGGATGTGGGGGAATGTCTTCTAGAACCAAGGCTTGGGGGCTGGCAGTAAACTATTGAGCTCTGTGGGCTGGAGAGTTAAGACCACTTCCTGTACAAGTATGAGTGAGGGCCTGAGAGACCATTAGAGTTTAATCCCCAGGACCTACATAAACAGTTGGGAGTGGCCACGTGTGTCCATAACCCCAGTCCCATAGGAAAGCAGAGGCACAAGAATTGCTGGAGCTCACACAGGGGAGGGGCGGTGGTCTCTGGCATCAATGAGGCTTAAATCGGAATCAGCTGAAGAGCAACGGAAGGGACACACACCTCATGGTGTACCTTGACCACTGCAGGTGAATGCAACCCTCCACAGGCAAACACACGGCGTACTGCATCAGCACATACATGTGCATACACCACACCACCTCCCCTCCACATAAATAAAGAAAGCACCGCGATCGCCCATTTGTTTTTAGAATTGCTGCCACTGAGCAGGGAGGTGGGAGAGCTAGAATTGGCAGCAAAGCCAGACCGATCAGTAAAGCACAAGGTTAGACCATTACAGAAAATGACTCAAGAGCTGATGTAAACTTCACAACGGGAGGCCTCACAGAGCTGTGGTTAGGGAGGACTGAGTCAAACTGTGGGCTTCACCAGTTACTCCTTGCTTCCCTGATTAACTAGGAAACACTAAGAGTGTCGTGGGAAGGATTAAGTGAGGTAAGAGTTTAGAACAGCCCCTGGCATACGTGATTCTAAAGCTGTGATCCATGGGAGTCCTTGCAGGATTGGATCATGCTGGGTGCCTCTCAAGGACAGAAGGGGGGGGGAGGCAATTAATAGGATTACCTGGAGAGTTTTTTTCCAGGATACACCTGGAACTGCTGACTCACTGTCCCCAGAGTGAGGTCCAGTCATGCATAATGGGAAACGGCTTCTGAGGGAAATGTCTGCCAGGGCCCCTGGCCTGCAGAACCACCTTGGCTCTGTGTAATAGCTGGTTTAGAGGACTGTGGCCCAGGTGCATGCTAAGTACATCAGGCTACTGTGCAGTTTTCCTGAACACAGAGACAAAACTGGTTGCTTTGGCTCACTGCAGCTTGATGTTATTGTTGTTCGTATGTCATAGACAGGGAGAGGCTAAAAGGTAAAAGGTCAGGAATGCTAGCAGCATGGTGCCTTGGGATTAGGAATGTGACTTGGGCAAGGTGAGTGATGACTTTAAAAAATAGTTTCTTTCTTTCTTTCTTTCTTTCTTTCTTTCTTTCTTTCTTTCTTTCTTTCTTTCTTTCTTTCTTTCTATTTAGTTTAGAGCAACAGACAGAGAAAGAGGCAGATAGATAGAGAATGGGCGTGCCAGGGCCTCCAACCACTGCAAACAAACTCCAGATGCATGCACCACTTTGTGCATCTGGCTTACGTGGGTACTGGAGAATCGAGCCTTGAACCAGGGTCCTTAGGCTTCATAGGCAAGCACTTAACAGCTAAGCCATCTCTCCAGCCCCCAAAATATTTTATTAATTTAGTTGAGAGAGTGAGAGATAAGGAGGAAGAGAGACAGAGAGAGAGAAAAAGGAAGGAAGGAAGGAAGGAAGGAAGGAAGGGAGGGAGGAAGGAAGAGAATGGGCATGCCAGGGCCTCCAGCCACTGCAAACAAACTCCAGATGAGTACGCTACTTTGTGCATCTGTCTTTACATGGGTACTGGGAAATCAAACTCAGGTCCTTAGGCTTTGCTGGCAAGCTCATTAACCGCTAAGCCATCTCTCCAGCCCATGAGTGATGGTTTTTTCAGCAGCTATGGAAGACATGGGCTGCATGGCTATGTGCGGGTGGACTCCCAGGAGGAGGGGACACATGAAGTCAGTGGTCAGGCCTGAATTCATCTCCATACTTGCTACCAAAAAGACCATCCTTTGTGGGCATTTGCCTCTACTGCGAACACTCTGACCACAGAGCATCCAAAGGAAGCATACATATTAAGCCCTGACACACGAAAACAGAAGGGACTCAACAATGCCGCCTATTATCTTGTAATCGCCAATGCCTTACAGGGAGACTTCTGCAATGTCACTCAGCAACCTTGGTGGTGCTGCAATTCCTATAGCTGTCCACCTGGCTCTGGGGTACAGCGATGGGTGGTAGCATTCCCTCCCCGCTGCACTGGCTGCTGCCTCTGAGGTCTCTCCTGGAGGACTTTCAGGTGACCTTCATGGGTTCCTAAATAGGCAAAGCAAGAATAACACTTATCCTTAACAACCCCCTATCCAGCAGGGACAGTGGAGCAATATATAAAGGCTGCCATTTCTGGAGTTCCTGCTAAGTACCAGGTTCCAGTCTTCACTGCAGTCTCAAGCAGGCCTCTAAGACTTCCATGGTGGACTTCCTGTTAAGAGTGAGGGAAGCCGGGTGTGGTGGCCTTTACTCCTTGCACTTGGGAGGCAGAGGTAGGGGGATTGCCAAGAGTTCGAGGCCACCCTGAGACTACCTAGTGAATTCCAGGTCAGCCTGGGCTACAGAGACACCCTACCTCGAAAAAACAAAACAAAACAAAACAAAACAAAACAAAACAAAACAAAACAAAACAAAACAAAACAAAACAAAAAAAAAAAAGAGTGAGGGAAGTTAGCCAGGTGTGGTAGTGCACACCTTTAATTCCAGCACTCAGGAGGCAGAGGTAGGAGGATCGCAGTGAGTTCAAGGCCACCCTGAGACTACATAGTGAATTCCAGGTCAGCCTGGACCAGAGTGAGACCCTACCTCGAAAAACAAAAACAAACAAACAAACAAAAGAGTGAGGGAAGTTACGTCACTGGTTGAAGGAGCATAGTCAGCTAGCAGAAAGGCAGGTCTGTGTAGTGGCAGAGCCCATGCTGTCTTCTCTACTCAACCACATTGCCCCCAAATCCGCACAACAGTAGACACCCAAGTGTAGGCATCAGGATTTAGAATGACGTCTTCGACGTGCTCTTGGCATATGGATGAGACAGGACCGAAGCTGATTTTGTCAGCCTACACAAACACGGTAGTGTAAGGGAGAGGTAGCTAGGTGGGGGTCAAAGGCTTCTCTGGAGGACTACAGAAGATTGAAAATGGGGGAAAAGACCTGGACGTGGTGGCACATGCTTTTAATCCCAGCACGTGGGAGGCAGAGGTAGGAGGATCACTGTGAGTTCAAGGCCACCCTGAGACTACATAGTGAATTCCAGGTCAGCCTTGGTTAGAGGGAGACCCTACCTTGAAAAACCAACAACAACAACAAAGGAAAATGGGCGAAAAGATCAGGACCTCTGCTTTTAATTAGTTAATTAATTAATTAATTAATGTGTGTACATGCCCATGCCATTGTGTGTGTTTAGAGGTCAGAGGACAACTTTGAGGTGTCTGTGCTCCACCTTCTCTGAGAAGAGAGTCTCTTGCCACTGTAAAGAATGCCACTGCCAGACTGCAAAGAAATGACAGACTCGTTGGCCCTTCCGCCTAGCTGTGTGTTGTGACAGATGCATGCGCCACTTTGCATCGAGCTTTAAGTCAGTGCTGGGGAATTGAATGTGCGTTGGTAAGCTTTGCAAGCACTTTAACCACTGAACAATCTTCCCAACTCTATGAGTTTGAGATAGAGAGGGAGGGAGAGAGAGAAAGAGAGAGAGAAGAAAAGGCAGATCGAGAATGGGCACACCATGGCCTCCAGCCACTGCAAACAAACTCCAGATGCATGGGCCACTTCGTGCATCTGGCTTATGTGGGTACTGGGGAATCGAACTTGGGTCCTTAGGCTTTGCAGGCAATCGCCTTAACAGCTAAGCCATCTCTCCAGCCCTGCCCAGTAATTTTTTTTTCAAGGTAGAGTTTCACTGTAGCCCAGGCTGACCTGGAATTCACTATATAGTCTCAGGGTGGCCTTGAACTCACAGCGATCCTCCTACCTCTACCTCCCAAGTGTTGAGATTAAAGGCATGCGCCACCATGCCCGGCCTGCCCAGTATCTTTGACATCTTGGCTATGATGTATCATAGAGAGGGTCTCTGGTCATGTCTGTTTAGGGTTCTAAGTGCCTCTTGTATTTAAATGCTCATTTCTTCCTCTAGGTTTGGTAAAATTTCTGCTGTGATTTCATTGAATAAATTGTCTCTGTCTCTAGTCTGCCACAATTTCATTGAATACATTGCCTCAGCTCCTCCTTCTACCCTGTGGATTGTTAGGTTTGGTCTCTGGCACATATCCTAAAGTTCTTACAAATTTTAGCCATTCTCATTGCTTGCTTTTCTTTACTATGTCTGAATGTATTATTGTTCTGACCTCGTCTCCATCTCTGAAATTCATTCTGCTTGGTTGTTTATATCCTGAACTGATTTCCTTACTTAATTTATCTGCTTTTCTGAATTCTCTATGTGGTCATTAATCCTTTTTAGTTTTCTTTTTTTTTAATTTTTTTTTTTTTTTTTGAGAGAGACACAGAGAGAGACAGAGAGAGAGGGAGAGGAAGACAGATAGAGATGGGCGCGACAGCAGTCTCTCAGCTGCTGCAAATGAAATCCAGATGTGTGCTCCCCCTTGTGGTCAAGTGCGGCATTGCACCCTTGTGTCACTGCATCTGACTAAACGTGGGACCTGGAGATTGGAACCGCTGTTGGAACTGGTGTTCTTAGGCTTAGGAGGCCGTCTTAACCGCTAAGCCATCTCTCCAGCCCTAGTTTTCTTTTTTAAAAAATTTTATTTATTTACAAGCAGGGAGAGAGAGCAAGAGATAGAAGAGAGACAGAGAGAAAGTGGACACGCCAGGGCTTTCAGCCACTGCAAATGAACTCCAGATGCATGTGCCCTATGTGCATCTGGCTTATGTGGGTCTTGGGGAATCGAACCTGGGTCCTTTGGCTTCGCAGGCAAACGCCTTAACCACTAAGCCATTTCTCCAGTTCCATTGATCCTTTTTAAAAGTATGGTTCTGAGGCTGGGTGTGGTGGTGCATGCAATTAATCTCAGCACTTGGGAGGCAGAGGTAGGAGGATAGCTGTGAATTCGAGGGCAGTCTGAGATGACATAGTGAATTTCAGATCAGCCTGGACCAGAGTGAGAAGACGAAAAAAAAAAAAAAAAAAAAAAAAAAAAAAAAAAAAAAAAAAAAAAAAGTATGGTTCTGAGGCTGGGTGTGGTGGTGCATGCAATTAATCTCAGCACTTGGGAGGCAGAGGTAGGAGGATAGCTGTGAATTCGAGGGCAGTCTGAGAAAAAATTTCAATCAAAAAAAGCAAGACCCTACCAAAAAAAAAAAAAAAAAAAAAAAAAAAAAAAAAAAAAAAAAAAAAAAAAAAGGATGGTTCTGAATTCTCTGTCTGGCATTTCAGTTGTTCATTTTTGTGGTTTCTAGTATTGAGAAAATGTGAGCTTATGGAGGAGCCGTAGTGCCTTGTCTCATTTATGTGTGTGTGTTTATTGTATTTTGTGTATCTATTGAGCTGGATGTATTTTCCAGTTTTAATTATTATATTTTAAAAATATTTTATTTTTATTTATGAGAGAGAGAGAGAGAGAGAGAGAGAGAGAGAGAGAGAGAGAATGAATGGATGTGCCAGGGCTTCCAGCCACCACAAATGAACTCCAGATACATGTGCCACTGTATGCATGTGGCTTACATGGGTCCTGGGAATTGAACCTGAATCCTTTGGCTTTGCTGGCAAGTGCCTTAACGGCTAAGCCATCTCTCCAGCCCCAGCCCCAGTCCCAGTTTTTATTTACCTCCCACTTGAAGAAAAGAATTTATGTGAGCCCTGCTGGTGAGCTGTTTTCACTTGGAATTGTGTTCCCCATTACAACTTAGGGGGGAAGCAGATTGTAATAAGAGATAATAGTTTGATAATGATACAGAACAGGAGCAAAGCAGCTTTTTTTTTGGTAATAGGCGGTCATCCAGGGACAGAGGCCCAAGGAGAACATGGATGTCTCCTTTCCTGCCTTGGCAGGACTAGAACCTGTGTCTGATCCAGTCTTACTCAAGATGGCAACCAACAACAATCCAGTGGTGCTTTCTGCCTCTTCTTCAAACCTCCCCAGGCTTAGCATACTTCTTGTCGGCTGGTCCCTCCCGAGTCAACCTTTTGAGTCCGGCAACCAGTGAGGTCTCTGTCTTCCACACCTGAGTCTGATGACGAGGCTCACCCTAATTGGATGTTTGATCCAGAAACGGGCTTTGGTATGTGTGCGTAAATCTCTTTTTCCCCTGGATCCATCTTGGCACATGTATGTATATCTTTTGGTCAAATCTCCCCCTTCCCAGTCTTACTGAGAAGGAGGGGAGGATTTCTTTTGTCCAGGCACTCTCCTGCTTTGTTTCTGGGTGCTTTCTTTAAGCTCTGAGTCCTTTACTCTTTCGGAATCTTCTCTGACCTTCTATGTGAGGGCGGATCTTTTCACGTGGGCTCTCCTGCTTTGCCTTCCAAGTCTGTGTGTCCCTTCTGCAGAGCCTTCCGTCCCAGAGATGTGCAGGGAGGTTTACTCCATCTCCCTCTTTTGGCTTGGTCTTCCCTGCCAGCCTTCCCTCTCAAACCCAACTCTCCCTAAAATAAACCTTATAATTCATAATTTACCCTTCTCTGAGTGTGCATTTTCAATTCTTTGCTAACTTGGACAAGGACCAAAAAGTTTGGGTCCATGGCATAGGATCTCCCATACTTTTATGGAATCGAATCCCTCCCTGGACCCCAAATCATGCATTAATAGCAGCCCTGATGTTAACTTTCAGTGGAAGACACTTTTGTACTTCATTTGTGTCCCCACTAAGATTCAGGTATAGCAGGTTTAGGGTAATGATTGGGGAAATGTATTTTATAGTTAAAAAAATTATTTATGTGTGTGTGTGTGTGTCCTGGCACAGTGGGTCCTCTTGCTAATGCAAATGAACACCAGATGCTTGTATGACTTTTTTGCATCCAGTTTTCATGGGTGGCATGGGAATTCAACCTGGCCTGGCCAGTTTTATAAGCAAGTGCCTTTAACTGCTAAGCCCTCTTCCTAGCCCAAATTTTCATTTTTTTTTTTTTTTGGAGATAAAGGTATAAATATTGGGGCTGAAGAGATGGCTTGTTAATTAAGACACTTGCCTGTGGAGCCTAAATACCCAGGTTTGATTCCCCAGGATCCATGTAAGCCAGATGCACAAAGTGGCGCATGCATCTGGAGTTCATTTTTAGTGGCTGCAGGCCCTGGAGTGCCCATTTTCTGTCTCTCTCTCTCTTTCTCTCTCTCAAATGAATAAAATATTTTATTTATTTATTTATTTAAGACAGAGAAAGGGGGAGAGAGAGAGCGAGAGAGAGAGTGAGAATGGTTGTGCCAGGGCCTCTAGCCACTGCAAATGAACTCCAGATGCGTGTGCCCCCTTGTGCATCTGGCTTACGTGGGTCCTGGAGAATCAAGCCTCGAACCAGGGTCCTTAGGCTTCACAGGCAAGCGTTTAACCACTAAGCCATCTCTGCAGCTCCAAAAGTGTAAAAAATTTTAAAAATCGAATTAAAAAACATAAATAAGCAATAAAATGAAATAAATGTTGCAGTCAGCCTCTCATTGCTGCAGCAAACATCCGACCAGACACAGGTCAGTGGGGAAAAATTATATGTCTGAGGAGTTTAAGGATACACAGGCATAGAAGGTCTGTGGAAGCAAAACTTTCAGAAACTGGGAAAAGTGGAGAATTCACCTGGAAATAAATGGAAAGTTTAACGCTAGATCCATTTTAATCAGTTATAGGTAAACACTGGAAAGAGTTAAGCCAGTGTTTCTATAGTCAAATGGCAGAGGAGTCAGTATTCAATATAGGAAACTGGTTTCTTCTTCGGGAACAACTACACAAGGCATTTTTGCTATCGTGGGTGATGTTACACTATAACCCAGCTGTTCTGAAATCCTTCACATGGAGATAATGTACAAGCCTTAGACTCCCATCCTTATACCGCTTTTATGTGCATAATTGAAATCCAAACTCAAAAATATTTTATATATACATATCTCCATCCATCCAGAGAGTCGGTCTTGTGGAACTGGGAATAAATAAAGCACAATCAGTAGAGTGCGTGGCTAACATGCAGGACCCTCTCGGTTTAGTCCCTAGAACTGCATAAATCGGATGTGGTGGCACATCCCTGCTATCCCAGCATTTAAAAGGTAGAAACAAGAGAATTAGGAATTCAAGATCATGCTCAGTCACATAGTGAATTTGAAGCCAGCCTGTGATACATGAGACCCTGTCACAAAAAAGAAAAGAAAAGAAAAGAAAAGATAGGGTCTTATTATGTAGTCCAGCCTTGTATCAAATTCCCAATCCTATTCTCCTTGGCATCCCAAGTGCTGGCAGTACAGTTGTGTGCTGCTGTATTTCCTCTTTATTAGATTTATTTTTTTAATCAAGAACTAGAAGAAGGGCGGGAGAGATTGCTTAGTGGTTAAGGCACTTGCCTACAATGCCAAAGGACCT
The DNA here is from genome assembly GCA_036365145.1 of Orientallactaga sibirica. NCBI lineage: Eukaryota > Metazoa > Chordata > Mammalia > Rodentia > Dipodidae > Orientallactaga > Orientallactaga sibirica. The sequence goes on from JAEOAD010000007.1 coordinate 29,296,800, forward strand.
TGGTTCGATTCCCCAGGATCCACATAAGCCAGATGCACAAGATAGCACATGCGTCTGGAGTTTGTTTGCAGTGGCTGGAGGCCCTGGTATGCCAATTCTCCCTCTCTCTCTCTGTCTTTGCTTTCGCTCTCTCTCTCTCTCTCTCTCAAATAAATAAAAATAAAATATTTTTAAAAAAGAACTAGAAGAAGAAGGAAGAGGAAGAGAAAGAAGAGGAGGGAGAAGAGGAAGAGGAGGATGAGGAAAAAGAACTAGAAGAGAGGAGTTTGGAAGTTCCCAACAAAACAAAACAAATATTTAAGAAGACGAAAATGCTCATCACCCTGATTGGATGATTACATATTGTGGAGCTGTATCAAAGCATGCCACTGTACCCTGTAAATAAATGTAATTATGTGTCAATTAAAAATACTCCCAAGAATAGCCAGGCTTGGTGGTGCACACCTTTAATCCCAGCACTTGGGAGGCAGAGGTAGGAGGATCACTGTAAATTCAAGGCCAGCCTGAGACTACATAGTGAATTCTAGGTCAACCTGAGCTAGAGTGAAACCCTACCTCAAAATAAACAAACAAACAAAAATGAAAAAAAAAAAAAAAACCCCAAACAAAAAACTCCCAAAAGCAATGGTATAATATTTCTTTGCCACCTCCACAATCCTTCCAACAACGTTAAACAACCTGTAAATACTTATAATACTATATAGTGTATATGCCAAAAAAAAACCAAAAACAAAAAACAAAAAACATTTGTTACCTGAATTCTTTAGGGCATAATGACAAGAAAAAAAGGTCAATTCATGTCCAGTACAGATGCAGGTTATTTTCTGAATATTTTTGATTCAGAATTGGGTAAATCCACAAATGAGGAATTGTGGGTCCTTCACGGAAAAGGTTTGCCTACTCTGGGTCCAGAGGGAGGGGTCACTGTTGTTTACGATCTCCAAGTTTGCTCCCCACCTGTCATGTGGCTTCTCTCCATGTTCAGCTATCCCACATGGCTGAAATTATTTTTCAAAATATAAAACAAAAAATTATTTACATTATGAAATAATATCAGAGAGTGAAAATTTAAATACGCTTTCTTTAATAATAAAGAATTGCTTCTTGTATTACTTAAAAAAACTCTCCCTGTCTTCCAGGTCTTTCAGTTTTCCTCTGTACATTTCAGATTATTCTTAAGATTGTTCCTCTGAGATGCAGCATGAGGGTCTTTGTAAATTTGCCTTATTTGGTCTCCTTAGAGTGTTATAGACAAAGGTACACCAAGTGAGGAAGGGGGGGGTCTTTTCTTAATTAAAAATAACAACAAAACCTTTTGATGCATTGCATATAAATAATAGTGACTTTAGGTCTTTTGAGTTGGATTCAGAAATTCCAGGATATTTGATGCAAGCTAGTCATACATTCCTGGGTCATTTTGTGACCGGATTCCAGAGTCCTCCTTGGATTATACCTCATAAGCCATTAAATGTATTTGGATGAATTTTTAAAAGCTTAATTAAAATGTGTTTATATAATTTGTTTTGGGGGAGGAAACAGATTCATACCCATTTTATTTATAGAATTTCCTTTCCCGTCCCTTCCCCTGCCTGCCCTTTGTAAATAGAAAAACAGGATCTTCATCGCCTGTAATGACTAAGAGCTGCCCAAAGCCACATGTGCACTTTATAGCTTGTAGATGACGTCATGTACAGAGCACTAGGCTTCGTTCTCACATCTGTCATGTCACCAGCAACCCTAAATATAATTATAGCCCATGTGACAATTGCACACCTATTATTTCCCACATGTATAATCATCAGCTAGTTGTGCTACCCTAATTAAAATGGTGTTAGTATCTCAAGCATCGACTCTTCTGTGAGTGTTTTTATTTTGTAATCATGGAAACTTGCTTCAGGCTGAGATTTCACAGGTCTGCAGCAGTGTGGGGCAGGTTTTAGGGGATTGGAGAGTTGCTGGATACTGTTCTGTCCTGTACCCCACCCCTGAGGACAATGTTATGGATACAGTCTGCATTTGAGCATATCAAGCTAGGCTGGCATGCAGTTATGATCTGATCAAAAAGGAGTCTTAGCCAGGCGTGGTGGCGCACGCCTTTAGTCCCAGCACTTGGGAGGCAGAGGTAGGAGGATTGCTGTAAGTTTGAGGACTCCTTGAGACTACATAGTGAATTCCAGGTCAGCCTGGGCCAGAGTGAGACCCTACCTTAAAAAACAAACAACAACAACAACAACAAGTCTTAAGGGGGCTGGAGAGATGGCTCAAGGATTAAGGCTCTTGCCTGCAAAACCTAATGACCCTGGTTTTCCAGTACTCACGTAAAACCAGACATACAAAGTAGCATATGCATCTGGCATTTGTTTGCAGTGGCTAGAAGCCTTGGCACACCCTGTCTCTGTTTCTGTCTTTCTCTCCTCTCCTTGGAAATAAATAAATATTTTTAAAAAGGGGTCTTGAGTTGGTTTAATATTTAAGAAGTAGGCTATAGGGCTGGAAGGATGGCTTAGTGGTTAAGTGTTTGCCTGCAAAGCCAAAGAACCCAGGTTTGATTCCCCAGGACACACATTAGCCAGATGCACAAAGGGGCACACATGTCTGGAGTTTATTTGCAGTGGCTGGAGGCCCTGGTGTGCCCATTCTCTCTGTCTCTCCCTCTTTCTTGTCAAATAAATAAATAAAAAAATAAAATATTAAAAAAAAGAAGTAGACTATAACTGAAAGTCACTTGAAGCTGTTATATCAAGAGAAAACCCCTAATGTTAAACATAATCACCCTCTGGGATGAAGTATGTTCTAGAAACAATCTTTGGGGAAAGCTCAGTTCATTGGGTTAGCCAGAAAGGTTTATTGGCTCTTTGCAAATCAAAAAATTTAGATCTCTTGAAAGGCAAGGGAAACAATCAAAAGCAGGTGTCACAGAGGGTGGGAATGGTGGCATAAGTTTATAATCCCAACATTCAGGATGCAGGAGGATTGCCACCAGTTCAAGTCTAGCTTTGTCAACATAGTGAGTTCCAAAGAGCTTTAGAAATGAACAGAGAAACTGTCAGCTTTGTACATGTGCATGAGTTGACATGTGTGTCCAGAAAGAGGATAATGTGCCTGAGCCACAGACAAAACCCTTCCCAGACGACCCTTGAATTTCAGGGGGTAAGGGAAGGTGGTCCCCACTCCACTGGTAACTCTTTAAAAAAGCTTTAGTGGGGGCTGGAGAGATGGCTTAGTGGTTAAGGCATTTGTCTGCAAAGCCAAAGGACCCAGGTTCGATTCCTCAGAACCCACATAAGCCAGATGCACAAAGGGCACCTGTGTCTGGGGTTCGTTTGCAGTGGCTAGAGGCCCTGGCAGACCCATTCTCTCTCTGTCTGTCTTCTATCTGATCTATCTCTCTCTGCTTGAAAATAAATAAAAAAATAAAACTATATATATATAAAAAAAGCTTTAGTGGAGCATCTTGCCTCTTCTATCAAATAGTAACCTGTCCAGCACTCAGTGGTTGGCTAGTGCAAATGGAACTGAAGTTTTTGTTTTACTTACTTTTCTAAATTTGAATAGCCACACATGGCTAATAGCTGTAGTGGCAGACAGGAAAACAACCAGTAACGTTCTGTTTCTATATTGAGTCATAGTAGCAACAGCAATGCTCCTTAGCTATCAATGGCCACATCTCAATTTTGAAAAATATTTTACTTATTTGCAAGCAGAGAGACAGACAAACAGACTGAGAGGGAATGGGCATTCTAGGGCCTCTAGCTTGTGTAGATGAACTCTAGATGCATAGGCCACTTTGTGCATCTGGCTTTATGTGGGTATTAGGGAATCAAACCCAGGTTATTAGACTTTGGAGGCAAGCATCTTAACTATTTGAACCATCTTTCCACCCCCACCCCATCTCATTTTCTTCCCCAGGTAGGGTCTTGCTCTAGCCCAGGCTGACCTGGAATTCACTATGTAGTCTCAGGGTGGCCTCGAACTCATGGCGATCCTCCTACCTCTGCCTCCTGAGGCTGGGATTAAAGGCGTGTGCCACCACACCCGGCTTATATCTCAGTTTTTAAGAACTGATTAGAATTGTTTGTAAGATGTGATTCCTGTGAGGAGAAATGTCTTTATATTTCTTTTCTTCTTTTGTTTTTTTGTAGAGGAGTTTCTCACATGTTTTAGATCTGTAGGGCAAAGAGGATTTAGCCTAATAGAAGGTCAAGGTTACAAGGAAGCATATCTTTATAGTTTGGCTCTTTAAAGACTGGCTCTGGGGGAGAAAGGACTAGCAAGATGGAAAGGGGGGATGGAGGGTCGAGGAAGAGGAGGAATGAGTAAGAACAAAATAAGTAATAATGTAGGTGTATGAAAATGCCATTATGAAATCCTTTACTTTGTATTCTCACATGAAAAAAATTTTAAGAGGGCTGGAGAGATGGCTTAGCAGTTAAGGTGCCTGCCTCTTAAGCCTAAGAACGCTGGTGAGGTTCCAATCTCCAGGTCCCACATTTAGCCAGATGCAAAGTGACGCAAGGGCGCAATGCCGCACTTGACCACAACGGGGCGCATGCATCTGGATTTCGTTCACAGCAGCTGAGAGACTGCTTGCATGCCCATCTCTATCTGTCTCCCTCTCCCTCTCTGTCTGTTTCTCTCCAAAAATAAATAAAATTTAAAAAAATTTTTTTTAAATGTCAAAAAACAGTGTCAGTGGAAGTGGAACGAATCTTCTCAAAGTCCACTTTTAGGCCTTCAGGGATCAGCTAAAGGGGAACTGTGTTTTGCCCATGGAACATTCCTGGTGTTGCTCAAATCACATACATGGGATACGTTGAACTCAGTGTGTTTATAGGGCTGGCTCCACTCAGGGGCATATTTGTAATTTCCCCAATATCTTCCTGCTGCTCATGTAAACACAGTGTACAAATATCAGCCATAATCAGACAGCTCCCTGATCTTTCTAAAAGTACCCAGGACTGATGTGGACGGTGAGAACTGGTTAGCATTTTGACTCTTAAGAACTTTATTATAATTGTCACACATGTACTGAAACTATTTTATCATAACCCTTCCCATTACTCTCTTTCATCCCCCTTCTTTCCAACTAGTCCTTCTTCTACTTTGATTTTTTTTTTTTTTTTTTTGTTTGTTTGTTTTTTGCCCTCCTCCATTATCCAGGACAACATGGTGATGGCCCAATATTGTGCAGATCTTGTTCCGGTAACAACAGCCACTATGAGGTCATGAATGCTACAGGCACTGTGCATCTGGAAGACAGCATTTCAAAGCTCTCCTCCCTGTCCTTTTGCTCTTACTGTCTTTCCGCTGCATCTTTTGCAATGGTCCTTCCACTATCACTTCTTTTCAGCCCTTTGACTAGTTTTGAGTTTCCCCAGTAGTCATCACCATCTGCAAAAAATAAAGCTTCTCTGACAAAAAATGAAAGTAGTACTGATCTATAGGCATAAACATAAATATTTAGTAGGCAATTTGATGGGTGCAACATATTGATTTAGCCAAACAATAGTAGTAGCTTCCCTCTTATGGCCTAGGACTTTCCCAGCCATAGGCTTTGGACCAGGTTTCTAGTACCAGGCATGCATTTCATCTCATGGAACAGGCCTCAAATCCAGTCAGAGAGCTGTTGGTTACCCCCATAACAGGCTATTGCTCCAGTGGGCACATCTCTCCTGGCTGGCTGGTTGTGCAGTTCTCAGGCGCAACTGCTAGTTAAGACTGTTGATTTCCCCCAGCAGCCTGTATAGCATGTTCCAGCCTGATAACACTGAGCAACAGGAAGCAGTCTGCCAGTTTAGTTCCAGCTGGATTTCTCAGTGTCCTGCAACCAAAGCATGTGTTTTTAACAATAGGGTCTTACCATCTAGTTCTGATGGGCAACCAGGAGCATTGGTGATAGCCTGTATTGTTTTGGGGGCTTCGGGAACCTGTCTGATCAACAACTCACTGAGAGGTACCCCACACCTGGCACTAAGATATTCCTGGGACTTCCTATGGCTTCTAGGTACAGCATTATCCCTGCAAGGTACTTCTGGATGCTGGGCACATATGTCTTCATAGACCGCTTCCTCCAGAAAAAAAAAAATACTACCGCATATAAAGATAAATATATTAAAATTATATGGTAAGATATTTTTCATTACCTAAAAGTTTATCTTCTCTTCTAATTTCAAGAGAAATAAAAACATTTTAAAAATATTTTATTTATTTATTTGAGAGAGAAAGAGAAAGAGGCAGATAGAGAGAGATAGAGAATGGGCACACCAGGGCCTCTAGCCACTGCAAACCCCAGATGCATGCACCATCTTGTGCATCTGACTTTATGTGGGTACTGGAGAATTGAACCTGGGTCCTTTGGCTTTGCTGGCAAGTGCCTTATTTACTAAGCCATCCCTTCAGCCCTGAAAACCTTTTTATGTTCTTCTAAAAGTGCCTTAGGCACTAAACCTGTTTTGTTCAATGAATAAATTGGCCCTTGAGGGAAGATTTCATATTTAAAACTGGCTAAAAATGGTCTGCACTTTTATTCAAAGATTACAAAATATGCATTTTATGAGTAGTTTGTACTTAAATATTGGGTGACTAAAAGTACTCAGAGATATTGACTTCTTAAAACAAATGTGAATATTTCTCTGCCTGTCCCCTCAGTGTCTACTGAGTTTTTGTTGCTTTAAAAATTTTTTTTTTTTTTTAGCAGCTAGGTGTGGTGGCGCATGCCTTTAATCCCAGCACTAGGGAGGCAGAGGTAGGAGGATCGCCATGAGTTCAAGGCCACCCAGAGACTACATAGTTAATTCCAGGTCAGCCTGGGCCAGAGTGAGACCCTGCCTCAAAAACCAAAAAAAAAAAAAAAAAAAAAAAAAAAAAAAGAACATTTTTTTAGGGCTTCACTCTAGTCCAAGCTGACCTGGGTCTCATTCTGTAGCCCCAGGCTAGTCTTGAACTCATGACAATCCTTCTACCTCTGCCTTCCGAGTGCTGGGATCAAAGGCATGTGTGCCTTAGCCTTTTGCAATATTTTTTATTTTTATTTATTTATTTGAGAGAAAGAGTGAGAGAGACAGAGAAAGAGTGGCTCCCTGTTACTGTTTTTGACACAGGATCTTGCTACCCAGATCAGGCTGGCCTTAACTTTTTGGTTATTCTTGCCTCTGCCTCCTGAGTGTGGGACTGTAGCTCAGACCATGGAGTTCGTTTGAGACTGGAACTTATTTTGTAGCTCAGAACTGGTCTGGTACTTACTACATAGTTCAGGATGGCCTTGAATATATGGCAATCCTCTTGCCTTAATCTCCTAACTGCTAGGATTGCTGTCATGAACCACTATGCCTGACTTCAGTCTCTATTATTTGGATACTTAGGGTTTGATCCATAGACACAGAGGTGTGGATACCATATGAAGCTGGTTAGAACTGCCTTCAGCTGACACTAAGTCAGATTCTGCACTTTAACAAATCCTCAAGTGACTTATGTGCACATTGCAGCGAGACGCCACTCACTCGCACCATTTATTTATTTATTTATTTATTTATTTATTTATTTATTTATTTATTTATTTATTTATTTATTTATTATTTATTTATTTATTTTTGAAGGTAGCCCAACAGATTGGCCTTTTTTTTTATTGAGAGGAAGAGACAGAGACAGAGACAGAGAGAGAGAGAGAATTGACATGCCAGGGCCTCCAGCCACTGTAATCAAACTTGACGCATGTGCCACTTGCGTCTGGTTTATATGGGATCTGAAGAGTTGAACATGGGTCCTTAGGCTCCACAAGCAAGCACCTTAACTGCTAAGCCATTTCTCCAGCCCTCACCTGCACTTTTGACCAGATGATCAACATGAGAGCAACGAAAGGGCTGTTTATTTACCCTTGTGTCACTGAGGGCTGACTCTCATTCTCCACAATGATGACAAATTCAGTTCCCTTCAGCCAGCTGTTGTCAACTTGGGCTGGCCATTGGAATCACCTAGAGAACTTAAAAAAAAATAATACCAATCCTATCCTTTTGGAGACTCTGAAGTAATTGGTCTCACGTGTGGCACTGGAGGTCAGATCTTCATAGAAGCTGCCAGGGGAGTTGTCCCCTGGTTTCGAGCATACTAGTCTCTTTTCTCTGTGTACCCCGACCTTCTTAGAGGCAGTAACCACGTGTTTATACAAGATTGTTTCTTCCCTTGGAGTCTGATGGACTAAGTATCTCAAAACTCAGAAGTGTTTTCATAGTACAGCACACTCTGAAATGTTATCTGTCACCATCTTTGTTTTCTTTCTTTAAAAAAAATTTTTTTTTTTTTTTTGTTTTTGAGGTAGGGTCTCACTCTAACCTAGGCTGACCTAGAATTCACTATGTAGTCTCAGGGTGACCTCGAACTAATGGCGATCTGCCTACCTTTGCCTCCCAAGTGCTGGGAATAAAGGCATGAGTCAATAAATACATAAATAATATTTTTAAAAAATTCATTTAGCCGGGCGTGGTGGCACATGTCTTTAATCCTAGCACTTGGGAGGCAGAAGTAGGAGGAATGTGGTGAGTTCCAAAGCCACCCTGAGACTACATAGTGAATTCCAGATCAGCTTGAGCTAAAGTGAGACCTTACCTTGAAAAACCACAAAAAAATGATTTATGTATTTATTTATAAGAGAGAGAAAGAGCAAGAAAGAATTGGTGCACCAGGGCCTTCAGCCACTGCAATCAAACTCCATGTTCATCTGGTTTACATGGGTTCTAGGGAGTTGAACCTGGGTCCTTTGGCTTCACAGGCCAGCAACTTAACCAGTAAGCCATCTCTCCAGCCCGATTTTTGTCTTTCTTATGCAGTTTGCATTCACTGCCTGGCATTTAATCATCACAGTGATAGTAGGTACTCCTCTGCTACTGCTACAGGTGAAGAAATGAAGGCTTAGAAAGGCTGGATCTGCATAAGACTGTTCTATTTCTAATTCCAAAAATTTCCCTATCCACCACCAAATTAACAATTTCTACCATCATGCTTTCAACTTAGTATAGATGGCATACTGGTAATTTATCCCTTGTGACCTAACATTGAATTTACAATTATTCACCTTTTGAGGATTATTGACAAAAGGAACAAAAATGTAGGCAACCATTGAATGATGATCGAATTTGCACTGATTCTAATCCGTTCATGTTTGCAAATCACGATGGACATTTTCTGTGCTGCGTAACTGATTGAAAAAGTAGCATTAAAGCTAGGGAGATGGCTCAGTGGGTAGAAGCACTTGCATCTGATCCCTGATATCCATATAAGAAACCAAGCACAGTGGCACTTGCCTGTCATCCCAGCTCTGAGAAGGGAAGAGACAGGAGGAGCCCTGGGGCTTGCTGGTAAGGCAGCCTAACAGGAAAACAGTGAGCTCCAGGTTCAGGGGGCGACTCTCAGAGAAATAAAACCAAGGAGTGATAGAGGAGGCACCTGATGACCTGATGTCCCCCCCCCCAGTTGTGTGTCAGTACACATGCATCTGCACACATATACCCCACATACTAACCACCACATACTACATCATATATACACAGCAACCCCCTTGCCCACAAGAAATCCAAAGCCCTAACAGTAAATCCCCTGGCAGGGGCACTGTGTTAGCGCTTGGAGATCACAGAGTGGAAACAGTTTTTGTTCTTGAGAGGGCAAGCTGAAGAAAGAGCAAGAGTTTGGAAGTCTAATCTCCGACAGCAAGTATCGTCGGGTGATGAGGCCTTATGCTTTGTCAGAGGTTCAAGGGTGTCGGGAGCAGCACAAAGAAGACAGAACTTACGGAGGAGGTCTGTCTAGCATGAAGGCCAAGGGTGTATGGAGACGGAATAGCTAGACAAGACAGCTGAGCTAGGGCCCTGGTAGAAGATTCTCTAGGAAGGCGGAATCAACCCAGCACAATGGGCCGCCTCATTTCTTACCAAATATTCCCTGTGTGTGGATTGAGGATACATGGACTTTGAATTCGAAACCACGGCCATCCCAGCCAAGCTCAGTGCTGTCCATGTCCCCAGTGACCCATATCGGCAACAGTGAAATCAATCAGATGCAAAGGGTTATTTACACAAGGGATGGCTTCCTGCCTCAGGCGGTCACCGGCTTCTTTTAAAGTTGCTGGAGCATGCTTCCCTTTGCGTTTGAACCTAGAGAAGTTGAGAGCCAAGTACTTATTTAAATATTGATTAAACCCAGTGCTTGAGAGTAGGCAAGAAAAGTGCAGCTAGCACGATTATATGTCCTCCTCGTGGAGTCCTGGGGAAAGTTTCAGCGACTGGCTTGCTGGTTTGCTTCTCTTTAGTGGGGAAAGAGACTTAGGAGTGACTCCTTATATTTGTCCCTCTTTCCACACTTCCTTGTTTTTCTCTACCCATATGTGACAAAAAAAAAAAAAGAAAAAAAGAAAAAAAAAAAAAAAAAAAGAAAATAACAAAGGCTTTACATGGGCACTGGGGAATCAAACCAGGGTTGTTAGGCTTTGCAAGTAAGTCCCTTAACTGCTGATTCATCTCTCCAGCCCTAATGTACAAAATAAATAAATAAATAACTAAAAAATAAAAAGAAATTGCTAACCAGTTTGGAAATAATTGCTGTCTAAAGTGTTGATTCAGTTCATCTTCAGTAGACATTTCAACACTGGAGATTTTTTAAAAAAAGATTTCATTTTAATTAATTAATTTATTTATTAGAGACAGAGAGGGAGAGACAGGGAGTGAGAATGGGCGCGCCAGGGCCTCTAGCCACTGCAAACGGAACTCCAGATACGTGTGCTCCCTTGTGCATCTGGTTTATGTGGGACCTGGAGAATCGAACTAGGGTCCTTAGGCTTTGCAGGCATGTGCCTTAACCACTAAGCCATCTCTCCAGCCCCACCCCCTGCCGTCTTTTAAAAGATTTTATTTTGAATTTTTTTTTTTAAAGTTTGAAGAGTACCTTTAGTTCCCCCCCTGCAATGGAGAAAGAATTCTTTTGGGCCTACAGCTAGGTGGGGTGGAATCAGTTGGAATGCCAGCCCAGGGTCAGGAGTGTGATGTTCATATATTGCCCTTCATCTAGGAGGAAGGGCAACTTTTGCCTTGGGAGGCGGCTAAAGACTGCAGACACAGAACGGCCTTTTCTTGCTATTCTGTCCTTCTTCAAGCTCCACATAAAGGTCAGTTTGGGAAGGTGGCCAAAGGCAGGTGATGGTGACAGGTGGGAGAGGCTATGTGCTGACTTAGTGCTTTGATGGCCACCTTTCTGGGGCCACATCCCTTTCCCGCTTATCTTCTTGAGGAAAACAAAGGAGATATTTAAGGCAATTTCAGAAAAAAAAAAAACTCCTAATTTATTTATTTTTAAAAGTATTTTTATTTATTTATTTGCAAGTAAGGAGAGAGAGAGAGAGAGACAGACAGACAGACAGACAGACAGACACAGAGAGACAGGGAAGAGGGTAAAGGTGTGTCAGGGCATCTTGCCATTGCACACGAACTCCAGACACATCTGCCACCTTGTGCATCTGGTTTTACATGGGTTCTGGAGAATTGAATTTGGGTCCTTTGGCTTCACAGGCAAGAGGCTTAACTGTCAAGCCATCTCTCCAGCCCTCCTAACTTATTTTTAAAGCTGCAATAACTATCTTTGTCTGTTTTATGGAAACCTGCTTGATGGAGAAAGTTCTCCACTTGGGCTGCAATCAGTTCCAAGTGACAAGAGTATTGTAGGATAAGGGAGACCCTTCATATTGCTGTGCCTTGATTTTCCGAACGATTTAAACTCAGGACTTTCCGCCTCTTGCGTGCGTGAACGCGAAGGCATGACAGTTTGCAAAGCCTTAGGCCAGAGGCCCACGAACCCCGTGAATTAAGGAGGGCAGGCTTCTGCTGGCTTATTGTTATTTTTCAAGGGAGGGTCTCACTCTAGTCCAGGCTGACCTGGAATTCACTCTGTCGTTTCAGGAGGGTGGCTTCGAACTCACGGCCATCTTCCTACCTCTGCCTCTACCCCCGCCCCACCCCCACCCCCCCACTGCTGGGACTTCTGGTGCATTTTAAATAAAACTTCTCATTGTAATAGACCTGGACCATACTGTCACGGGTGTGGTGGCCTCCCCAGGGCTGAGGACAGCTCCAGCCTCCTGTGCAGGCCTTGCACAACTCCTTTGGGAGCAGACTGGCTAGCTCCTTCCTCGGGGCTCCCCCGAGGCTTGGGGGGAACCTCCCTCTCCTCCGGGAGCGCGCGCGGACGCCGCCGCTAGGGTGCGACCTGGTCTTCCCCGGGGTCCCCGGGTCGGCGCTCGGAGCTGCGGGAGGAAACAGCCGCCGGGAGAGGGGGTGGCGGAGCCCGCGGAGCGGCCGCAGCAGCGTCAGGTTTCCTCCTGGAGCCGGTGTCAGGCGGGCGGGCCTCGCCATGTGATGCAGCGGCGGCGGCGGCGGCGAGCCCGGCAGGCCGGAGGTGGGCAGGCGGGGATCCAGTGGCCGCGGCGGCTCCGCCCCCCTCCGTCCGCCGGGCGTGGGCAGCCCTGGGGCGGGCTGGGGTTGGGGTGTGTGTGGGGGGGACAGGCTTCCCCCCTGCGGGCGGCGGCGGCGGGCGGGGGGGCGCCCTTGGGCAGGCGGCTCGCGGGAGCGCCGGAGGCTGCGGGGACTCGGCTCCAGGTAAATAAATGCTCCATCTTCCGCTGAGAAGTTTGACCGTCTGAGTTGGCAGGGGACAAAACTTTCTCCAGGGTACCCCCCTACCTCCCTCCGCCGCCCCCGCTCCTTTCCCCCATCCGCAACCTAGGGCCGAGGGGTGCGCAGAGGTGGAGAGCGGCGGGGACAGGGGCGGATGCTGCCTGCAGGCTGGGCGGCTGGAGGGACGGGAGCCGCCTTCCCGGTACCTCCGGATGGCTACAAGTGCACGGAGCGAGCGCCGGGGCCAGGCCTGGAGGGCGCACGCGGAGGGGGTCGTGGGGGAACCCCCCTCACCTGGGGGACAAGGGTTGGGCGGGAAGCTCGACCTCAGTCATGGGGATGGGGTGGAGGACGAATCGATGGCATTCCGATGGAGAACAGAAGGGGTCCCTTCTTCATCTCTATCTGTGCTTCTTGGGGTGCAGGTGCTGGTGTGTGTGTGTGTGTGTGTGTGTGTGTGTGTGTGTGGTGACCCTGAGCGTGCAGACCAAGATGAAGCCCAGGACACGAGCGCTAACCCTTATTTTTGTGTGCAATCATTTACAAACAGCACGTATGGTCTATTGTCTTGGTTGGGGGAGGCTTTCAGAGTTTGATGGGAGTCCTTGCACGCACAATATCTATTTTTTTTCCCCCTGGAATAATCGGATTGTGGGTGGTAAGGGTCACAAGGACAGGGCCTGGACTCCCTGGAGAGGACACCCTAGTTTGTCTCGAGCCATGTGGAAAGTGGTGCTCAGGCCACCCAGGAAGTCCAGCTCTGGTTTCCCAGACACCAGTTAGAATTCTAAGAGAATCTGCTCCAGGAGCCCTCAGGACTGTCCCTATTGGTTACAGCTGGGTGGACCCTAGAAGGAGGTAACATCTGTGTTTGCCTGTCTTTTCCCCCTCTGACTCCTGCTGGATCCCAGTGTCCACACACCCCAAGTTGTGTAGGTTTACCACCTACTCTGCACTGACCGAGAAAGAAATACATTTATGTATTTATTTTATTTTATTTTATTTTTTATTTATGAGAGAGAGAGAGAGAGAAAGAGACAATGGGCGCGCCAGGGCCTCCAAGCCAGTGCAAACAAACTCCAGACGCATGCGCCACCATGTGCATCTGGCTTACCCGTGGGACCTGGAGAATCAAACCTGGGTCCTTAGGCTTCGCAGGCATGCGTCTTTACCTCTATGCCATCTCTCCAGTCCCAAGAAATACATTTATAAGGAAGTGATTATTTGAAGTCCCTTGTGTCACCTGCTTTTCTAAGGCTTTGTCCTGGTTTCCTAGACCCTGAAACTGTCACAGTAAGTGAGATCCTTCATTCACAGCATCAGTATATCAGACATGTCCTTGTTAAGGTCTGTGGGATTTACTTTGCCTATGAAGATCCAAGCAGTGACCACTTCTGGGAAGGTTTCCTTACATCTGTCCTGGGTTTTTATATTAATGTTGTTAAAGCAAGTAGGTGTTTGTCTAATCGCACTGAATAGCCAAACTACCTCTTTTGGAGTAGTTTGAAACTTGTACTCTATTTTGATGTGGACTTTGTATGCGACTATGTGTAATTGATGTGATTAGGTTGCATACCGTCCTACCTGATATTTAGTGGTTAGGGAAACTGGGGCGTAGAGCTAGCTCTCAAGCATGGGACTCTGGTGACTGTCCCGACTACTGTGAGACTGGCGAACAGAGAATCAGTGTTTGTCCTGCTTTTGACCGTTTTCTTCCTTATCAAAGCCACATAATCGGGCCAATCTAGATCAGGTTATGTAACAGGTGTGTCATTAGACTTTCCTCTGAAGTACCGTCTGTCCTCTGAGCAGTTAAGAAATGCTTAAAGGTAAAGGAGAAAGCTCATAGTCGCAATTAAGGTTCTAGTGCATTAGCTTGGCTAGCGTTTCACTTTGTTTCTTTTTCTTTTTAGTTAAATTTTTTAAAGGGGGTGCTCCGGGGCCTCCTGCTACTGCAACTGAACTCCAGACACATGCACCACTTTGCAGATCTAGGTTTATGTGGGTACTGGGGAATTAACCCTGGGTTGTCTGTTTTTCAGGCTTTGCAAGCAAGTACCTTTAACTTAACACTTGCCGTGTTTCCTGTCTCCACTGTTTTTTTTTTTTTTAATCATGGGAATATTGCAGCAAAGTTTGCAATATTTTCTCTTGTCCTCATAAGAAACTACTCTTATGGCTAAGACGTCCATTGGGCAGAAATTTCAGGTGTGTTCTGACCTCCTTTAGTATGCCATGGGAGAAGAGAAAATGTATTCTAAGTGGGTATTGAGACAAATAGCAGAATATATTACATTAGGATTAAGCATTCCGTATGACATTGATCACCATGATATTGGCACTTAAGCTGCAACCACAAATCTTGGTAGGCATTGTGACCAAGTGCTAACTCCTGAGGAAAAAAAAAATTCATGATATGAATGTTGGAACCCGTTTTCTACTGGTAAATGGCTGGGTTGTTACTGACCAGAGTACAAATCACTCTCCAACTCCCAGGCTGCCTGTAATTTTGTTATGCTTTCATATACTGGGCAGATAGACCAGCTCTGGTTTATGCAGGCTTCATCTAATTACATTTGTACTTGTGTTACTTTCAGTGGGGCAAACAGAGATGAGGTTTTTTTTTTTCCCTCAGGACCTTAAATAAGATTTGTTATGAAGAGTTGTATCATGCTGGTCAGCGCCTACTGAGGATACTAAAGTAAAAACGGTAGTACATTTGAAATGCACCAAAATTCAGGGACTTTTGCCATGTTAGAGTTGTACTGTAAATTTTATACCACTCTGTAGGGCTTGATTTGGGATCTCTTGCTTAGGCAAAGCCAAGCTTAGAGATTTATTTTTATTTTTATTTATTTATTTATTAGAGAGAGGGGGGGTGGAGAGGGAGAGTGCGAATGAGAGCGCCAGGGCCTCTAGCCACTGCAAACAAACTTCAGATGCATTTGCAACCATGTGTATCTGGCTTACGTGGGAACTGGAGAATTGAACCGGGGTCCTTAGGCTTCGCAGGCATGCGCCTTAACCGCTAAGCCATCTCTCCAGCCCTTAGAGATACTTTTCTTGCTTACAAAGTGTAGATCATAGGGCTTTTTGCCCTAAGTGGATTATGCTCTGTCATTTTGTCCAGTCTCTATGATGCATGGTTCCACTGTTGTTCTTACGGTATTGAAAAGAAGTTCTTAGAAGCTCAAAGCAGTGTTACTTTGCCATTCAGACAGTTTATACCATCTGCTTCTGTTTCTGTGAAAGTTTTCATCACTTGTATTCATTCAACAAATATTTATCAGGGCCCTGCTATGTGCCTGGCATTGCTCTCTGCCATTAATCCCTGGGCTCTTGTTTTCATGCCCAGGGGCACACTTTGATGGCTTTTGAGTTGTTACGATCCATTGCATTTTCAGAGTGGATTTTTTTTTTTTTTTTTTTTTTTGAGGCAAGGTCTTACTGTGGTCCTGACTGATCTGGAATTCACTCTAGTCTAGGCTGGACTTTAACTCATGACGATCCTGCTAACTCAGCCTCCTGAGTGCTGGGATTAAAGGCGTGCACCACCATGCCCAGCCAGAGTGGAATTTTACTTACTCCACAGTCAAGACACTTGGCTGGTAAAAGGAGTCATGTGCTGTCTTGATGGGATAGTGAATCTTCTTAATGGACTCCCATTTTCCCCTTGAAATTTGATCTCAGACAGTCGTAATTTGCTTATTTGAACCATTGTTGCTCCTGGACTTCTTCTGCTAGATAAGCAAGATAATACGATTTGACATTATCTTTAATAAGAAGGAAAGCTAAAAAGTCATATAATTCAACATTGGGCGTTTATCCCAGGATCTTGGTTTTGAACATTTTTATCAAAAACATATTTTACTGATATTTAGAGGTTCTTGTGTTTTAATCTTTTCCTCAATTGTTACGGACTTGAGGTTTGGTTTTTATAGAAATCAGATAAACATGATGTTCCTTGGAGAGCAGAAGGCCACGTGTATTGAATGAGGACCAGAGCAGTGACACCTTTGTGTCTGCAGTAGCTTGTCTGGAAGAGACCTTTCCTGAACCCGCATGTCAAGGCTATGCGTGACTACTGAGCATGTCGTCATGTGCCTTTGGAAAAATAGACACTTGAAGCCAGCTGTGGTGGCACACGCCTTTAATACCAACACTCGGGGCGGGGGGGGGCAGCGGTAGGAGGATTGCCATGAGAGGCCACCCTGAGACTACATGGTGAATTCCAGGTCAGCCTGGGCTAGAGTGAGACCCTACCTCAAAAAACCAAAAAAAAAAAAAAAAAAAAAAAAAAAAAAAAAAAACAAAAACAAAAACAGAAAAATATACATTTGAGATGCTACTGTGCTTGCTGCATTTATTTCACATCAAAATACACACAGGGACATTCGCTCAACAACTAGATGGTTATGTATATGATATATATATATGACATACATGCACACACACACACACAGACACACATCCTATATACATGACAGTTATGGCTTAACTTTTACATCAGTTATCAATCAATTACTGGTCACTGTGGCTATGGTGCTTAGGATTCCTCCTTTTGTTCTATCATTTTATAACTTAAAGAAATTCATAAGCTCCTAAGAAGTGTTTTCAAGTGTGGACTTTGGAAGCCGGACTGAGTAACAGCCGTGTCTTTGTCCTGCTGTGTGTCCTCCCTCTACCTCAGGTTTTCCATTTGTGAAGTGAGAACAGCATGGTCCAAGGATATCCAAGGATAGAGCTCAGTGGTAGAACACTTGCCTAATAGGCATGAAGCCCTGGGCACACAATCCCCAACACCTCAAAAAAAAAAAAGGCGGGGGGGAAATGCGGCTAACAGTAACCTGCTTTATTGGATTGTTGATGAGTTAATTTACAGAGAACCTTTCTTTCTAATAGTGCCTGATAGAAAGCAGGCGTCAGAACATAGCGGCAGTGTGTGTGTATGTGTGTGTAGGCCAGAGAACAACTTCAGATGTTGTTCTTCAGGTGTTGTTCACAACCTCCCCCCTCCACCCCTGCCTCTTTTGGAGTCAGAATCTCTCACTGGCCTGGAACTTTGCCAATGAGTCTAGGCTGGCTGGACTTTGAACCCAGGGATCTGCCTGTCTCTGCCTCCCTAATGTGGGGTTCTAAGAGCATACCACCGTGTTTAGGTTTTTTATTCTTTTTTTTTGGTTTTTCAAGGTAGGGTTTCACTCTAGCCCAGGCTGACCTGGAATTCACTATGTATTCTCAGGGTGGCCTCAGACTCATGGTAATCCTCCTACCTCTGCCTCCTGAGTGCTGGGATTAAAGGTGTGCACCACCACACCTGGCTTTCTGTGTTTAGCTTTTAAGTTTTAATTTATAAAAGTTTAAACTTTAGATCCCTTACCCTGTTGCACACTCTGCTCCACTTTTCCTGGGGCCCTCCTATACAGGGTTGCTGGTCTTCACCGAGGGTCATGAAGGCTTCATTCTGTGTGGGGTACTGTGCCTCAGGACAACCCTGCTCACTCTATGGCTCTTTTAATCTTTCTGAGCCACAGTGAGCCTGTTAGCAGTCTGATTTACTGTTGAACTTTCTGTGGCCTCTGGGTTTCGGCTTTGATGGGTTTTGATTTGCCATGTTGTCCGTCGCCATCTTCCTGGTGCTTGTTGTCAAGCTGGTGATGAGAGCAACATTTGTATTACTGTTTCCTCTTTAGAATCACCTGGGCCCTGGCTGTTTTTGGCTTTTTTTTTTTTTTTTTCAAAGTAGGGTCTCGCTCTAGCCCAGGCTGACCTGGAATTCACTATGTAGTCTCAGGGTGGCCTCAAACTCATGGTGATCCTCCTACCTCTGCCTCCTGAGTGCTGGGATTAAAGGCGTGTACCACCACACCCGGCTATGTGTTTGGCTTTTTTTAAAAATTATTTTTATTTTTGGAGAGAGACACAGAGAGAGACAGACAGAGAGAGAGAGGAAGAGGGAGACAGATAGAGAATGGGCGTGCCAGCAGTCTCTCAGTTTCTGTGAATGAAATCCAGATGCATGCGCCCCCTTGTGGGCAAGTGCAGCATTGCACCTTTGCATCTGGCTAAAGGTGGGACCTGGAGATTGGAACCCGGTTCTTACGCTTATCAGGCAGGCGCCTTAACCGCTAAGCCATCTCCCCAGCCCGTGTTTGGCTTTTTTATGTGGGTTGTGGGGACCAAGCTCAGGTTCTCATTCTTATGAGGCAAGCACTTTACCAACTGAGCTATCTCCCCATACAGATATGGCTATATTGATAGCAAATGGTAACTAACTCACCATTTAAAACCAGTGGTCCTGACTGGAGATGTAGCCAGTGGTAGAGCACATGCTGAGCATGTGTGAGGCCCTGTGTTTGATCCCTAGCACTCTGCCTGTGGAGGCGTAGTGGCGTTAGCAGGTTTTCCAGGTTCAGAAGGCAGGGAGATACCAGTGTGACTCAGGGGAAATCACCCTACGCTGGGAATCAACAGGAGACCCGGAACCTTTGATGACTTCCCAGCTGTGTGACCTTGGGCTAATATGAACCCCATGTGGTCTGTCTTCTTCCAGTAAAACAGAAAGAATTAGACTCAATGGTTTCTAAACTCCTCTCAGTTTGAACATTGTGTGTGGTCATGACATTTGAAAGTGGGAAGGGCTTTTGTCAGTTCAGCTTTTCTTGTCTCAGGAATGCATAGTGCACGGGGCCAGCACGGTTCCTGCAGCCGCGGTTGGTTCTAAGCATCAAGGGTCATCAGGTTGAAAGGACTCAGAGTTATCTTTCTGGACTTAGTCCCAACAGATTGTGGAGAAGTTAGTCTGGGTCCCATGTGCATGGGTCAGATGGCCACCAGTTGTTCCTGCTGAAGAGACCCCCTTGTGGAGGGGTGTGGTGCAGCACTGGAAAGAGGAGTGACAAGCAAGCTGATTGTTTCTTTGATTTCATGAAAAAAAATAAATTCTGGAGCAAAGGAAATTTTGTCAAGGATTTGTAAGAGGTGTTCACTGGGGTGCATGGTTCATGCAAAGACCCTTGGTGAAAAATTTCTGCCTTTCTCCCCAATGGCCCTGGCCACTTTCTGTGCACAGTCGCCTGGTTCTTTGTCAACAGTTCCTCTCCTTTTCTTACTCTACCAGCTTTCTGGTCTGCTAGATGTCCAAGTGGAAGAGTTTTTTTTTTTTTTTTAATTTGTTCATTTGAGAGAGAGAAAGAGGCAGAGAGAGAGAGAGAGAGAGAGAGAGAGAGAGAGAGAGAGAGAAAGACAGAGAGAGAGAATGGATACACCAGGACCTCCAGCCACTGTAAATGAACTCCAAATGCCTGCGTCCCCTTTGTGCATCTGGTTTACATGGGCTTTGGAGAATTGATTTGGGATCCTTTGGCTTTGCAGGGAGATGCCTTAACTGCTAAGCCATCTCTCCAGCCTCCAAGTGTTAGAGTTTTAAAAGGTCAAGGGTGCACCGTGATTCAGGAAACTATAGTTTTTTTTTTTTTTTAATTTTTGAACCCCTATACCATCTCAAACGGACATGGAATCATTTTAGAAAAAGGTCTTTCCAGCATCAAGCTGCGTTTCTGCTAGTCTTCATCCTGTGGTGTCCAGGGAAAGGGCGATGCCTGCCATTTCTCATGGTGTTCATTCTAGTCTGTGAGTGTGTCAGTGTACCCTCCTGGTTCTTCTTGTGAATAATCTCCATTCGTCAGCCAGGTCTGTATCCATGAACTGTTTCCTTGGGTGTGGTGAACCACGGATTAAACATTATGTCTGTTTTTAATGTACAGACTTGTTCTCTTGCTGTCATCCCCTAAACAAAAGAACACAACAATCATTTACTCAGCATTTACATTATATCAGGTGTGATAAGTAAGTTAGAAATGATTTACAGTACATTGGAAGAGGCACGTAGATTATATGCAAACACTACACCAGTATATATGAGATTTGACCATCTTGGGATTTTAGTATCTGCAAGGGCATTTTCTACCCTTCTGATGCTAAGAGGTGACTGAATGTCTGACTTGTGACTTTGTTCCTGGTAGGCTTCTCCTCCTTCCTAGCTACCGTCTATTATAATCCTTGATTCCCAGCTCAAGCCACCTTCTCTCTGAAGCTGCTTTTCCTTTTGCGCTCCCGTCACTCTTCTGTGGGTCCCTCCCCTTGATCATTTTCCACTAGGCCCTGGGTTTGCTGTGTTTGACTCTTAACATTCCAACGGGAATATAAGCACACTGATGGCAGACACTCTGGTCTAGGCTACTTTGCAGGGAATCAAACACATGTTTGATTCATTATTTTGTACATTACCATCTGAAGTCCAAGTTCACATCTCTGTCAAGAATAGTGGGGATGTGTTCCAATGCATCACATATGGATTGCATTGGAAAATACTGGAATAGGGGATTGGGGAAATGACTCAGTAGTTAAAGGTACTTGCTTGCAGAGTTTGCTGGCCCGGGTTCGATTCCCCATCACTCATGAAAAGCCAGATGCACAACGTGGCACATAGTGTCTGGAGTTCATTTGCAGTGGCAAGAGGCCCTGGTGCACCATACTCTCTCTTTCACTAATAAATAAAATATTTAATCCTCCCCCCCTCCCCACAAAAGCAAATACTGGAATGCAGGGGAGGAAAGGTTAAGAGTGCTCAGGAAGTAGATGGCTGGTTTTTCCCCAGATGTAAGAGAGAGATTCTGTGGATGTCTGTGAGGAAGTTGTATCATTCTGGCTGGGGAAATGAATGAAATTCTTGACTGAATCTGAGTCTTTGGAGTGACAGACAGCTGAAGGTTTTTTTTATTTATTTTTATTTTTTTTATTTTTTGAGGTAGGGTCTCACTCTAGCCCAGGCTGACCTGGAATTAACTATGTAGTCTCAGGGTGGCCTCAAACTCATAGCAATCCTCCTACCTCTGCCTCCCGAGTGCTGGGATTAAAGGCTCAGCTGAAGGTTTTAGTGTGGTCTGTAGCAGGAGCACGCATCTCCTGGACAGCATACTCCCAATGGCTGGCCAGCTGTCCTGATATGTAGAGTCAGGAGGAATTCCTACCCAATAAAGATATTCTGGTCTGTGGGAGCTGAGGCTTTTCAAAACCATTCTCCTTTATGTGAAGTTCATCACGGCTCTGCTTCTTGGAGGCCATTTTGAAACTTTTTTTTTTTGTAGTGACATTTTTGGAAATTGATGACATATTCGACCTTCTAGCCATTTTTTACCCCCACTGAGGTTGAAAGAGAAAAAGTTCCATTTATTAAGCTCTTATTAAGTGATATGATGTTTTGAATTCTCTTAACTTCCCTGAATATTGAACAGATTCCAGTCTGTTCTATTTTTCTTGAAGTGGAGTTTTTCCAAACATCATCTGACAGTTGGAGCACAGCAGAACCCTGACAGCTTTGCTGAGCCCCCAGCTTTTCCTCTAGGCAACATGTAAGGCCTCATGGGTAAGATTCACAGCAGCCCTCCAGACTCAGAACCAGGCCATTCTACATTGTCTCGAACAAGTTCACCTAAACCTTTCATTTTCTTTTTGGTCTATTGATCTGATAAAGTCATTACAAGAGATTAATAGACTAGCCTGTGTAAATTGCTTGGCACAGAACTCAAGGCAGAATAATTTCTCCTGCACAATGGCATCACAGCTGTGGTACCAGTAAGCAGTACTGTTGAAACTTAAAACTGCAAAACTTCTCTTTTAAAAAATACATTTATCTATCTATCTATCTATCTATCTATCTATCTATCTATCTAATATGTATTTATGAGAGAAAGGTGACATGCAGAGAGAGGGAGAGATTGAGAATGGGCATGCCAGGGCCTCCATCCACTGCAAAAGAACTTCAGACGTGTGTGCCACCTTGTGCATCTGGCTTACATGCACCCTGGGGAATTGCACCTGGGTCCTTTGGCTTTGCAGGCAAATACCTTCACAGCTAAGCCATCTCTCCGGCCCTACAAAACTTCTCTTTATACAAGCTGCTGTGAGCCATACCTCATTTATAGACTTGTGAATAAAATGGCCTTTTTAGTTCTAGGAATGATATTTTTCTCTCTAACTTTTTTTTTCCTTCTTCTGCATTTGACTATGTCTTCTATCCTTTCGACATCTTTTAGCTTGTTTGTAAATATATTAGCATTCACGGTTGCTTTTAGTTTCAGGTTTTCCACAGCCTTTGGTGTAAGTTCTTTGGGCTGCGGTCTGAGGCATCTACACAGACTCTAGATCAGAGGTTGTCAGTTTCAGGTAGAGTTCACAAATTACCACCTGTTTGGCCCAGCACCTGACTCTTACCCTTTTCATCATAAGGGTGCACATCTATTTTGTCTCTACCAGTTGAACCTTGTGACATGGGGTGATTGTCCAGCGACTTATTTTTGGAGGACCCTCCTACCGACTCTGAGTAACCAGGGCTTTCTCTTTGAAGGACTCACATACTTGCCCCTTAATTCTTCTTTAGAATCTTATCTGGGAAGTACATGGAATGCCTTTTCTCTAGAACTTGTAGACTCTGCCTTTGAACACTGGAAAGACATGTGCTTAGCTCCTGTGTTGAATCGATACAGTTTCCCATGGATTATGATTAGGAAATCTCAGCTCCTCTCTTATCCGGGCATGTCTGACACAGACCAGAACTTGTCCAAATTAGCTTGGTGCTCCTTGAAACTGACTTTTCCATCTAGAGATTCTCTATACTGGTGGAATTGAACTCAGGGCCTGACACATGCTAGGCAAGTGCTCTACCACTGAGCTACATCCCCAGCCTGATTGCTCTTTCTTTCTTTCTTATTTTTTATTTTATTTTATTTTTTTGGTTTTTTGAGGTAGGGTCCCACTCTGGCTCAGGCTGACCTGGAATTCACTATGTAGTCTCAGGGTGGCCTCGAACTCTCAGTGATCCTCCTACCTCTGCCTCCCAAGTGCTGGGATTAAAGGCGTGCGCCACCACGCCAGGCTTTTAATTTTATTCTGTATTACAACTTCTTTAATTGTAGACAATATCCCATAGCACTTCCCTCCCTCCCTCCACTTTCTTCTTTAAAACTTCACTCTCTATCATATCCCCTCCCCCTCTCAATCAGTCTCTCTTTTCAGTTTGATGTCATGATCTTTTCCTCCTATTATGATGGCCTTGTGTAGGTAGTGTCAGGCACTGTGAGGTCATGGATATCCAGGCCATTTTATGTCTGGAGGAGCATGTTGTAAGGAGTCCTACTCTTCCTTTGGCTCTTACATTCTTTCTGCCCCCTCTTCCACAATGGACCCTGAACCTTGGAAGGTGGGTTTGAGATGTCTTTTTTTTTCTGAGGTAGGATCTCACTCTAGCTCAGGCTGACCTGGAATTCACTATGTAGTCTCAGGGTGGCCTCGAACTCAGAGCGATCCTCCTACCTCTGCCTCTCGAGTGCTGGGATTAAAGGCGTGCACCACCACACCCAACCTCTCTTTCTTAATTAGGAAATCAGAATGGAAACAAAGTCCAAGTAAAGGGTTCTTATTTCCTTTTCATTCTTCTATGCTCCATCACCAACCCTATCCCTTCCTTGACAGTGGATTAAAATATGTTGAAATAAACATTTTGTTGTCTCTAACTTTTTGAAAACAAAACAAAACAAAACTCAGGCTATTTGCACTTCAAGTCTATCTGGCACAACTCTTAAGAACAAGACTCCTTCATTTTTTGTTCTTGAAAATGGGCCAGGAGGAGAAAAAAAAATGAAAAAAAATGGCATTTTTTTTTTTTTAAGTTTGTGTGAGTGGTAAGCAGCACAGAGCTAGGAAGCAGGGATCTGGCTTTAGTCTGTTCCCAAATGGAACCAGCTGACCTTGGACACAGTGACCTCCTCGTGTCTCCATAGCAATGGTATTCTTTCTCTATGGGAGGTCACGGTCATCTCTAAGAATGACGATGCTTTTTTAGTGTTTAGTTTTGTTTGGGGCAGGGTCCCATGTATCCTAGACTGGCCTTGAACTCAGTATCCAGCTCAGGATGACTACCTGACTCTGATTTCCTTGGCTGTGAGTAAGGCTTGGTGGAGGTGGAATGTGGATGGAGTGGGTGATGGGGCAGGAAGGCCCCGGTTATCACTGTGTAGAGGACCGTCAGAAGGCCAGCATCCCGATTAAGAAGAAGCTCCCCTAACTGTTGCTTTTCACAGGGTTGCCAGGTTTTCAACTTGTCAAAAGTTCTCAGGGAGCTGGAGAGATGATGGCTTAGCAGTTAAGGCGTTTGTCTGTGAAGCCTAAGGACCCTGGTTTGATTCTCCAGGTCCCATGTAAGCCAGATGCATAAGGGGATGCATGCGTCTGGAGTTCGTTTGCAGTAGCTAGAGGCCCTGGTGCGCCCATTCTCACACTCTCTCCCCCTCTCTCTGTCATAAATAAATAAATAAATAAATAAATAAATAAATAAATAAATAAACAAACAATCAAACAAAAAAAAATTCTCAGGGCCAGGGTGCACGCCTTTAATCCCAGCACTCGGGAGGCAGAGGTAGGAGGATTGCTGTGAGTTCGAGGCCACCCTGAGATTACATAGTTAATTCTAGGTCAGCTTGGGCCAGCGTGACACCCTACCTCAAAAACAACAAAAAAAAAACAAAACAAAAAGTTCTTAGTTTCCCTTCCCCGCAAAAATACCTGACTGCTGCTCCCACAACACATAACCCACAGCTCCATGGGGAATACCTGCAACCCCACTGAGGAGGGTCCCCAGTGGAATGGGGGCAGGGACGATGGACACATATTGTATCCATACAAAATATGTTGTTAGTAATAATAATAATAAGAAGAAAAAATAGTAATCTAAGAATATCACCTGTGAAAGTCCATATTTCACCCTATAACTTCCTAGATAATTCATAGTTAGTATGAAGAATTTAAGAAGGGAAAGATTTTTGAAGTCAAAGACCTATGGGAACACATATTTACATTCCTAAGCAGGTACACTTAACAGAGAACAAAAATGTTTACTTAGACAACTCCGAAGGGCAAATCTCTTGTGAAAGAATTAACTTGATTACACTTGCATAGATTAGAGAAGTGGGTAGAAATCATACATAGTTTTAAAGATTTTTAAAAATGTTTTCTCCCCCTGCAAACAGTGTTTCCAATGGGCAATACTCTTCCCCATTGAAGTCGTGGGGTATAACCTCTGGAAGCTTCCCAATCCCTCAGGCAAAGTGAAGACTCCATCCTTTGAGTTATTGGGCACTCCCTGGACATACTGCCAGACCTCTGTCCCTGTCCTTATTTCCTGGCCGCCTTCTCCTTCTGTGGACCTAGGAACTCATTCATAACAGCTGAGGACGGAGCCTTACTTACGTGCAGAAGCACAGACTCTAAAAACAGGGATCGAGTCCCAAGTCCCCAGGAATGCTACTTTACCTTCCCATGCTGGGTCTCTAAGGTAGGTAAGATTGTTCAGCGATGACTACGAGGACTGCATGCGTTAGACACAACACATTTCTCAGGCAAGTAGCTATGACATAGTAAACGTCACATGGATATCAAATCAAGTTTTTGACTCCACAGCGGCCTGATAAAACCACTCCAAATAAAAGATGGATTCGGGCTGGAGAGATGGCTTAGTAGTTAAGGCGTTTGCCTACAATGCTAAAGGACCCAGGTTTGATTCCCCAGGACCCAAGTTAGCCAGATGCACAAGGTGGTGCATGCATCTGGAGTTTGTTTGCTGTGGCTGGAGGCCCTGGTGTGCCCATTTTCTCTTTCTCTCTGTCCAATAAATAAATAATAAAATATTTTTTTTAAAAAAGATGGATTCATGGTATAGAATCTATGTCTAATGCTCAAAAAAAAAAAAAAAATTCTCAGGAATGGATTTCTGGAAGTTGCTTTTATACTGGTTATCACAACCCCTAGGGATTCAGTCAGTTTCCTGTGGGCCACTCCCTATTCTTGGAGGCAGAGGACAATGTACAAAGCCTTTCACCGTGCTGCAGGAGGTTTTAACTAATGGATTCTCTGGGGAGGGTTACTGTTGGTACGTGAAATACTTGTGTATCGTTCCCTTTCTCGAATGATCACCAAAAATACTGATAGCTTGCTTATTGAAAAGAAAAGTGTTAAGGAATTCTTGGTGTTTAGTTCACAGGTCTGAATTTGCACATTAATTTGTAATTATGAGACAAAAGCTTCATGTCTTTTGATTTTTTTTTTAGCTTTCTTATAAAAATGTGTTAAAATCTTATGGAAGAAGGTGATGAAAATTTCACCATTAGATAACCTACAATGCTTTACAATAAAAATGAGCACTCGAGTTATCATCTTCATAGCTGCAGAAAATCCCAGATTAACTTTGCACTCGGCTTTCTTATCTCATAAAAATGGGGCTGTGACAGAAAATTCAATTTTGCCACGAGCCGTTTAAGAAAACCTAATCTTAATAGAATACTAAGTACAATTCAGATGTTGGTTTAGTAGAGGGTTTTTTTTTTTTTTTTTTTTTTTTGTCTTAAAAACAATGAGTTAGATTTTATTTTTTCTTCCTTCCACACTCCAGTTGGGAATCTTTATCTTCTGAAGCAATCAGTTGACATGGGCTTTTCCACAAAGATAGACATGTAGCAGGCCAGACTGCAAGTAACTCAGATGCTTGGGCTTGATTTGTGGTGACTGGTGTCATTCATTTTGGTTGTAATCAATTATGTGTATGAGGAAGGTGTTGAAAAGATTCTCAGCTCAGGCACAGCACCGGATGTATCAGAAGTGGAATTTGGGTTGAACTTCACATTGTTTTTGATTGATAGCCTGAGTGGATCATGTTACCTTTCTGGTCCTAGTGACATCCTCTGAAATCCGAGGAGCTGGGGGCAGCTCATTCCATCCATTGTGCTTTTCATGTCTCCAGTTGTTTTTTTGAAGGTATAGTGAGGGTTTAACCCAGGGCACCATGCATGCCGGGCAGGTACCCTACCACTGAGTACCTTCTTTATTTTTTCTTTTTCTTTATTTTTATTTTACTTTTATTTATTGATTGGCATATATATATATGTTAGGCTTTAACATTTTTTAAATATTTATTTATTTATTTATGAGAGAGAGAGAGAGAGAGAGAGAGAGAGAGAGAGAGAGAGATATGCACCAGGGCCTCCAGCCACTCCAAACGAACTCCAGATGCATGCACCACCTTGTGCATCTGATTTATGTGGATATTGGGGAATTGAACCTGGGTCTTTTGGCTTTGCAGCAAGTGCCTTAACCACTAAGCCATCTCTCCAGCCCTAGTTAGGCTTAAAATTTTTTTTAAAATTTATTTATTTAAGAGACAGAGAGGAAGAGGCAGAGAGAATGGGCAAGCCAGGGCCTCCAGCCATTGCAAACAAACTCCAGATGCATGCGCCTCCTTGTGCATCTGGTTTACGTCAGTCCTGGGGAATTGAACCAGGGTCCTTAGGCTTTGCAGGCTAACTCCTTAACCACTAAGCCATTTCCCTAGCCCCTGTTTATTTGTATTTTGAGGTAGGTCCTCACTCTAGCCCAGGCTGACCTGGAACTCACTCTGTAGCCAGACTGGTATTGAATTCATAGTGATCCTCCTACCTCAGCCTCCTGTAGTGCTCATGTTAAAGGTGTGAACCGCTATGCCTGGTTTGACTGATATTTTCAGGGACGGTATCTGTAAGCTGCCTGGACTGACATTAAACTCACATGGTAGCTCAGGGACACCTTGAACTTGTAATCCTCCTGCTTTAGCCTCCCTAGAAGCTAGGATTATAGGTCTGTACCAGCAGGTCTTGGCTTCTCTTACTAGTACAATGGAGGGAGGGTGATACCTTGAGCCTCCCTTGGGTTATTAGCACCATGCTTGGTTCCCAGAGCCCACTAGACACTCAGCTAGCATCTCGGTTGTTTGGGAAGCTGGGCTTGAAGGTGGTTCTCTAGAGTTGCATCTCTCCAGGGGGAAGTGACCGCTGGTCCTCCCAGATAAGCCTTCACCACAGCTCATGAGACTACTGTCAGAACCTGCCATGAGCAGTCAGGTAAAATTAGCTGGTAATAATCTAGCAATTATTTTAATTCTAAGATGGATGCAGGTGAGTATTAATTTCATTTGAGTACATAGAACTTAATCTACCTAACTTCATTTAGGCTAGGTGAAAAATACGCCCCAAAACGGCATTTTTGATAAATATCAATTTTCAGCTAAAGTAAGAACATTTATAATGGTTCATTCTGACTTCTTCCCTTTCTCTCCCCCCTTTTCCCTACTTCCAATCCAGTTTTCTCTCAAGAAATATGATTTTTCAGGGGCTGGAGAGATGATGTAGGGATTAAGACATTTGCCTGCAAAGCCTTCAACTCTCCAGGACCCATGTAAGCCAGATGCACAAGGTGGTGCATGCATCTGGAGTTTGTTTGCTGTGGCTGGAGGCCCTGGTGTGCCCATTTTCTCTTTCTCTCTGTCCAATAAGTAAATAAATAATAATATATTTTTTAAAAAAGATGGATTCATGGTATAGAATCTATGTCTAATGCTCAAAAAAAAATTCTCAGGAATGGATTTCTGGAAGTTGCTTTTATACTGGTTATCACAACCCCTAGGGATTCAGTCAGTTTCCTGTGGGCCACTCCCTATTCTTGGAGGCAGAGGACAATGTACAAAGCCTTTCACCTGCTGCAGGAGGTTTTAACTAATGGATTCTCTGGGGAGGGTTACTGTTGGTACGTGAAATACTTGTGTATCGTTCCTTTCTCGAATGATCACCAAAAATACTGATAGCTTGCTTATTGAAAAGAAAAGTGTTAAGGAATTCTTGGTGTTTAGTTCACAGGTCTGAATTTGCACATTAATTTGTAATTATGAGACAAAAGCTTCATGTCTTTTGATTTTTTTAGCTTTCTTATAAAAATGTGTTAAAATCTTATGGAAGAAGGTGATGAAAATTTCACCATTAGATAACCTACAATGCTTTACAATAAAAATGAGCACTCGAGTTATCATCTTCATAGCTGCAGAAAATCCCAGATTAACTTTGCACTCGGCTTTCTTATCTCATAAAAATGGGGCTGTGACAGAAAATTCAATTTTTGCCACGAGCCGTTTAAGAAAACCTAATCTTAATAGAATACTAAGTACAATTCAGATGTTGGTTTAGTAGAGGGTTTTTTTTTTTTTTTTTTGTCTTAAAAACAATGAGTTAGATTTTATTTTTTCTTCCTTCCACACTCCAGTTGGGAATCTTTATCTTCTGAAGCAATCAGTTGACATGGGCTTTTCCACAAAGATAGACATGTAGCAGGCCAGACTGCAAGTAACTCAGATGCTTGGGCTTGATTTGTGGTGACTGGTGTCATTCATTTTGGTTGTAATCAATTATGTGTATGAGGAAGGTGTTGAAAAGATTCTCAGCTCAGGCACAGCACCGGATGTATCAGAAGTGGAATTTGGGTTGAACTTCACATTGTTTTTGATTGATAGCCTGAGTGGATCATGTTACCTTTCTGGTCCTAGTGACATCCTCTGAAATCCGAGGAGCTGGGGCAGCTCATTCCATCCATTGTGCTTTTCATGTCTCCAGTTGTTTTTGAAGGTATAGTGAGGGTTTAACCCAGGGCACCATGCATGCCGGGCAGGTACCCTACCACTGAGTACCTTCTTTATTTTTCTTTTTCTTTATTTTTATTTTACTTTTATTTATTGATTGGCATATATATATATGTTATATATTTAACATTTTTAAATATTTATTTATTTATTTATTTTGAAATATTTATTTATTTAGAGAGAGAGAGAGAGAGAGAGAGATGCACCAGGGCCTCCAGCCACTCCAAACGAACTCCAGATGCATGCACCACCTTGTGCATCTGATTTATGTGGATATTGGGAATTGAACCTGGGTCTTTTGGCTTTGCAGCAAGTGCCTTAACCACTAAGCCATCTCTCCAGCCCTAGTTAGGCTTAAAATTTTTTTTAAAATTTATTTATTTAAGAGACAGAGAGGAAGAGACAGAGAGAATGGGCAAGCCAGGGCCTCCAGCCATTGCAAACAAACTCCAGATGCATGCGCCTCCTTGTGCATCTGGTTTACGTCAGTCCTGGGGAATTGAACCAGGGTCCTTAGGCTTTGCAGGCTAACTCCTTAACCACTAAGCCATTTCCCTAGCCCCTGTTTATTTGTATTTTTTTTTTTTTTTGAGGTAGGGTCTCACTCTGGCCCAGGCTGACCTGGAATTAATTATGTAGTCTCAGGGTGGCCTCGAACTCACGGCGATCCTCCTACCTCTGCCTCCCGAGTGCTGGGATTAAAGGTGTGCGCCACCACGCCCGGCTCTGTTTATTTGTATTTTGAGGTAGGTCCTCACTCTAGCCCAGGCTGACCTGGAACTCACTCTGTAGCCAGACTGGTATTGAATTCATAGTGATCCTCCTACCTCAGCCTCCTGTAGTGCTCATGTTAAAGGTGTGAACCGCTATGCCTGGTTTGACTGATATTTTCAGGGACGGTATCTGTAAGCTGCCTGGACTGACATTAAACTCACATGGTAGCTCAGGGACACCTTGAACTTGTAATCCTCCTGCTTTAGCCTCCCTAGAAGCTAGGATTATAGGTCTGTACCAGCAGGTCTTGGCTTCTCTTACTAGTACAATGGAAGGAGGGTGATACCTTGAGCCTCCCTTGGGTTATTAGCACCATGCTTGGTTCCCAGAGCCCACTAGACACTCAGCTAGCATCTCGGTTGTTTGGGAAGCTGGGCTTGAAGGTGGTTCTCTAGAGTTGCATCTCTCCAGGGGGAAGTGACCGCTGGTCCTCCCAGATAAGCCTTCACCACAGCTCATGAGACTACTGTCAGAACCTGCCATGAGCAGTCAGGTAAAATTAGCTGGTAATAATCTAGCAATTATTTTTTAATTCTAAGATGGATGCAGGTGAGTATTAATTTCATTTGAGTACATAGAACTTAATCTACCTAACTTCATTTAGGCTAGGTGAAAAAATACGCCCCAAAACGTAGCATTTTTGATAAATATCAATTTTCAGCTAAAGTAAGAACATTTATAATGGTTCATTCTGACTTCTTCCCTTTCTCTCCCCCCTTTTCCCTACTTCCAATCCAGTTTTCTCTCAAGAAATATGATTTTTCAGGGGCTGGAGAGATGATGTAGGGATTAAGACATTTGCCTGCAAAGCCTTCAACTCTCCAGGACCCATGTAAGCCAGATGCACAAGGGGGTGCATGCATCTGGAGTGGCTGGATGCCCTGGCACACCTATTCTCTCTCTCTCTCCCTCTCTCTGCCTCTTTTTCTCTCTCAAATAAATAAATAAAAATATATAAAAATATTAAAAACAGAAATATGATTTTTTTCCTTTCTGTTTGACTTTCTTTTTTTTCTTTTTCAAAAAGGAACTGCAAATTCCTCAGCCCTCATCCAGTATAGCATGTGGTCCCTGAAAAGTAAAGCAAACAAGCTTGTGCTCACATTTAGTGCATGGCATTCCTCCCACCTTTCAGCAAAGCTCGAGATAGTCCATTATATAGTTGATTTGGACACTGGGGATTTGACCTGGCATGATTCTGTCTGGGATTTGACTTGCTGGGTTGGGGTAGGGGCTCAAAACTCTTAGCATCTAGGAGTTCTTTCTCAAGTTTTTCTGCTCCAGAAGTTTTGGGGCCTGTGCTTTCTCGAGGCTTCGTTGCGTTGAGTTTGGCTAATAATTACTTAGTGGGAGATGTATGCCGGGGTCTGGAGGAGGGGAGATGGGAGGAGTTCCATCTATGCAAGCTGTCAAGCAGGTGGTGATCTGGATGGAGATGGTGAGGGCCGGGTGCATTGCTACTAATCAAAAAACCTTGTAAATAAATCAAAGTTTATAGTAGCTATTTGAGGAGGCGGCGGAAAGCTTGGCTATTAGGAAACTGAAAGACTATTGTTGTGTTTGGTAGTTTAGGCTGAAGATGTAGTTAGTGGTGGAGTGCCTGCCTAGCCTGTCGAGCTTCAGATTCAATCTGTAACACCACAAAATAAATAAATGAATAAATATTTAACCACCCAGCCACTTTGTCTTAAGCTTCTCTTGATACTTTGTTTAAATTGAAAGACTTGACAGCTTAAATTTATACGAGAAAGACTAGCTTTGGTTATATTTCTCTGTGGCCCTAGAAAATCGAATTCGTTTTATGAAATTCTGAAAATGTCTGATCAGATCCTGGAAGTTCTCTTAACAAGTGTGGCAGCAGTGAACTGATTCTTGTTTCTGTTGTTGAGGGACAGTTCTGTCATCAAGCCTAAGCACCCCATAAGTCAAAGAGGCATTGGTCGTTTGTTCAGTAATGGGTGCAATTGTTGGGAACGTGTGTGTTTGCCTTTGGACATTTGGGTCAGTATTTTTCTAAGGAGTAATAGACTGTATGTGTGTATGTGTGTGTGAAGGTAAATTTATATAAATTTTGTCGTAACAAAAATGCTTATATTAGAGTATGAATTCTGTTGATTTCATAAGTGAGTTATCAGTTCTAATATATATATCTGAGTGACATTGAAGGCCAATAGCTTAAGCCAAAAGTAAACTAGGAAAGGTGAATGAGGCTGTGTTATCTTGCCTCAGTGAAGTTAGGAAGTGCCATTGCGATGGCAGTGCCGGTGGTTGCTTTCAGGTATTTCGGGGCTCAGGGTGACTTGAACAGGTTGGCACTTAAAATGAAAACACGAACTCTCGTGTTGCAGTTGAGCTGCATCCCTCAACGTACGGAGCATTGAAAGTGGCACGGTATTTAGAAGATACTAATGGACTGAATCACCCACCTCGTGTGTTGTTTTGACAGGAAGTGTATCATGTCTCAATAATTTCCTCCGAATCTTTTTTTTTTTTTTTTTTTTCCTGCCAGGTGCCTATTTTCTTCTCGTTGCTAACTTATTCCTGTAGAATTCCAAATATGCCATTGCTTGCCCTGGCTGATACACTTTCACGCCTCCCTTTCCTTTTCTCCCTTCTCTAGAGTAGCTACTGTATGGCGGTTGCTTGTTTGTGTTCGAGAGCTATTTTGGAAACGTCTAGTCAGGATGTCTTTGTCTTGAGAGCAGGTCTTTATGGACCTAGCACGTAGGTCGACACAAAGGACTTGAAAACATGCCTGTGGACAGATGTGAGGCCCTGTTTTCATGGACTATTGTTGTCCATTCAATCATCCATGGGAAGACAAAGGGGGATTCTTTAACTTATTTTATTTTTTTTTTTTGTTTTTTTGAGGCAGGGTTTCATTCTTGTGTGGGTACATGTGTAAGTAAACAAAAAATATTTTTTTACAATGCGCACAACTTCCTTGAAATGAAGCAACTAGAAAATACTTCTTTATGAATTAGGAAATTCCACCGATGTGCAAAGCGGCATTGGAAGTTAGCTCAGTAATGGGTGCAATTGTTGGGAAAATGTGTGTTTGCCTCTGGACATTTGGGTTAGTATTTTTCTAAGGATTCCCCACAACCCACATAAGCCAGATGCACAAGGTGGCGCATGTATCTGGAGTTCGTTTGCAGTGACTGGAGGCCCTGGTGCACCCATTCTCTCCATCTCTCTTTCTCTCTCTCTGCCTCTTTCTCTCTCTCTTCCTCTCAAATAAATAAATAAAATATATTTTTAAAAAGAGGCTAGGCGTGGTGGCGCACGCCTTTAATCCCAGCACTTGGGATGCAGAGGTAGGAGTATTGAGTTCAAGGCCACCCTGAGACTACATAGTGAATTCCAGGTCAGCCTGGGCTAGAGTGAGACTCTACCTCAAAAAAACAACAACAACCCAAAACAATAACAAAAAAACTAAGAATATGTGCATTAATAAAGAATTATAATAAAGCCAGGCATGGTGGTGATGCACCCCTTCAATCCCAGCACTTGAGAAGCAGAGGATGGTGGATGGCTATGAGTTCGAGGCCACCCTGAGACTACATAGTGAATTCCAGGTCGGCCTGGGTTAGAGTGTGAGACCCTGCCTAGAAAAACAAAACAAAAGAATAATAATAAAAATACTATATATTTCCAAGTCAACAGTTTAATAAATGTCAACATTGGGCTGGAGTGATGGATCAGCAGTTAAGAATGTGCATGAAAGACTGAGAGGGCCTGAAAGACCTCTTGAGTTCTGTTCCCCAGGATCCACATCAAACAGCTGGGTGTCGCTATACACGTCTGTAAGCCCAGTCCTGTGGGGAGCAGAGACCAGAGAATTGCCTGGGATCATGAAAGAACTGCAGACTCTGGGACTCGAAAGGGACCCTGACTTAAGTAAGAATGAGAAGTTAAGAGTGATAGAGAGGGACACCTGACATTCTCCTCTGGTCACCATAGGCAAGTGCATAGGATGCCACATTCACATGCATATACCACATCACATCCAAACCGCCATTACATTACACACACACACACACACACACAAACCTTACAGCGAGGGACTCTTCATACTGTATTATGTCCGTAATAGAGATGAATATTTACACCCACGCTGCACACGTCAAACAGCTAGCATTCTTGAAAATGGGGAACCTTGGCATCATTAGTAGTGTCAGATGTGATTCAGAGTTGTGAGGAGGGGGATGAAGTTGGCTTGGCATGGGCTCTTTGGTCCAGGCTCTTGTCTTAGGTCTCTCACTTCGCTTTTGCTCTGTGTTTCTTTTGCAGGGATCAGATAGTGTCTATCCACAATCAGTTTAACCACAGTATCCTAGTCCTCAGCTTCCTCACCCTTTGCCTTCTGTGATTTAAAAAAAATATATTTTATTTATTTATTTATTTATTTATTTATTTATTTATTTAATAGAGAGTGAGAGAGAGTGAGTGAGAGACAGAGAATGGGTGCGCCAGGGCCACCAGCCACTGCGAACAAACTCCAGGTGCATGACACACCTTGTGCATCTGGCTTATGTGGGTCCTGGGGAATTGAGCCTCGAACCGGGTTTTAGGCTTCACAGGCAAATGCTTCACCACTAAGCCATCTCTTCAACCCCCAACATGTCATTTTTTGGTTTACAATGCATTTGGTCTCACTCAGAGTCTCAAAATTAAGCTGAAGATTGAGGATACAAACCCAGTGTAACTTTAGGTAAGTGTTTTGCATTCTCAGTCTCCTCATTTATCCAGGGTTTGTCACCACTCGTTGGATAAGGAAACAATTTTCTGATCAAGGAAAGCAATAGGCGAAAACATTTTGCAAAGTTTAAACGACATATAAATAGAAAACAAGAAAAACAATTGCTATCTTTGCACAAAATTATTTAAGACATAGATTTACTAGTGCTGTGAATGCGGGTGTGAAAAAGCAGAGAACGTGATCTGTTGGTGCTGTGCCAGTTCCTAAGTCTCTTTGTTAATCTAACACTTCTGCATTTAGTAATGTGTAAGAAGAAAGGGAGCCAATTCAAATTAGGAGGAGAAAGTTTGAAAGAGGCCTGTTGTGTGCGAAATGGGACTAATGAGTGGCTGTGTTCTCGTAGGACTCCCTAGTTCTAATTCAAGGTCACAAAGACACTGTTCATATTTTCTTCCATTGTTTAGCTCTAGTATAAAGCCACATAAGGAAAAGCATTCATGAGGCATTTTATTAAACCATAAACCCTTCTTTTGGGGGAAAATGAGACATTCTCTGTCATATTTTGGTGGGGATTAATGCAATTAAATAGCTGGCTAGTTTGCCTTTGTTGTCCATTAAAAAATAGTTTCATGGCCCCTGAGCATCGTTTTCTTTTAATCCTTCAAAACCCATGATAAAAAGACCCTTCTCTTGTGGCTTGGTGGGTCTAATGAAAAGGTGGGGGTACAAGAAAGAACTGTCTCCCTCACTTCATTTGCACTTAGACATGCTCAGTTACAGCAATACACTTCAATTCTTTTCCTTTCACTCTTCACAGTGAAAGTATTTAGGGCCAAGTACACTTTGACTATTCTGGAGTCTTACATTTTTGCCGCACTTCCCCCCACACCGCCAGAAGAATCTGGCTTTTTAATACATTCAAAACCTTCTCCTGTCTGTATCTTCTCTTCTGGATATTTCTATTGCCAAGGATGAGCTGTGAACATCTCTGCGCAGTTGTGAACTAGAAATGGAACAGAAGCACACGTGGCTTAGCCAAGCAGCCAAGCAGTGCCTGCGGCATCTGAGCATCCTGTCTTAGGGCCACCTTGTAGCTTGCATCAGCTGTGGGACGGCGATTTGGCCTGGAGTTCTGGAGTTTGATGTTCATGACAAAGATCGCAATGGACATTTATCAGTTGCTTTCTCTTTGTTCGGCATTGGCCTTGGTCTCTCATGCATGTTCCTTTTGGTTTCTATAATGACTACAACTTAATACACGCGGTGGTTAAGCCTCGATTGTCAACTTGACAAGATCTAGATCTAGGAGACAAACCTCTGGCCCTGTCTGTGCCTGAGTGGGTGGCACTCTTCCATGGGTTAGGATGCTGGAGCGAATAAAAAGAGAGTGAGCTGTGTGCTAGCAAAAATCTCTCCTGGCTTCCTAACTGTGGATTGAACATGTCCAGCTGAATGCGCCTGCTAAAATGCCTTCCCTGCCATCATGTAATGTACTCTCTTTTGTATTTTTATTTATTTATTTGCATGCAGAGGGAGATAGAGAGAAGAAGGAGGAGGAGGAAGAGGAGGAGAGAGAGAGAGAGAGAGGGAGAGAATGGGAGCACCAGGGCTTCCAGCCATTGCAAACGAACTCCAGATGCATATGTCACTTTGTGCATCTGGCTTTATGTGGGTACTGGGGAATTGAACTTTGGTTGTTAGGCTTTGTAGGCAAGCACCTTAATCACTAAGCCATCTCTCCAGCTCTGAACTGTACTCTTGAGCTGTCAGCCAAAATAAACCCTTCTTCCCTTAAGTTGCTTCTTGTCAGGTATTTTGTCACAGCAATGAGAATAACTGGTACACTATAAATCTTTGTTTTTCATGTTTTTTTTTTTTTTTTTTCTTATTTTTGAGAGAGGTATGTTGGGGTGGTGGTGTATGCACATATATGTGTCCTTGCAGCATCTCACACACTCATCTGTGGTTGGGGTGCTAGCCTACTGTGGCCTGAGCAGAACATCCAATGACCTGCTGTATTGCTTTTCTGCCTGTTTATTTGAGCCCGAGTCTCTTATTGATACTGGAGCTTGCTGAGTTTAAAAAAAAAAAAACTTTTTATTGAAAATTTCTATAAATATGAACAATATACCATAATCCTAACCCCTCCCATGACTCTCACTTCCCTTCCCAAATTCCCCTTCCCCTGAAATCCTTCTTTCCAATGAGACTTCTGTTTTGATGATATCATTTACCCCCCTCCTATCATGTAGATCTTGTGTAGGTAGTGACAACCACTGTGAGGTCATGAATGTCAAGGCCACTTTCTCCTTCCTCTGCTCTTACATTCTTTCTGCCACCTCTTCAGCAATGGTCCCTGAGCATTGGAGAGGTGTGATAGAGATGTCTTAGTGGTGAACACATTCAACTGTCACATCTCTTGCTGATTTTTCTTTTCTTTTTAAAATGTATTTTATTTATTTATTTTTGAGAGAGCGAAAGAGGCAGAGAGAGGGAGAGAGAATGGGTGCGCCAGGGTCTCTAGCCACTGTAAACGAACTCCAGATGCATGTGCCCCCTTGTGCATCTGGCTTATGTGGGTTCTGGAGAACTGAACTGGGATCCTTTGGCTTTGCAGGCAAGTGCCTTAACTGCTAAGCCATCTCATCAGCCCCTGATTATTCTTTTTTTTTTTTTTTAAAGATTTTTTATTTATGTATTTATTTACTTATTTATTTGAGACAGAAAGAGGGAAAGAGAAAGAGAAAGAGGGAGAGTGAGAATGTGCGTGCCAGGGCTTCTAGCCACTGCAAACAAACTCCAGATGCGTGTGTCCCCTTGGGCATCTGGCTTATATGAGACCTGGAGAATTAAACCAGGGTCCTTAGCCTTCGCAGACAAATGCCTTAACCACTAAGTCATCTCTCCAGCCCCTCTTTTTATTTTTTTTTAATTCCCAAACCCAGAGCGATTCCCTGGTCCCTGCTCCCTTCTGTGGTACTCGAGTTACAAACATACATGGTCATACCCAGCTGTTTATGTGGACTCGCTCCAAACCTGGGCAGTTTCAGGCCCCCTCAGGCCCTTATGGTTGTATAGGAAGCACACTTAGCTGCTGAGCCATCTTCCCTGACCTAACTCTGTATTTTCAGATGAAGGACCTGAAGGAGCTAAGGGATTAGCAGTTTGCCTGAGGTCCAGCAGCTTGCTCATTCATCTCTGGTCGGTGGGGACAATAGTGTTCTTCCTTCCTTTCCCGATGATGTTTCTACAGGAGGCTTGGAGGGGAGTCCAGCTTGCCCACATGTCCAGGAGACGAGAGGACATTCGTCTCTGCTCACATGGTCTCCCAAGTTTCCACTGACTTTACACGTTTAGCTTTGCCTCATCTTTATACTTGCCGCCATCTATGTCTTTGATGGTCTGTCTGGTTTACACAGTCTTCATATCTTTACATTTTTTTAATTTGAAAATGTTAATATATGAACAAATTGTAATTTTATCTTGCTCTTTATGAGCCTCTTTATTCCCCTCTCTCCACTCCCATTCTGGTGAACTCCCTTCTCTTTCCATGTAATTCCTCTTCTGTTTTGATCTCATTGTTTTTAATTTTAAAAAATATTTTAGTTTTACTTATATTTGAGAGAGAAAGACAGAGAGAACGAATATGGGCATGTCAGGGCCTTCAGCCGCTACAAATGAACTCTAGAAGCATGCACCACCTTGTGCATCTGGCTTACGTGGGTCCTTTAGCTTTGCAGGCTAGCACTTTAACCACTAAGCCATCCCTCCAACACTCATTCTGTTTTCTTTTTCGTTCCTTTCCCTTTTTCTTTTTGCCTTTCTCCATTATCTGTCAAAATGCTGATGGGCTCCATATTGTGTAGGTCTTAGGGAGGTAGCGACCTCTGCTGTGAGGTCAGGAATGTACCAGTCCCTTCATTCGTCCCCAACCTGTGGCTCTTACATTCTTTCTGCCCTCTCTTCCACAAGTTGCCTTGAGCTTAGAGGGTGTGATAGAGGTGTCTCATGTAGCGCTGGACTCTCAGGAGCCTCTTGTTCTCAGCACTTTGATGAGATTTGAGTCTCACCCAGTATCCACACCCATCTCCAAAAATGAACTCTGGTGAGTGGGGGAGAGTAGCCACTTTAGTATTATTATTATTTTTTTAATTCTCCTTCTCTCCAGGCAAATTGCCATCCAGCTGGTCAATTATGACTTCTCCAAGGTCAAGGCTAATTTTTAAAGGAAAAGCTTCAGACTCCAGGAGTCTGTTTGCATTTTAAGTGTGTTGTGTTTGGAATTGGAGGGTGATTTCTCATTTAGTCACTCCCATGGATGTATCCCACCCACTTTCTTTTCCACGCTTTACCCCTCTGCACATGCTGTTCAACGACCTTGATCCTGTCCTTGGGCCTTTCACTTCCTGTGGCATTCCGGTGACAGTAGACATGCTCCCTTCTCCCCCGCTCCCCACCCAGGGTGCAGACAACAAGGTGTATATTTTCTGCAGACAATTTAGAAGCAATTTAAAAACTCGATTTTAGTCTGTTAAGTCAGAATCCAGAAACTCAAACACCATCTTTCAGAGTTCTGCTCTCTCAAGCATTCTTCAGGTTTAAGTTTTCAATGACTGTGGCAGTCACAATCACATTCTGATGCTATCTATGTAATCTTCTGGTGAGCACATTTTACTGTGAATCCCTTAATATACATTGTGCTTGGCATGGAATTGAAGTCTGACAACTCCCAGTTAAATACTTAGGGCCCTGTACACGCTATGCATGCTTGTTCTGAGAAGCAAAAGTTTGGCATCGTTCAGGCTCTCCGTGGGTCCACTTTGTGTGTGTGATTTCAGGGGTACTATTTATCTGTGTGTTCAAACATTCAGTTTGAAATAAACAATGATAGCACAGTGACAGAATGACTGCAAAGCTGCAGTTAGCTGAAGTATGCCATCCTGTGTGGCCACTCGGGGGTTTTTATGTTTAAAATGAGAAGCAGCGAGACAGAGTGAGGGGTATGAGTTTTCCTTAGCGAAGTTTTGAACTGGAAATACCTCACTGAATGTGAACATTATCTTTCAAATCGAAACTTAGCTTA
The DNA here is from genome assembly GCA_036365145.1 of Orientallactaga sibirica. Taxonomy (NCBI): domain Eukaryota; kingdom Metazoa; phylum Chordata; class Mammalia; order Rodentia; family Dipodidae; genus Orientallactaga; species Orientallactaga sibirica. The sequence continues at coordinate 29,337,557 of JAEOAD010000007.1, forward strand.
AATCTAAATGAATGAAGGAAACAAGACGTCACCCAACTGGCACAGTTTAGAGTTGCCTTCATTGTTATCTGTGGGAGACATTTACGTTTTGTGGGTGTTTGCATCATCATGATTTTTTTTTGTGGGATCCTTCCTGTAGTCTCCCTGCATCCCACCGTGGGTCACCAGCATTTCTCTGTGCGGCTCCTATGGCCCCCTCACTCCAGACCCAGTTTCTAACTTCCCCTTGTTTTTTTTTTCTTTTTTTTTCTATCCCCTTGTTTTTTTATTTTTTTTTTTTTAATCGAGGTAGGGTCTCCCTCTAGTTCAGACTGACCTGGAATTCACTATGTAGTCTAGGCTGGCCTTGAACTCACAGAAATCCTCCTACCTCTGCCTCCCTAGTGCTGGGATGAAAGGCATGTGCCACCATGCCCGGCTCTGATTTTTTTAGAGGTAGGGTCTCACTCTAGCTCAGGCTGACCTGGAATTCACTATGTCGTCTCAGGGTGGCCTTGAACTCACAGAAATCCTCCTACCTCTGCCTCCCTAGTGCTGGGATGAAAGGCGTGTGCCACCACACCCGGCTCTAACCTCCCTTGTTTTTTCCACATCTGCCACCTTCCCCATACCACCCATGCTCCCTTCTGCTCTCAGGGTGAAGCTGGCACAGCACAAGCCTGAGCCTGCCAGCTTTCTACTTGGAGCCTTTCCCTCGCATCTCATGGTCTTCAGTCCTTACAACGTGGGCTTCTGTGTTTCCCACTGACCCAAGTCCCAGGACTCCTGCCACACACCTGGATTTCGGTGTTCGCCCCTGCTTCGCCGCCCTTTGCGCCTTCCCTTCTTGCTTCCACTCCCTCCTCCCTGCAGTTGGCCAGCTCCAGTCTTCAGGACACTGGGAGCCTGAGGCAATCAGTCACCACCTGTCCCTTGTGCTCCAGCAAGTATGTGTATCTGCTTCCACCGTGACATTTACTGCACTGAGCCGTCATCACTGGTGTCTGTGTTGTCCTGTTTCACCCCCCCTCGACTAGACCTCAGGTTCCCACAGTAGCTCAGAGGTGCAAACTGGACATTCTCTGTAAATGCTGTATGCATGGACCACAGTGCAGATGTCACCGCCTGAGGTACGGTGCACTCTGAAAGGCTCTGACCTGGGCGGTGTTTTCTATCTTAGGTAGGGAAGTATACCCCCAAACTAAATAGTCTTACCACCAGGGAAGGTCTTAGAAATAAACCTTAAAAGGCACTGTAGCTACTTGAGTTAGAATCTGTGACATTTGAATCTGTGGGACCTGGGAATCTGCATTAAACTCTAATGGAATTTTTTTTTTTTTTTTTTTGCTTAGGAAACAATGGAAATAATATTTTTTTGCATTCCTTCTGACTAATAGCTTGCTGTTCTATAAAATAAATAGATAAGAGTCATTTTGTAGTTTCTGTTGTGTAAGAAAATAAAGTCTGTGTATGTACAGTTATCAGAGAGCCCCTATTAACATCTGATTTTATTCTCAGTTATTCTGGGAGATAGAATGGGACATTAAAAGTTATTTTAAGGACATAGAAACTTGAGGTCAGAGAATTGAAATAACTTGTTCAAGGTCATGTTTTAAAAGGTACTTTTGTAATTAGGTTATTAGGATCTCCAATCACTGGCATTTTTTATAATTCAGAAGTGGAGGCTGGAGAGATGGCTCAGAAGTTAAAGGTGCTTGCTTGTAAAGCATGATGGCCTGGGTTCAATTCCCAGTACCCACGTAAAGCCAGATGCACGAAGTGGTTCATGAGCCTGGTGTTCCTTTACAATGGCCCTGGTGTGTACACACGCTCTCTCTCTCTCCTTAAAAACAATGAAATAAATAAAAACATTAAAAAAATAATAAAATTCACAAGGGATGGAATTTCTCTTCATGTTGTGTCCTTAAAAATAGATGTAGTGAAAGCTGGGTGTGGTGGCGCATGCCTTTAATCCCAGCACTCGGGAGGCAGAGGTAAGGGGATCGCCGAGAGTTCGAAGCCACCCTGAGACTACATAGTTAATTCCAGGTCAGCCTGGACCAGAGTGAGACCCTACCTCGAAAAACCAAAAAAAAAAAAAAAAAAAAAAGATGTAGTGAATATGTAAGTTCTATAAAATGGCATATTTCAGTGACTTAGAATAGCAGAAAACTTGCTGTGAATTTCAATGTCATTTAGACGAATTTTAATTTTAGATAAGACATAAGTTATATTTTGTGGTTACTCTCAGAAAACATGACAATGAATCAGAAAGAGTGAGGCATTTTAAGCAATCTGGGAGGTTCTCTTGTTACTCAAAAAAGAATGCCAAGGTTAAGAGCAGCTGTTTTGAGTAAAAGTTTGATTTTGTGTTGATGTTGACTTTTCCACTCTACCATCTTGTGGGGATTTGTTTCTCCACCTTTCCCACTGCCCCCCGACCCCCCCCCCGAGATAAGCCTGGAAGATTTTAGCAGAGTTTTTGGCTTCTGGAATGTGGATTAATTTCCCCTCTCTCGTCCTGCTCTTCTCTGTCCCCCTGCCTTAGGTTTTAATACCTGTGATTATTAGGCTTCTGTGTAAATCCTCACCTTCAATCTCTATCCTCTTGATTCAGTTCTGCTACTGTTTTGTAAGCACTGGCTTAGGGGAAGCTGTTTGTAAGGGACACTATGTGACATAGACCATGACATCTCAGAGACAGTGTCTGAAAATAAGCCTTTCTCTTCCCTACCTCAACTCAAATGGCTCCTCCTCCTGCCTTAGTGGTGGTGGTGGTGGGGGTGACCTTCTCTGAGCTGGAACTCCCCACAGTCTGTTTCACCTCTCCCCCTTCTTATCCAAGGATGACCTTTGACCTAGGCTTCTCTCTCTTCCTCTCTTAGACTGGGTATCACGTAGCCCTGGTTGATCTCAAACTCACTATAGAAATGAGGATGACATGCTGAGTAGGGCTTAATTCTGTCAAGTCTTCTTCACAGGGCTGTTGCTGCAGGCCAGACTGCACTGGCAGGGGAGGGATCCCTTAGAATGCTAAGACGGAATTGATTGTTCCCTCCTTGGAGAGGCTCATCAGTTGCTCTGCACTCCTGTGTGACAGAAGTTCACAGTGTTCAGCCTGCACTTCCCACAGCTTCACATCATTTGCCCCACCTTTGTAGCTTTATCCTTCCGGGTTCCTGTTCCTGGTCTCCATGTGTGTACTCCCATTTGAGAGCTCACTGCACTACCCTCTGGTCCTGGCTTTTCTGTCCTCTGTGGTCTCCTCTGCTCTTCTGACAGTGTACCAGTCTCCTTCCCTGGACTAACCTGCTTTCTAGGGTGTTCTTTCCCTTGAAACTTTTCTTATATACCCTTCTGGGTTAACTAGACAATGTTTAGGTTTCTTTCTTTTCTTAAAAAAAAGTTATTTGTGTGTGTGTGTGGGGTGCTAGAAAGAAAGAGAGAGAAAGAGAATTTTAAGAGCACACATACAGTGGACTCTTGCCACTTGCACATGAACTCCAGACACATGCACCACTTTGGGCATCTGCCATTATGTGGGTTCTGGGGAATTGAACCAGGCTTTGTAAACAAGCACTTTAAACTGCTGAGCCATCTCCCTAGACCAAGCTTAGGTTTCTTTAGAAACTTAAGCAGAGGCTCAAATCAGATGAATGTGGCTCTTATGTAAACGTTTAAGCCCATAGGTGTCTGAAGAACAGGTGGCTCATTCTGAAGGTTATCTAAGGGACAGGTGGAAGTGCTCTCCTCCATAGGGCACTGGGGGGAGGGTGGTCACTGGTTTGATTGCAGCTGGCTCCACATCTTATATCATCTGCAGCCAGCCAGTGAGAACGAGGGGGATGAAGTTACAAGGTAGAGCCCTTCCTTTGATGAGCCCAAGTCAGTCGTTAGGCGTATTATTCCTATTCATATCCCACTGGCCACAACTTCATCACATGCCCACAGCTAGCATCAGGGAAGGCCGTGTGATGTAGTCTTTAGCGCAGAACTGTCTAAACAGACGCAATGTGAGTCATGTACGTAATCTCAGGAGTTCAGCCAGGCATGGTGGCACATGCCCTGTAGTTTCAGTTCCTTGGGAGGCTGGGGCAGGAGGATCTCCTGTGTTCATGAGTTTGTGATCAGTCTGGGTGACATAGTGAGACCCCCCCCATCTTATAAATAAACAAACATACAAACAAAACTCTATAACCTAAATTTGAAAATGATACTGAAAAGTTAAGTGACAAGCAACAGTAGCCAGTATGTTTAGTCCCATGTATCTAAAATAGTATCATTTTAATGTGAAAAACTGGTCACATTCCAAGTGCTTAGTTCTCACAGGTGACCAGCAAGCCTTTAGTTGGTTGGCCAGGTACCCAGCTAATGTTGAAGGTGTGAATCAATAAGGGAAAACTACTGACATTGTCAGGTCTTCCCTAAGCAGTCCTACCTGTCCCAACTTAATCCTACTAATTGGTGTGTCATATGACACCTTGGGTGTATAATTACCTATTGTGGCTTGCCCTTCTCATTGGATGGAGCCAAAGGATTGAATCTACTTTGTCTAGTATCTGGCATGTGTTAATTATCTGGTAAATGTTTGATAAGAATGTTTGAAGTAACTAAATGGAGATTTCATAAAATTGCACAACTGTTCATTTTAAAAAAATTTTTAAATTATTTTATTTATTTTTGGAGAGAGACACAGAGAGAGACAGAGAGAGAGGGAGAGGAAGACAGATAGAGAATGGGCTCGCCAGCGGTGTCTCAGCTGCTGCGAATGAAATCCAGATGTGTGTGCCCCCTTGTGGTCAAGTGTGGCATTGCGCCCTTGCATCACTTTGCATCTGGCTAAATGTGGGACCTGGAGATTGGAACCGGGTTCTTAGGCTTAGCAGGCAGGTTCCTTTAACCGCTAAGCCATCTCTCCAGCCCTCAACTGTTCATTTTTTTCTCAGTCAAATGTGACAATTTTCAATCCCCTTTTCTTAGAGAAATATTTATGAGAGACAGAGAGAGGGAAAGAATTGACTGGGTGCCCCAGGACCTCTTGCTGCTGCAAACGAACTCCAGATGCACGTGCTACTTTGTGCATCTTGCTTTTCCTTGGCTACTGAGGAATTGAACCTGGGCCAGCAGGCTTTGCAACCAAGTGTCTTTAACCCCACTGATGCATCTTCTCCAGGCCTTTTAAAAGTGAGACAAGGTCTCACTCTAGCAGCTCACTCTGTAGCCCAAGATGTCCTCAAACTCATAGCAAACTTTCTACCTCAGTCTTCCAAGTGCTGGAGTTACAGATGTTAGCCACCAGGCCCACTCTCCTTTCCTGTGCATTGAAAGTCCTAATGTTGTTTTTATGCAGGTGGATTTACTTTGGTCTTATTTGTTAAGCCTGCCATTGACAATTCAGGAAAGCTTTTGGGTGACATTCCCATTCCCATATAATGGCAGCTTCTCTGGGCCCACAAATAGTGTTTTAGAAAACAAGATGACCAGTGTCTAGAACATTCCTGTTTTTCCTGAGACTTGCTTCTGTGGAGGGTGCCTAGGTACTGTGAAAGAATGCGATAAAGCTGTTTTCATGGACCCTCATGTTGAGAGTTCCTGTTGAGTATTTAGGACAAAATGCCATTTCCAGGAAATATTCTACACATATTGTGTGATAAGATGGATACACAGTAGTCAACAAGCGAGCAAAACAGTGGTTCCTGGAATGAAATGAACATGAGCACGGCTTCTCATTATATTAAATGGAGGGCTAAATGTTCCCCGAACAAGTTCAGTTAGAGAAGTCACAGGCTGTTCCTGTGTCTCATGCCTGTCTTGCATCCCCCATGGTTGTTGGCTGCAGGAATAGCTTTCCTGCACTGGCCGATGACACAGAATGGTGGTTTTCTTTCCAGAGTGGAGAGTAGTGAGATGAGGTGTAAAAGGAAGGACCGATGCCCAGGACTATAGCACCATCAACAGTTTCCTTCACCCCGCATCTCCTCGGGCTCTCCTACAAAGTGAAGCTTCTCTCTTTTCCACAAGTGGCTCTTGGGATGAGTGTCATTCAGTTAAGACATGGCAACCTCCAGGAGGATCATATATATAGATTCATATAAAAATTTATTTATGAGAGAGAGAGGGAGAGAGGGAGAGAATGGACGTACCAGTGCCTTCAGCCACTGCAAACAAACTCCAGATGCATGCACCTCCTTGTGCATCTGGCTTATGTGGGTCCTGGAGAATTGAACCAGGGTCCTTTAGCTTTGTTGGCAAACACCTTAACTACTAAGCAATCTTCTCCAGCCCGTATATTTTTATTTATTTGAGAGTGACAGAGAGAGAGAGAGAGAGAGAGAGAGAGAGAGAGAGAGAGAAAGAGAGAATGGGCATGCCAGGGCCTTCAGCCCCTGCAAATGAACTCCAGATACGTACGCCACCTTGTGCATCTGGCTTGTGTGGATCTTGGGGAATTGAGCCTCGAACCAGGGTCCTTAGACTTCACAGGCAAGTGCTAAACTATAAGCCATCTCTCTGTCTCTCTCTCTCTCTTTATATATATATATAGAGGTAAAGTTTCACTCTAGCTCGGGCTGACCTGGAATTCACTATGTAATCTCAAGGTGGCCATGAACTCATGGTGATTCTCCTACCTCGGCCTCCCGAATGCTGGGATTAAAGGCTTGCATCACTGCTCCCAGCTAGGAGAATAATATTTATAGTTGTAATTAATAATTACCTCTCCATTCAGCATGAGGATGGTGTTATGGGCATGTGTAAGCCTCCTGCTCAGTGACCCCCGTGTGTTTCTCACCTCTCCTCATAGCTGTCATGCCATAGGCATTATCTTGATCCCCACATTTCAGATGACGGAATGGATAGAGGCCTTATCAAATGGGTTGCTTATCAAATAAGTTGGTAAACTGGCATTATACCTGTGTATGAATCCAACTCTTGGGCATTTAGTCCTCTTCCTGGATATCACTGTGTGGCAAATTTGGGAAAGAGATAGGAGAGGGTCAAGAAGCGGGCCCTGGGAACACATGCTCTGTAAAAGGCAGGAGGATTTGAAAGAGGCCTTTGGAAGTAAAGATGATTCCCTCCCTCCTTTTGGTTTTCTGAGACAGGATCTCACTATGTGACCTACACTGGCCTCAAACTCAACAATCCTCCAGCCTCAGCTTCCCATGTGCTGAGATTACAGGTATGTGCCACCATGTCTGGCAGAATACAGCAAGGAGCTAGCTAGAAATGGCAGCTCTGTAGACATTCTCATTGCGATTCTCTTTAAGATTAGCAAGCTATTACCATAATGTAGCTCGACCCTCTTTATTTTATTGAGTTCAGAGACATGAGATCTGAAGACTGAAAGCTCAGAAATATGAAATCATTTGTTCCTAATGAAGAAAAATAAAGCCAGCCATGTATTTGGATTTTTTTTTTTTTTGGTTTCAAGTTAATTTTATTTAGTTACACTGTCTCAATGTGACCTTTTAATGCTTTGTACTCAACCCTAGCTTGTTATTTCTATTAAATGTTTCTACTTGTTTCTAGTAGACTAAAGTGCCTGGAAAATATCAGAAGGGAGTCGTGAGCTTGCTTGAGGAGTAATAGCAGGGAAATGTAACAGCCGGGACAGAAAGCTGTTCCTTAGCTGCTCAAGGACAGCAGAAAAGATGGGCTAATCTAGTGAGTGGTGGCTGGACAAAGGGACTGGGGGATGTGCCAGGAGCCCCTCTGCAAAGTGGAGAGATGGGGACAGCCTACTCATTGGACACCCCCCCCCCCCATTCTTTTGTGGTCAGTACAGAGGCTGTGTTTCTCGCTTGAGTTGGGTGTCCTGGTTTCCCGGTCCTGTGAGTGAAGAGTGGGAGTGGTGTGTATACAGTGCCACCATAGGATGTTTGTTCTTAGAATCTAAACCCTGATTCTCCTGGGCAACATGGCCAAACACAATGCTCTGGACAGCCGAGTGTATGAGTCAAGTGGCTCCTGTAAGCTTCTCTCCCAAGACATGTAGGCTTGTTTTGTAATCGCAGAGAATCCATTGATGAGCATTGGGATCTCCCAGTCCTAACCCTAGCTTGAGTTTATGAGTTAAATGGCTCTTGCAGACTACTCTCCCAAGGCAAGCAGGCTTGTTTTGTAATCGCAAATAATCCACTTATAAGCATTTGGGTGGGGCGCCTTCTTCACCGGGGAGATGTGTTCTAATGACGCCTGGTTTCTGAACACACTGGCTTCTTTTATATCACGTGTAAAGCTTATTTGTGGAAAGGAGTCATGAATCAATCGTAGAAACCGAAATTTGGGGAAAGCAAGAATATTTTGAAAGACAAAGCTTCCATTAGGTCTACGGGGTCTAGGAGAGTGAAAATGAGAGCTTGAATTGGGTGAGATTTCATAAGAGCTCAGCTCCGACGGGTTTACATCTGTAGAGCTTTGAGTGGTCTGAGGTAGTGGGTCAGTTGGGACAAAGAAGGGGGAGATGCAAGGTGCTCTTGGTGTAGCTGTGAAATGAGCTTTAGAATGTGGTAGACTTGGTTTTAATTCTTATGTTGAAAAGGTTTTATTTGGTACTTTGGCCCTGCAGTCTGTTTTCTCATCATTAGAGTAATAACATTTTTGTGGGTTATCGTGCAGAATAAATGATAACAATATGTTTAGAAGCAACTCCAACGCCAGAATGGAGGGAAAGCAGTTATACCAGAAGGGGAGATTCCTCATTATTGTGTTGTTGTTTCTGTTTGCACTATTGCTTAGATTGTGTTGTTGGAGAAAGCTGGTAGAGATTACAGGGGGTGTTAAAGGTCTCTCTCAAGCTGCCTTTGTCGCTGTTGTTTTGTGAAATATGAATACCTAGAGCCTAATACATAGTTAACTTGCAGTATTTATGCCATTAAGTAGCTTTCAAAGATGATCATTTTAGTGATCGTATACAATTATCTATTATTGTTCTCAACCTGGGGCTTTTAGACTGTTCCTAACATTTTCCTCTGGATTGGTGACGTGCATCTTTGAATTTGTGGTTCATTTCCTGCAAGGGAAATTGGTTGGAAATTGAAAGTCTGGGTTGGCATCTAAAACTATATCTATTGGGGGCCTAGCTTCTCTTTCTCTGTTGTTTGTTATTGCTGTTTGGTCTCTTGGCCTATAGATCTGAGAACTTGCCTCTTCATTGTGGTTCGCTTTACCATCAAGTCCCAAATGAGTGCTTGCTGAAGGATTTGGAGGTGAGTTGAAGGGGTCTGAGCCCCCTCAGTCTCTGCTGTCCTCTTCTGTGTTGTAGGAACTATTTGAAAGTGGGTGAGGGCAGGGATATATGAATGATCGAGAAACAGTAGCAGGAAGGAAGTAAAGATGTTAGTGAAGTCAGAAACCTCGACTGGAAGTTTGGGTAGGCATTTAGACGTCCTCCATTCAGAGAAACTCTTTTGATGCTGGGGTCATCAGAGCTGCTGTGTGGAGAAGGGGAAGTGGGTTAGGTTTTTGGATCTGCCCATGTGTTGGGGAGAGACAAAAGGGGGGATGGGCGGTAGAATACTTTTAGGCAGGTGCAGGAGCATAAGAGAAATAGCAGGATACAGCTAGGCAGGGTGGGGCCCACAGTAAGAAAGTCGGTAGGCAAACGTTTTGAGAGGCGTAGTTAGCAATAAAGAGGCTTTGTCGGGTTATGAGGACATGAGGAAAGTGGTTGGACTGGAAATGCAAAGGTGGTGTCAGAAATCTCTCTTTGAGAAGGTCATTCATAAGAACACAAATACTTGGCGATAATATATGATGCATCTGGAAACCTTTAAAGGTTATGAGAGGTTCAGTGACATCCCCCACCATGTCGAAGACTAGGCAATGATTAGCATCCCCTTTTCATAGGTGGGATGTTTAGCTCCCAAGTGATTGGGTGAGTTTTCAGGGTCACACTTCCTTCCTGACCTTTGTGTGTGTGTGTGTGTGTGTGTGTGTGTGTGTGGTGCCTCAGGGCATTAGGGACCTGGCTTTCCATTATCAGAGGAACTGCTTCCTGGAGGGGAGTGTCAGTAGCTAGCTAAAATATGCCAGATGCTCTCCATACATTTGAGTCACCGTCCTTCCAGGTTTGTAGCTATTGCTATCAGTAGCTCCACTTTTTTTTTTTTTTTTTTTTTTTTGAGAAGGAAGTTGAGGCTCAAAGAGAGCAAGTTTCCCGAAAGGACACATCCAACTGGAGGCAGAACTGGGAGCCCTGTGTGGTTTTCTTGACTTGGTTCCTTGCACAGCCAACACCGTTGAACTGAACTGCAGTGGCTTCCATTTCCTGCTCTGCTCAGGATTGCGATGGAATGCGTTTGGGACTGTCACGCATAGAATATTATGATATTCTGGAATAAGTTTACTAAAGCATGTGTCTTGGTTTAACATTACATTGTGTTTTGTGGAGATGAGTGAATATCAGTGAATATTTAAGAGAGTAATTAGGGAAAGCAGAAGCATTAGTTCTTTGGACTTTGGAGGTCTATGGTTGAATTTCTTCAAGAGCCCCTTGTTAACTTCGGCATGGAGACTCAAAGTGTTAGCACCATGTGCATGATGTCAAGTGAGCCAGTGTGTCCTGGTGGACGTCTCTAGCCTCAGCCTTCTCCTTGTATCTTACACTCAGCTGCACAGAAGGAATTTTGAATCTTCCACATAGTGTTCTGTCCTCAGTGCATATGATACGCTGTGCCTGCTCTCTGGAGCCCCCTCTGCCTTTGCTTTGCTTTTTTTTTTTCTTTTTAAAAAGATTTATTTTTATTTATTTATTTAACAGAGACAGGGAGAGAAAAAGCGAAAGCGAAAGAGAAAGAGAGCCAGGGCCTTTAGCCACTGCAAACGAACTCCAGACACATGCGCCACCATATGCATCTGGTTTACGTGTGACCTGGAGAATCAAACCTGGGACCGTAGACTTTGCAGGCATGCGCCTTAACCTCTAAGTCATCTCTCTTGCCTGCCTTTTCTTTAGTCTACCTAACTTGTATCTGTCTGTTATGACTCAGCATCCTGTCCTGTCTCCTCCTCTGGGCTTCCCTTCTGCTTATACTCAGCCCCGGAGCAGGAATGAATGGCATTTCTGACTCATGCTTTCCCCCATACTTCAGTCCTCTCCTTTCTAGGAATGAAAGTATATATATATGTGGCATTTGTGGGATTGGCCACCCTAGGTGTAATGGCCAGGTTGCATAGGGAAGTTGTATGACAGAAATAAGCCACAGAATGCCCTGGCTATCATTCTGACCTGCAAATAACAGAAACAGACTTTGGTTATTAAATGTTACTCTGACTAGTTAAGAGAAGGCCTCATGCTTTGGCAGGCTAGCCATGTCCCATCCTGTGGCTGAACTAGGGCAGAGAGAGGGACAGTGAAATCCCGAGGCTTCCATACAAGGGCCGTGGAGGTCTACCTCTTCTCAGAACCCTATACCATCAAGGGCTCTTCCGAGTGAAAAGGGAAGGAATCAGTAGCCATGCATGTCTCCTCTGGGAATCTAGAAGGAGACCTGGGCCAAGGCCATAAAGCAACTCTGATAATACAGAGAGGAAAGGAGGGAGGCCTTTGCTTTCTGGGCTGGGGAAAGCCACTGAAGAATTTAGACTGTGGAAGGGACTAGATTCCCAGAGCAATGTTTTCAATAGGTAAAGTCTTAGTCTTAGGCTGTCTTAAAGGATGAGTGAAATCTGGGGCTGAAAGTAGAGACCCATGGGAGATTAGTTTAAGTGCGCAGTAAATACCAAACCTGAAATCCAGCACTGACGACACGTGTCATTAGTAGATGAGCACTCCCCAATTTGGGAAAGTCATGTGACTCTTTTTACCTCCCATGTCCACAATGGGGCAGTTTTGCTGGCCTGCTTGGTAAAATATTGTCGGAATGAACTTATTCACATCTTGGGTCCAGGTTGAGCTTCAACACCCCAGGGTCCTTTCCACTTGTGGTTTGCTTCTCCCCTCTGTGTCTCTGATAGTTTTTGATCCACCGCTTGACTTTGTTTCCTGAAATGAGAAGTTAAGGTGTGTGAAAGCCCTCTGCTCACAGTAACCCGAGCATCCTCTTGCTTTTTTTGTTGTCAGGGAAGGATTTTGCCTCCAGATTGTGTGTTCATCTGGCCTTTGACATGTTCTAGGCAGGAATTTACCAAAGCACAAGATTATTTGCATACACATGCCAGTCCCATTGGGCAAGGAAATCCTTCCATGTGAATTATGAACAGAATCTGTACAGTGGCCTATTCACGTCAATGTTAATTGTTGCCATTTGAATGGAGTTAGGCAGTGTGTAGAAAATAAGGGGAAAACGCCTGCAACAAAGGTCTTTTCATGGGTGGCTCTTACAGTGTGCCCCATTCTGCAGTTCTTAGACAAAAGTCTGCATTCTCTTCCATGGTGTGGCCATGTTTAGAGACTACAGGTGCACACTGAACCTTTGGAGGAGCCTGCCTAGAGTGGCGGCTTTTTGATGACTTTTAGCCTGATGAATACTGTACTGTTGTCTTTTTTGTTTGTTTGCTTTTGGTGCTGGACATGGAACCCAGAGCCTCGGGTCTAGTGGGCAAGCACCACTGAGCTACAGTCCCAGCAGCCTTTGTCGGTCTGTTTTTTTCTGAGATGAGTTCTCAGGCTGGCCTCAAACTCTGTTTCCAAGGATTACTTTCTCTCTCTCTCTCTTCTATCTATCTATCTATCTATCTATCTATCTATCTATCTATCATCTATTATCTATCCATCTATCTGTCTGTCTGGCTATCTATCTATCTATCCATCTATCTATCTATCCATCTATCTATCTATCTATCTATCTATCTATCTATCTATCTATCTATCTATCTATCTATCTATCTATCCAGCCATCTATCTATCTATCCAGCCCATCTATCTATCTATCTAGTTATCTATGTATCTATCTATCTATCTATCATATCACATCTATCATCTATCTATCTATCACACACACACACACACACACACACACACACACATTTGTGTATCTACACACACACACACACACACACACACACACACATTTGTAAGCTGAGAGAGATAGAAGAGAAACAAAGAATGGGTGCACCAGGGCTTCCAGCTTTTGCAAACAAGTTCCAGAAGCATGCACCATTTTGTGCATCTGTCTTTATGTGGGTACTGGGGTATCAAACCCAGATCACTAGGCTTTTCAGGCAAGCGCCTTAACCACTGAGCAATCACTCCAGTCCTACATTTTCTTAAAACTAGTTTTATTTATTTGTTTGGGAGTAGAAAGAGACTGAGTGGGTATGCCTGGGTCTCTTGCTGCTGCAAACAAACTCAAGATGCATGTCCAACTTTGTGTATTTGGCTTTTTGTGGGTTCTCAGAAACTGAACCCAGGCCAAGTACTTTTAACTACTGATCCATCTCTCCAGCCCTGCACTTTAAAAAATATATTATTTATTTATTTGTAAGCAGAGAGAGATAGAGAGAGAATGGGTGTGCCAGGGCCTCTAGCCACTGCAAACAAACTCCAGATGCATGCATTACTTTGTGCATCTGGCTTATGTGGATATTAGGGAATTGAACCTGGGTCCTTGGGCTTTGTAGGCAAGTGCCTTAACTGCTGAGTCATCTTTCCAGCCCTGCTTTTAAAAAAATATGTTTATTTATTTGCAAGCAGAGAGATAGAAGAGATACAGAGAGAATGGACAGCCCCACATTTTTATCTTGAGAGATCATTTCTCAATATAAATCATACCCCATGTCAGTTCATTTTGCCTCTGTAGGCCAATACAAGATCATTGCTGATATCTTAGGCTAATTGTCAGTCTAATTTTTTTTTCCTCCTAAGTACTGAGGAAAGTACAGGGCCTGTGCATTCTAGGCAACTCTCTATTACACAGCCACACCTCCAACATTTTAAATTTTTTAAAATTCTATTTATTTGAGAGAGAGAGTGAGGCAGATAGAAAGAGAGAGAATGGGTACACCAGGGTCTCTCGTGACTGCAAATGAACTCCAGACACATGTGCCACTCTGTGCATCTTTGGGTACTGGGGAATTGAACCTGGGTCCTTTGGCTTTGCAGGCAAGTGCCTGAACTGCTAAGTCATGTCTCCAGTCCCAGCCCATTTTTTATATTTTAAGACACAATCTTGCCATGTAGGCCAGGCTAACGTTGAACTCATAATCCAACCAGTTTATCTGCCTGAGAGCTGGGATTATAGGCCTGTGTCACCACCCCAACTTTAGTGGGGTTGGTAAGAAAATAGTTAAAAGTGATACCTCTGGACCTCAAAACCTTATAAATAGAGTTTCATTGTCCCCTTATTTGAGGAGCTCATACTGTTTTATACACATGCATTCATTAACTCCCCAGAAAGCCCTGTGTGTAGGCAGGGAAAATATTTTTCCCCCAAGGCAGATTGCACGTTGAGAAACTACATCTGGAGGCAAAGCAGACTCACTGGCTGGAGAGGTAGGGCCAACTCCTGCCACCCACTTTTCTTAACTGCTAGAAAATCTAGACTCATTTCTCTCTGGACAATAATCATGATCTACAAGGAAAATAGCCCCAGAAGACAGATTTTCCCTAGAGAACTACACTGTGAGAGGGGAGCATTGGGGCAAGTTTTCTGTTTAAATGGCAAGGTGGATCTCTTTCTTTGCATTACCACTGTGTATTTTGTCTGCTGTAGCTGGAAAGCAGATAGGTTGGCAGTGTGGCATTGTTTCTAAATGTCACATCTGGATGTGCCCATATTATTTGACTGTGGATGCCCTTCCAGGCACAAGAAGAGGGCCAACAGCTACCTCTGTGACAAATGCCCTGTCTCTCCTTGATTTTTAAAAAATATTTTATTTATTTGCCACCAGACAGGAGATAAAAGAGAGAGTGAGCGAGCACATGAATGGGTGTGCCAGGGCCTCTTGCCATTGCAAACAAACTCCAGACACAGGTGCCACTTTGTGCATCTGGCTTTCCATGGGTACTGCAAAATTGAACCCAGGCCATTAGGCTTTGCAAGCGTGTGCCTTTAACCCCTGAGCCATCTTTCCAGCCCCTCCTTCTTGATTTATTTATTTATTTATTTATTTATTGAGGTAGGGTCTCACTGTAGCCTAGGCTGACCTGGAATTCACTATGTAGTCTCAGGGTGATCTCAAACTCAAGGTAGTCCTCCTACCCCTGCCTCCTGAATGCTGGGATTAAAGGCGTGCACACCATGCCCGGCTCCCTTCATTTTAATCTCTGGAATAGACATTGCCTCTCCTTCCTTCTCAGCCTCTTTCCCTTTCTTGGTAGGACCCTGATAATACGAGAGCTGCAAAAGGACTTGATGGGCATAAATAAGGACCCATTTTCTTCCGTGTTTCTCTGTGACAGCTTTCCACATGTGTGTGCATAGCTCCATTGACTGCATCCCAAACCAGGCGCCTGGTTTCCGTCCCCAACTGTGCACCATCCACACCACCCCCATATCTACGGATGGCAGCTCCATCCTTTCCCCAGACTTCAAGCTTGAGGGACAGCTGTCTCTCTTTGTCTCTCAAATCCCCCTTTCAGCTTGCTAGGACATCTTATTAACTCTGTTTTGAGAACATATCCGGAATCACATTACCTCCCACCATCTCCCTTGCCACTCACTGGTCTCAGCCACTGTTCTTTTTCTCCTGGGTCATGGCAATGGCTTCCAGCAAGTCCCCTGCTTTTGCCCCTTTCCCCTCTCAGCCTGCCTGTGGTGTAGTGGGCCGATGGATCCTGTTAGTATATGTCAGACTCTGTCACACCTCAGCTCGGAACCCTCAGATGAATTCTCATGCTCAGAGCAAAACCCAGAGCTTCTGGATGACCTGCAGGGACTGTGTGATCAGCCGTCTGGTCTTCTCTTTGTCCTTATCTTTCATTGTCCCCCTCTTGCTCACTGGGCTCCAGGCATGGTGACCTTCTTGCTGCTCTAGCCATATGCTCAGATCACCTGCTCTCATGCTGCCTCCAGCCTCTGGCTCTCAGCCCACACATTCCTGTAGCTTTTTCCTGCTGGATTTCCTAACTGCTGTATTTAAACCTACACCCATCCCCACTCCTGCTAGTCTTTGTTTTTACTTTCTCCTGTGCTTCATTTGTTTTTTCAAATGCCACCTATCACCTTCGAATGTGTTGGAAGCTTTGCTTTCTAGATGTTGTATATTGTTTACCAAAGAAATGGACATTTCAGAAAGACTGGTATGCTTGCTTCTCTTGTTCAAGGATATAATGTCTGGCATATAACATCCTGGTGACTAGCAAATGTTCCGATATTGTTGAATGAATATCAGAGTTTTTCAAATAGTCCCCATTGCTCTCCAGGCCTAGTCAAAGAATATAATGATTGGACTTACTCTCCCAAGTCAATTTCTCTGTGTATGAAGCACAGCAAAGGATACTAGAGGAAGGATGTAGCTGGGGAGATCGGTAAAAACATGTAACAGTCAACAGAGCTGTGACAGAAGTGATTAAATTGTAGGATGAATGAAAGATGACCTTGGTGGGAAGGGGAACACCAAAAGGGGATTCTGAAATTTACTAAGTACCTGATGAATATCAGCACTTCCCCGGGTATCCTGCCTCCTGCACTCCATCTGATCCTTAAAACATGCAGTATGAAGAAATACAAAAAAAACAAAAACAAAACAAAAAAAACATGCAGTATGAGACAGACAAGGAAGCCCAAATTCATAGAGCTACTGGGTGTTTGAGCCAAGATCCAATCTCTAGTGTCACAAGCCACAGTGTTAGAATAAGCAGAGAGAGAGAAAGGAGGTGGAGAGATGGCTGGGTGGTTAAAAGTGCTTGCTTGCAAACTCTGATAGCCTGTGTTCGAGTCCCCGGTACACACCTAAAGTCAGATGCACAAAGTGGTGCATGTATCTAGAGTTTGTTTGCAGTGCTATAGAGGCCCTGGAATGCCCATTCTCTCTCTCCCCTCCTCTCTCTCTCCCTTGTTGCAAACAAATAAATAAAATAATAAAATAGAATGGGCAGAGGGACTTCATGGAGTTGATAGGTTGAGCTTGGAAAAAGTTTGTAGAGCTGAACGTGGGGACATATTGATAGCTTTTTATGGCAAATGGTGACTGGTGGCTGTGGAAGGTCTTGGGTGCCCAGTGAGATGCTTGTATTTGATATGAAAGGCAGCAGAAAGAAAGACTTTGAGTATTGTGTAATTTAGCTCCCGGGGTGGACTAGAAGTGGGAGGGCCATGCTGCTGGCTGACCACCTAACAGGCTTTTAGAATAGGCTTTGAGGTGGTGCATATATATGTGTGTGCTTGGGTGCATGTGTGTGTGTGTGTGTGTGTGTGTGTGTGTGTGTGTGTGTGTGGTGCCAGATTAGTAACAAGAATGGAGAAAGGACAAAGAGGAGAAGGGTAAAGGGGTAGATAACTACCATGCAGTGAGTGAAGGGTATGGGGAGGTGGGAAAGGGAAGGCAGACATGGCTAGGATTATGAACTTGAGAGATTGGCTGTTAGTACCTTTAATAAAACTGAGAAATGAGGACAGTTTAGGTCCTGCTGTATTGAGAAGCTCTCGACACAGTGATGAGGGAAGTAATCGAAGGAGCAGTTCTCTTTCTGGAGAAGAGAAACCATCAGGGGGCGGAGAAGTGTTGATGAGGTGTACAGTTCGAAGGCTGTGAGCAACAGACATTGATTGCCTTGTTATGTGTAGTTTTAGGGGACAATGTGTGGCTAATGTGTGAAACAAGGGGTTGATTATTTTCTTAAAATAAAGATTTGGATGAAGTGGCAGCGCAGGCAGACTTACCTACAGTCCTGGCTGGATCTTCTGCACAGCTCTGTAAAATGGATGACTATGATGCCATTTTCATAATTAGGAAACTGAGGTCTTGAAGCTTGCAGCCTTCAAAGTGGGGTCAAGGTTGTCAGTTTATTTTCCTTTTTGTGTGGTTCAGCATTTTTTTAAAATTAAGACTAACAATTTTAAGAATTAAAAATTAAAAACTTATTAAATATGAATTTAAATGATTAACATGAAGCTAAATTCATTTTGCAATTTAAATTTGAAAATCTAAATTACGAAATTTTCATAATTAGCACATTTAAACATTTACACATAAAAATTCATGGTCACCACAAGCCAGACAGTAAAGTTCCTTTCAAAAGGCTAGCAATTGAGCTGGGGAGATGGCTCCGTAATTAAGAATGATTGCCATAGAGGATGGAGAGGTGGCTTAGCGGTTAAGGCGCTTGCTTGTAAAAGGACCCAGGTTCGACTCCCAGGACCCATGTAAGCCAGATGCACAAGGGGGCGCACACATCTGGAGTTCGTTTGCAGGGCTGGAGGCCCTGGCATGCCATTCCCTCTCTCTCTCTCTGTCTTTTCTCTATCTCTTTACCTGTCTATTTCTGTATTTCTCTCTCGTAAATAAATAAATAAATATTTAAAAAGAATGGTTGCTATAAAGCATGAGGGCCTGAGAGTGCCCAAGTTTGATTCCCCAGCACACACGTAAAAAAAGCTGGGCATGGACATGCATGTCTGAACTACAGGCCTGAGGAGGATGCAGACTGGAGAATATCTGGGGCCCATCTACCAAAAACCAGCAGTTCTGGGCAGAGGGAGAGTCTCCATCTCGAGGAAGTAGGCAGGTGAGTCAAAAGAGAAGAACACAGATATTCTCCTCTGGCCTCTGCATGCATGCCCACATCTGTATACAGATATGCATACACCAAATTTATCACATAGAACACATCGCACACACATATGCACATCACACACATGCACACTGCACACAAAAAAGAAAAAAGCTAGCTTCTTGCAGTTCTGCATTGTAGGAGGACCCCTATTAACAGTTGATGCATTTATCTTTCCTTGCCCCCTCCCTCCCTGAGTCCTCTTTTCATCCTTCCTTGGTCTGTGAATCCTAGGCTAGCCTCAAATTCACAATCCTCCTGCCTCCATCTGCGAAGTATTGGGATTAGAGAGAGGCCACCACCACACCCAGCTCTATGCATTAATTAAAATTAAATCATACAATTCACATCATCCTGCAAATTGCCCAAGACTTTGTTGCACTGATGTGAGTATTAATATATTTTTAGAATCTGAGTATTTGCCTATTGTCAGTTCATGGGAATTCTAAAGCAGACCCCTCAAGGCTGAGTGTGGTGGTGCACACCTTTAATCCCAGCCCTTGGGAGGGAGAAGTGGGAGGATCCCTGTGATTTCAAAGCCAGCCTGGGACTACAAAGTGGATTCCAGATCAGCCAGGGCAAGAGTGAGACCCTGCCCTGAATAAACAACAACAACAAAACCTCTTCACATAATTCCTATTTTATCTTAGTCTGTTACTCCTATATAAAGTATGTTAGATGTTATGCTATAGTTCACAATTCTTTATTCCATGTGTATGCACTGTTCATGTGTGTATGTATGTTTGTATGTGTGAGGGCATGTGTATGCATGCATGTGGAGGCCAGGGGACAAGCTTGGGTGTTGTTCTTCAGGTACACTATCTCCCTCTTTTTGTGGCAGAGTCTCTCATTGGCCTGGAGCCCCCCAGATAGACTGGACTAGTTGACTGTTGAGCGCAGAGAGTCTCCTGTCTTGCATCCTCAGGCTTGGGGTTATAGGAGCTTCTAGGCATTTTATGTGGGTTCCAGGGTTTGAACTAAGATCTTCATACTTGCCAGCAAGTGCTTTACCAAATGAACTTTCTCCTCAGCCCTATAGTTTACATTTCTTAACATCTCTTCACCCTTTTAACTTATAATTCTACCTGTTTTCTAGGTTATTTTTTGAGTTCTAAAGCCCTGTGTTGTAGTCACCTTCTTGATTGGACAAACACCTGACCAGAGCAGATTATGGGAGGAAAGGGTTTTTTTCAGGCTTACAGTTTTCAGGGAAGCTTTATCATGGCCAAGGAAGACAGCCCACATCATCCCACATCCACAGCAGACAAAGAACACACAACCAGCACCTGCAAGAAGTAGCTGGCTCTGAATACTCAGGGCTGGACCCAAACCCAAGGCCCACCCCTAGTGACACTTCCTCCATCAGGCACTACCTCCCAAGTGCTCCAAGCTGAGGACCAAGTAGAAAACTCAATCACAAACACCTGAGGCTATGGGGACATGGCATTCAAAACCACCACATCTAGGTTATTAGTTACCTCTTCACTTTTTCTTCTTTGCCTTTTTTTTCTTTTCCCAAGTGCTGGGATGTCTGTCTATCTCCTTTGCTTTTTTATTTTTATTTTTTAATTATTTTATTTTATTTATTTTTTGGAGAGATACACAGAGAGAGACAGACAAAGAGAGGGAGAGGGAGACAGATAGAGAATGGGCTCACCAGCAGTCTCTCAGCTGCTGTGAACGAACTCCAGATGCGTGTGCCCCCTTGTGGGCAAGTGTGGCATTGCACCCTTGCGTCACTTTGCATCTGGCTAAACGTGGGACCTCGAGATTGGAACCGGGTTCTTAGGCTTAGCAGGCAGGTGCCTTAACCGCTATGCCATCTCTCCAGCAGCCTCCTTTGCTTTCTAACCTGTCCAATGAAACTTCAAACTCCATATCTTTTAATTTTAGAAATTCTTTTTGCTTCTTTGTCAACTTAGCCTGATCTTTCCAGAGAGAATCCGATTTGCTTTTTGGGTTTTAAGTTATTTTTAAACATTTTTCCTTAAATATACTGACTTTATAGAATAGTTGCAGTTTGATGCTCAGAAGGGTCTGGTTTTTACTAGTTATGTCTTGGAAATGGGGCGTTTTATTGAGTGTTTATAACTTTGAATTGTACACCTGTGTTCAATGAGACTTTAACTATTAGACTCTGCTAATTGCGAGCTAGCTTCAAACGTAGCTCCATCATAGTACCATTCTGCATGTGATCGTTGCAGCTTAAGCATTCCAGGAGACACTTGCCTAGGCTGTAACAGAAAATGGTTTGTGTCTTTTCCTTTTACTAGTGGCCATATTTTTCTTTTATAAAAAATATTTTAGGGCTGGAGATATGGCTTAGCAGTGAAGGCACTTGCCTATGAAAGCTAAGGACCTAGGTTTGATTCCTCAGAACCCATATAAGCCAGATACACATGGTGGCACATGTGTCTGGAGTTTGTTCGCAGTGGCTAGAGGCCCTGGCACACCCATTCCCTTTCTAGCTATCTGTCTCTTTCTCTCTCTCTCTAATAAATAAATAAAATATGTTTATATTTATTTATTTATTTATTTATTTATTTATTTATTTATTTATTTATGAGAGAAAAAGACAGAGAGAGTGTGTGAGAGAATGGGCATGCCAGGGCCTCTAGCCACTGCAAAAGAGCTCCAGAGGCATGTGCCACCTTGTGCATCTGGCTTTACATGGCTACTGGGGAATAAAGCTTGGGTCCTTAGGCTTTGCAGGCAAGTGCCTTAACCACTGAGCAATCTCTTCAGACCTGTGGTCATATTTTTCTATCATTATAATTTGGTTAAAGGGGTAGCTCTTTGGAGCCCTGCCTTATTCAAGGGTTTCAGTTGTAGCCCCTTGTCTCACGCAGGTCAAGATTTTGTCTCCGTCCTCAGTAGTATTAACAGCAAATCTTCTGAGACTGGGAAAGCTCTTCAGGAGAGATATTTTAGCTATCACTCCATTTTTCAGTGAGCATATATGCTTTTAGAGAGCACTTTACATTTTTAGAAAAGTGGAAGTATGCATTCTTTTTGTTTTTTTGGAGAATGGGTGCACCAGGGCTTCCAGCCACTGCAGACAAACTCCAGATGCATGCGCCACCTTGTACATGTGGCTTAAGTGGGTCCTGGGGAATTGAGCCTTGAACCAGGGTCCTTAGGCTTCACAGGCAAGGGCTTAACTGCTAAGCCATCTCTCCAGCCCTAAATTCTTTTTTTAACCAAATCTTTAAAAAATATATTTTTATTTATTTATAAGCAGAAAGGAAGGGCGGGGAGAGGACGGACACGCCAGGGCCTCCAGCTGCTGCAAATGAACTCCAGGTGCATATTCCACTCTGTGCCTTTGGCTTTATGTGGGTTCTGGGGAATTGAACCCTGGCCATTAGGTTTTGTGGGCAAGTGCCTTAACCACTGAGCAATCTCTCTAGCCCTCAGTGAACAAATTCTTAACTTATCCTACAAGCTTTACCTGCCTGCTCTTTTTTTTTGGGTAATATCCTGTTTCTTTTTTTTTTAAAAATTTTTTTATTATTTTTTTTATGTTTTCAGTTTTTTTGTTTTGCATCTTTCTTGGTGTCTTTCTATACTGTTGGTTAACAAATAGCACTTTTCTTCTTCAGTGTTGCTGCCATGGCCTTAGCTTTGTGTATACGTCTTCCAGTAGACCTTGACTTCGTAAGTGTGGGAGAGGGGCCCGGTTCCCTCAGCCCAGGATTTCCAGTGCTGAGCACAAGGCAAGGAGAAGGAAGGAAGGTCTGGACATAGCAGAGAAGAAGGGAATGCTGGGTGCGTGTGCATATAGCTTCCCAGATACTAGGAGCCCATGAGACACCCCTGCAGGGGGAAGAGCTAGCTGATGGCTGGGAGCGTAGATACAGAGACAAAAAGGAAACGCTCCCAAGGCCTAATCTCTGAGCAGTACTTGTTTCTTGAGGACTTAGCATAAGTCACCGTTGTGACAAGGAACAAGGCCCAGGCTCTACCTGCCTCACCGGAGGCATTGCATGCTTTGGAGCACATCCAGTGTTAAGAGTCACCCACTTGTCCGAGTGAAGACTGGATAGACAAAGACTTTTTCTTTCATTTCCCTTGGAGTGGAATACCAACGAGGTGCTTATATGCCATACAATAAAACCATTCTTCTCAATGAAATCCATGCAGGTTGGAGATTTTATTTTATTTTTCACAGTACTTTTTTTTTTTTTTTTTTTTTTTTTTTTTTTTTTTGGTTTTTCAAGGTAGGGTCTCTAGTCCAGGCTGACCTGGAATTCACTCTGTAGTCTCAGGGTGGCCTTGAATTCATGGAGATCATCCTACCCCTGCCTCCCGAGTGCTGGGATTAAAGGTATGTGCCACCATGCCCGGCCTTTCACAGTACTTTTGAGATAGTATAGTAAGACCAATTCTGCTTTTATATCGTACTTAAGATGAGTTGTAGCATATGTTATGCCTTAGTAATAGCTGTCGATATAAAGTCAAATTATTAGGAATTTGATGAAGTAGGTAATTCTGGCGGAAAGGAAATTCTGTACTACCTTCCTAGGGGCTTGTACCAAGCACTCGTGCTTCACTGTTCCTTTGTTGGAATGTTGGAAGTAGCCTGAGTGTTGCTAACTGTGTGTGTGTTTGGACTTGCCTGTAAACTTGTCAGGGGCAGAACCTTATATTTCTTTATGACCTCTGTAGCGTTCAGGATTCGTTTTCAGTGTCGGGGATTTAACTCAGGGCCTTGCATGCTTGGCAAGTACCGCTCTGCTCTACCCCAGCCTTCGGGATGATTTTCGAAGACAAAAACCTGATGTGTTTTTGAAGGTGTGATGTAGTTGAAGATTTCCTCGAAAGTTATGGCAGCTTATAATATTTAATGGCACAAAAAAGGTTCTCTTCTGTTTAATCTTAAATTTAAAACTGTCATTCTTGGCATACGCAGCCATGTTCCTGCAGATCCCAGGAAGCAGGTTCCAGGTGGATTTCCGTCACGAGGCTGGCTTTCTGACTCCACTTCACCATGGAGCCAATGCGAGGAGCATCACTCAGCTCCCTCAGCTGCTTCTTATAGTCGCCACACGGGCATCCTGCCCTGCTGCCATTCACCCTCTTAGCACCCTAGGAACCTGGGAGTTACGTTCTGTTTCTCCCGGTCCTTATCTCCCTTTACATCTGGCTTGGCACCAGGGCCTGTTCATCTTATCTCTTAAATGTCTCTTGACCTTCTCTCTGCTCATGCTCTGGAGGACAACGGTGTCTCTCACAAGAAGGACAGCGATGTTTCTCACCCAAAAGATGGCAGGGCCCCTCACCTGCAAGAGAGCAGTGACTCTCACCCGAAGGTGGGTGGTATCTGTCACGTGAGGGATAGTAGTGTCTCATACCTGGTTGTCCTGATTTTAACTTCTTTCCCCTCCCAGTACATCCTACACCTGACACAATAGTGACATCTTTCCCCCGCCACCCCAGGTAGGGTCTCACTGTAGCCCAGGCTGACCTGGAATTCACTGTGTAGTCTCAGGCTGGCCTCGAACTCACAGCGATCCTCCTACCTCTGCCTCCCCAGTGCTGGGATTAAAGGCGTGCACCCAGCCCTTAGTGATATCTTTAAAGCACAATTCCTAGTATCTCTATCTCTGTACAGACATTCTCTCTGCCTTGATATTTATGTGCCTTAGTATATCACGGAGTTGTTTCAATTCTATCCCTATCCCTATACATACATTTCTCAGGAACCCCTAGAACTTTCTGGAGCTCTTTTATGCTTCCAAATAGCTATGTCCATTCCTACTGCCTTAAGGATCCCTCATTTCATGTTGACTTGGCAGATCTACCACCTACCTCAGTGATTCTCCATAGGAGTCAGCGTAGACGCTTGGGGTAAAGCACTTGTCATGTAGGATTGATCTGGAACTATGGGACCTTTAATGTTCCTGGCACCTGGGTTTGAAGGCAATAGTAGCTTTTGCCTTCCTCCTCCTCTTCCCTCACTCACCCCATCATTATGAGAATCACTATAGCTCCCCACCCCATTCCCCAAGCTTTTCTGTGTAGCAATAGCCCCACTCAAAAGCCACTACATTCTTTTTTAAATTTTTATTATTTATTTGAAAGAGAGAGAAAGAGAGAGAGAGAGAGAGAGAGAGAGAGAGAGAGAGAAAATGGGTGCTTCAGAGCTTCTAGCTACTGCAAACGAACTCCAGATGCATGTGCTCCCTTGTGCATCTGGCTTACGTGGGTCCTGGAGAATCAAACCGGATCCTTTGGCTTTGCAGACAAGCACCTTAACTGCTAAGCCATCTCTCCAGCCCCTACGTTCCTTTTTTTGTTTTAAACAAAAATTACTTATTTATTTGTGTGTATATGAATGCATATATGTGTCTACGCGTGCCATGGCAGATGTACAGAAATCAAAGTTTTTTGTGCTCTATCTTCTTCAAAAGTCAGCATCACCTGTTTCTGGCCCGTGAGTGGCTTTACATGGTGCTGGGGGATTGAACCCAGGCTGACAGACTTTGCTAGGAAAGTGCCTTTAACCACTGAGCCATCTCCCTGCTCGCAACCTCCACCTCCCAGTGCAGTCTTTATATCTCACCATCAGCTTCAACTTCTTGGGAGGTCATGCCTGATTCTCTGTGCTTCCGGCTCAGGCATTTCTGTGTGTTTGTCCTCACTGACACACACACACACACACACACACACACACACACACACTCTCTCTCTCTCTCTCTCTGAAGCTTCATTTCGGCTCTCTTACTGGGCCATTTCCTCAAGGACAGCACTCATATCTATATCCCCCATATCTAAGTGGTAATAGGTCCTCAGTAAATATTTGTAGAGCAAGTGAATGTTTCTATTATCCCAGGTGTTTGTCAATCCCTTTGGGTCATTATTTACCCATTTCACATGGGTCAATATCCTTCTTTTCAAGTAAGGTGTATACTTGTTTTCTTACTACCTGGTACAACCCATGGGACGGCAATGAATGATGCTCAAGTATACATTTAGATACTATTCATATTTTAAGGTTATTATGTGATGTTTTTAATCTTTTCTTTTTTGTTTGTTTTGGGGTAGGTTCTCACTGTAGTCCAAGCTGACCTGGAATTCACTATGTAGTCTCAGGGTGGCCTTGAACTCACAGCAATCCTCTTACCTCTGCCTCCCGATTGCTGGTTAATCTTTTCTTAAAAGTCATATTTATACATGTGAAAGCATTATCCCAAAATTTCTCAAGGATTACACTCTGGGCATTTGTTTTGTGGTTTAGAATTGGGTAAAGTGATTAGAAATTCCATTTAAGTATTTCTCACATTTTTATGGGTGAAGGAAGTCACTTTGTACCCTTGTAATGACCATATGAAGTGTGGGTGGTGATAGCAGGGTGGGTGGGCTGCCATCCCCAGCCACACTGCTGCCTGACATGTAAATGAAAGGCCCGGGGAAGGTGTGGCTGTCTGCCCTGAGTGGTCAGATCTGTTAACTTCTCAGAGATGCTCACCCAACTGGAAGGAGGATGTCTATTGCCCATCCCTTCCCTCTGCCTTAACTCTCTCTCCTCTCCAATTCTTCAGCAGGCCTTCGGTCAGTCTTATGGAAATGTGACATTAGCTAAGTTATTGTCCCACTTGAAGCCCTTCTGTGGCTTCTTGTTGTCTCTGGAAGGGGCTTTCAACCAGAAGAATAATTAGTTTTTGGGATTATGGGCCCTTAAGCCCAAAATGCCACAAAGGAAAACGTGTTTCATGGTTTAGCAGTTACAGCATTTCCTACTTAGTTTACTCATGTTACTACCTAGGGTGGGTTTGAATTTCTTTTGGTATTTAAAAAATTCAAGCCAGGCATGGTGGTGCATACTTTTAATCCCAGCACTCGGGAGGCAGAGGTAGGAGGATTGCTGTGAGTTCGAGGCCACCCTGAGACTACATAGTGAATTCCAGGTCAGCCTGGGCTAGAGGGAGACTCTACTTCGAGAAACCAAAAAAAAAAAAAAAAAAAAAATCAAATTTATCCACAAAGAATCAAATCCTGGGCTGGAGAGATGGCTTAGTGGTTCAGGCACTTGCCTGCAAAGCCCAAGGATCCAGGTTCGATTCTCTAGGTCCCTTGTTAGCCAGATGCACATCATGGTGCATACGTCTGGAGTTCATTTGCAGTAGCTAGAGGCCCTGGTGCACCTATTCTCTCTCCCTCCATCCTTCTGTCTCTAATAAATAAATAAAAAATAAAAAAGAATAAAATTTTGCCGCCACACACACAAAAAGTTTTAAAATAAACATGTATCACAAGCAGTGAAAGAAATTCTAAAAATATTTTAAGTAATAACAACATCACAGAGAAATGCAGGAGGAAAAAGAAGACAACTAGCTTAGCCCCACAAATGGGAGAAACCTGATTAGGATGGATATGTTCTGGAAAGATCGTTTTAATTGGAATTTTTATTGAGACAATTGTAAATTCATATGCAACTGTAAGAAACAGTAGATGGTACTTTGTATTCTATGCTCAATTTCCCTGGAGGCCAGTGTTTTTCAAAATTATACCATCAATATCTCAACCAGTGTAGCTATTGATCCATCCTAGCTACCTTATTCAAGTTTCTTGTTGTATTTTCACACATGTGCATGTGTGTGTGTGTTTTAACTTTTCTATCATTTTGTTGCTTGTGTAGGTTTATGTAGTCACCACCATGCCAAAGCACTAAACAGTTATAAAACCTCAACGATGTTTTTCTCTTCAGTAATCACAATTACCTTTCCATCACTCTATCACCAGCTGTTTTTAACTCCCTCCTTATTTGTACAGTTTCTTTTTCATAATCCCTGCACCTTGGAGGCAGAGGTAGGAGGATCACCGTGAGTTCAAGGCCAGCCTGAGACTATGTAGTAAATTCCAGGTCAGCCTGGGCTAGAGTGAGATCCTACCACAAAAAACCAAAAACAAGACAAACCCTTAGGGGTGGACCCCAGGATCTTCCCCCAGTAACATGCCCCCACTAGCAGGAATCTGCCTGCTAGGGGCTGAAGTTGCAAACTCAATTTTTTAAAAATTTTATTTTATTTAATTACTTTGAGAGAGAGAAAAAAATATATAGAGAGTATGAATATGGGCACACCAGGGCTTCCAGCCACTGCAAACAAATTCCAGATGCATGTGCCACCTTGTGCAGCTGGCTTATGTGGGTACTGGGGAATTGAACCTGGGTCCTTAGACTTCATAGGCAAGTGTCTTAATTGCTAAGCCATCTCTCCAGCCCACAAAATCAATTTTAATAAAATACCTAAGTCTGTTGGACCATACATTTACACTATCATATTCAAACTACCGCATATAACTTGCCACGTTTGGGGGTTGGCTTTTATGAAGCTGCCTAACTGCCTGGGGTTTTATCAATGTTATTGTGTGTCTTGGTGCTTTCTTCTGTTGGTAAGTAGTGTGCAGCTGTTCCCCACATCTGTGGGGCACTGGTTTCAGGACCTCTCATCAATACCCAAATCTTAGTCCTTTATAGAAATGGCATTGCACTTGTATATGCCTACACAATCCTCCTATGCATTTTATTTTTTTAAATTTAAATGGAGAGATGGCTTAGTGGTTACAGTGTTTATCTGCAAAAGCCAAAGGACCTCAATTTGCTTCCCCAGGACCCATGTAAGCCATATGCACAAGGTGGCGCATGTGTTTGGAGTTTGTTTGCAGTGGCTGGAGGCCCTGATGTGCCCCCATTCTCCCTTTCTCTCTCTCTGCCTCTTTCTCACTTGTTCTCTCAAATGAATAAATAAATAAATTAATATATAAATTTCTTTATATTTTTATTGACCACTTCTATAATTATAGATAATAAACCATGGTATTTCCCTCCCCCCCCACTTTCTCCTTTGCAACTCCACTCTCCATCATTAACCCCTCCTCTTCTCAATCAGTCTCTCATTTATTTTGATGTCATCATCTTTTCCTCCTGTTATGATGGCCTTGTGTAGGTAGTGTCAGGCACTGCGAGGTCATAGATATTCAGGCCATTTTGTGTCTGGAAGATTGCATTGTAAGGAATCCTACCCATCCTTTGGCTCTTACATTCTTCCCACCATCTTTTCCCCAATGGACCCTGCGTTTTGGAAGGCGTGATAGAGATGTTTCAGTGCTGAGCACTCCTCTGTCACTTCTTCTCAGCACCATGGTGCCTTTTGAGTCATCCCAGAGGTCACTATCATCTGAAAAGAGAAGCTTCTCTAACCAAAAGGGAGAGTAACATTAATATATGCATATGAACATTAAGAGAAGTGCTTACTGGACAGTTTGGTGAGCATAGCTTATGCATTTAGCCAGATACCAGCAGGTGTTACACCCTTAGGGTTTATGACTTTCCCTCCTGTGGAGCGGGCCTCCAGTCCAATTAGAGAGCAGTTGGTTTCCCCCATAACAGACATGCCACTATTGCACCTGTTGGCTCATTTGGCCTGGCTGGCCAAATTTAAAGCTTGCAGTGTTCACTGTTGAGTATCTTCACTGTATTTTCTCTTTTCCATTGAACTGCATGCAGTGTAGCTTTTTCCAACTTTCTGTCAGCTGGTCCACATGGAGCAGGCTTTCAGCTCAGCTCCAGCAGGATTTCTCAGTGACTTTGCAGCCCAAGCATGTGGATTCTTTAGCAATGGCCTGTAATGTTTTGGAGGCATCAGTGACCTCCCTGGATAACAACTCAGTGGAAGGTATCCCATTCCTGGCACTGAAAGTTTTGTAGTAACAATCTGTGGCTTCTGGGTATGCCATTGTCAAAAGAAAGTAGGTTTCCATATGACTTATTCATACCCTCTTAGATTTTGATTAACCCTTCCCTCCCCTTTCCTTTATTCAGTCTCTTCCCCTGACTCACTTAGGCCTTTCCACCCCCAATAAACTGTTCTACTTATACATATATAATACTTTCCCTTTAAATCCCCCCTCTACTCCCTCCCTTATATCCCCCTTATAGCTTACTGGCTCTGCCACTGGATTTTATTCCAACTCACATACAAGTCCAAACATTTGTAGTTAGGATCCACATATGAGAGAGAACATGCAGTGCTTGGCTTTCCGGGTCTGGGTTACCTCACTAAGTATAATCCTTTCCAGGTCTATCCATTTTCCTCCAAATTTCATAATTTCATTTTTCTTTACTGCTGAATAAAACTCCATTGTATAAATGTACCACATCTTCATTACCCACTCATCAGTTGAGGAACATCTAGGCTGGTTCCATTTCCTAGCTGTTGTGAATAGAGCAGCAATAAACATGGATGTTCAAGTATCTCTAAGGTAGTGAGATGAGTCCTTAGGATATATGCCTAGGAATAGTATAGCTGGGTCTTATGGTAGATCTATTTTTAGCTGTCTCAGGAACCTCTATACCGATTTCCACAATGGCTGGACCAGATTGCATTCCCACCTACACTGTAGAAGGGTTCCTCTTTTTCCGCATCCTCATCAGCACTTATTGTCATTTATTTCTTGATGATAGCTATTCTGACAGGGGTGAGATGGAATCTCAAAGTAGTTTTAATTTACATTTCCCTGTTAGCTAATTCCATGCACTTTAAATCATCTCCAGATTACTTTTGATACCTAATAAAATGCAAGTACAATATAAGCAGGGGAGGTGTTGTATTATTTGAAGGGGATCAAGGCAAGAAAAAGTCTCTCTCTCCCTCTCTCTCTCTCTCTCTCTCTCTATATATATATATATATATATATATATATATATATATTTTTTTTTTTTTTTTTTGCGAGGTAGTGTCTCACCCTGGTCCAGGCTGACCTGGAATTCACTATGCAGTCTCAGGGTGGCCTCGAACTCTTGGCGATCCTCCTACCTCTGACTCCCGAGTGCTGGGATTAAAGGCGTGCGCCACCACGCCCGGCTCTCTATATGTTTAATACGGAGGCAACCATTCTAGGCCTAAACTACTTGTTCAGTCTGTGGTTGGTTGGGCTAGGGACATGGTGGATGGTTCAGTGGCTGAAGGCGCTAATCACCTCCATCTGAACAGGGAGGGCCCTACTGTATGTTATTGTGGTATGTATGTATGCATATGTGTGTGTATATCATGGTTTAATTATCAACCAGTTAAGGCATTTTTGGACCGATTCTAGGTTTTGCCTATTAAAAATAAGGCTGCTACAAATGAATGTGACCAGGTTTTTAATGAATGTGAATTTTTATCTTCCCAGAGAGAAAATAGGCACAAGTGTTGGTGGCAGTTGTGTGTTTAATTTTTAGGAAACCACCCAATTTTGCTGCGGTGCATGTATTCCTCCCCATCCCACTAGTGATGTGGAAGTTGTCTTGTTTTGCACCCTCCCTTCTCTCCAGCTCATGGTGATGTGCTTGTTTGTTTTAGCCATGTTGA
This sequence comes from Orientallactaga sibirica, assembly GCA_036365145.1. Classification (NCBI taxonomy): domain Eukaryota; kingdom Metazoa; phylum Chordata; class Mammalia; order Rodentia; family Dipodidae; genus Orientallactaga; species Orientallactaga sibirica. Next base: position 29,368,547 of record JAEOAD010000007.1, read on the forward strand.
TGGTATGTGCTCATCTCGTTGTGGTTTGAATTTGCATTTCTCTAACGGCTAATGATGTAGAACGTCTTGCCATGTGTTTCTTTGCCATCTGTATACCCTCTTCAGAGCAATGTCCTGGTCCTGTCTTTTGTCCATTTTCTAACTGGGTTGTTTGAAAGTTTGCAGATACTTGCCGAGCCTATACCATGACCTTTCTTTCTTCTCATATAGACTTTCACAGAGCACAAAATTAATTATGATGTCTAACATGATTCAAATAGAGGGTTTTTTTTTTCCATTACTTGTTTTCAGCTCTGATGGTCCCTTGGGAACCTGATGTAGGCTCTAAACGCTTATCAGAAAATTGTGTATATGCACCAGAATTTTGCATCTAATTTCATGGAGTTCATGGACCCTCTCAAGTTCATCCATGGACTGTACACTATGAACTTATGGCTTGAATAATGAAGCATTAATTTCCTGCAATTCTATGTAGACCCCAGGGAGAGTTACCGCCCCCTTAATGGGATATCTTGTAGTTTATAAGATTGAACTGAGTAAGCTTCCTAGAAGCAAGGTTTTATCTAGGACCTAAGTCAAGTGCCCTTTGCTCAGTAATACACTCTTTGTCCTCTCTGGGAGACATGGCCAGCTTGCTACTTTACAGGTTTTATTATTTTTTTTGGTAGATTAAATATCTATAACACACACACACACACACACACACACACACACACACACATATCTTTCTCTTTGCACTCAGATATTTAGACATTAGCAAATGAATAGATGTTGGGACTTTCCTATGTTGTTACTTTCCTTGCTCTAACTTTTTTTTTAATGTTGATTCTTTCCTCTTTCTTTCTTTCTTTCTTTCTTTCTTTCTTTCTTTCTTTCTTTCTTTCTTTTCTTTCTTTCTTTCTTTCCCCTCTCTCCCTCCTTCCTTCCTTCCTTCCTTCCTTCCTTCCTTCCTTCCTTCCTTCCTTCCTTCCTTCCTTTCTTTCTTTCTTTCTTTCTTTCTTTCTTTCTTTCTTTCTTTCTTTCACAGAGAGAAAGGGAGAGAGAGAGAGAATGGGAGCACCAGGGCCTCTAGCTACTGCAAACAAACTCCAGACACATGTGCCACCTTGTGCATCTGGCCAACGTGGGTCCTGGGGAATTGAACCTGAGTCCTTTGGCTTCACAGGCAAATGCCTTAACCACTAAGCCATCCCTCCAGCCCTTACTCTAACTTTATACAAATAAACCAAAAGTAACACAATATAAATAAGGTACTGGTGATGAATCCTATGATGCATTTAATGTTACCGTTAGCTGCGCCCAAGCACAGCACTGTGGGCATTAGGTGGGCTCTCACTGGATGTGATCATGTATCCCATCTTGAGGGGCAGCAGAGGGAAGCGTAGGAAGGAAAAGCATGGATATGTATTGTCAACTTTGGGAATGTGGCATTAGGAGTGTGGTTAGGTGCCTGTCAAAGGACCCTTGCCCCGTAAGTCCCTGCTCTTATTGCAACAGACATATTATGTGTGTGTTCTCAGGATGGATTATATAGAAACAAGGGAGGTCATTGCTGTTTGCATCCATTGGCTTCAGCCTCTCAACTCTGCATCCATGTAGGGCCCTCCCTCTTAAAATGGATGAAAAGAGCTTCTTTCTCTCTTCGTGCTTGCCTTAAACCGGTCACCTTATGCCTGGACGCTGTCTCCCTCCTGACGTCCTTCTGCTTCATCTCACCATCCCTTCCAGGCTGAGAGGGCCTTGGCATCAGCAGTAGTGCCTGCATGGTTTCGTATCCTTTTCCAGACAGCTGAGAACGCTTTGCACATAGTGCATGGCAGTGAGTTGACTTTGGCCTTGAAAGGGGAACTTTCCAGATCTATTGCTAATGATGGAATTGAAGCTTTGATGAGTTTTATCTTGCCCAAGATGCTTTAGTGATAACTGAGCTCTGTGTTGACTATAAACAGTATGCTAAAGAGACTCATGTCATCAGTAAAAGTTCAGTAGATTTGGAAAAAGCTTTTTAAGAGCTTAATCACTTTGTCTATGTGCAAATATATCCTGAGAAATACAAGTTGGTGTGACAGGCTTGGCGGAACATTCTGGTAACAGCCAGCTCATGCTCCTCTTTGTACTTTATAAACATCTTCTAATTTAGGCTACACCATTTCAGACTGGCTGGCTCCCTTTCTCCCTCCCCACCCTCCCCACCCCATTAGTTTGAATTAATGAGATCTTATTAAATAGTTACTGTGTAGTTTCCTAATCTTCAGACATCTCCCCACTGAGTTTTCCAAATCATTCAACTTTTCACTTAAAGCTTCTTAGACTTGCCTAGCCTAGGTAGATAATTCTAGACTGAAACCAGTCTATATAGATGGCGTTGTCTATTCAAGAGACAATGTCCAACACTGTCCAAGTGTCCTCTCCTTAGGGCTCCCATTGTGCTAGCATCAAAGGCTTTCATGGAGAGTAGGCTTTGCTTCCCAGTGTCCACTGTGTGTTCCTTCTCCGTCCAGTGTCATAGTTATCTTGGGACACAAGTTCTGCCATTTGCTACTGTGTGGCCTTATACAAATTGCCTTTTTAAACTTTGTGCTAACCTAAAGAGTGATCAGAGCGACCTCCTGCTCTCTCTCTCTCTCTCTCTCTCTCTCTCTGTGTGTGTGTGTGTGTGTGTGTGTGTGTGTGTGGAGGAAGGGTGTGCATTTCTGTGCCAAAGTCACTGCTGCCAATTTGATTTTCACAGCATTATTACTAGAGTCATTTTCGTTACGCATACCAGACTTTCCATTTTGTCAGGGACAGGGGGCTGCTTTTATTTCTCTAGTATTAAAAGTATTGTTTTTGAAGCCTCTGTCTTATCATGATTTTTTTTTTTACTTGTTAGTGGGTCTCTTTCACATGCATTTATTGATATTTTCATATGTAGTTTACATGGTTATGAAATGATACTTGTCTCAACTTCATGAACAGTTTTCGTCTTTTAAAAATGTTTTAGGGCTGAAGATGTAACTTAGTTGGTAGAGTGCCTGGTTAGCATGCACAAAAGCCTGACTTAATCTCCAGCATTGCATATAGCGGGCATGCTAGTGATGCTTGTAATCCCAGCACTCATGAGGTGGAGGCAGGAGGATCCGAAGTTCAGCTCCATAGTGACTTTGGGGCCAGCATGCTATATGTGAGACCCTGCCTCAAAAAAAAGTTTTAATTTTATTTTACATTGAGTTGTATTTTATTTATTTATTCAGAATGACTAAAGAAAATAAGCAACCAAACTAACAAGAAACAACAACAAACAAAAACATCATCTGTTTTTTCTGCAAAGATGTAATAGCTTGAGAATAGATGCCTGTGCTAAGTGGAGGGAAGGAGCAGAGGAGGTAGGAGGAGGGAGCCTTCATTTTTTAAGTTCACTATTGGATATTTCCATGCTTAAGCTTTTGCTTCCTGTGTAAAATTTGAATCTCAGGACAGGAGTATTCAGGGAACAGGGGCTTCTCATATATATCTTCTGAAAGCTGCTGTGAAGATCATTTGAGATGTCACTTATAGGATACTGAACACTTTCTAAGTGTACTTAGTGATAAATCTTTGAGCATTAACTGATGACTGCCTTTATGAAAGTTATAATTTAAAAAGTTATTATATGAAAGTTATACATTGATTATTAGCATGTTCAAAGGCAAAATTAAAGTCATGGCTTTTATACCAATTTGTCTTAGAATATTTAATTTATAAGCACAAATGTGGGAAACCCAGAATTTCATAAAGTCAAGGTGATTTTTTTCTGCAAGTCAAATGTTATGTATAATTCCTTCTTTAAATAAAAAAAATCACTTATTATAAATTGATTTAATATTTCTTCTTGAGTCAACTATCAAAGATTAGAATATTAGACATTTCTCATCATATATGTCTCTTTTTAAAACTTTTTTTTTTTTTGAGTTAGGATCTCATTCTAGCACAGGCTGACCTGGAACTCACTAAGTAGCCCCAGGCTGGTCTCTGACTCACAGCATTCCTTTTACCTCAGCCTCCAGAGTGTTGGGATTATTAGTGTGAGCTACCACGCCTGGCTTTATATGTTTTTATAAGATTTTTTTTCCCTTCTGGAGGCAAACTTTAAAAAAATGCAGCTGTGTACTAAGGCCCAAATCATCCCCTGGTGTCTACCAGCAATATTTTGGCATTTACTTTTCCAAGAAACATTTTTGGAAAATGTAGTCTGATTTTTTTTTTTTTTAAGCACTTGAGTGTGAAGCATTTAGACATTGCAGAAAATAAAATTCAGGGTAGAGCATGACATTTATACAGCAACAAGCTGAAGGACCCTGGCAGTTGTAACTTACCTGGCAAATACTGACTTGTGTGATTATTAAACCTGATTTGAAAGGAGGCAAGTGCAGTCTGGTCATGCATCTCTGCAAATGGGCATAGAACAGCTCTTTATTGTGACCTAGGATTCATGTAGGGATAATCCCAAGGAGAACATAAGGTCTTAAAATATAATCCAGTTTCAGGTTTGTTAGGTGCATCATATTTTCTCCAAATTATTTTCTCTAAGACTCATCTAGGACATTCTGACAGGGGCTGTTCTTTTATTTTAAATATTTTATCTATTTGAGACACACGGAGAGAGAGAGAGAGAGAAAGAGAGAAAGAGAAAGAGGGGTAGACAGATAGAGCCTCCTGCCACTGCAAACAAACTCTAAACTCCAGATGCATGTGCCACTTTGTGCATCAAGCTTTACATGGGTACTGGGGAATTGAAGCCAGACTGTCAGGCTTCGCAAGCAAGCGTCTTTAACCACTGAGCAATCTCTCCAGCCTTGACAGAGAGTTTTAAAAAGATTTGAAGTGAGGTTGGGAGCTCTATCATTTCTACCAGAATTTGTGAATCCAAGTGAAGTGCCTCCAAAACACTCCAAAGCCAACCCCCAAATAAACAGTGATGAGAGGCAGACCTTCAAGCAGAAGCCTTATAGGATATGAAGATAACAAAGCTAAGGTTCTAAAAAATGGGGGCGTATCTTTTAAAACACAATGATGGCCAAAGTGATTGTTAATTTTCTCTACTGAAAAGATGCTAAAGCTAGAGTAAGTAGGAATGAACTAGGAGTGACGAAAGAAAATGTAAAAACAAATTAATGTCTGGCTTTTGATGGTATGCCTTTTGGTTAAGACCCTGTTATTTAAATGTGAAGTTCTTGGCCTTGTGTAACTGACAAGTGGAAAGATGGAGAAATTATGTCCTTCACAGTGTTGGGAGACTATGCATTTTGCACCTGGATTTAGGAATGCACGTCTCACACGCATACCTTTCCTCTTCACGTGTGCATTTGTGCGTGGGAGTGGTGTGTGTATCTTGTAGGCCAGAGTCAACACTGAATGTCTTTCTCACTCGATTGCTATGGAGACAGGGTCTCTCACGGGACCTCGAGCTCACAGTTAAGCTAGACAAACTAGCCAGTAAGCCCCAAGGAGTCTCCTGTCTCTGCTTCCTCAGCGCTGGGACTCCGGGTGCAAACTGCTGCGCCTCACTTTTACACGGATGCCGAGAATCCGAACTCAGGTCCCCTTGCTTGTGCAGCAAGCATTTTATCACCAAGCCATCTCTCCAGTCCCACACATTCCTTCCTTCTCACTGTGGAAGTCGAGAACTACCTTGGCTCGCATGAACTCACTGCCCTCCATAGGCCATGCTTAAGTCTACTTGCTTTTTAGGAGATCATCAAAATGTAATCATGTGCCTTTATTATGTAAAACATGAAAAAGGTAGCATGTGTCTTATTTAATGTATTTGCTTATAAGCACACTAATTTACCAATGCATGTTCTGTATCATACACAAAGTAGAAAAGAGTTATGAACATGAAACATGGTAGGAAAGTTTGTCTATTAGTTTTATTTGGATTTTCAAATTTTCTCTTATTTGTTTATTTGAGAGAAAGGGAGTGTATGGGTGTGCCAGAGCCTCCTGCTATTGCTAATGCACTCCAGATGCACGTGCCAATTGACACATCTGGCTTTATTTGGGTATTGGGGTGTTGAACCTGGGCTGGCAGACTTTGCAAGCAAGCTTCTTTAATCACTCAACCATCTCCCCAACCCTGCCCTAGCTTGTTTGTTTTGTCTTATTAACCATTTTGTTCTCTGCAACCATCAGTATAAACTGGTAGCTTTATGCTTTCAATACTTTGCGACACTTCAGCTTGAAAGTGTGATTATAATTACTGTTTACTTTGAAATTGTTTATAAAATATATAATGACTGAGGAGGATACTTCCCTGAGATACATGGCTTGTAGCAAAACAACAACAACAAAACAACAGTGCACTGCAGGCTGGAGGGATGGCTTAGTGGTTAAGCATTTTTCTGTAAAGCCAAAGGACTCAGGTTCAATTCCCCAGGACCCACGTTAGCCAGAGGTGCAAGGGGGCGCATGTGTCTGGAGTTTGTTTGCAGTGGCTGGAGGCCTCCCTCCCTCTTTCTCTGTCAAATAAATAAATAAAAATAAAAAATATTTTAAAAAAGTATACCACTAGCTGAACTTATAAATAGGGGACTTAGCTTTCAGTCTGTCCCACACATTATGCAAAGGTTTCTTGTTTAAATGTGGCTGGTAGGTAAATTCTTGTCTTCCCTGATGTTAGTTGGTCCTTAGGCAAACTATTTAGGAGTTGTTGGATCAAAACGTACACAAAGCCGGGCGTGGTGGCGCACGCCTTTAATCCCAGCACTCGGGAGGCAGAGGTAGGAGGATCACTCTGAGTTCAAGGCCACCCTGAGAATACATAGTGAATTCCAGGTCAGCCTGGGCTACAGAGAGACCCTACCTTGAAAAACCAACCAACCAACCAACCAACCAACCAACCAACCAACCAACCAACCAAAAAAACAAACAAACAAAAATTTATAGAAAAGCTAGGAAATGCTGACTTTGGAATAATGAAACAAAAACATTTGAAAGCTTCCCCCAGCACCTAAATTTACAGCATACAAATGTGAAAGCTTCCATAGGTAGCAAACTTAAAAAAAAAACCAAAAAACATTTGCAACAAAATCAAAACAATAGATACATGTATAAATACTCCTTTTCAAATAATTCTTGCTGTGGTATCTGTAACCTTTTGAAATACATTTTCTTTTGCTCTTTTTTCTGGAAGGGACAGGCTATTTCTTTGAAAAAAGGTACACATATTTTTTTAAAGTCTCTTATATTAATAGACACCTACCATCTTGGAAATCCTAGCAAGTTTGGAATACTTAGTTTTGTAAGAGAAAATGATGTACTGCATGATTAAGTCTGACAACTTTTTAAAAGTACATTCCCGTAGTATATAACCAGTGTGCCTCAAAGGGGCAGAGATTGCTATGGCTACGGCCTGTCTCATTACAAAAGTTGTAATGACCTAGGCCAGGCGTGGTGGCACGCCTTTAATCCCAGCACTCAGGAGGCAGAGGTCGGAGGACTGATGTGAGTTCAAGGCCAACCTGGGACTACTGAATGAATGTCAGGTCAGCCCTGGCTAAAGTGAGATCTTATTTTGAAAATATCAAACAAACAAACAAAAACAATTTGAAATAACTTGACCATGTTGCTCACTTCTATGAAAATAACTGTTGACTGCTTCAAGTCCTGTAGACCTCTATGTCTCTGTGCCTGGGATCTTGAAGCCAATGGTCTAGTTTGTGAAGTTCGCTTCATTAGAAATTGATGATTATCACCCAGGAGTCACATTAGTGGATACATACTATTTTGAACAGGGCAAGAGGTGCTGGCTACAAGGGCCAAGAAAGGCCCTGTTGTCAGGCAGTTGGCCTTGGTAACCCTTTGGTGATCCCTTAAGATGGTGTGTGGATCATAACTTGTGACCCGAGAAGCTTCCATGCCAGCCCGTGTATGAAGTGTCAAAAAATTTAAGTGATTTTAGACAATGTACATCTCTCTTTCTCTCTCTCTCTTCTGTCTCTCTGCTTACAAAAAAAAAAAATTAAAAATAAATAAAAAAGAAACAAATTATTACTGAATTGCATATATCTACCATTTTTGATTATTCATAGATTCATGGATGTTAGAGTTGTTTCCCCTCTTTGACATTGTTTTTTATTTAATATTTATTTATTTTTGAGAGAGAGAGAAAAAAAGAGAATGAATGGGTGAACCAGGGCCTCTAGCCAGTGTAAACAAACTCCAGACACATATGCCAGTTTGTGCATCTGGCTTTATGTGGGTACTGAGGAATTGAACTCAGGCTGACAGGTTTTGCAAGCAAGTGCCTTAAATGGCTGAACTATCTCCCCACTCCTCCTTTCTGACATTGTCAATAGAGATGCTAGGTATATGAATGTCAAATAGCTGAGTCTCTGCTTTTAATTCTTTCATATATATATATATATATATATATATATATATATATATATTGCTGAATCATATGGTAATTATATGCTTATTTTTTTAAAAATATTTTATTTTATATATTTATTTGAGAGAGATACAGAAATAGGCAGAGAGAGAGAGAGAGAGAGAGAGAGAGAGAGAATGGGTGCGCCAGGGCCTCCAGCCACTGCAAACAAACTCCAGATGCATGCACCCCCTTGTGCATCTGGCTTACGTGGGTCCTGGAGAATCGAGCCTCGAACCAGGGTCCTTAGACTTCATAGGCAAGCGTTTAACTGCTAAGCCATCTCTCCAGCCCTATATGCTTATTTTTAAGAGATGCTGTACTTTCTTTTGTGGAAGAAATTTTATGTAGAGTCTTGTTTTTTTTTTTTTTTTTTTTGAGAGAGAGAAACAGAGAGAGACAGACAGAGAGAGAGGGAGAGGAAGAAAGATAGAGATGGGCGTGCCAGCAGCCTCTCAGCTGCTGCAAACGAAATCCAGATGCGTGCGCCCCCTTGTGGTCAAGTGTGGCATTGCGCCTTTGCATCACTTTGCATCTGGCTAAACGTGGGACCTGGAGATTGGAACCAGTGTTCTTAGGCTTAGGAGGCAGGCGCCTTAACTGCTAAGCCATCTCTCCAGCCCTCATGTGTTTTTTAGGGGGATGCTAGGGATATAATCCAGGGCCCGGTGCATGCTAGACAAACACTCTCCCACTGTTCTAGTCCTTCTTTTTTCTTTTATAATATCTCTGATTTTCCTAGTTAATCTGCTACTTCCTCTGCAATATTCATACCTGAACAGTGGGCCGTGGAGGCTGTGTGAGCTGGTGGCTGGCCTCCCACAGTAACTGCTCTTGTTTCTATTGCAGATGCGGGAGCCATGGAGCTGAGCTGCAGCGAGGTGCCTCTTTACGTAAGTCCCTAAGCATTGGCCTTCAGGTCCAAGGGGCCTCTTCTTAACTTGAAACCCTGTGACTGAAGTAGGGAGAAGTATTTTGCTTACCATTGAGTGGAGGCTTTTGTAAAACAACACATTGAACACTACAGTCTATTTCATATATCGTCAGGGAGCCTTTTAAAGCTACCTGGCTCCTGTTTTCATAGTCTCGGCTTCAATATTTCACTTAGTAATTTTTTAACTGTATAATTTCTTTCTTTTCTTTTTTTCTTTTCTTTTTTTTTTTTTTTTTTTGAGGTAGGGTCTTGCTCTAGCCCAGGCTGACCTGGAATTCACTATGTAGTCTCAGGGTGGCCTTGAACTCACAGCAGTCCTCCTACCTCTGCTTCCCGAATGCTGGGATTAAAGGCATGCGCTACCACGCCTGGCTCTAACTGTATAATTTCTGAACTCAGGCACTTTATCATGTTTGAGGATGACTTTTTAAAAATTTTTATTTATTTGAGAGAGAGAGAGAGAGAGAGAGAGAGAGAGAGAGAGAAAGAGGCAGGTAGAGAGAGAGGGAGAGAGAATGGGCACTTCAGGACCTTCAGCTGCTGCAAATGAACTCCAGACACACCTGGGTCCTTTGGCTTTGCCAGGCAAGCGCCTTAACCACTAAGCCATCTCTCCAGCCTGTCCTTTGAACATATTATTTTGTGATGACATCCTGATAATAGTCTAGAATGTTTCTCTGTGCACCTTTGTGTGTGTGTGTGTGTGTGTTTGGGTGTGAAATGCTTTGATAATATCTATGTCAGCTTAACATATGATATAAGAATTTAGGTGCTGGGTGTGGTGGCGCACGCCTTTAATCCCAGCATTTGGGAGGCAAAGGTAGGAGGATCGCCATGAGTTCGAGGCCACCCTGAGATTACATAGTGAATTCCAGGTAAGCCTGGGCTAGAGTGAGAGCCTACCTTGAAAAACTGAAAAATGAAAAAAACCAAAAAAAAAAAAAAAAAAAAAAAGAATTTAGGGGACAAAATGTGGGACATGCAGGGAAAGAGTGGCTGCTTGCGGGACAGAAATGATGCATGAGCTTCCTGGACAGACGTACTTCCGGGTTGTTTCTGAGAACAGTTGCTGGTTCTGGAGGATGTGTACTCAAGTGTCTTCTCATCACACAGTGGCAGATGGCCTCCCTTCCTCCTTGCTTGGGAAGAGCTGTTTGTGGGGGTGAGCCTGGGCATGGATGTGTGTGTGGGGAAACTGTGGCTGAGAGCAGAGCATTAAGGAGCCGAATCAAATTCAATCAGAAGCCTTGGCTGATGAAAAAATCTATTCCTCCACCTCCCACTGCCTTTCCATCCCCATAACCTCTCTGTTTCTCTCTCCCTCCCCCCCCCCCCCACACACACAGACCACTGCATTCTCTGGAGAAAGACAAGATGGTAGAATAAATGAAATTCCAGAAAATGAAAACCCTGCCTTCTGAGCTCCTAAGGGTCTATAGTTCTCTCTCTAGAGTATGATTTGCAGGTGATACAACGTCCTCTGGGCCCAGCTGTAATTAAAGATTAAAAAAAGACCTGGCCAAGGTTAACTTGTGAGGACTTCCCACTCTTACTGTTATTGTGCATGCACCACCTCCTCCGTAGTTGGCCTTGTTCCTCCCTGGCCTCCCCCACCCTGGAACACAGACAAATCCCCAAACCTAATCATGATTTCATCCCTTATAGTTGATCAATATTCTGTGTAGCTGCTTTTGTTCATATTGATCTGGGCCGGAATGGGGATAGAGACAATGCATGATGCCTAAGGAGACGAAACAAGCAAATACACATAGATGAAGTTTTTTTTTAATTAAGAAAATTTTACCTGAGAGAGATAGATAGAGTGAGGCAGACACAGAGAGAGAATGGGCACACCAGGGCTTCCAGCTGTTGCAAACGAATAAACTCCAGATGTATGCGCCACCTTGTGCATCTGGCTTTACGTGGGTCCTGGGGAATCAAACCTGGGTCCTTAGGGTTTGCAGGCAAGAGCCTTAACCACTAAGCTATCTCTCCAGCCCATGAAGTTTTTCTGATTAGTAAAAAATATACTCACTCATTAGAACAAAGGAAAAATCACAGAGAAGTGTTGAGATAATAAGCCATAGTATCATCTCATATAACTACTAAAGTATTAATACATGTCATCAGTTCTAAGGTGATATTTTTTAAATTTTTATTTCTGAAACTACATTGTGACAGTCTCTGTATGTCACTGGCAGATTCTTTGCCTGTGCATCCATGACCTGATGTTAATGGTTCGTATTGTTGTTCCAGTTTACATGGCACAAATTAGATGCTTTCAAAATGATTCCACTGTGATTTGGCATCGAAGGCAAAGTTATTGTGTACACAGAAAGACATGGAAAGAGTAGCGTGATACATGATAAAATCTATGCATAAATAAATTTAGGAGCTCTCACTATAAACAAAGCACCATGTAGTGAAGTATTATATCATAGTTGGCAATTTCAGTGGGATGTAAAATACATCTTAAAACTGGTGGCATCCTAGATGTGATGGAATGTTTTAAATCTATTTAACATAGCTGACTATGTATATGTGAGCTATGTTCATGCATATTAGGATCTACAATATTTAGATATGATATTTAGCTATATATTAATAATATACTAATAATACAATAGCATATTTTAGGCTATATCCTTAATCTTATACAATTTATCTTACATAATATTGTGTGTTAATAATTGCATATTAATAACAAATTACATGTTATGTCTCATAATATATAATATAATACATATTATATTCATTAGTTTGCTGGGCTTCATGAAGGAAATTGTTTCTTAATAGTATTCAAGAGTTGTACTGTTTTGCCTTTTGGGTGGATGGAGGTTGAATTCTGGAATCACGTTTTCAACATAATTATGTATTTTTGTGTCTAGTTTTTTTTTTCCTGTTTGCCAACACAGTTTTAACTTCTATCACTTTTAATTTCTATGTACTATTTCATGCTGTGCTGGCCTTTTGGTCCCTATACTTTTCTAGAAGTAATCTTTTATAATAATTTTCTCACAAGCACAAAGAAAGAACTTAAAATTTTTTTCCTGTCTTCCCAAGAATCTGTTTCAAAAGTTGTAGGTGTATGAGAGGAAAAGATGATGACATCAAAATAAAAGAAAGACTGATTGAGATGGGGAGGGGATATGGTGGAGGAGAGTGGAATTGTGAAGGGGAAAGTGAGGGAGGAGGGAATTATCATGGTTTATTGTCTATAATTATGGACGATGTCAATAATAAAAAATAAAAAAATTGTAGGCACTAGTTTTGTCTTTTTGGTATAGAATTTTGCTCATCTTTATTTATTTATTTATTTTTGGTTATGTAGTCTCTGGGTGGCCTCAAACTCATGGCAATCCTCCTACCTCTGCCTCCTGAGTGCTGGGATTAAAAGTGTGCTCCACCACGCCCGGCTTTTGTTCAGTCTTTAGAATGGTGATTTTGTCTTAGTTTTAAGGAGGTCAGGATGCTCCTGAACTCAGCCACAGAGACACTCTAGTTTTTTTCTTTTTGTTTGTTTGTTTTTTGAGGTAGGGTCTCACTCTATCCCAGGCTGACCTGGAATTCACTTTTTATTCTCAGGGTGGCCTCAAATTTATGGCGATCCTCCTACCTCTGCCTCCTGAGTGCTGGGATTAAAGGCATGAGTTTTTTTTTTTTTTTTGAGAGAGAGAAAGAAGCAGAGAGAGGGAGAGAGAGAGAGAGAGAATGGGCATGCCAGGGCCTCCAGACACGGCAGATGAACTCCAGACGCATGTGCCCTCTTGTGCATCTGGCTTGCGTGGGTCCTGGAGAGTGAACTGGGACCCTTTGGCTTTGCAGGCATCCGCCTTAACCGCTAAGGCTTCTCTCCAGCCCCGCGACACTCTAGTTTTTTAATGTAGGAAGGCATGTTGCTCCACTGAGCTGAACTCACCACAGAGGCACTCTAGTTTTTTTTTTTTTTTTTTAATGTAGTAAGGCATGTTGGTCCACTGAGCTGATATTGCAAGAAAGGAGAAGCAGATTATATGATCGGAAAAGAAGCAGAGTAGGCGAGACTGGAAGCTGAGCATTTTGTAATGCTGATTTGGACAATGCTGGGACATGAGCATTTCATCTCCAATTTACAACCTTGGAACAGCTTCCTGCACCTGTGTTTGAAGGACTCTGGGGGAGGGGACGGGTCTGGAAAGCCAGGCTGTCTGTTCTCAGTGATGGATCTGGTTAGACTAGCTTTCATTTTCATCTTGATGGTCATTTGGTATTGAGGCGTGTTTTAAGCTAGCAGAGCTGTTGTGAATGAAGCTCAGAAGTGTGAAAGCCTGAAAGAGTTGTAAATTAGAATGAGGGTCCTCAGTGTAATGTGTTTGTTTTCCGACTTAAATCACTTAGTTTTTTTTTTTTTTTAAGTTCTTGATTCAGCCTATGAAAGAAAATATGAAGTGTTTGTCTTTTTGAGCCTGGTTTCACTTCACTTAATATGATATGATCCAGTTCCATTCCACACGTGACATAATTTTTGTTTATCTTTATAGCTAGATACAACCACCAACAGATTTATGCCACCTTTGTCTATGCAGTCATGAGGGGGGGCTGGCAAAAGCCAGGCTGTCTGTTCTCAGTGATGGATCTGGTTAGACTAGCTTTCATTTTCATCTTGATGGTCATTTGGTATTGAGGCGTGTTTTAAGCTAGCAGAGCTGTTGTGAATGAAGCTCAGAAGTGTGAAAGCCTGAAAGAGTTGTAAATTAGAATGAGGGTCCTCAGTGTAATGTGTTTGTTTTTTTTTAAATCACTTTTTTTTTTTTTTTTTTTAAGTTCTTGATTCAATGGGATGAAAGAAAATAGAACAGTGAGGGTCTTTTTGAGCCTGGTTTCACTTCACTTAATATGATATGATCCAGTTCCATTCCACACGCGACATAATTTTTGTTTATCTTTATAGCTAGATAGCACCACCATTTTGGATTTATGCCACCTTTTCTCTATGCAGTCATGATGGGGGGTGTCCAGGCAGACTGTAATTGGCTGTTGCAAATAGCACCACAATGAACACGAGTATGTAGGGCTCTCTCTCTACGATGTGCTGATTGAGAGTTCTCTGAGTCCACAGTAACTGAGTCTTGTTAAACAAATGGAGTGTATGGTCATGCTATAAGGTCATGGGAATGTTGTTAGATCTTTTTTGTTTTTTTTGAGGAAAGGGTCCAATGGGAGAGAGAGGGGCAAGAGAGAACAATGAGGGACTAAACATGATCAAAACACATTATATACATGGGGCTGGAGTGATGGCTCAGTGGTTAAGGCGCTTGCCTGCAAAGCCTAAGGACCCAGATTTGATTCCCCAGGACCCATGTAAAGCCAGATGCACAAAATGGTGCATGTGTCTGGAGTTTGTTTGTGGGTTGCTGGAGGCCCTGGTGTGCCTGTTCTCTCTGTCTGTCTCTCTTTATCTCTCTCTGCTTACAAATAAGAAAATATTAAAAAAAAAATACATTATATACATGTATGAAAAATGTCTTTAGTTATTAAGGTCTACTTTACTTTCCTATTAGATTCTAAGTAACTGAGTCTTGTTAAACAAATGGAGTGTATACATGCAATGCATAAGCACATGGGAATGTATGTACACGTAAATACAAGTAACATGCAACATCATTAATCATACTGGAGGTAGTTATGTATAGAGAGATCGCTGTTCTATCAGGTGTCAAAAACATGAAAATTAAAAAAGAAATCTTTGGGGGCTGGAGAGATGGCTTAGCTGTTACGGCAATTGCCTTCAAAGCCAAAGGATCCCGGTTTGATTCTCCAGGACCCACGTAAGCCAGATGCACAAGGGGGTGCATGCATCTGGAACCAGTTTTCTTGGCTGGAGGCCCTGGCGCACCCATTCTCTCCCTCTCTCTCTCTGCCTCTTTCCCTCTCTCAAATAAATAAATAAAAAGAAATTATTTTTTTTAAAAAAAGAAATCTTTTATTCTTTTTCTTTTTTGTTTTCTTCAAGGTAGGGTCACACCTAGCCCAGGCTGACCAGGCTCTCGCTCTGTAGTTCCAGGCTGGCTGCCAACTCACAGTGATCCTCCCACCTGTCTCTCAAGTGCTTGGGATTAAAGGTGTGTGCTACCATGCCCCTGTCTTTTTTTTTTTTTTTTTAAATTAATTTCTATCTATTTTCAGAGAGACAGAGATAGAAAGAGAGAGAGAATGAGAATGAATATGGGTATGCCAGGGTCTCCCATCAGATGCATGCATCACTTTGTGCTTTAAGTGGGCACTGGAGAATTGAACCCAGGCCATCAGGTCTTGCAAGCAAGTGCCTTTAACCACCGAATCATCTCTCTAGCCCCCAAACCTATTTCTTCTTGAAAGCTTTTTACTGTAAGCTTCCATAATTATAGACAATAAACCATGATAAGTTCCTTCCCTCCCCCACTTTTCCCTTCACAAATCTACTCTCCATCATATCCCTTCCCCCTCTCAACTAGTCTCTTTTATTTTGATGTCATCATCTTTTCCTCCTATTATGATGGTCTTGTGTAGGTCGTGCCAGGCACTGTGAGGTCATGGATATGCAGACCATTTTGTGTCTGGAAGATTGAGTTTAAGCAGTCCTGCTCTTCCTTTGGCTCTTACATTCTTTCCGCCACCTCTTCCGCAATGGACTCTGAGCCTTGGGAGATGTGATAGAGATGTTTCAGTGCTGAACACTTCACTGTCATTTCTACTCAGCATTATGGTGCCTTTTGAGTCATCTCAGAAGTCACTTCCATCTGAAAAGAGAAGCTTCTCTAACCAAAAGTAAGGGTAGCATTAATATATGGGTATGAACATTAAGAGAAGTGCTTACAGGGCAGTTTGGTGGGCATAATATACACCTTGAGCCAGTCAATAGCAGGCATTACTCCTCTAGGGCTCATGATCTCCCCTGCCATAGGCTTTTGGTTTGGTTTTCAGTACCAGGCACGTATTCCCTCCCCTGGAGCAGGTCTCCGGTCAATTAGAGAACAGTTGTTTTCCCTCATAACAGACATGCCACTATTGCACCAGTTGGCACATTTGGCCTGGCTGGCCAATCTTAAGGCTTGCAGTCCACTGCTGTTAATCACTATTGATGACTTTTCTCTCCCTTAGAGCTGCATGCAGCATAGCTTTTTCCAACTTTCTGTCAGCTGGTCCACAGGAAGGAAATTTTCAGCTCAGGTCCAGCTTGATTTATCAGTGACCTGAAGCACAAGAATGTGGAGTCTTCAGCAGTAGGGTCTTGCCATCTATTTCTGGTGGGAAACCAAGAGCCTTGGCAATGATCTATAATTTTTTGAGGGTATCAGAGACCTCCCTGGTCAACAACCCACTGGAAGGTATCCCATCGCTGGTACTGAAATTTTTCTAATAACAGTCTATGGCTTCTGCAAACCCATCTGTTTAATTAACACTAGTGACTTCTTAAAAGCCCAATATTGCAAGTCATAAAGTCATTTCTGTTTTGATTTTAGCTTATCATTTTTAGTCTAATTTTTGTTGTTTTCTAGTCTGTGTGGAAAAATAGGTAGGAAGTAATGAAAGGACATCTCTGGAGGAGAAATTTTGCTTACTGTGGATTGGATTTTAAAAATATTTTATTTATGAGAGAGAGAGAGAAAGAGACAAATAGAGAGAGAATGAGCTTGCCGAGGTCTCCTGCCACTGCAAACAAACTCCAGACGCATGCAGCACCTTGTGCATTCTGGCCTTACGTGGATACTAGGGAATTGAACCTGGGTCCTTAGGCTTTTCAGGCAAGTAAGTACCTTCACCACTGAGGCATATCTCCAGTCCTGAATTGAATTTTGAGAGAGGATATTTTGCATTCATAAGTCAATTGTGGTTTTTTTTTTTAAAGATTTATCTTTATCTATTTATCCATTAGAGACAGAGAGAGGAAGAGAGAGAAAGATAGACAGTGAGTGAGAATGGGTGCACCAGGGCCTCCAGCCACCACAAATGAACTCCAGACACATGCATCACCATGTGCGTCTGGCCTATGTGGAACCTGGAGAATCGAACCTGGGTCCCTAGGCTTCACAGGCATATGCCCCAATGGCTAAGCCATCTCTCCAGCTCCAATTGTGTGTTTTTGAAGATGAGTGGTTTTTGATTACTTTTTTTAAAATTAAAATTTAAATTTTTATTGACAGCTTCTTTAATTGTAGACAATATCCCATGTTTTGATTACTTTTCATATTGTGTTCTCTCTAAGCTTTATGACTCAAAGAGTTATAAAATAAGTACATTTTCTACTTAATTAACCTATTTGAAACTCCTTTTTCTTTTTTGTGTGTGCATATATACTATGCATGGTATGGTGCATGCATGTGCATGCATGTTAGGTAGACGTGTGCGTCCACCATGTGCATGTTTGGCAGCCAGAAGAGAACACCAGGTGTCTTCTTCTATCACTCATCAGCATATTTCCTTGAGACTGAGTGCCTCTCTCTGGTCCTAGAGCAATGGTTTTCTCTAGCCCCAGCTTTCTATGGTCTCTGCTCTCTGGAGGACTGGAGTTACAAGCATGCGTGGTATTGTACGGCAGATTTCCCTCGCATTGAAAGGTGTCAACAACCATTGCCAGCTTTAGCAAAAGCAGCTGGAGTGTTGCTTTGGGGTCTCATGCTCATGTAAGCCCTCAGCCCCAGGCCGAGGGAGGAGCATCCAAGGAGTAATTTTGACACAGGACTCTCCATCAAGGTGGCTGCTTTGGGGCTCCCACGTTCCTATAAGTAACCTCTCTTTATGCTCTGTAAGTGATCCCCTCCCCCCAGTAAACTCATTGGTTCATTGAACTTGTATTGCTGTAATCGTACTACACCATCTGAGCCCTATTTGGGGTGAAGGCTTGTGTCCGCATCTCCCCAGGGGAAAAGTTTCCCGTGACACATGGCCCTACCCAGCTGCTTATATGGGTGCTAAAGAATCAAACTCAGGACACATCAGGCCCTCTCCAGTCCCCATGCTTGAACAAGTGTTCTTAACTGCTGAGCCATTTCCTTGGCCCAGAACTATGACTACTTCTTCTTTTTTTAACGTTATGCTTTTATTTGAGGGTCAGCTTTCTTTTCTTTTCTTTAATTTTTCTTTTCTTTTCTTTTTTTTGAGGCGGGATCTCACTCTAGATCAGGTTAACCTGGAATTCACTATGTAGTCTCAGCCATCCTTCTATCTCTGCCTCCCAAGTGCTGGGATTAAAGGTATGCGCCAACCACCTGTCTTTTTATTAGAATAAAAGAGAAAAATATTTTCTTTGAGCAACTGTTAGTTCCAAAGAGTTTTTTTCTCAGCAAAGATGGTTTTACTTTCAATGACTATTTCAGCCACACTTATTCAGTTTAAAAATATAAATAAAATGTAATGTAAAGAACATGGCATTGAACTTCTGAACAGAATTTGTTTTTGTAAATGTACACACACATCTCTCCTCCCCACATACAGTCTTCTACAAATAAAATCATATAGAAAAGCTGTTATGATCTTGGACAAACCATAACCATAACCCCTTCTCCCAATTATCCACCCACCTCCCTTTCTGTCCTCCCAAGTATTGCTTATTGTGGTTCTTGGTGGCGTCAGGATCCCCAGGATCCTTGTTAGAATTGCATCTCAGACCTCACCCTGACCTACTGAATCATACACTCTTCAGGGGGGTCCAGCAATATATATAAAAAAACAAGAAACCCTTTAAGTGACTGATGTGGGTTAAATTTGGAAAACTACTGACTCATCCTAACCCTTTGCAGATCCTCTGTGATCCTCACAATCACATGTAGAGATAAAACTTTTCATAAGATAAATTATTTTGAGAGCCTGGATCATAGTGTCTGGGCTTCTCTATGTTTTCCAGCTCAGCAATATTTTTAAACTCCTCCATGTCATTGGGCATAACTCTAATTTATTCTTTTTTTTCTTTTTTTTTTTTTTTAAATGAAGGGTCTGGATGAAGCCGTGTTTCTATTGATCTTTGTTTTGGTTCTTGGCAACCAAGCATAACTGTTCATTCTCCAGTTCTCCTTGTCAATATGTCCTTATATATTGATACTGTTATTTGAATAGAATCCAGTCCCAGGTGAGCAATTGCTGGATACAAGAGCCAACGTACTTCAGATTTTTTTTTATTAAAATCTTTTAAAAAATATTTTATTATTTATTTATTTATTTGAGAGAGAGAGATACAGAAATAGGCAGGTAGAGAGAGAGAGAGAGAGAGATTTTAATGGAGATTGCTTTGCAAATGAGATCCAGAAAGAACCGGGTCTTTAGTTCAACATTTCTAAGCCATCTTGAGCAACTTTGCAAATGAGACGGAAAGAATAGTTCACATTTTATTGAGCAACTTTCAGAAATAGTTCGTGTCTAGTTTTTTTTAGCTTTAATAATTGTGATAATAACAAAATTGAGATTCTCCCTTTCATTAAGACAGGGTAGTATGTTAAGTTTTGTATGCTAGGTTTATAAAAATTAAAACATCAAACTGCCTCACTCCTCCTTCTCCTTCTTTTGTTTCTTTGCCATGGCGCTTCCTCTGTGCTCATTCTCTAATTCTGGCCAACGTGAGCAACTCATTTGTGGAGACTTTTAAAAAATATTATTTATTTACTTATTTATTTGAGATCAGGGCATCTAGCCACTGCAAACGAGCTCCAGATGCATGCGCCCTCTTGTGCCTCTGGCTTATGTGGGTCCTGGAGAATTGAACCACGGTCCTTTGACTTTGCAGGCAAGTGCCTTAACTGCTAACCCATCTCTCCAGCCCCATCTGTGGAGACTTGTATTGTTTTTGCAGAAGGTGTACCTTAGAACCTTCGCATGTGGACTCTTAGCTCTCTTTCCCCCTTCTGATATGTTGTACGGATGTTGCAACTGACTGAAAAGGGTATGGTCATTTCCCTCTGGACTCTACATGTTAGGTAGCTGGCTGGCCAGTGGAGTTCATTTGGTGGCTTGTTGCTGGCGGCTGGATCTCACTAAGTTATCTGTATTCCCTTTGTACTTCATGGTCTTTATCATTTGTTCACGCCGAGTCTCAGCATGCTGTGGGCTCACTGAAGGGCTTCAGAGAAGCAGTTATCTGGTGTATAGAGACCCGATCATACTTACGGTGGCTGAGTTAAATAAATCTTCGCCCATCCAGCCCTTGCTCTTTTCTGGGTTGTGTAGCCTCTGTGGTTGCTAGCCTGAGCGTTCTCCCTTGTTACTGGCCTTCTGTAGTGGCCCAGGACAGGCCCCAACGTTGTCTGGTTGGACTGTTTGAGTTCCCAGGGCCATTTCCTAGCCCAGGGAGGCAGTTTCCTATTGAGACACTGAGTGACTTGGTGGCTTTGTTCTGGGATTACCTGGCAGACACTTCCTTCCTGCAGAGGCCCACTGGCCTCTGCTTCCTGCTGCAGGAAATCCTGCCCTGGGACCTGTGCCTCTGTCTGCAGTGCTGCATCCCCTAGTGGTTGTTACTGGCCTCTCTTGACCATCGGTAGGAAATCTTGCCTAGCTACCTTCACATGGCCTGCGAGGAAATTAACCCAGCTGGCTTACCACTGTGGCTCTTCCAACGCCGCGTTGAATGTTACAGGATAGTATTTTTGTTCAGAAAGTTTCTCAGCAGCACATCTCTCAGTACATCCGGGGCTTTCTCTCTGTGACCAGCTGATTATAATGACTTCCCCCATGGAGCTGCCACCAGAGCTCCATTTCCTCAGGTATTTGCAGGCACCATCTTGGCCATTTCTGCCCAGCCATCTCTCTTGAGCTTTCTAACAATCAAACGGCACCACTTTCTGAACCTAAAACTATCTCACTTTTCTCACTATTTTTTTTTTTTTTTGGTCCTATTTGAGGGTATTGCTGGTAACTTAAGTCTAGGCAAATCCTTTTAAACCTCATTTACTCATGAAAACTTGGACCCAGTAACTGACCATCATTGTCCCAGCAAGTTCCCCAGCTCAGGCTAATAGAGATTGCTTTAGCTCAGGGGTCAGAACATGAGGGTGAGGGGGTGTTTTACCGCATGTCAGTACAGGTTCTGGCTTAGAGGGTCATCAGGAGAGGGTTTTCCCATAGTCAATTTTTGGATCACTTACTTAACTTGTGGAAGCTTATTTTCGGCATATTGTGTTAAAAGTACCAGTCTTGACAGCCAGGCAGGCATGGTGGTGCATGCCTTGAATCCCAGCACTTGGGGAGGCAGAGGTAGGAGGATCACTGTGAGTTCGAGGCCAACCTGAGAATACCGAGTGAATTCCAGGTCAGCCTGGGCTACCTTAAAAAAGCTCTCCCCACCACCATAAAAAATGCTACCCTATCTTGACTTAAACACAGTACCCTGAGCTTCTTAGGGGCTCTTGTCTTCTGTGACTTAATATGACATTTTTCTACCCTCTCTGCTTGGCCTTCCTTTGGTCTCTCTGCTTTTTGCTTTTTGCTTTCTGAGGGAACAAATTCCAGAGCAGCATGTTGTGGCCATAGTGCGAAGAGGACCGTGGTGACTTTGTTATCCCGCCTGGTCACCAGCCACATATGTCCGTCCCTGCAGTCCCTTGAAAGCCTTTCCTGGTATAAGGGATGTTTCATAGTCCTGGAAAAACAGAGGGAAAGGCTGCTTCACAGACTCCAGCAAAAGCTTCAACTTGTTATCAGTAAATGTTGATTTGTGTACTTATTTTATGTACCTATATAAACCAGGTCGCATAAAAATTCCATGGGTAGGGGCTGGAGAGATGGCTCAATGGTTAAGACACTTGCCTGCAAAGCATTTTCAGTGGATGGAGGCTCCGGTGCATCCATTCTCTCTCTCTGTTTCTCTCTCTCTCTGTTTCTTTCTCTCTCTGCTTGCAAATAAATAAATAAAATTATTTTAAAATTTCCATCTGCAAAAGGGGTCAGGGTCACAAGTGGGGAAAAAGAAAAGGCTGTGTATTGGAGGATTTGAGTAAGAGGGACTGAAATTGCTTCCTCCAAAGTAGGCCGACTAGGATCTCAGCCCTGCCACAGACATGGATCAGAATGAAATTTATCGCAACGTGTTTGTATACAGAAAATATTACCATTTGTTAAAGATGAAAATAAATTTGCATACTAAAAAAAAGAATCTTCAACTTAGAATTTACTAAGCAGCCTTGCCCCTGCCCCAATTCTCAAAGAAATAGGATTTCTCAGTACAGTGCCCCTTCAGGATGCTCCCCTCCCTCTCACCACAGAGATGACAGAGCCCTTGCTAAAGGTCGTGAGATGGCATAGACAGCCACAAAGGCTGCAGGAAGGGCTACCCCAGTACCCATCTGAGAAGGGATTTCTTTGTGGGTATGGGCTGTTGTCAGTAAGTACCAAGTATTCTTTGCTTTAAAATAATATTTTTAGTCTGGGCATGGTGGTGCACGCCTTTAATCCCAGCACTTGGGAGGCAGAGGTAGGAGGATCGCTGTGAGTTCAAGGCCATCCTGAGACTACATAGTGAATTCCAGGTCAGCTTGGGTTAGAGCAAGACCCTACCTCAAACTCTCCAAATCCCCCAATTTTTTTTAGTTGTTTTCAAGGAGGGAGGGTGGAAGAGAGAGAGAGAGAGAGAGAGAGGAGAGAGAGAGAAAGAGAGAGAGATAAGAGAAAAAGAGAAAAAGAATGGGCACGCCAGGTCCTCTAGCTACTGCAAATGAACTCCAGATGCATGTGCCACTTTGTGTATCTGGCTTTACATGGGTACTGGGGAATTGAACCCAGGTCATTAGGCTTTGCAAGCAAGTGCCTTAACTGCTGAGCCATCTCTTCAGCCCTCAAATATTCTTAAAGTCTGATTGTCACCTCACTTCCCATATTTGAGCAACAGCCCCACAGTTTTGGGTATGTATAATCTTTTATTTATAATAAAACATTTCAAGTAAGTGACTTTTGAATTTTACTTTTTAATATAAATTGCTATTTAAAAAGCATTTTGGTCCTGGTGGGTTATATTACATACTAGGAGAACCCTCAATAGAAGATGTGATCTAGGTAAGCTGTTTATATACATAGTCTAGGTGGTTGGTGCCTGCCATACTTACCTTATCAACAATTCCTCCCCTCCCCAGATTGTGCATGGTTTGGATAATCTGTTTTAGCTTTTGTTTCTTTTTCCTCTCCATAACCATACAGTCTGGCTTTAATCCCCTCATTTCTATTGAAGCTGATCTTTGGAAAGGTCATACTTCTTTTTTTTTTTTAAGTGTTTTTTAACTTTTCTCAGGGCTGAAGAGATTGCTCAGTTGTTAAAGGTGTTTGCTTGCAAAGCGTGTTGGCTTGGGGTTCGATTCCCCAGTACTCATGTAAAGCTAGGTACAAAAAGTGGCACATATATCTGGAGTTCATTTGCAGTGGCTGGAGGCCCTGGTATGCCCATATTCTCTCTTGGTGTCTGTCTTTGTCTCTTAAATAAATAAGAATATTTAAATATTTTCTTAAGTCCCCACTTAGTGCTGTATACTGTAGCAGAGTGAGAAACAAGGTCCCTGGCCTCCCCCAGTCCACCTGGGAATGGGGAGACAATGAGGAGGGAAACAAATGGAAAGGAGGATTTCAGGTCGTGATATGTGTCAGAGAAACACAGTGTTGTATAATTGCATTGAAATGCTGTGCTGGAGAACAGTGTGCGTGTGTGTGCGTGTGTGTGTGTGCGTGCGTGCATGCATGAGATTGGCTGGAGGGATCCCTGCAGAGGGTCCTAGTGGAAGTATCAGAAGGAACAAAGACTCTGAACGCAGACGTGAACTTCACGTATTAGAGGGACAACAGAAGACCAGGGTGGCCAGTGCTTTGTGAAGAAGAGGGGAGGGGAGGGGACAGGTCAGGTCAATGGCGGGTGGGGCCAGGTGAGGATCAGCAGGAGTTACCCAGGTTGCCCAGGTAAATGGGAGGAGCTGTGCGGTCTGAGTCCTACTGAAAAGGTGTCCCTTTGGGGTGTTCGGAGCTCTGCTGTTCCTGCTCCATGATGTCTGCATGCTGCCTCTTGCTCCTGCTGCTCAGCCCTTCCCATGGCCCTCTCAGGCCAGCTCATCTATTCTCCTTATCCCTGCTCAGTCTCTGCCATGAGATGCTTCCACGCCACCCTCCTGTCCTGACCTCTGTTCAGGCCACCTCTTCTCTTTCTAGCTGGCCTGTTTGCCGTTATTACTCAGCCTCCAGATCCAGATGGTAATATTTAAATTTTTTCCCCCCATGTTCTCCACTGAAGTAGCTCCCTTTCCAGTTTCCTGATTTCCATCACCAGGCCCTGTCCACCCAGGCCTCCCATACAAAGCCCACGTTTTCCTGATTCTTCCTCTTTGGTCCTTGTAGTTGACTCATCCTTGGGACTTGCTGGTGTCAGGGCCACCCCTTTCTCTGCTGGCAGTGAGTCAAGTTCACGTTTGCATTGCTGCCTTAAGCAGTTACCACTTTCTTAGACTTTGTGAACATTTTATTCCTCCCCTCAGACAGTAACTCTTTCCCTATATTCCACTCTTCATTGGCAGACATAGCCTTTCTGTGTTCTAATCAGACAAGTCCTCTCTCTGCCTGCATGTCTTCATTCTTTTGCTTCCAGAACTTTGCTTAAGCTATTCCAGTTCACAGCCGGGGATGTCCCAAAGGTAGGAAAGGGAGGCCCCATCTATGCTATGACTCCAGGCAGCTCTGCATTGGGTATTTCACTGACAGTTTCTAAGGCCTGACCCACTCTGTGGAGTAGGTCACCATTTGTAAGCTGCCTCTTGCCTTTGGAGTCTGTTAGCCACACCCAGGAGCTATTGCCACCACATGATGCCTTATACACAGGTAATAAAAATATATCCTATCTAATGGCCCAGAAGACAGGGCATTCCAAAGGTAAGGGCTCACCCAAAGAGAAAAACACTTTCTTGCTTTAAAAAAGTAGAAAAAGGGTTGGAGAGATGGCTTAGTGGTTAAGGTGCTTGCCTGCAAAGCCTAAGGATCCAGGTTTGATTCTCCAGGGCCTGTGTAAGCCAGACACACAGGTGGCATTCTGGAGTTCATTTGCAATGGCTGGAAGCCATGGTGTGTCCATTCTCTCCCTTTCCCTCCCCCCTCTCTCAAAATAAATAAATAAATAAATAAATAAATAAATAAATAACTAAATAAATTTTAAAAAATTAAAGTAGAAAAAATTTCAACTTCAAATTATTAATACTAGCATTTACTTCTAAGTAGGGCAAATTCTTTGGAGCAAAATAGAAAGTTGGACCCAACGAAGCAACCCAAGAAACAGACACGTACTCTGTACTAGGTTCTTATTTAGTTCTGACCCTAGAACATTTTTATTTAATTGAAACATCTGGGAGGTAGGAATTATTATTCCCCAGTGACAGGTAAGGACACTGAGTGGTGGTGTTATTTGACCAGCAGTCACTTGCTCTGGGCCAGGGACAGAGCTGTGTGAGGTAGGACATTTGCAGAACTAGCATGGAACTTCCATTTGTACCCTATGTCTTATGATTCACAGCCCAGAGTGTCACCGTAATAACCTGATTGGCCAAAACATAGGTAGTAACCCTTTGTTCCATTGCCATGTCTTGTGGTGCCCAGCGCCCTGTAGCCTTTTGCTGAATGTTGACAGAAGCTTGCCTTCCGACCTTCTGAAAGACCATTTTTCAGGCAATGGCTGTGGTTATTAGAAGGAAAACCCAGTAACTCAGTAGCTGATAATAATTCATCATGGTTCTGGGTCATATGTGTAGGATTATAGCAAGCCCATATTTTAGAAGCTTCAGCCATGGTCTCTCCTCTCAGTACCTCACAAAAGGCTTCTTGCTATCCCAGGACCTTTGTAGGTGCTGCTCCCTTTACTGGGTACACCCCTGTGTCCTCCCCTTTTGTACAACCAAACTCATCAGCAGGTTTCAGCTTAAATGGCACATTCTCAGTGAAGTCCTCTGGACACCCTTTACATTTTGCATTTCGAGGGAGTTTTGTTTGTTTCTCTTTTCGTAAATATACTAGCACCACAACAGTAGAGATTAATGTTTTGTTTTTGCATGCATCTTTTTTAAAATACTAGTTCAGTGCCTCATGTATACTTCATTGTTGAATGAATGCATGGCTCTAATTCAGCTCATTTTATACATAGTGGCTAAGGTTCACCCTGGAACACTCTTTGATTTTTTTTTCTTATTTCTATGATGTGTGTCTTCTCAGTAGGTCTACAGCCATCAGTATTTTGGGGCAAGGATAGTCATTGTAGTTCGTGTACTCCAGTGTACAGAGAGACAGGGACAAGGTCAGTCAGGATGGGACTGTCATCATAAAGGGCAGTAGATTTGGAAGTTGAACCAAATGTGTTCCAGAGTTTGAGACCTACCTGTTTCTTGGCATTGTGTGGAAAAAAAAAAAAAAAAAAGAAATACCACGTTCCAAATACAATGTCAGCTTCGAAATATTTATCATTGGAAATTATTCCATAGATGGAAAAACAATTACCAATTGAGCTTCTTTTCTAGATCTTGAAAAAGCCCTCAGACATTCCAGTGCCACTCAACAGGAAGAGTGTGTCTGAGGGGAACTGAATGGAGCGTCAGCAAGCTTTTCTAATTGTGGTTGAAAAAAATCTACTCCCACCACTGCTCCCACCACCCTTCCGCACCCCCATAGAATAATGTAATTTTTTCTGTAATATAATTCACTCTCTCTCTCTCTCTTTTTTTTTTTTTTTCAAGGTAGGGTCTCACTCTAGCTCAGGCTGACCTGGAACTCACTCTGTAGTCTCAGGGTGGCCTTGAACTCATGGCCATCCTCCTACCTCTGCCTCCTGAGTGCTGGGATTAAAGGCGTGCGCCACCACGCCCAGCTTGAATTACTTTTTTTTTTTTTTGTTGGGAGGGGAAGATTATCCATTCAAAATTGACTTTCAAGATATTGTAGTTGTCTTTTTAAATTTTGAATTTGATTTTTATGGTTCTTTCTCTCCTGATTGTATTATTCATAAATAATAAAAATATTTTAGAACAGTTACCTGTATATAAAATCATTTTACATTAGGAAAATGTCTTTTTGTTGTTGTTGTTAAATTCCACTATTGCGCCTGTGATAATTCCCCAAATTATATGTTTGAGTTCAGGGTTTTATGTACTAAGTTTCTTTTAAGTCAGGGCAATCTCTTTCTGCTCTTAAATTTTAAAAATGGGTCCAAACATAGATAGTAGAGGATTGAACATGCTATATTACGGATAATACTGTCTCAAAACCCCAGACTATAAAGTTCAAGAGAAACCTTTCCCTAGGCAAGACGGGGAAGAAAATAGGCCAAATTTGTCGAGGTCAGATGTTGATGCTACATGGCAAGTTGTCATGGGAGTTTATTTTGGTAGAAGTTTCTTCAGGAGAAATTGGGATGAGTGCAAATGGAAAATAGCCATTAAGTTATATGCAATCCTTCACTAAAGAATGGGAACACAGTGATTTTGGGTTGTCCACTGTTTTGATGGTGGACAATTACCATTATTTTCAACTTCCATTAATAAGCAGAAAAACTGGTATGTTTATGTACTCTCTCTTTTTACCACTGATAGACCCTGGAAATCACTGGTCTCATCTCCACGCCTGTAATTTTCTCATTTTGAGAATTTTTCTATACCATGGTTACAATCTGTAATCGTTTTATTTTTTTATTTTTTGGTTTTCAAGGTAGGGTCTCACTCTAGCTCAGGCTGACCTGGAATTCACTATGTAGTTCTCGGGGTGGCCTTGAACTCACAGCGATCCTCCTACCTCTGCCTCCCAAGTGCTGGGATTAAAGGTGTGTGCCACCACGCCCGGCTCTGTAATTGTTTTTTTAAAAAATTATTTATTTGAGAGAGAGAGATAGAGGCAGAGAGAGAGAGAGAGAGATGGAATGGGTGTGCCAGGGCCTAAAGCCACTGCAAACAAACTCCAGATGCATGTGCTTGCTACTTTGTGCATCTGGCTTACATGGGTCCTGGGGAATCAAACCTGGGTCATTTGGCTTTGTAGGCAAACACCTTAACCGCTAAGCCATCTCTCCAGCCCATAATATCTATCTGTCTATATTTGAAAGAGAGTGAAAGAGGCAAGTATATATACATAGAGAAAATAGGCATGCCATCATCTTTAAGTACTGCAGGACACTTGGTTGCTTCTGGATTTTGGCTCTTTAGATAGCCCTGTTCTGGCTGTGTGTTGACTTTTGTTTGGACATAATTTTTATCTCTTTGGCATAGATTTCTAGGGGTGTATCTGCTGGGTTATATAAGTGCATGCTTAGTCTTTAAGGCACAAACTATTTTTCAGAATGCTCATGCCACTTTTAATTCCTGCCAGCAATGTCTGTACTAGAGACTCAGTTTCTTTGTATCCTTGTGAACATTGGGCACTGTCACTATTTTTGTCGGTTACATATGTGTATGTTTGTGTGTGGGGGTACATATGTGTGCATATATACACACCTATGCACGTGTGTATGGTGGCCTGAGAAAATCAAGATGCTGCCAGGGCACACACAGCTTCCTTGCTAAGTCTCCATCTTCCTTTCCTTTGTCCTCCTTGCTACCCCTGCTTGCCATCAGCAGAAATGCTCGCAAGTGGTGTGTGACTGACTCGAAGGGCTGATGAGTGAATGGGGGTATTCCTCCCTGAGGGCTGTAAAGGTAAGCCTGTCCCGGAGTCCACAGCCCTGTCCCTAGTCTGCAGATCCAGGATTAATCACCGTAGTAAGGATCCTGGCCCGGTCACTTGAAACCCTTGGTTCTGTGATTCAGACCTCTTTGTTGATCTGGATCTCCCGGGAATGCGTGGCCAGCATCCAATGCTTCACTGTACACGAGCACCTGGCCAGAGTTGGATCTCACAGGTAGCATACCTCTTGGGACTGGCTCTTCCTCGAAGATCTCAGCTTGTAAACTGCCTGTGATCAGAGTGGAGAGGCAGGTTAAGTCTAGGATATCTGGAGGGTGATTTTGCTTTGTGGTTACAGCAATGGTGTACATATGTGTGAGGAAGCAGCAGCTGGTGATAAGCCGGCATCTGTGGTTTGGCCACTCCAACTTTGGTGGGGATGTTAGTTCTGCCTCTGCCCAGGAAGTGGAATTCCTAGTTAGTGCTAGAGTAGGAGGAGGCTGGACCTTGGGCTGGCTGGGGAGTTCCAAATAGCAAACCTACAAAGGATCAGTTAGAACTGGATCTGAGCAGAAATTGGGGAATTCCCATATGCATATGTAAACGTTATCTCTCATACATATTCTTGAATAACACCATATGTTCAAGTCAATGTAATAATCCCTAATTAGTTTATAAACAGAATACTCATATTTTTCTGTTAAATTTTTATTTTAAAATATTTTTTTTTGGGGCTGGAGAGATGGCTTAGCAGTTAAGGCACTTGCCTGCAAAGCCTAAGGACCCACATTGGATTCCCCAGAATCCACATAAGCCAGATGTACATGGTGGTTCACACGTCTGAAGTTTGTTTGCAGTGGCTAGAGACTCTGGTGCACCCATTCTCTTTCTCAAATAAATAAATAAAAACATTAAAAAAATTTATTTATTGTGTGTGTGCTTGTATGTATGTGTACGTGCATGTCTGCGTGTGTGTGGATGGTGCATGGGCCACCATGCACATGTGGAGATGAGAAGACGACTTGAGGTGTCTGTGCTCCACCTTCTTTGAGGCAGGGTCTGTTGCCACTGTAAAAGAACTGCCAGATTGGGACTGGAGAGATGGTTTAACAGTTAAGGCATTTGCCTGCAAAGTCAAAGGACCCAGGTTCGATTCCCCAGGAGCCATGTAAGCCAGATGCCCAAGGGGGTGCATACATCTGGAGTTTGGCTGGAAGACCTAGTGCACCCATCCTCTCCCTCCCTCTCTCTCTCTGTCTGCCTGTTTCAGTATCTTTCTCTCTCAAACAAATAAATAAAAATTAAAAAAAAATTTAAAAAAAAGAACTGCAAAGATAGGCAAACTCTTAAAACAGACTAGCCTGTGAGTTTTTAGGTTCTCTTGCCTCTTTCCTCTCCTCAAATAAATAAAATTTTATATTAAAAAACAGAGGCATGTACCACCTTGCCTCTGGCTTTATATAGGTGCTGGGAAAGCGAACCCAGGCTGGCAGACTTGGCAATCAAGCTCCTTTAACTGCTGAGCCATCTCTTCATCCCTCCACCTTTTTTTTTTTTTTTTTTTTTAATGAGATGGGGTCTTGATATGTTAACCAGGTACAATTTTAATAACATCTGGCCGTGAGTGAATTACTAGAATATTGTCTTTGGAAGCCAGCCTTCTGTCTGAGTCTCCTGAATAGCTGGAAGTACAAGTGAATACCACCGCATCTGGCCGTGTAAAGTTTAATTTGTAACTTTTTTATTGTCTTTGAAGGATGACTTTCTACTAACCAGAGTCACTCATTAATTCTACCTTCATTGAAATAGCAACCATAGGGCTGTGGAGATGGCTCAGCGAGTAAAGGTACTTGCTTGCAAAGCCTGCTGGTCCAGGTTCAACTCCCCAGTACCCTCTTAAAGCCACATGCACAAAGTGGTACATGTATCTGGAGTTTGCAGCTGTGAGAGGCCCCAGTGTGCCCTTGTGCTCTCTCTCTCAAACAAATAAAAATTATTTTAAGAAAAAAAATGCAAATGATAACAAACTAGAATTTTTTCCTAGAACGGAAAGGACATTTATCTCTGAAAACAGAGGTTGGTGTGTTATCCTCCAGTGGCTAGTGTGACTGACTTTTTAAAATATTTTGATTTATTTATTTGAGAGATAGCCTCCTTTTCATGGAAACTTTGGTGTCACAAAACAATGTTTTTTTTATTTACGTCATTTATACTTAAAAGGCTTTTAGAGAATTATATCTTTTTCATAGGAGAGACACAGAACATCTGTATTATTTACTTATTTATTTCCTTATTTACTCCAACTGGCCTTTGATTTTGCAAAAGCATTTCTCCTCATTTATTTATTCAGCCTCTGATTTCTTGATTCCAGTCCAGCACACAAAAGTCCATCTTGCCTAGGGCCTTTGGCAGTGAGAAACTTGATTCTCTTTGCCTGATAAGGCTTCCACCCAATTTTTAGTTGCAGTCATCTCTATAAAGTTTATTTAACATTACTGACCTCTGGAGATAAGGTATGGGCTTATTTGTCTCAAATGTCTTCTTTGCAGTCATGGACAAAGTGACTTGTTTAGCTCCCTTCTCCTATTTCCCTCCTTATGTCATTTTAGCTTTATGATATTACACATATGTATTATTGGCTTTTTTCAAAATTAAAAAAATGAGTGTTATTTAGTTTATTGCTATTTCATAAAAGTAATCTTGGGGTTGGAGAGAGACACATGTCCTTGCACAGGTGCTAAGGACATCATTTCCCTGGCCCCACAAGCTGATGCACAACTCATCTGTTTCTGGAATTTTGATTTTAGGTGATGCCAGCCTGGCTATTGTTTTTAAATGCCTTTGATATGCATTTTATCATCAACTTAACCTATCTCTGATAAACAATTAACTACTTTGAGTCATTTTCATATCTTTCAGACAACAGAATCCAAATAAAAGAGTCATTTCTAAGAGAGAACAGATAATTTCCATCCCCACTTGTTTTGTCTCAGGGCTCCAGTCATATCCCAAACAAGGGAGACACAGTTTATGCCTTAATTTTTCATCAGTGCTTTATAGTGTCCTTAGAATTCAAAGCCAAAACCTGTGTCCTTTGCCTTAACTGCTGAGCCATCTCTCCATCCCAATTTTTTTTTTTTTTTGAGACAGGGTCTTTACATATATGTCTATTTTCCTGGCTGGCTGAAACTTGCTATGTCGATCAGGCTAACCTGGAATTTGTGATGATCTTCCTGCTTCTACCTCTACAGTTAACTTTATATCCTGAAGCTTTACGAATTTCATTAGTTTACATACATTTTATGTATTCTTTTTTGGGATATTCTTTCTTTCTTTCTTTTGTTTTTCTAGGTAGGGTCTCACTATAGCCCAGGCTGACCTAGAATTCACTATGTAGTCTCAGGGTGGCCCGAACTCACTGCAATCCTCCTACCTCTACCTCCCAAGTGCTGGGGATTAAAGGTGTGCACCACCACTCCTGGCATTTTTGGTATTCTTAAAAGTAGACCATCATGCCGCCTGTAAATATAGATAGTATATGTTTTCTTTTCTAATCTTTGTGCCATCTCTTTACTTATTTACCTTGAAGTCTTAAATACAACTAATGCAAAAGAACATACATGTTTTTATTCCTGATCTCAGGAGGAAAGCATTCAGTCTCCCACCATTAATTATAATATTAGTTCTATGGTCCTGCCACATCTGATGCCCTTTATTAAGCTTAGAAAGATCCCTTCTAAAGCTGGGTATGGGTTCATACCCATAATCCTAGCACTTGGGAGGAGGCTGGGGCAGCGAGGATCTCAAGTTCTAGGTCAGGAGAAAGAAGAAAAGAATAGAAGGAAGAATGTTCCTTTTTACTCCTAGTTTACAAACAGCTCTTTTGTTTGTTTAATTGGGAATGAGTATTGAATTTTGTTAAGTACTTGCCCTATATCTAGTGAGATAGTGTGTTTTTTTTCTTCTTTCCTCTACTAATATAGTGAATTATATTGATTAATATTCGAATGTTGATGCAGAATAAATTCCTGAGAAGCCCCCCCCCCCCAGTTGTAATATATTACCCTTTGTATGTGTTGCTGGGCTTGATTTGACAATTTGTTGTTTTGTGGAGGAATTTGGAGTCCATGTTTACAGGTGTATTGGTCTGTAGTTTTCTTCCTCTTTATGCATTTGTTGGTATTGTAGTCAGCTCCACGTTGCTGGGATAAACTGCCAAACCAGGCACGGTTTATGGGAGGAAGGGATTTATTTCAAGCTTATAGATACAGGGGAAGTTCCATAATGGCAGAGCTGGCTCCCTTTCACAGATCTAAGGGGAGAGAGAAAGAGAGAGAGAGACAGAGAGAGACCATCAAACAGCCAGCAGCACTACAAGTACAAATTGGCAACAACAGCAGAGAATAGGCAGGTAGCAGCGGGGACCCAGGCAGAGCTCAGGCTAATGCTGGACCTTTATGCTGGATCTAAGGGGAGAGAGAAAGAGAGAGAGAGACAGAGAGAGACCATCAAACAGCCAGCAGCACTACAAGTACAAATTGCAGACAACAGCAGAGAATAGGCAGGGTCTAATGCTGGACCTTTATGCTGGAATCAGATCCGCCCCCCAAAACACCTTAAGGCTAGACCCCAGGATCCACCCCCAGCAACACCTCTTCCAGCCAGGCAGATGGAAATCCAAGTTTTTCCCCTTCCTCCCTCCCTCCCTCCCTCCCTCCCTCCCTCCCTCCCTCCCTCCCTCCCTCCCTCCCTCCCTCCTTTCTTGCTTTCTTGCTTTCTTTTTTCTTTTCCCGAGGTAGGGTCTCACTCTAGCTCAGGCTGACCTGGAATTCACTCTATAGTCTCAGGGTGGCCTTGAACTCATGGCAATCCTCCTACCTCTGCCTCCCAAGTGCTGGGATTAAAGGCGTGCACCACCATGCCAGGCTGAAATCCAAGTTTTAATAAAACACCTGAGTCTATTGGGGGATAAGCACTCAAACTACCACAGTCGGGTTTTGGTATTAGTACAGCTCCCATTCCTATTTGAAGAACCAGATTCTCCCGAAATAGACTAGAAGCCCATCGTGCTTGTGAGATGTGAGGGAACGGAGTGATAACCGTGTGCTGTCACGGGTAGCCCCGTTTTTGCACTAAGGTGACAGTGTAGCTCTCTTGACCCCTGTTCATGTTTCCCTACCTCTTGGTACAGGAAATGCTTTCTTCTCTTCTGTGAATGACTTGGTCCTGACAGTGCCAGGACCATCCTGCTGCTAAAGCTGTGTCTGGCTTCTCCAATGGGCAAGGTCTGAAAGTTCCAGCAAACCTAAGCCCAGTTTGCCTAGAACTCTGCGTGTATGCTAATTAGTGAGGAGAAATAGAAGCTAAGTATCTGGAACTGGGACAGATATTAGGGAACTTTTTTCCTTTGAAGTTACCAGTGTGTTTCTCCCCACAGAACAATAGAATAGTCCTCATCGAGCTGCGAATGGAACAGATATGTGCTTCCATTACTTGCATCGCAGGCTTTCAACTCAGGTCATGAGTTGCCTTGCTTTTTTTCATATTGAACTGATTGTGTAACAGAGTAACTGCTCTGAGACTAGAGACCATCACTTTGCCTACTGACCTACTGGATATAATTATTTAACTAGAAATACAGTGAGCATTGGTTAAGAAGGTTTTCTTTTTTAAATTTTTAAATTTTTTTAAAATTTAATTTATTTGAGAGAGAAATAGGCAGACAGGGAGAGGTAGATAATGGGTGCACCAGGGCCTTCAGCTGCTGCAAACGATCTTTCAAACTGCAGAAGCCTGTGCCACCTTGTGCTTCTGGCTTACGTGAACCCTGGGGAATCAACCCTGGGTCCTTTGGCTTTGCAGGCAGACACCTTAACTGCTAGGCCATCTCTCCAGCCCAAGAAGGTTTTCTTTACTTACCATTTACTATCGTGTCCCCAAGTATAACTAATTATGCCTCCTTTTATTTTCATTTGCAGACGGGGAAAGTGTAACAATATCAAGGAAATAATATTACTGTATGGAGACTGTATTTTATGAAGATATTTGCTAATATAGTTGCTTTTCTAACTCTTCTTCTAAAGGTTTTCTTAAAATGTGTTCGGAAACACAGGGGCCAGTCTCATTGCCCAAGCACTCAGATGTATCAAGCCTTTCTCCTGAGACCTCTTGGTATCTCTAGCTTGCTTTTTCCTTTCCCTCCCTCCCTCCCTCCCTCCCTCTCGCCCTCCTTCCCTTCCTTCTCCTTTCCTCTCCTCTTGTTTTCTTTTCTTTTTTTTTTATTTGAGAGACAGAGAGAGAGAGAGAGAGAGAGAGAGACAGAGAGAGGGGAAGAGGCAGAGAGAGAATAGGCATGACAGGGCCTTTTCAGCTGCTGTGAACAAACTCCAGATGCGTACGCCCCCTTGTGTGCCTGTACGACATTGCGCACTCATGTCACTTTTGTGTCTGGCTAAACACAGACCTGGAGATTTGAACAAGCATTCTTAGGCTTTTCAGGCAGGTGCCTTAACTGACTGCTAAGCCATCTCTCCAGCCCATCTTTTTTTAATTTTAATTTTTTATTTTATTTTATTTTATTTTTTGGTTTTTCTAGGTAGGGTCTCACTCTAGTTCAGGCTGACCTGAAATTCACTCTGTAGTCTCAGGGTAGCCTTGAACTCACGGCGATCCTCCTCCTCTGCCTCCTGAGTGCTGGGATTAAAGGCATGTGCCACCATGCCTGGCTCTTTTGTTTTTATTTTTATTTTTTGGTTTTTCGAAGTAGTTTCCCTCTAGCCCAGGCTGACCTGGAATTCACTATCTAGTCTCAAGGTGGCCTCAAACTTAGGGAGATCCTCCCACCTCTGCCTCCTCAATGCTAGGATTAAAGGCATGTGCCCTCACACCCAGATCCTTCCCCCTTTTTCTTGCTGACTTAGTATTGGGGATCCAGGGCTAAATGGTAAGTCCCAGCTGATGTCGTTTTCTTTGCCTCTTGGGAACTTTGAGGAGTGTGATGTGTGGGGACCAAGTAGGGACTGGACACAAAGAAGAAATTGGTCTACTGACATCTTTCCAGGTCTGCTGACTTCAGTTCTGAACATGGATGTTTCTGGTAGAAGTGTTTTTGAAACTCCGGAGTCTGGAGGGAGGGAACCATGTCTTTGTGTGTGTGTTGGGAGGGAGGGTCAGCCAGGTTTGGCCTTTTAGATTACATGTTGCTTGTAAGGTAGACTTTTATTACTTGGGGGGTGGCCGTGAAAATTTGCATGGCAAATTAGGTATTTTCCATTTTCATCTATCTAAAAGAGGGACTATGCATCCATATAGAGCTTCTGGGCTAAAGCATGCCTTCCTCTCTTACTTGTTCATATTTTGTCGAGGAGGAAGAGGATGAAAGGAAGAAGGAGGAATATGTTATAAAATGGCAATGGGTATCTTTTTCTAAAAAAATATTTTCTTATTTAGTTATTTATTTATAAGCAAAGAGAGAGAGAAGGGAGACAGAAAGAATGGGTGTGCCAGGGCCTCCAGCCACTGCAAATGAACTCCAGACACATGTGCCACTTTGTGCATCTGGCTTTATGTGGGTCCTGGGGAATCGAACCTGGGTCCTTTGGCTTTGCAGGCAAGAACCTTAACTGCTAAGCCATCTCCCTAGCTCAGTGGGTGTCTTTTAACAGAAGTCTTTAGTTTGTTAGCTTATCATCAGGGAAATGAAGAGGCTGCACACATCTTGGACTTTAGCCATAAGTAGGAGAGATGAGCTGGGAGATCTGGGTCAGTCTGGTCCTCCTGTGTTTCATTTATCTACCGGAATGTGTTCGTAGTTGGCCTTGTAGAGTGCCTGGATCGGCAATGAGCACATCGTTGATTATCATCATCTCTGGGACCAGGTAGGGCAGTGATCAAAGTCACTTGTTGAGAAAAGGAAATAAGACTTGAAGGTCAGCGAAATCGGATTGCTGAGGGCTTGATCACCCATGTCATCATGTTGGCATCAACACAGCCTCTGGGCCATAGCACTCTATGTCCCTTTATGTATGACTCCATGTGTGTGTGTGAATGTATGTGTGTGTGTGTGTATATATATATATATATATATATATATATATATATATATATATATATATATATATATATATATATGGGGAGAGAGAGAGAGAGACAAATTATATGTAGTCATATACACAAATCATAAGAGCACACATAACAAATTTTACAAACAAACATATATGGCCAAGTAACCATTGCCCTGATTAAGATACAGAGCTCTTCAAGCATTCCAAGGCTCCTTTTGTGGCCCCCTCCAGTCAGCCCCAGAGAGAAACTTGGTTTATATTTCTATTGTCAGGTATTAATTTTATAGAGTAAATATGTGAACTGAATGTCTTGTTAATTTTGAGAAAGTAAAGTTTCAGCAAGACCCCCAGAATTTAGCTTAGATAGAAAAGAAATAAAGTGAGCTGGAGAGATGGCTTAGTGGTTAAGGCACTTGCCTGCAAAGCCAAAGGACCCAGGTTTGATTTTTCAGTACCCACGTAAACCAGATGCACAAGGTGACACATGTGTCTGGAGTTTGTTTGCAGTGGCTAGAGGCCCTGGTGTGCCCATTCTCTCTCTCTATCTGCCTCTCTCTCTCTCTCTCTCTCTCCCTCAAATAAAAACATAAATCATATATTTAAAGAAAAGAAAAGAGGGGGCTGGAGAGACGGTTTAGTGGTTAAGGAGCTTACCTGCAAAGCCAAAGGATCCTGGTTTGATTCTCCAGGACCCACATAAGCCAGATGCACAAGAGGGCACATGTGTCGGGAGTTCATTTACAGTGGCTAGAGGCCCTGGCGTGCCCATTCTCTTCCTCTCTCCTTCTCTCCCTCTCTCTGTCTCTGCCTCTTTCTCTCTCTCTCTCAAATAAATAAATAAATAAAATGTATTTTTTTAAAAGAAAAAAGGGCTGGAGAGATGGCTTAGTGGTTAAGGTGCTTGCCTGCAAAGCCAAAGGACCCAGGTTCAACTCCCCAGGACCCACGTAAGCCAGATGCACAAGGGGGCACATGCATCTGGAGTTCGTTTGCAGTGGCTCATTCTCTCTCTCTGTACCTGCCTAGTTCTGTATCTCTCTCTCTCTCTCTCTCAAATAAATAAATTAAAATTTAAAAATTTTAAAAAAGAAAAGAAATAAAATGAGATTTTAGGTTATGTGATTTTTGATAAGGAATTGGTCATCATCCTTGATACAAAGTGGGTGCTCCAAGGGCTTACTCACTCTCTTTATTCAGATGAAAAACCACTTCTTCCTTTAGGTGAGTAACAGTTCTAAGCTGCAAGCAACAGAACTCCAACTTAGGCAGAAAATAAAGACTATGGAAGAGAGCAAA
Organism: Orientallactaga sibirica; assembly: GCA_036365145.1. Classification (NCBI taxonomy): domain Eukaryota; kingdom Metazoa; phylum Chordata; class Mammalia; order Rodentia; family Dipodidae; genus Orientallactaga; species Orientallactaga sibirica. The sequence goes on from JAEOAD010000007.1 coordinate 29,406,831, forward strand.
GGTAGGAACAACAGGAAGCCAGACACAGAGACCACAGGGTGTCTGCTCGGGCTCTGCTGCTCTTGTGAGCAGTCTCTAAGGATTCTGGGTCTTTGTGTCACTCTTGAAATCCACAGCCCGGCGGGGAGGGAGACACAAGGAGCTAGGCCTAGTTCACATGACTTCCAGGGACTGGGAGAGGAAATGTCCACTTCCGTGTCATGAGGTAGGGTCTCTCCTGCTACCAGGACTCACACAATGGGTGATCCCCTCGAATAGGAAGGAGGTTTGGATGCCTTTCTGACAAAAGAGGAACAAAACAAAAACAAACTCCCAAAGGCAGATGTCTACCCCATGAATCATGTTCTCTTTTATTGTTGGTTATCACCATTTTAGTGATATTTTGAAGCCTTCCCTTACTGCAGACGTGGATTTTGTCTAAACCCCATAGCTCAGGCCCTCAGCTGTTCTCGATATGAGCCACTTCGTGGAGCACCAATCAGTCATCTCCTAGGACTTGAGATTTCGCGTCAAGTTTTTGTTGTCATTTCCGTGCATCTCAGAAAAACATGCTGGCGTTGTGAAGAAATACCACGTGTCCTAATTGAGAGGTGACATGCCAGACCGAGGTCCTTGTCACATACTTTAAGACTTCTTCTGCCGTCATCCAATAGATGGAGCGCTGACAAAACAGAAGGCTCTCAGAAGTCTTTATCAAGAAGAGGAGAGTCCCTTCTGTTTAAACCCCATACTCCTTTAGGTTGAAGACCAAGCTAAATGTGATGACTCACTTATCCCTAAGAAGTTAAAAACGAATGGGGGAGGGGTGATGGAACTTTCTTTTTCTTTTTCTGTTTTTTCTTTTCTTTTTTATTGACAACTTCTATACTTACAGATAATCAACCATAATATTACTCTCCCCCATTGCCCCTCAGAACTCCACTCTCCATCATATCCCCTCCCTCTCTCCATTAGTCTCTCTTTTATTTTGATGTCACTGCAAGGTCATGGATATCGAGGTCAATTTCTGTCTGGGCATAGACTTTTGATTAGACCCTATTATGAGGGTCTTGTGAAGGTATTACTAGACACTCTGAGGTCATGGATATCGAGGGCAATTTCTGTCTGGACAGTTGCATTATAAGCAGTTGTACCCTTCCTTTGGCTTTTACATTCTTTCTACCCCCTCTTCCGCAATGAATCCTGAGCCTTGGAGGGTGTGGCAGAGATGTTTCAGTGCTGGGCACTCCTCCATCCCTTCTTAGCACTATGTTGCCTTTTGGATCATCCCAGTGGCCATCGCCATCTGAAAAGAGAAGCATCTGTAACCAGAAGTGAGAGCAGCATTAATGTATGAATATGAACATTAAGTGTAGTGCTTTCAGAGCAGTTTGGTGGGAACAATATATACGTTTAGCCAGACAAGAGCAGGTTTTATATCCCTAAGGCTCATGACCTCCCCGGCCATAGACTTTTTTTTTTTTAAATTATTGTTTTTTATTGACTTTTATACTTACATACAAAAAAACCCCACCTGATATTTCCCTCCCCTCCCCCATTCCACTTTAAAACTCCAGTCTCCACCATATCGCCTCCCTCTCTCCATAAGTCTCTCTTTTAATTTGATGACATCATCTTTTTCTTCTATTTTGAGGGTCTTGCGGAGTATTGCTAGGCACTGCAAGGTCATGGATATCAAGGCCAATTTCTGTCTGGGCATAGACTTTTGATTAGATTTTCAGTGCCAGGCGTGTATTCCCTCCCATAGAGTGGGCCTTCAATCCAATTAGGGAGCAATTGGTGTCCCCAAGAGCAGACATGCCACTATTGCACCTGTTTGGTCATTTGGCCTGTCTGGCCAAACTTCAGGTTTCCACTGTCCACTATTTTCACCACCGATGATTTCTGTCTCCCATACAGCTCTTTAGTTATTATTTTTTAAAACAGATTATACTCTTATTCTCTCTCTCCTGTTCCCCTTTCCCTGGGGTCCTCCTCTGTGGGGTTATGGGATTTACTGTGGGGTCATGAAGTTTCAGTCAGTCCCAGTGGGATAGTGGGTATTCCCACCCACTCTGTGGCTCATACAATCTTTCCACCCTCTCTTCGACCATGTTCTTCGAGCCGTGGCAAGCCTGTTGGCAGTCTGATTTCGCGTTGAGTTCTTTGTGGCCTCTGGCTTTCTGCTTTGAACAGGTTTTGCTTCATCCCTGTGTCTGCCACCATCACCCTGGAGCTGGTTGTCAGGTTAGCAGGAAGAGAGGTGTTCATGGTGCCACTTTCACTGGATTTTTTTTTTTTTAACTAACAAACTGGACTGCACCAACCATCTTGATTTCCCAAGTTGAGCCTAACCATTAATTTGATTCCTAAATTCATGCATTAACTGAGAATTATTGCTTTTGTGTTCTGATGACAAGTCTGCGTAGTGTTTATGTCAGCATCATTATAGTTGTTCCTCAGTATCTGATGGGTATTGGTCCAGAACTCACTCAGATATCCAATCTGTACATGTTCAAGTCCCTGACATAAAAGGTGTAGAATCCACATATAACTTGTACAGTCCTCCTCTATAGCTGTATATTGCAGTGCTGAATAAAGAGTGAGCCCATGGCTCTGTCCATGCTAGGCAAGGCTATCGCAGAGCTACACATCTGGCCTGGGACTCACTCTCTAGACTGAGCTAGTCTTGAACTTGAGATTTATTTTATGAGCTTCACCTCCCTGCTGGGATTATAGGTGTGTGCCACACATCTATCACCTCCCATATAATTTCAATCATCTCTAGATTACTTATAATACCTAATACAATATAAATGTTATATTGTTTTGGAAATGATATGAAAAAATTCTTTTTAAAATTTTTATTTCTATGTTTTTATTTGCTTGCCCAACAAGTCTGCCCCTGTTTTTCGTGAGAAGGAGCGAGAGCAAGAGACAGAGAGAGAGAAAGGGAGAGAACTGGTGCGCCAGGGCCTCTAGCCACTGTGACTGAACTCCAGACATGTGCACCACCTTGTACGCATGTGTGATCTTGCGTGCTTGCATCACCTTGTGTGTCCTGCTTACATGGGACCTGGAGAGTCGAACATGAGTCCTTAGGCTTTGCAGGCACTTAACTGCAAAGCCATCTCTCCAGCCCAAGAAAAAAATTATTTACATGTTCACTACAGACCCTATTTTGTTCCCTGAATATTTACCATCTGAGACTGGTTGAACTTGCATATCCAGAACCCAAGCATATGGAGAGCTGGGACTGTACTGCCAATGCAAGTGACTGAATATGAGACAGGGTTCTTTTTGCTTTCATTGTGTTGTGTGTGTGTGTGTGTGTGTGTGTGTGTGTGTGTGTGTGTAGTTACTGCACCTGTTATGCAGGTCTTTGTGGTCTGGGTTTTGCTCGTGTTTGTTGTTTTGACTTGACCACATTTGAGGAACCATTAATGCTCCATGCTGGTGTAACCAGTTGCACTACTCAGGAGCAGCAAGGGTGTCCAGTTCAGCCGCGTGGCCCCAGCCATATCCTCAGGTGGCCAGAGGAGCAGCCTGTGTTTGTTTCTGTTTGCTCTGTTATGGAAACACCTCTTCTGTCTTACCTGGCCAACCCCAGATGCCACAGGTTCTTAGTGACATTCTTCAGACTTTCTAAAGTGCATGTTTTTCAACATTGTCCATATCACTCTCAGAAAGGGAGGTCATTTGAAGGGCTGCTTGAGGGCTTGGAGAAAATGTCCCAGCTAAATTCCTTTGCCTTAGCAATCACTGAGTCAAACTAACTACTCAGGGACAACTTTGTGAATTCTGACTCTTATGAGGTTCATGGTTAGGACATGAATGTCATAACTGAAAGGACAATCCCTTGTTCCTGTACCCAGAACTTCCACTTGCTTATCCCTATAAAAGATGACACTTAAGGGGCTGGGACATAGCTCAGTGATAGTGTGTTTTCCTAATCTGTGGAAATCCCTAGTACTGGTCGGGGTGGGGGGTGGGGAGAAGGCCATTTCTGATGCTATGAATGAACTAGTCACACACTTAGCACAAAGTGCACCTGTAATAGTTGGTGAGCTTAAAGTATTTATTGCTACAGAGCATCCAGACTGAGGTTGTTTTTTTAAATCTTCCCAAAGCCACCTAGGTGAACACTCAGACTTGCTAATTATCATGGTAGACCCCACCATCCCATAATCATAATTTGCAGTGATTGTCAGCTTGTAAATGCTGGGCTGCTGCAGCGTTCATGAAGCAGGTGATTTGGTTTGAGTGGTTTGCTCTCATTGTAACCTTGGCCTGCCCTATTTTGTCCGTCTTTCTCAAACCTTCCTTTCTTATTGTTGTGGGATTGGAACTCTATCATGATGCCAGAGAGAAGCTGGAATCTGCATGCGCTTACAACCCAGGAGTCAGTGGCTCTCAAGTCCTTGTCCATGTTTAGCAAAGAACTGAAAAACATGGACACAGAAGTGTAAGTCATGAAAGATGTAAGAGAGTGGAAAGAGGAAAGAAGAAAGAGTAGGAAAGCTCCTAAGTGAAGAGGAATGGAAGATGGAAAGACTGGGGAAAAAAATCTCACTCACACATGGAGGCTTGGCTCAGATCCATTTGTATGAATTTGGCATCCATTTAAGGTGGGTCTCATTGCCAGATCCAAAAGTATATGGTGGATCTTGATTGGTTGTTGGGCCCAGGAGGATGGCTGACTCAGGAAGTCCTCTCCATGGGTGTGCAGAAGAGGAATCAGGAAAAACCAGGAAGCGGATGCTGTTTACAGTCATCCTGGATAAGGCTGACTCAGACTGCCTTTGGATCTGTGTCTCTAACTCACTACCTATAAAAATAAGGGCTGGAAATATTTCTCAGTGGTTAAGACTCTTACCTGCAAAGCCTAATGACCTGAGGTTGATTCCTCAGTACCCACGTAAAAGCCAGATGCACAAAGTGGCACATGCATCTGAAGTTCATTTGCAGTGGCTAGGGGCTCTGGCATGGCCATTTTCTTACTCTTGGTCTCTCTTGCTTTAAAAAATATTTTTTAGGGCTAGAGAGATGGCTTAGCAATTAAGGCATTTGCCTGCAAAGCCAAAGGATGCCGGTTCAATTCTCCAGGACCCGCATAACTCAGATGCACAAGGGGCACATGCGTCTGGAATTCGTTTGTAGTGGCTGGATGCCCAGGCACGCTCATTTCTCTTTCTTTCTCTCTCTCTCAAATAAATAAATAAATAAATAAATAAAATATTAAAAAATATATATTTTTAAAAAGGCTACCTTGCTCCTAATGCTTATCATTATCTTCAGCTTGGGAAACTCCTTACTAAAGAGGTCATGTCAATTGGGTTGTTAAATTTCTTTCTTTTCTCCTTGTGTTATGTCTGCTCTCCTCACTTTTTCAACCTTTCTTAAGATATCTCTTTATATAATATCAACATATTATTAAAGCACACCTTAGGTCATGTGCATTTGTAAAGATACCACCCATAATGATGTAAATCATGGTTATATTTTATTTTATTTTGTTTTGTTTTTAGAGAGAGAGACAGAGAGAGAGAGAATGAGACAGAGAATTGGCGTGCCAGGGCCTCAGCACTGAAATCAAACACCACATGCTTGTGCCACCTAGTGGGCATGTGTGACCTTGTGCTTACCTCACCTTTGTATGTCTGGCTTACATGGGATCTGGAGAATTGAACATGGGTCCTTAGGCTTTGCAAGCAAGTGCCTTAACTTCCAAGCCATCTCTCCAGCTTTTTTTTTTTTTTTTTTTAAAAATATTTATTTATTTTAGAGAGAGAGAGAGAGAGAGAATGAACTCACCAGGGCCTCCAGCTGCTGCAAACAAACTCCAGATGCATGTACCACCTTGTATATCTGGCTTACGTGGTTTCCTGGGAAATCGAACCTCGGTCCTTTAGCTTTGTAGGCAAGTGTCTTAACCACTAAGCCATCTGTCCAGCCCGTTTTTTAAAATATTTATTTATTTGAGTGAGTGAGAGAGAAAGAGATAAAGAGAGAGAGAGAGAGAGATGTTACTACTTCTGACTTCCATTTGTTATCATGTAGAGGTTAAAGGTTTGTTTTCTCTGCTGATTAATGAATTAAGGGGCAGGAAAGTGTTCAAAAGAGTAAAGCTTATTTTAAAGTAGGAAGTCAAGAAAATAGAGAGGACACATGGTGGAAGGGACTCTAGAGCCCGAGGATCTGCTGCCCCGGTGAGAGCCAGGCTTTTATGAAACGAGGAAAACCTTCCCACCCACAGTCTTTGCTGGTCATGAAGCAGCCAGTATTACGCAGGTCCCCAAAATCCACCAAGTGAGCTTGCTGGCAGGAAAACTCACTTAGGCAAGGATTAAGAACTAGGAAGTGAACCACCCTCTTCACCATCTTAGGTGGCCTTCTTGGGCTACTCGAAAGTGTAGCCACCAACCAAGGGCCCTTTTCCCTATCTGTCTGCACTAGCTAAGAAAACTTGCCTTGCTCCTATAGTGTCTCACATTTAATCCGTAAGAGTTTATTGAGTGCCACCTGCCTCTAAGGTATTGGCCTAGGTGCAAGAAATACAAAAAGAAGAGAGTTTATAGTGTTCCAGGCTTGGAATGGAGCTGAAGCAAGAGAGACCCCATGTTTGCAAATGTAAGTCTCGGGTATAAGTGGATTACGGTAGTAGGCAGCATTAACAAAGGCCGGCTGTATCAGATAGGGAAGTGATAACATTGCACTGAGAGCGACACTTCTGGAAGTGGAGCTTTTTCTTCACTGTCATTAGCAGAGTGTAGATCCTCAAGCACTACTGGGGCAAAGAAGCCATGTTATTTCTTCATTTCCTTTGGACAAAGATTGAGTGCTCTCTCTCTCCCCTGGCCCCTGGGTAATAGAAGGTAACAAAATGAGTCGATCTAGAATCTACAGTTGGCTGTAGTCACAGAAACCATCCTGTCAGGTTCTGCCCATTCATTCAATTAAGTAAAACACTTAGTCGCTTTGACATGCCCCTTCTTCCTACACAGACAATTTGGGCAGCCAGAGAGTGAGCTACGCCTCTGGCAATAGGGCTCTGGCTGCAACACAACCCAAGCCCACCCAAGCACCTCACCTCCTCCAGCAAGGCTCCACCTGGGAAACGAGCAGTGGGTGTTGTGTTACTGATGGGCACCCTAGGAGGCAGATGAGTTTGCGTGGAAGTACATCAGTGGGGCTTATGATCAGTTCACTAAGCACAGTGGAAGTCCCTAGGAATAAGGCCAGCAAGAATTCTATGCTAAGCAGTGTTTCAAGGCAGCTGTATTTTGGCAGCTTTTCCAGCTTCTGAAGAAATGAGAGCAGGGCATGTTTCATTGAAGCTGTATTTTGGTGCCTTTAAATGAGCCAGGCATTTTAAACACAAGTAATGTCATCAGCTTTTTAAAGCTCTCCTGTATTGCTGTGGCCCACTGTGGTCTGCCCTCTGTTTTGAGTGGTTTTAATCTAAACACATTAAGTCTCTGCCTTGTTCTTTCTGCATGGAGAAAGAAATCTGGGTCTGAAAATGAAAGCAGAGCTCTTATACAAGGAGGTCAGTGTTTGCACTCAGCAATGAAAGTATGCAAACTAGTCTCCTAATGGGTTTTGTAAGTGTCCTGAGTGACATTGGCATTTAGAGATTGGGAGATTGAAAAATTCATCGCTTGATATTTTTTTTCTTTGCAAATATTTTTCTTTGTTAATTACCTGTTCTTGTGCCAATAGACCTCTGGTTTTGATGGTTACAGAGCCCATTTTTGGTAACCCCTTGAATTGGTGAAGCTGGGAAGGAGAATTTGGATTAGACATTGGGAAGAGTTTCCCCCAAATTCCAGGACTGTAAGCGCAGTAAAAAGATGGGAACAATTTCTTTTGGAAAACATAAAGAAATAAAATTTAAAATTATTTTTTGTAATTTGACTGTCTTCTTGCTCAGAATTAAGGGAGTGTGTGAAATGACCTTTTGTGACCACTTTCATTTTGAGCTTTTATAGTCCCTGCATATCCCCAGCAAGAGGAGGAAGGCTCTGTATGCCCTGTGTGAGTCTGATTTATTTCCATCATGGACTCTTCTGTGGAGGAGCACCCCGATACAGAACAGATGGTGGAGGGAACCCTCTTTGCCCCATGAGGAAGAGTCCATATTCAGTCCATTCTAATAATTGCAAAAAAAAAAAGCTTTTGATTGTTGATATTTTAATATATTCATATATTTACATACATTTAAATGTTGATTTTTTAATTGCCTAAAATCTACTCCCAGTATTCCCTGTGTTGGTTTCAGCTCTGACTTCCAAGGCATTACATGGTTATTTTGCTGTTTCTTGCTATCCTTCAAAAGTTTGCAAACCACTTTTTAAATTTTTTATTTTTGTTTGCTTATTGGTGAGATAGAGAGAGAGAGAGAGAGAGAAAGAGGGCACACCAGGGCCTCTAGCTACTGCAAATCAACTTCAGATGCATGCATCACCATGTATATCTGGCATACGTGGGACTTGGAGAATTGAACCTGGGTCCTTTGGCTTCGCAGGCAAGGTCCTTAACTGCTAAGTCATCTCTCCAGCCTGCAAACCACTTTTATGCCCTCCGGTAAGTGTCTCTGTGCCAGTCCAATTCCCCAGCCTCATACTGTGGGTTTGAAAGCTGTTCCTACATCTGTTTTCCTTAATGTCTACTTAGAATATGGTGCCTTTCTTAATTAAAAAAAAAAAATACCCCATTAGGTTCTACCCAGGACGGGGGGCAAGGCCACTATAGCCTTCTGTGCTTTGGTCACTGGACGACAGCTTTAAATGGTTGTAGTTTGTTTTGGGTGCATATATCACACTGTTGAGTATACTGGGCTCCTTGCAATTTGGTATCTTTAGTTCCTTTCCGCATCAGCGGTGTTTATCTAGTCCTCTTCCGTCCTCTGTCATGCTACTGAGGTGTCTTTGAGCCACTCACAGTACTTATGTTGACAGTTGGCGAAGTTCATCTTGTTGGTATTGGCTCTGTTGAGCTCTTTGTGAATTTTGCTTCATCGTAACTGACCCTCCCAACCTTGCTTCTGCCATTGGCCAACTTGATAAGGACATCTATGGCTTTATGGAAGCCATTGGCAGCAGGGAGAACAGGACAGAGCCCCTCTTGTTTTCGGAAAGGCATCTCGGGGGTTCCTAAGACAAGTACTTCTTTGTTTTATCCCAGTGTGGTAAGGAAGTGGTCAGGCTAGTGGCTGATTAAATTAAGAGTCACAACTGGTGGCTTTCCTTTGTGGTGCCTGCCTGCAGGGATCTTGGATCTACTCTTTCACTTTGCAAGTCTGAAAAGCCAGTTTGTCTTTTAAGGCGAGTGTAACATATTACCTGTGACATATATTTTGGGGGGCATGGGGGTGTTTGAGACAGTCTTTTTATGTAGCCCTGGCTGGCTTTGAACTTACAATGATCCTCTTACTTCCTCCTCCCAAGTGCTGGGATTACAGATGTACACCACCACACTTGTTGTTTATAAATCTGTTAATGAAAACCACTTTAAAAAATATATTTTATTTATTTATTTTTATTTGAGAGAGAGAAAGAGTCAGAGAGAGAGAAAGAGAGAGAGAGAGAGGAGAGAGAGAGGGAATGGGCATGCCAGGGCCTCCAGCCACTGCAAATGAACTCCAGATGCATGTGCTCCCTTGTGCATCTGGCTTACATGGGTCCTGGAGAATCGAACCAGGATCTTTTGGATTTGCAGGCAAACGCCTTAACTGCTAAGCCATCTCTTAAATCAGGTGTGGTGGTGTAGGCCTGCAATCCCAGCACTTCAGAGATGGAAGCAAGAGTATCACAAATTCAAGATTAGCCTTAATTACATAGTGAGTTCAAGGCCAACCTGAGCTACATGAGGCCCTGTCTCAAAAAATAATGTTTTAAATGATATTGTCCTTATAGAGAATAGTCCAGAAAGTAATAAGCCATCTCCGAACTTACCACTTAGAGGGAAGACAAGTTGAAAGGCTAATGACCTGGATGCTTAAAGAATGCTGTCAGCTGCAGAGAGATAGTATAGCACCCTGTACTGAGCACACAGCCCCACATATGCTGAGTAAGAAAGCTCCCAGCTGGGTGTGGTGACACATGTCTTTAATCCCAGCACTTGGGAGGCAGAAGTAGGAGGATCTCTGTGAGACTACATAGTGAATTCCAGGTCAGCCTGAACTAGCTTGAGACCCTACCTTCAAAAACCAAAAAAAAAAAAAAAAAAAAAAAAAAAAAAAGCAAGCAAGCAAGCAAGCAAGCAAGCAAGCAAGCAGGCAAGCTCCCACTGGGCTGGAGAGATGGCTTAGTGGTTAAGGAGCTTGCCTGTGAAGCCTAAGGACCCAGATTCGATTCCCCAGGACCCACATAAGCCAGCTGCACAAGGTGGCGCATGCATCTCGAGTTGGTCTGCAGTGGCTGGAGGTCCTGCACTCCCATTCTTTCTGCTTCTTTCTTCCCCTCTCTCCCATCAGTAAATAAATAAATTAATTTAATTTAATATTTTTTTTTTAAAAAGAAAACTCCCACTGCGAATTCTGTTAAGGGAGCACCCAGATGATCCTGGGCTGAGTGTACTTTTCTGTCCTGCTGCTTCCTGAGCCTCCTCTTATGTTCAAAAAGAACAGGTCTGGTGTCTGATAGTTGATCATAGATGTGTGAAGTTGTGTTGCAAAATGGAGCAAACTATGGTGTTTGGCATGGATATGTGAGTTTTACAACAGCTTGTGGTCTATAGTCCTGTGTCTGGAGAGTAAAGAAGAGTAGAAAACTGGGAAGTGGCAAGAAAAATTGCATTGTGGAGGGCCTCATGACAATCATTGCATCCTGCAGGGAAGGGCTCTGGCTATAAACGGTGAGAGGTACTCTTAGCTTTGAGGGATTTGAAGAGCATGTGTGACCACCAAAGGTAGCTGTATCTCTATGGATTTGGCTACGAGAAGTTAAGAGACACCTGGCTCAGCCTCCTAACAAGCTGTAGGACTTGGGCAAGCTGTCTAAGTGCTTTCTAGCTCAGCTTCCTCATTTGTCAAATGGGGATTATAATAGACATCCACCTCAAAGGCCTGTAGGATTAAGTTAACTGAGAGCCTTTAGAACCAGGTTTTGCAGGCTGCTAGGCCATGATCCATGCCACTCTGCTCAGGAAGACATTGACCAAAACTAGCGCTGGTTTTGTTTTAAAGCCGTTGTTCCCTGGGGTGAAGGAAGACTGCCGGTGAGTGCTGCTTGCCACTGCAGGGTCTTCTCTATGTAGCTGGGGTCAGGCTGGAATGCTCATTTTTGCTGGAGGGGTCTTCTGTCTCTGGGATAATGCTGAAGGAAGAGAAGTCCGCGATCTCCATGTTTCCTGTTCTAAAAGTCATTGAGCCCACATCCATTTGGTAGTTTTCATTATAGCATCTCCTTTGACTCGAATACATGAGAATTGTTAAAGTGCTTATTGACTTAGGTGCTGATCACATTTTGGGGTGAAATCTGCTGCTTTCTGATGTTATGTAGGCATGCTTTTCTTTACCCTGATAAGATTTCCAAATTAGACTAAATGGCCAATTTTAATTCAATTATCCCGACTATTCTTGTTAGTCTCATAGAGTGGAGTTCCAGACACTTCCAGCTTGTCTTTTGGGAGGCCTTTAAACACCTAGGAACCACCTGTACACTAACAATTATTTTAATCTTGAAATAGGAGCAAGCAGGGAATAGAGATCGACCTGAGTTTGAACTCCAGCAGTGCCCAATTCGCTCTGAGTCTCACTTTCCTCATTTCTGAAATGGGACTAACAGAACCCACACACCGTGAAGTGCCATGAGGATTAAGTGTGTTTGTTCCCAACAGTGCCATACAGTGTATTCGATGAACGTATTGCTATTCTATTTCTCCTTGCAGACCAGCTTTGCCAAGGCTTCGGTATACATGCAAAACATTGACATGCCTGCTATTTGTAGCTTCTAGTGTGGACTTCTGTTTGTGGGTCTTGAAAGTGAAATTTAATGAAATCGCTATTTATCTTCAAATCTAGTTTCCTTTTAAACAGGAAACTCTCCCAGGCAGTCACAGAACTAAAATTGCTTGTCACCCTGTTAATCAGATGTGCTAGCAAGCCTGGGAGAATGACTGACAGCTTGACAGGTGGGCAGACAGGGAAGGAGAAGAGAAGTAGAGCTGGCTGTGCACCTTGTTGGACCCCAGAGTCACTCTCCATTGGTAGGTATGCTTAAGAGCATATCAAGGAAAAGGCAATCTAACAGACTGTCAATTTGATAATGGATAAAAAAAAATAGGCAATGCAAATTAACCCTGTTTACCACAAGGGGCGATTTTTTTTAAAGGCTGAGGTTTCAAAATGTTTATATTTCAACTTTAAAATAAAAAAAAATATTCTAGAGATTATCTTAAAATGAAGCACCTGCTTAAAATCTTTTGCCTCTCCCCTTTTGTGGTGTGTGGGCACGCGGGCATGTATGTGTGTGTATTAGCGTGTGCACAAGTGTGTGGACAGGTGCTCATGCACATGTGTAAACAAGCACGTGGAGGTCAAAGGTCAATGTCAGGTTTCCTCTGTTGCTCTCCATAGTTTTTTATTTTCTTTATTTTTATTTTTATTTAGAGAGAGAGAAAGAGAGAGAGAGAGAGAATTGGCATGCCAGGGCCTCAACCACTGCAATCGAACCCCAGATGCTTGTGCCACCTAGTGGGCATGTGCTGCCTCACCTTTGTGCGTCTGGCTAATGTGGGCTCTGGAGAGTTGAACCTGGGTCCTTAGGCTTCGCAGGCAAGTGCTTTAATCTCTAAGCCATCTCTCCAGCCATTGAGACAGGAGTGTCTCACTGAACCTGGAGCTCACCAATCCAGTTATACTAACTGTCCACAAATCCCCAGAGAGCCTCCTGTCTCTACCTCCCCAGTGCTGGCATTACAGGTATGCACCACTGTACCTGCACCTGGCTTTTGGTGTGGGTGCTGGGGATCTGAACTCAGACCCCCATATCTCATATCTTTCATGAAAAGCACTTTACTGACTGAACCGTTTCCCCAGCCCTCTGCTTTTTCCTTTTAAAAGTTGGTTGGGTCTTCAATCAAACAGCTGAAAACCAGCATCATAGATGCCTTTAGAAGAATAGGCATTGAACTGAATTATTATTTTTGCAGTAATCATATAAGCTTTAAAATTTTTTCTCTTCTGCTTTTGGGTTTTTAAGAAAACTCTTAAATGTCTTATCTAGAAATGTAGAAATCTCTGACAAAATAAATCCATTTTTAGCTACTGTGTACACAACAAAATTTAGCATACTGGGTTTCAACAGGAATGTTTTAATTTATGTAATTATTGGGAATGTGTTTACATTGAGTGAAAGGAGTTCTGTATGCTTTCCTTATGTGGCAAAAAGTTGGGAACTGTGTAGTTTGGAAGGAATTTATAACCAGTTTAAAAAAATATATGAGTTTGTGTCTATTCTGCTTGGAATGATATAACTCCAGGGCTCATAGCATTTGAAGTATTTCTATAGCTAGATTTTTCTTTTTTCTTTTTTTGTTTGATTTTTCAAGGTAGGGTTTCACTCTACCTGAGGCTGACCTGGAATTCACTATGTACTTTCAGGGTGGCCTCGAGCCACAGCGATCCTCCTACCTCTGCCTCCTGAGTGAGTGCTAGGATTAAAGATGTGCACCACTGGGCTGGAGAGATGGCTTAGCGGTTAAGGCGCCTGCCTCCTAAACCTAAGAACACCGGTTCCAATCTCCAGCGGTTCCAATCTCTAGGTCCCACGTTTAGCCAGATGCAAAGTAATGCAAGGGTGCAATGCTGCACTTGACCACAAGAGGGCGCATGTATCTGGATTTTGTTCGCAGCAGCTGAGAGGCTGCTGGTGTGCCCATCTCCTGGCTTGTGTTTTATAGACATGCTTTTGCTTGGTTTCTAATTTGCTTTTTCAAAAATTTTTATTTATTTATTTGCAAGCAGAGAGAGACAGAAAGAGAGAGAGATTGAGAATGGGGGGGGGGTGATAGGGCCACTAGCCAATGCAAATGAATTCCAAATGCATGAGCCACTTTGTGCATCTGGCTTCATGTAGATACTGGGGAGTCAAATCTATGTCCTTTGGCTTTGGGGGCAAGTGCCTTAATGCCTTAACTACTAAGCAATCTCTCCAGCCTCTAAATTTGTTTTTTTTCTCGAGAGAAGAGTTCTTGTGTAATATCTGCTGATTGGTTTTAAGAAAGTCATTGGGAAGCCGGGCATGGTGGTACATGTCTTTAATCCCAGCACTTGGGAGGCAGAGGTAGGAGGATTGCCATGAGTTTGAGAACACCCTGGAATGACAGAGTGAGTTCCAGGTCATCCTGGGATAGAGTGAGACCCTACCACAGAAAATAAAAAAAGAAAGTCATTGGGATCCTATGGCCTGGTCATCATGATATTGACGGGTCACTGAGTTATAGACTTAGAGAAGAGACATGTGCTCAGCAAGTGGCTATTTGAATTGTTGGCTTTGAAAGATTAAGGTAGAATGAGATTTGTTGTCCTTTGTAATAGGAATGTTATCAGTCCATAGGCCTCTGAAAACCCTTCAGTGTCTGTTAACTTGTGCTGGAGTTCTGGATAATTTCAGGAGGCCCAGCGTAGATAGCCACAGTTTAGGCTACAGTACCAGAAATCTTTGTTACCGTGCGCAATGGCAGATTTCCTTCATGATGCAAACAGTTCTTTAGAGATGAGGCTGTCTTCTCCCAGTGACTCTTACCCCTCCCCCCAGTTAAGGGACATTTATGGAAGCACAATTTCTGGTGCTGTGTTTGGGATAAATATACTTGGTGTGAGAGGGGCAGGGGTGAGAGGAAGGGGATCTGTGCTTTGGAAAACAACCATTTAAATGTGGAGATATTATGTAGTCATTATTTCCAACATGGTCCACCTATATTCTTGGCTCTCTTTTTATTGTTATTTTGCCTTGTTTTCAATTATCTTCTTCACATTTGATTCAACTAGTTTTTTTTTTTTTTTATTTTAGAGAGAGAAAGAGAGAGAGAGAGAATTGGCATGCCAGGGCCTCAGCCACTGAAATCAAATTCCAGATGCTTATGCCACCTAGTGGGCATATGCGACCTTGTGTTTGCCTCACCTATGTGTGTCTGGCTTACTTGGGATCTGGAGAGTCAAACGTGGGTCCTTAGGATTTGCAGGCAAATATCTTAATGCTAATCCATCTTTCCAGCCCTAAACTAGTAATATTAACTCCTAGATGTTCTGTGCACATTTGCTGGGCAAGAACCTATGGCAGACATTGTGCTTGGACACATACATATGCAACATTTCCTGTCACTCCTGGGCGCTCTGTTCTTGCCACCTGTATGGAACTGGAAGAGATCGGCACCATTTCCAGGCCTGGGAAGCTGTGTTTCTCTATGCCCATTTCTCCTTCTAACTGGTTCAAATTAAGCCGGGTGACTTGGGAACAAAGTGTCACAGGTATCAGAGTGACAGGTGACAGGAGCCTGGGTCCTGGAGCAGTACTTGAAGGAGAGCTACCCAAGAATCAGTATGTTCCATAAGCGAGAAAGGAGCTGTTGCTATGTGATACTAAAAACTTCTTGGGTTTCTCTGTTACAACAGCTGGGCCACCTTATTTGCTGACCTCATTGTTCCTCCATTCAAGGGCATGACTCAGCTTCTGTCATGTCATACTTTTGGGCAGTGCCTCCTTTGTTTGTTTCAAATAGATTTGCCTTCTTCAGAGACCTATCCTGTTTTGTTTCCTTCCCATTTACCCCATTTTTCATTCCCACTGTTTCCTCTTCTTTCATAAAAATCTGCAAATCTTGCCATTCTGAGCTCATTCGCCATGCCTGCCTTGGAGAACTCTTCCAGATGAGCCCTACCTCTTGGCTTCTAGACCTCATTCTGTGGGCTTTTTTGTTTTAGGCAGGGTCTTACTCTAACCCTAGTGGACCTAGAATTCACTCCATAGTTCCAGAATGGCCTTGAACTACCTCAGCCTCCTGAGTGCTGGGACTTAGGTGTTCACCACCTCACCTGGCCTGTCTTTTTCTTTTCTTTTTAAATATATTTTATTTATTTATTTATTTGAGAGGAGGCAGAGAGAAAGAGAAAGAGAGAGAGAGAATGGGCATGCCAGGGCCTCCAGCCACTGCAAACGAACTACAGATGCATGCATCCTCTTGTGCATCTGGCTTATGTGAGCCCTGGAGAGTCAAACCAGGATCCTTTGGCTTTACAGGCAAATGCTTTAACTGCTAAGCCATCTCTCCAGTCCCCTTTTCTATTTTTAATACTATTTTTAGAGTCATTTTAAGTTCCCCTCCCTTCTGGTGTGCCAGCAGGTTTCCCTGCTATTTCTCAAACTCTCCAGACTCATGGGACTACCTCAGGGACTTTGCATTTGCTGCCCTTTCTGTCTGAAATGCTTTCACATCCACAAGGCTCAGCCCCTTACTTGATTTAGGTATCTGTTAAAATAGCATCTTACGGGCTGTGGTGGTGCATGCCTTTAATCCCAGCACATGAAAGGCTGAGGTAGGAGGATTGTTGTGAGTTCAAGGCCAGCCTGAGACTAATTCCAGATCAGCCTGGGCCAGAGGAAGATTCTACCTTGAAAAACCAAAATAAATAAATAAATAAATAAATAAAATTTTTATTTATTTATTTATTAGAGGCAGAGAGAGGGAGAGGGAGAGTGAGAATGGGCGTGCCAGGGCCTCTAGCCACTGCAAACGAACTCCAGATGCATGTGCCCCCTTGTGCATCTGGCTTACATGGGACCTGGAGAATCAAACTGGGGTCCTTAGGCTTTGCAAGCATGTGCCTTAACCATGAAGCCATCTCTCCAGCCCTAAATAAAATCCTTATTAGCGGCTTTTCTCTATTCTCTTATCTCAGACTTGCCTGTCCTTACCTTATGTTCATTAGCTCTTACACACTTAACAGATGCATGATTATTTGTGTAGGTCCTTGCCTCCTACTGGAATCATTTGATGAGGGCAATAATTTGAAGTTTTAATAGAAGCATCTAGTAGGTAGCATGTATCCTGAGAATGCATGAATAAAGAGAAAACTTAAGGCTGATTCTGGACACTTCAGGGAACCTTGAGCCAGTCAAGCCTCAGGCTTATGCAGGTTAGAAGAACTAGTGTGCCTGCATGCAAGCAGAGGCACATTCAGAAAAGGACAAGATGAACTTCACTCTCAGGCTTGGGGCTTAGCTCTGTGTTTGTGGCTGCACTTGTTTTTCTCATACTGCTAGGCTTTCTGCTGATCTAGAAGGAGGGGGTGGGCCCTCATTTACTTTGGCCAGATGATACCTCTGGCATAGCCAGCATTTGGCATCTGTGTGTATAGGTCCTGTTTCTTGCTGGCATAGAGCCCTGAACAGTTGACCCAAAGAGAGAAAGAGGGAGAACAAGAATGAGAATGAGGGGCTGGCTGGGAGATGGCTCCTTCGGTAAAGTGCTTGTCTCACAAGCATGAGGACCTGAGTTAGATCATCAGAACCCACAGAAATCTGCCGATATGGTGGCATTTCCTATCATCCAGAGCTGGGGAGGTGAGGAGAGGAAGCTGTCTGGGATCATTGACCAACCAGTCTAGCCTACTCAGCAAGTTCCAGGCCAGTAAGAGACCATGTCTCAAAAAAGGTGGACAGGGCTGGAGAGATGGCTTAGTGGTTAAGGTGCTTGCCTGAAAAGTCCAAGGTCCCATGTTCAACTCTTGAGGTACCACGTAAGCCAGACATACAAGGTGATGCAAGTGCACAAGGCTGCACATGTGCACAAGGTGGTGCATGTATCTGGAGTTCGATTACAGTGGCTGGAGGCTCTGGCATGCCAATTTTCTCTCTCTCTTTTGCATTAAAAAAAGGTGGACAGTGGCTGAAAAGGACACCTGAGCTTATCCTTTGGCCTTTATACACATGTGCACTCACATATGCATGTGCATCTGCACACACACACACACACACACACACACACACACACACACACACACAGAATGAGAATGAGAATGCACTAGGTAAGGAGGAAGAGAGGACAAGGCCAGTAACATGAGCTCCCGCTTTGCAAACCAGGCTTTCTCCTCCTTAAGCAGGACAGTGAGAAGGGGCTCTCCAGGCCTGGCCTGGCCCTGAAGTATGGTGTAGGAGATGGAGAGAGACCGAGTAGAATGCAGATGTATGGTTAGCTAGTTGTGAGCACTTTGGTAAAGGCACTTCCACTCCTCTTCGTGACTCATACAGCATACATTGTAAGATGGCTTTTTTGCCCTTAGCTTTTAAATATTAAAAAAAAATTTAATTTATTTATTTACTTGAGAGAGAAAGAAAGAGGGAGAGGGAGAGAGAGAGAGAGAGGGAGAGAATGGGTACGATAGGGCCTCCAGCCATTGCAAACAAACTCCAGATGCATGTGCAACCTTGTGCATCTGGCTTATGTGGGTCCTGGAGAATTGAACTGCGATCCTTTGGCTTTGCAGGCAAATGCCTTAAGTGCTAAGCCATCTCTCCAGCCCCCCCCCTTTTTTTTATTTTTAGAGAGAGCGAGAATGAGAGAGAGAGAGAGAGAGAGAGAGAGAGCTGGTATGCCAGCGCCTCAGCCACTGCAATCAAATTCCAGACGCTTACTCCACCTAGTGGGCATGTGCAACTTTGTGCTTGACTCGCCTTTGTGCGTCTGGCTTACTTGGGATCTGGAGAGTCAAACATGGGTCCTTAGGCTTTGCAGGCAAGTGCCTTAACAGCTAAGCCATCTCTTCAGCCCTGCCCTTAGCTTTAGATTTGGATCAGATGACCTGCTCTTTGTCAGCGCCCTAACATAGGCCCTTTTCTTCCCAGAGCTTCCTCGGTCTCCTTTCTACCAAGCATCTCTAGGCTGTAGTTCCTGATAGGCTTCTTATTTCTTGCTCTTGCTTAGTTTCCTGAATCTCCTCTTCTCCATCTCTCTTCCTCCCGCCTATCTCAATGAAATTCTGCGGCACTTTGTTTGACACTGACATCCCTCCTCAGCCCTCTGCTGTTGTTTCTCTTTCTCTCCCTGCTGGGAACCTCCTTCCTTGCATGTCCTATTCTCTCCCATATGAGGACCTGGGGCTGAGGCCCTGAAGGGATGTTCCTTCTTCCTGCCCACAGCTTCCTTGCTTTTTTTTCTGTCAGGCTACTTGTTTTCACGTTGCATCTGGACGGGCCTTTTACCAGCTTGTGCTTGACTTGGAGGAGGAGAGTACAGAGAGCAGAAGGGGGCCTGAACATGCTGTGTATTTCATCCCTGGTGATGGGAACCCTGGGAGAGACTCTGGACGCAAGACAATGGAGGGCGTGGGTGTTGGGGATAGGAGAGCTTTGTGGAGGGTTACTGGTTCACATTTGTTTCCATACAGGATCTCCCCAGTGCCTGGGGCGGGGGTGGGGTGGGGGAAGAATGCCCCTTTGGGGATCAGAGGCTGGAATTCTTCCTGACCAGGAACTAGGGGAGCAGTGGGAAGCACAGTGCATAAGAGCAGTGGTCTGAGCTCCAGACCCAGGTCTGCTGTGTGGTGGACCTCAGACCATGTCAACGATGCTTAGGGGTTCTCAGTGTCTTTGCCTGTAAACTATGGGTTCTGAGAAAAATGAGCTTCTGGTTTTTTTTTTTTTTTTTTTTTTTTTTTTTTTTGGTAAGGTCCCACTCTAGCCCAGGCTGCCCTGGATTTCACTATGTAGTCTCAGGGTGGCCTCGAACTCATGGTGATCCTCCTACCTCTGCCTTCCGAGTGCTGGGATTAAAGGCATGCGCCATCACACCTGGCAAGCTTCTGTTTAGATATTCTGAATGCATGCCTCTCTTATCCTTTTCTCTTGCAATGGGGGTTACCTGGCAGGATGTTCAGTGTCTTTAAGAATGGCATGCCTGGGCTGGAGAGATGGCTTAGCGGTTAAGGAGCTTGCCTGCGAAACCTACGGACCCAAGTTTGATTCCCCAGTACCCACATAAGCCAGATGCACATGGTGGCGCATGCATCTGGAGTTCTTTTGCAGTGGCAGGAGGCCCCAAAGCATCCATTCTCTTTATCTGCTCTCTCTCTCTCAAATACATAAAAATAATTTTTTAAAAAAAAAAAGAAGAATGGCCTGCCCTCTGGTGTGTATGCGGGATTACCTGTGGGCTGAGGGTAGGAGGGGTGTTCTGGCCAGACAAACAGGACAAGGGGCACTGTTCCCTGCTTTTATACCTTAGAGGAAGGACTGCCTCTGGCCTCAGTGGTCTGCCCCGAAATAGGAGTATTGATGGTGGTATCCATTTACAGAGACTTGCAGTCTTAGTTTAGGTTTGGCATGTTTAAGGCTATCAGCTGACCTGCACTGACTTGCAGATAACACTTGGTTTGACATAAATCCAAACACCTCAAGTGTTAAATAATAACCGTGTGTGGTTATTGTCAGCATGGGTTCCACATGAATCTGAACTGCATGACATCAGTGTTCGCTGTGTTGTAAACATAAAGCTTATTTGAGGCATGAACTAGAAAAAGGAAGTGGAGAAATGTTTTTTTTAGACCATTGGTGACTTTGGTCACTGATTGAATGTTGATGTCTTCTGTTGGACAGCAGAGGCGTCCTGTAGTAAGAGGCACATTCAAGACCTAGGAAGGTGATGTGGAAAATTTTATTTTGTAAGGGAAAATTTTCCCCACAGTATTACAGGAACTTCAAAATATAAACTCAACAAAAACTCGACGATTATAAACATGTTCAGAGTCTCTCTAGGGTCTTAAAATTTGACTAAGAGGTTGTCTAAGCGAATAGCATTCTTTTTTGATTTAAAGAGAATTAGAAACACATTTTCAAAATTAGATTTAAATGCAGTGTTTGTGAACTCCCAGCATCTTTCCATTAGAACCTATGGTTGCCTGGATCTCAGCTTGAAAACCACCAGTAGAATACAAATAAACCAAGAAGCAACTCGAGGAGCTAGGAAAGGACAAGCAAGGGAGACGGTAATTTAAATGAAACCCACTCGTTCCTTCACAGAGAAGCGATTAATCTAGAATTCTGAACAGATGTTATAGATTCTGGACTACTCAGCCCTGACTAGGTTTAGCACCTTTCTGAAGGACACTCAAGAAGGCAAAAACAGAAAAACAACCACCATAATAGTCCCCGCCGGCTCTCTGTAGTGCCCTTCTCGGAGCTGAGACTTGTCTCCTCTGCACATCCCCAATTGTTCAAGGCTGGCTCTGAGCTGAACTCTGTCCCTGTCCTTCCCTCCATTGTTCTGGACTCTCCCTGGGGACCTGTGGAACTCGTCTAATTCCTTGTCAGCATGACAGACCCTTGGATATTTTCAATGGTGACTGTTCACCCATGAGTCTGCTCTTCTCTGGCAAAACAGTCCCAGTTCCTTCAATTGTTCTTCATATGACAACATGTCTTTCGCATCTCTCTGGCATCATTGTCATTTTCCTCCAAACATGTCGGTTTTGTCTGTTTTTATGTCAAAGTGTTCCATGGCCCACATGGCAGAAGTCAGGTTGAGTTGGACCACAGTCACTCCTAGTGAAGTTCCAGAGTTTCTTCAGTATGGGATAGAGAAGAACTGGCTTTTTTTTTTTTTTTTTTTTTTTTAGTGTCTTTCTCAGGGATGATTCAAAATAATTGATTACTGACTCAACTCTCAACTTAATGTCCAATTGTTACATGGTATTTTACTTTGATTTTATTTTTGCACTTGTTTATTTGGGGATCAAATGAATTATCAATATAATGCAGGGATAGTTTTTTTTATATTTTATTTATTTATTTAGGAGGGAGGGAGAGAGAAGGAGAGAGAGATAATGGGCATGCCAGGGACTGTAGCCATTGCAAATGAACTTTAGACTCAAGTGCCACCTTGTGCATCTGGCTTTATGTAGGTACTAGAGAATTAAACCTGGGCCCTTAGTTTTGCAGGCAAGTGCCTTAACTGCTAAGCCATCTCTTCATCCCAGTTATTTAAAAAAAATATATTTTATTTATATCAGCCATGAGTGGTGGTGCACACCTTTAATCCCAGCACTCAGGAGGCAGAGGTGGGAGGATTGCCATGAGTTCGAGGCCACCTTGAGACTACATAGTGATTTCCAGGCCCCCCCCCAAATTATTTATATATTTATTTATTTGAGAGAGAGAGGGAAAGAGAAGCATACCATAGCCTCCAGCCACTGCAGATGAACTTTAGATGCATGCTCTACCTTGTGCACCTGGCTTATGTGGGTACTGGGAAATTGAACCTGGGTCTTTAGACTTTGCAGGCAAGCACCTTAACTGCTAAGCCATCTCTCCAGCCCATTTAAAAAAATATTTTATTTTTATTTATTTATTTGAGAGAGAGAGAGAGCAAGGCAGACACATGGAGAGAGTGAATGGGCATGCCAGAGCCTCTAGCCACTGCCAACGAACTCCAGATGCATGTGCCACCTTGTGCATCTGGCTTACATGGGTACTGGGAAATCTAACTGGGATTCTTAGGCTTTGCAATCGCCTTAACCAGTAAGCCATCTCTCCAGCCCCATAGGTGTTTTTTTTTTTTTTTTTTTAAAGGCAGAGTCTCACTCTAGTCTAGGCTGACCTGGAACTCACTTTGTAGCCCACACTGGCTTCAAAGTCAAGGTGATTCTCCAACCTCAGTCTCCTGAGTGCTGGGGTTAAATGTGTGTGCCACCATATCCGGCTTAATTTTGGCTTTTAAAGACAGGGTTTTGCTATGGATCCCAAGCTGATTTTGAACTCACTACGTAGCCCAGGATAGCCTTGAATTTACAGCATTCCTATATCTCTGTCTCCTGATTATTGAGTACAGGCACTTGTCACCATGCCCAACTAGGTATGGAGAGTATAATTTGAATTTTCTTATACTCAACCCAATATATTTCCCACTGAGATCTGCTGCATGTCAGGTAACTTGTTTTGAATTTCTGTGCCTTCTGTGTTTGCATGTAATCTGTAAGTGAGTAAGTTGGAAAGAAAGCAAGGTAAGGTGTTTTGAAAAGCCTGCTTCTGGTCTTATGGGGGATCTAGAGTCACTTACTGACCTCTGTTAGGAAGTATTTTTTTTTAAGAATTCTTTTTTAAAACATTTTATTTATCTATTTGCGAGAGAGAAAGAGGCGGGGGGCGGGGGGAAGAGTGGGTGCACCAGGGCCTCCAGCCACTGCAAACTAACTCCAGATGCATGTGCCCCCTTGTGCATCTGGCTTGTGTGGGGCCTGGAGAGTCAAACCAGGATCCTTTGGCTTTGTAGGCAAACGCCTTAACTGCTAATCCATCTCTCCAGCCCAGGAAGTATTTTTTTTGTTGGACACTGCAGTGTTACAGAAATAAACGCTATGCGGAGCTAGGGTGGTAAGCGGCTCTAGCAGATGTCAAAGTCGTCAAGACTCTGATTTGTAAGCGTCTAGCTTTTGACTTGCTGAGTTTCATACAGAAGTTTGGATAATGGGTAGCTTTAAAGCATTAACATATCCCTTTAACTTACAACAACTTTCTTTGATAAATGATTTTTTTTTTTTTTGGTTTTGCAAGGTAGGGTCTCACTCTGGTCCAGGCTGACCTGGAATTAACTATGTAGTCTCAGGATGGCCTTGAACTCTCGGCGATCCTCCTACCTCTGCCTCCCGAGTGCTGGGATTAAAGGCGTGCGCCACCACGCCCGGCGATAAATGATTTTTTAATCTTGATTTTATATCTTTGTTAATTTGTTGCCTGATTATTTGGCCAGCTATTGAGAGGAGTGATACAAATCCAGTGTGATTGTGCATATTTGTATATTTCTCACTTTAGATTTGTTCACTTAAGCTTTAGATTGCTTAAAGCTGTAGACATATAGACATGTAGACACTGTTGACAAGTTGTATTATTAGGTACATATAGACACTGTTGACTCTTTATGATGAAAAATTTATTTCTCAATAGGCACATGTCTCGTTTTACAATCTTCTTTAGTCTTTATTGCTTTGGCTAAGCCAGCTTTCTTTTAGTATGTTTTTCATGCTGAATTATTTTTACTTTTGTTTTAAAAAATATATTTTAAAATTTGTTTGCACATGTTGTTACATGTATGGACACACCAGGGTCTCTTGCCACTGCAAACAAATGCCAGACATATGCACCACTTTTGGGGTCTGTGGAAATCAAACCCAGGTCAGCACCAAGCCCCTGTTTTTTAAAAGTGTATTTATTATAGGCTGGATATAAACATTTTCATTTGTTTTTGAGTGAGAAAATATCCGCACTAATAATCTTGGTGTTCTGTGTTGTGTAGTTGAATTTATATCTATCAAGAAACTCTATTTGGTACATATTTTTTGCATTCTTTGTTGCTCCTTTTCTGCATTATTTTTGATTAATCAACTATCTTCTGTTTTACTTTCTTCTCTATTACTAGTTATTCATTCTTTTACTATTCTCACTAAGCCATGTATTTTTGACATATTACATTCATAATAGCTTTATTGCTTTTAACCTTTTTTTACTGCTATTTACTTAAATTGTATGCACCTCTTACATTATTGTTACCATACTTGATAGCTCTACAAATATTTTTAAACTCTATGACATTATATGTTATAAAACATTTAGTCATATATTTGAAAAAATACATAAAAATTGTTTAGTATATTTTAAATTAGTTATATTTGCTCATATATATTTACCTTTTTCACTGGGCCTCAACCTTCCTGCATTTCCATGTTACTGTGTTCACCCTAAATTTTTAAATTTCACCTTCACTTTTTTTTTTTGGCATTTCTTTTAATTTATAGCTTCCATAGTTACTGACAATAAACCATGATAATTCCCTCCCCTCCCCCACTTCACAAATCCACTTTCCATCTTATCCCTCCCTCCCTCTGTTAGTCTCTCTTTTATTTTGATGTCATCATCTTATCATTTTTTCCTCCTATTATGAGGGTCTTGTGAAGGAACTGCAAAGTCATGGATATTGAGGCCAGTTTCTGTCTGGACAATTACATTGTAAGCAGTCTTACCCTTCTTTTGGCTTTTACATTCTTTCTGCCACCTTTTCTGCAATGTACCCTGAGCCTTGGAGGGTGTGATAGAGATGTTTCAGTGCTGAACACTCCTCTGTCTCTTCTTCTCAGCACTATGGCGCCTTTTGGGTCATCCCAGTATTTACCACCATCTGAAAAGAGAAGCTTCTCTAACCAAAAGTGAGGGCAGCGTTAATATATGGGTATGAACATTAGGTAAAGGGCTTACAGGGTAGTTTGGTGAGCATAATATATGCATTTAGCCAGACAAGAGCAGGCATTACATTTCTAACCTAACCTCTCCCACCATAGGCTTTTTTTTTTTGGAGAGAGAGAGAGAAAGACAGAGAGAGAGAGAGGGAGAGGAAGACAGAGATGGGCACGCCAGCAGCCTCTCAGCTGCTGCGAACAAAATCCAGATGCATGCGCCCCTTGTGGTCAAGTGTGGCATTGTGCCCTTGCGTCACTTTGCATCTGGTTAAACGTGGGACCTGGAGATTGGAACCGCTGGAGATTGGAACCGGCGTTCTTAGGCTTAGGAGGCATGCGCCTTAACCGTTAAGCCATCTCTCCAGCCCCCACCATAGGCTTTTGATTAGGTATATATTCCCTCCCATGGAGCAGGCCTCCAGTCTAATTAGAGAGCAATTGGCTTCCCCCATAAGACATGCAACTATTGCACCTGTTGGCTCATTTGGCCTGGCTGGCCAAATTTGAGGCTTGCAGTGTCCACTGTTTTCACCACTGATTGCTTCTGTCTCCCATAAGGCTGCATGCAGTGTTTTCCAGCTTTCTGTGAGCTGGTCTACAGGGAGGAGGTTTTCAGCTCAGCTCCAACTTCATTTCTCAGTGACCTTGCAGCCCAGGCATGTGGAGTCTTCGGCAATAGGGTCTTACCATCTATTTCTGGTGGGGAACTAAGAGATTTGTCAATAGCCTGTTATGTTTGGGGGCAACAGGGACTTCCCTGGCCAACAACTCATTGGAAGGTATCCCATCCCTGGTGCTGAAATTCTTCTAGTAACAGTCTATGGCTTCTGGGTGTGCCATTACCCAGAAAAGTAAGTTTTCATATGGCTTATTCACAATATATTAAATTTTGATTGACCCTATCCCACCCTTCTTTTACTCAGTCTCTTCCCCTTCACTTTTAATAGTTTTGTTAGACATGGAATTTTAGGTCATCAATTATTTTCCTTCATCCTTTTAGATATATTATTCCATTACCTTCTGGATTCTTTAACTTTTCTTAGTATTTCTGCTTTCTCTGTAACTTGATTACCTCTGGCCTTCATTGTTTCCATAGTAGTACTCTTGTACCCTTAAGAAGGATTTTGTAATCTGTCTCCCTCCTTTCTCTTCCCCCACCTACTTATCAGGAGGAATGTTGTCTTCTTGTTGTTGTTTGTTTTATTTGATCTAGAGTTAGAAGTCATTTGGACCCCAAAGGCAATTGCTGAAGATATGTCTTTTGACCTAGTGATGATGTTGATTTCCCAATAGGATAGCGATCACATATGGAACCTGAAGTATTTGTACAAGGAATTGTCAAAACTATTGATCATGTGCCAAATGAAAAAAAAAGTTGCCTTCTGGCCACAAATCAGATGTAGGTCTCTTGGAATAATTTTATTTGAATTTTATGTGGGAAGAAAATTACTTCAGAGCTTGGATATTTCTGAAAGACTAAAATTTTTGCTTACTTTGGGCTGTGTAAATGACATTATAGTCATTCTGGCTGAAGAGCATGGTTTTGTGAGTTTATCAAGGGAACTTCCTAAAACTCTGTCTTCAGCACTACAAAGTGTCTCTTAGACTAAGGTTTCAAATCCTTCCACATTCCTCCCATAAATCCCATTCCAAAAGAACAAAAGGCACATAGGCATGTCTGTAGTAACAATGACCCCACTCCTGATACCAATTATTTTATTTTATTTTATTTTATTTTATTTTATTTTATTTTATTTTATTTTATTTTATTTTATTTTGGGTGTTTGGAGGTGGGGTCTCACTGTAGCCCAGGCTGACCTGGAATTCACTATGTAGTCTTAGGGTGGCCTTGAACTCATAGAGATCCTCCTACCACTACCTACCCTACCTCTGCTGGGATTAAAGGAGTGTTCCACCACACCCAGCAATTACCTTCTCATTGCTGGGACAAAGCCCCTGACCAAAAGCAGCTGATTAAAGGTAAAGGTTTATTTTGGCTTACAGTCTTGAGGGGAAGCTCCATGATGGCAGGGGAATGCAGGCACACACCGAAGCTGCACGTCATCTCCTGGCAAACATCAGGTGGACAACAGCAGGAGGAACGTATACCAAACACTGGCAATGGAAAGCTGGCTATAACACTCATAAGCCCACCCCTAACAACACAGCTCCAATAGGTTCCAATTCCCACATTGCCATCAGTTGGGGATCAAGCATTCAGAACACATAAGTTTATGGGGAACACCTGAATCAAACCATCACATACCCCCCTTTGTAAAACTTGCCAATTTGTTTTCATCTTCTCTGAGATGAGCTGACTTAACTGCCTGAGGACATTAGTGATTTGTGTAAAGTTTAGCTAGACTCTGACTGGCTTCTTCTTGGGACAGTCCTTATGAAGTAGAGGGCTTTAGCATATTTCAAATTGATTCCATTTCTTCCTCTTTTTGCCAGAAACACAAGGACAGTTTTCTCCAGTACTTGCATGAAGAACTGGTCAGACTCCCTACAGACAAAATTCATAATGATGGCTAAGAAAGAGATGCTGATGTTCCAGATTTCTTTACCAACTTAAAGCGTGGTTGGTTTTCAAAAGCGAAGATCATGAATTAAAGATAGATTTTCAGAGAAGGGATTACATTGGAAAAGGTTGTAGTGAAATGCTTGCCTAAGTGGTAGTCCATGTTCACCCAACCAAATGGAACAGTAGTATGACAATTGTTTGGAATAGATGCAGATAAGATATTCTTGTGATCTGTGAAAATCTTTGATCTCTTTATACAGTCTGTTTTCTGTTTAAAAACAACCACGGGTAGGTCAGGTCAGATTCTATCTGTGGATAATTAACAGCCCCTGTAGCAACAAGGAACATGGCTAAAGCAAGCTGTTCTTCATTTTTCAGGAAATGGAAATTCATCTAAGTTTCCTCTCTCAGCCCATCAGACGTGGGTTTTTTTTTTTTTTTTTTTTTTTTTTTGCTTTTGCTTTTCAAATCTCCTTCCTGAACTTTTCCTGAAGCGATTGTGTGGTAGATTTTCCTTGGCATGTTACTTTCTATCAGTTACGTTTGTGTGCATGTGTGTGCTCATATGCAGAAAAAGGGCTATTCAAAATTGAGAACCAGGGAGTTTTTCAGAACTGCATGATTGAAATTTACACCAATTCCTGATTTCAGATAATTTTTTTTTATGTGATTGAAAACCACTATGAAAACAGTATTTTAAAAAAAATTTTTTTAAGATCAAATAATGAGAGATGGCTGTTGGAAGGAGGGGGTCAGGCACTGACTGTCCTTGCCCCTGACTGGCCTCTTAGCGACCTGCTAGGCTGATACTCACCAAAAGGCAAACTGATGTCCAGGAGACTGCATTGACTTCCCTGCTTGTCCTTCCCTCCAATCTCAGACCGAGAAATGGGTTTGTTTTTGTTGGGCAGGCACACACAAGTCTAGATGATTCTTTCTCCATGCTGAGCAAGCTCTGGAGGCCATCCAGAGTGGGTGACCCTTCTACCCCATCCTTTGTACTTCCTCACCACTCCTGTAGGCTGGGCAGAATGCACCCTTTCCCTGGAGGCGCTGTCTTTTTTTTTTTTTCCTTCCGGTAGGGAGTGTCCTGAATCACTCAAAGTCTGTGGGGTCCTGAGATGACCCAGCTGGCTTCTCACATTGCTGCTCCCTAGGGTGCAGCTCTGCTGATTCAGCCCCCAACCAAGTCCACGCAAGATCACATACTCATCTGCACTAGCCTGCGGGTCCCATTCCTTTGACACAGCTTCTCTTCTTGGGACTAGGGCACTTTGTAAGGCTTTGTGCTAATAAGAAGCTCTTAAGAGAAAGGGTGAGGCCAGGCGGGATGAGAAGGAGGGCTTGGAAATCCCCCGAGAACTGGTATAGCAAGTGTGGGAGTGAGCAAGCAATCCTGACTATTTAGCATTGCTTGTGAATAGTTTAAAGTTCCTGCAACATACAGTGGGCCAGCACAGGGTAAGGCCAGAGCTAATGTAATTATAACGAACACTTGTGGTATTTCATGCATAGGATAAAAATTAATATGAGCATGATATTTGGTAGGTAGGATTAAAAGTAAAAGACAATGAGAAGCCGGGCGTGGTGGTGCACCCCTTTAATCCCAGAGCTTGGGAGGCAGAGGTAGGAGGGGCGTAGTGAGTTCAAAGACAGCCCGAGAGTACATAGAATTCCTGGTGTGCTTGGACTAGGGTGAGACCCTACCTCGAAAAAGCCAAAAAAAAAAAAAAAAAAAAAAAAAAAAGTAAAAGACAATGAGAAAATCATACCCATACATCTAGTTAAAAAAAAAAAAATCTTGTCAATTCTTACCTATCCCTTGAACTTCTTTAATGTTCAAAAGAGAACAGACCAGCTCTGACACCCATACTAAACATACCAGGAAGCATCTTCCCGATGTCAAAACTGTTGTTTTTGGAAAGGAGGATTCGTGACATTTGAGCTCACTCACACGATGTGAATGTAACAAGCGACACTGTTTTGGCCCTGTGCCCTTTCCTCGTGGTTTCTTAGAGTCAGAACAAGGAAGTGGAAACATGCGCTGGCTTATTGTTTTTTCTCTCTCTCTCTTTTTAGGGACAAATGACAATCTTTGCAAAGTTTGGAAAGAATGTCTATCTTCCTGAAGATGCCGAATTTTACTTCATTTACGACGGATCGCATCAGAGACACGTGATGATTGCGGAGCGCGTTGAGGACAACGTTCTCCAATCCAGCGTCCCCGGTGAGGCGGCTTCTTCGTTGTACAGCTGGGGAATCTGTATGCAAACAGCTTCCAAGGTCACGAGTGCGTGTGTGTGTGTGTGTGTGTGTGTGTGTGTGTGTACACATTGTTAGTATGAATACTAGCATGTGTTATCTTACGTCTGGGGTCCCTGTAGCTGTATCTGCAGCCCCATTGGAAGCCTGGACTTAGTCCTGGAAATCCCATTCTGCGGGCTGCATGCAGCGCTCAAGGGCTGGTGTGCCCTGGGAGTAGGCAACGGAGAAGGCACTGCACTGCGTCACCTCCTTAGTGCCAAGGCCTGCTGCCAGGGGTGGCTCAATAAGAGCTGGCATGGGCGGGGCTTGTCTTCATTCTCCTTCCTCATTCCCCTGCCATCAGCCTGGCAGCCCCAGGTCCACCTCTCTCCTCCTCGCTTCCTCTGGTGGCTTGCGTTCTCTGTCCACCCCCAATGTCCCTTACTGGGTCTCAAGCTCCAGGACCTTCTTTGCCCACTACCAAAGTGTTGTTTTGAAACTTGAAGTTCTCCTAGTTGTCTTCTTGGACTACCATGGTGGCAGGTGACAAATTAACATACGCAGTTAATCTGCTATTATGAGCTAACTGCCCTTCTCAGATACAGACGTTTTGTATTTTCACTGGGGAGAGGCCTGTGTATCTAAGAGATCTGAAGGTGCAATTGAATTCCACCAAGGTGAATGGAAATGCCTTTACCTGCAGGACAGGCAGGGTGGGTTCTTTTTGTTCGGTTTTTGTCTTGATGGGTTGGGTTTTCGTACCCTTAAATCAGTTTTTCAGGCTTTCTTAGGTTGTGTCACAGAGAATTTCAATTTTTTCTTTTTGTTTGGTTTTTTGAGGTAGGGTCTCACTCTAGCTCAGATTGACCTGGAACTCATTAGTCTCAGGGTGATCTTGAACTCACAGCTATCCTCCTAACTCTGCCTTCCGAGTGCTGGGATTAAAGGTGTGTACCACCACACCTGATGAGAATTTTAATTTTTTAGGAAACTAGATTTTCTTTTATCTGCCTATCTATCCATCAGTCATCTATCTCCTATCTATCTATCTATCTATCTATCTATCTATCTATCTATCTATCTGTCTATCTATCTATCATCTTATCTATCTAGCTTATCTATAAAGAGGAGGGGTTATGGAGAGATTATGGCACACCAGGGCCTCTTGCCACTGCAAACAAACTCCAGATGCATGTGCCCCTTTGTGCATCAGGCTTTACGTGGGTACTGGGGAATTGAACCTAGGCTGGCAGGTTATGCAAGCAAGTGCCTTAACCCCTGATCCATCGCTCCAGCCCACAGGCTTACATTTAAGGAGCTACGTTCTTAAATACTTCTGAAGTGCACCTGCTCCATACAGAGGGAAGGTAGACAGTAAACACCAAAAAACACAGGCAGAGCGAGGATGCAGAGAACTGGGGAGGTCATCAACTCTGCCTGGTGTTGCTCACTTCAAATCTGTTGTCCCATTCTGAGATCATGAGCTATTCTGAGCACTTCTCTCTGTGGCCCAGTAAATGCAGTCTTTATAAGAAAAAAAAAAAGCCACGTTTTATTATTGGCCCATTGTTTCTTTCTTTCTTTCTTTCTTTCTTTTTTTTTTGGTTTTCCAAGGTAGGGTCTCACTCTAGTCCAGGCTGACCTGGAATTCACTATGTATTCTCAGGGTAGCCTCGAACTCATGGTGATCCTCCTCCCTCTGCCTCCTGAGTGCTGGGATTAAAGGCGTGCGCCACCACACCTGGCTGCTACTGGGGTCCTTTTCCTTTCACGCTAGCATTTACCTTGACATCTTTCCTGCCTTCGGTTCCCTGCTCTTTTCTTAGTTTTCCCGCTTACTGAGCATCTTATTGAGAAGGAATAACAAGAAAAACTAAAGTGGCCCTCTTCATAGTGAAGCTTTTTGTTTTGTCTTTTTCTCTTACACATGGAGAAACCAGCCTCCTCCCCTTCCTGTGGACTAAAGAATAGCTTTTTGACTGTTGTGTGGCCTGCTTAAAGTGAGGGCTGCTGCCTTCATTTTGGCAGATTCCCTAGAGGTATGTGATTGCCTCTATTTCTGAACCTTAAGTTTCCCCAGTCACTACTTTAGCAGTGTAACCTTCTGAGTGATGGAAGCAGGTTCTGTAGTGCATACTGGGTGTGTGAATTCTAATGGGGGGGCATCTCCCTCGTCTCTGCCTTTGAAGAGGATCAGGGTGGTGGTTCTTGTCTATGGACTTGAAATGCTTTGATTCTCAAGCTCTGGCAAGCCCAGCCTTGGAGAATAAGGCAGAACAGGATTTAGACAGTAGACATTTGTTTGTAGGCAAGAGGGTGCAGTGGCTAGGGGAAGCTGAGTAACTTTCAGGGGTTTGGTGCTACTAATGCCAAAGGCAGCAGAATATATATATATAGACACATACATACTGTGGCAGACTTTCACCAGCTTTGGCAAAATGAGAAAGTGAGGCAACAAAGAGTAAAAGACAATGAGAAAATCATACCCATACATCTAGTTAAAAAAAAAAAAATCTTGTCAATTCTTACCTATCCCTTGAACTTCTTTAATGTTCAAAAGAGAACAGACCAGCTCTGACACCCATACTAAACATACCAGGAAGCATCTTCCCGATGTCAAAACTGTTGTTTTTGGAAAGGAGGATTCGTGACATTTGAGCTCACTCACACGATGTGAATGTAACAAGCGACACTGTTTTGGCCCTGTGCCCTTTCCTCGTGGTTTCTTAGAGTCAGAACAAGGAAGTGGAAACATGCGCTGGCTTATTGTTTTTTTTTTCTCTCTCTCTCTCTCTCTCTCTCTTTTAGGGACAAATGACAATCTTTGCAAAGTTTGGAAAGAATGTCTATCTTCCTGAAGATGCCGAATTTTACTTCATTTACGACGGATCGCATCAGAGACACGTGATGATTGCGGAGCGCATTGAGGACAACGTTCTCCAATCCAGCGTCCCCGGTGAGGCGGCCTCTTCGTTGTACAGCTGGGGAATCTGTATGCAAACAGCTTCCAAGGTCATGAGTGCATGTGTGTGTGTGTGTGTGTGTGTGTACACTGTTAGTATGAATACTAGCATGTGTTATCTTACGTCTGGGGTCCCTGTAGCTGTATCTGCAGCCCCATTGGAAGCCTGGACTTAGTCCTGGAAATCCCATTCTGCGGGCTGCATGCAGCGCTCAAGGGCTGGTGTGCCCTGGGAGTAGGCAACGGAGAAGGCACTGCACTGCGTCACCTCCTTAGTGCCAAGGCCTGCTGCCAGGGGTGGCATGGGCGGGGCTTGTCTTCATTCTCCTTCCTCATTCCCCTGCCATCAGCCTGGCAGCCCCAGGTCCACCTCTCTCCTCCTCGCTTCCTCTGGTGGCTTGCGTTCTCTGTCCACCCCCAATGTCCCTTACTGGGTCTCAAGCTCCAGGACCTTCTTTGCCCACTACCAAAGTGTTGTTTTGAAACTTGAAGTTCTCCTACTTGTCTTCTTGGACTACCATGGTGGCAGGTGACAAATTAACATACGCAGTTAATCTGCTATTATGAGCTAACTGCCCTTCTCAGATACAGACGTTTTGTATTTTCACTGGGGAGAGGCCTGTGTATCTAAGAGATCTGAAGGTGCAATTGAATTCCACCAAGGTGAATGGAAATGCCTTTACCTGCAGGACAGGCAGGGTGGGTTCTTTTTGTTCGGTTTTTGTCTTGATGGGTTGGGTTTTCGTACCCTTAAATCAGTTTTTCAGGCTTTCTTAGGTTGTGTCACAGAGAATTTCAATTTTTTCTTTTTGTTTGGTTTTTTGAGGTAGGGTCTCACTCTAGCTCAGATTGACCTGGAACTCATTAGTCTCAGGGTGATCTTGAACTCACAGCTATCCTCCTAACTCTGCCTTCCGAGTGCTGGGATTAAAGGTGTGTACCACCACACCTGATGAGAATTTTAATTTTTTAGGAAACTAGATTTTCTTTTATCTGCCTATCTATCCATCAGTCATCTATCTCCTATCTATCTATCTATCTATCTATCTATCTATCTATCTATCTATCTATCTATCTGTCTATCTATCTATCATCTTATCTATCTAGCTTATCTATAAAGAGGAGGGGTTATGGAGAGATTATGGCACACCAGGGCCTCTTGCCACTGCAAACAAACTCCAGATGCATGTGCCCCTTTGTGCATCAGGCTTTACGTGGGTACTGGGGAATTGAACCTAGGCTGGCAGGTTATGCAAGCAAGTGCCTTAACCCCTGATCCATCGCTCCAGCCCACAGGCTTACATTTAAGGAGCTACGTTCTTAAATACTTCTGAAGTGCACCTGCTCCATACAGAGGGAAGGTAGACAGTAAACACCAAAAAACACAGGCAGAGCGAGGATGCAGAGAACTGGGGAGGTCATCAACTCTGCCTGGTGTTGCTCACTTCAAATCTGTTGTCCCATTCTGAGATCATGAGCTATTCTGAGCACTTCTCTCTGTGGCCCAGTAAATGCAGTCTTTATAAGAAAAAAAAAAAGCCACGTTTTATTATTGGCCCATTGTTTCTTTCTTTCTTTCTTTCTTTCTTTTTTTGGTTTTCCAAGGTAGGGTCTCACTCTAGTCCAGGCTGACCTGGAATTCACTATGTATTCTCAGGGTAGCCTCGAACTCATGGTGATCCTCCTCCCTCTGCCTCCTGAGTGCTGGGATTAAAGGCGTGCGCCACCACACCTGGCTGCTACTGGGGTCCTTTTCCTTTCACGCTAGCATTTACCTTGACATCTTTCCTGCCTTCGGTTCCCTGCTCTTTTCTTAGTTTTCCCGCTTACTGAGCATCTTATTGAGAAGGAATAACAAGAAAAACTAAAGTGGCCCTCTTCATAGTGAAGCTTTTTGTTTTGTCTTTTTCTCTTACACATGGAGAAACCAGCCTCCTCCCCTTCCTGTGGACTAAAGAATAGCTTTTTGACTGTTGTGTGGCCTGCTTAAAGTGAGGGCTGCTGCCTTCATTTTGGCAGATTCCCTAGAGGTATGTGATTGCCTCTATTTCTGAACCTTAAGTTTCCCCAGTCACTACTTTAGCAGTGTAACCTTCTGAGTGATGGAAGCAGGTTCTGTAGTGCATACTGGGTGTGTGAATTCTAATGGGGGGGCATCTCCCTCGTCTCTGCCTTTGAAGAGGATCAGGGTGGTGGTTCTTGTCTATGGACTTGAAATGCTTTGATTCTCAAGCTCTGGCAAGCCCAGCCTTGGAGAATAAGGCAGAACAGGATTTAGACAGTAGACATTTGTTTGTAGGCAAGAGGGTGCAGTGGCTAGGGGAAGCTGAGTAACTTTCAGGGGTTTGGTGCTACTAATGCCAAAGGCAGCAGAATATATATATATAGACACATACATACTGTGGCAGACTTTCACCAGCTTTGGCAAAATGAGAAAGTGAGGCAACAAAGAAGAATGTAAAGTGGGACAGGGAGCAGGGTCAGGTCACCAACCACACCGGGAGTATTAAGAACACCTACAAGACACAAAAGCTGTTATTGGCCGGGTGTGGTAGCACATGCCTTTAATCCCAGCACTGCGGAGGCAGAGGTAGGAGGATTACCGTGAGTTCAAAGCCACCCTGAGACTACATAGTGAATTCCAGGTCAACCTGGATCAGAGTGAAACCCTACCTCGGAAAACAAAGCTGTATTGGAGGGGCACTGGGAAATATTTCAGTTGAATATGCTCATATATACATATATACATTTGTGTATGTGTTCTGTTTATATATATTTAGTTTATATATTGTATATATATTAGTATATCTAAACTAATATATTATAGTATATTAGTATACATATAGTATATATATATTAGTATATATATTTAGTTATATATGTTTAGTGGTCTTCATCCCACATTCAAAGGAGCTCTATGAAGTTAGAGTGATCATGTGTAATTTTCTGATATTGACATAAAAGTATCCCCTTAATAAATGGGTCAAAGTCTATGACTCAGGAAGAAATGACAGAACAGAAAAATGCAAAGGCCTTTAAGGTGACAGACTGGAGTTCAGGGGTTGAGTAGAAGGGAAAAGTGAAAGTATGTTGAATAACTGCTTGGTGACAAGGGGGGGACTAG
Source organism: Orientallactaga sibirica (assembly GCA_036365145.1). NCBI lineage: Eukaryota > Metazoa > Chordata > Mammalia > Rodentia > Dipodidae > Orientallactaga > Orientallactaga sibirica. The sequence continues at coordinate 29,442,889 of JAEOAD010000007.1, forward strand.
ACTCAGAAAGCGTTCAGAGGGCATAGAGCATCCTTCAGACTCTGGCATCACTGAGAGAAGATGGAGTAGGGCCTGACTCAGCCCCCAGGTGTGACAGTTTTTAGAGATTTGTGGGTTTCTTTCTTCCTACCCCTTGGGAGAGTCTGGTCCTCATAGGCAGCACACTGAGCCAGTTTGAGGGTGACTGTGCGAGTGACTCCTTTAGAGTCGGTCTGAACTGTCCACTGTCTTGTTATTCAGGCCACCAGCTTCAGGAGACAGTGATGGTGTCTGTGTGCCTCTGCTCAGAGGGTTACTCCCCGGTGACGATGGGCTCTGGCTCAGTGACCTACGTGGACAACATGGCCTGCAGGCTGGCTCGTTTGCTGGTTACTCAGGCTGACCGCCTTACAGCCTGTAGCCACCAGAGCCTGCTGACCCCATTTGCCCTGACAGTGGACTCTCTGCCTGCCTTGGATGAAGAGCTTGTGCTGGCTCTGACCCAATTGGAGCTGCCTCTGGGCTGGACGGTTCTGGGAAATTCTTCACTTGAAGGTGAGTCTGCACTAGAAAACTCAGATGCATGCCTGCTATGCCACATTCAGAATGTATACTACAGTTTATAGTTTGTCTAGTAGATGTTCCTGCCCACCTTGTAGCTGAGCCTGGCCTAACATGGAAGCTTCTGAGTTCTTCAGGCCCTCATCTCTGGGCAAGTTGATGTCACTGTATCCCAGGAAATGGGGAAATGGTGGGAGAGGGTCTTGAAGAGGGACTGTTTTTTTCTTTTCTTTTTCTTTTCTTTTTTTCTTTTCTTTTCTTTTCTTTTCTTTTCTTTTCTTTTCTTTTCTCTTCTCTTCTCTTCTCTTCTCTTCTTTTCTTTTTTTTAGAGAGAGACACAGAGAGAGAGAGAGAGAGGGAGAGGAAGACAGATAGAGATGGGCGCATCAGCAGCCTCTCAGCCGCTGCGAACGAAATCCAGATGCATGCGCCCCCTTGTGGGCAAGTGCGGCATTGCGCCCTTGCGTCACTTTGCATCTGGCTAAATGTGGGACCTGGAGATTGGAACTGACGTTCTTACGTTTAGCGGGCAGGCGCCTTAACCGCTAAGCCATCTCTCCAGCCCAGGACTATTTCTTTTTGGCAGTCTCTTGAGGTGGTGGCTTTAGGTTGTGGCTCTGCTTCCTTTGGCCAGTTTCTTACTGTGAGTGGACATCACTTCCGGTCTCCAAATAGGACGCAAGGACCAACAGAGCTCTGTGGAATACTTAGAAGAAACGTGGCCAGAAAAGAAATGTAACCAGTGAGTTGACATCTTTAAAGATGTCAGTGTCACCGAGAACATTTATAGTTGTGTTTCAAAGAAATTGAATCGACACATACTGGTATAAATTTATGCTGTGATAGTTGTGCACATGTATACAACACATATGAATAAAATCAGAGTAATTGGCATTTCCATTTCTTTAAACATTTACATCTTTGTGTTATATTTGTCCTAACTTTTGAAGGCAATAAAGGCAGAATAAACTTTTATCACCCACTATTTGGAATGTATTTGTGGACAGAGCTATAGAAGGTATACATACAGAAGTTATATGGTGGACGTGAGACTAAACTGTTCAGTATGTTTCTTAAGGGCATCACAGATTACACGATTCTATTGAGAATTTTGATCACCTCATGTATTATTCCTGTTTCTCTGTCCTTTTCCCATGACCTTAGTTTTGTTGGCCGGGTGATGCTATTTTGAAGTTCTGCTTCCTGATACATTCTGGTTATGACTTACAGGTTGGCTTAAATTTGATCATGGATAAGATTAAACACACTACTCTAGGCAAAAGGGTATGGCTTTTGTAAACAGAATTATAAAGCCATAAGCTACAACCAGAGAGGATACCATTTTCTCCATTAACTCAGAATTAGACTAAAACTTCCCTGGGCACTTCTGAACGTTTCCCATTTTTCAAGCCCTTCCGTGAGAGCAGCCAAGGGTCTTGTCCAGCATCGAGCCACGCCCACATCCTGTGAGCTGCCCTTTCCTGTTTGATAGATAGCTGATTAATGCATTCAGAGGCATGGGTGCCTGAGGTGTGGATTTTATCTGTTCTGCTCACTGTTATCCCACCAAGGAATGCTAGAGGAATGCAGGAGTGATAGTTAAAGGTGTCAAGTACAACCCACAGATATGATAAATAACGTGTTACATGCAAATACGTATAGTCCATAATGTATATGGATATATGTCAATATACATAACATGTCTATATAATATTTTGTGGCGTAAGAACTTCATTTTCTTAAGCTTCTTTTTAAAAAAATTTTATTTATTTATTTGAGAGAGGGAAAGAGGCAGAGAGAGAGAGAGAGAGGGAGAGAGAGAGAGAGAGAGAGAATAGGCGTGCCAGGGCTTCCAAGCCACTGCAAATGAACTCCAGATGCATGCGCCCCTTGTGCATCTGGCTTACGTGGGTCCTGGGAACAAACCTGGGTCCTTTGGCTTTGCAGGCAAGCACCTTAACCACAAAGCCATCTCTCCAGCCCTTAAGCTTCTTTTTTTAAAAAAATTTTTTATATATTTATTTGAAAGAGAGAAAGAAGCAGAGAGAAAGAGAGACAGAGAGAGAATGGGCGCGCCAGGGCCTCCAGCCACTACAAACAAACTCCAGATGCATGCACCATCTTGTACACCTGGCTTGCGTGGGTCCTGGGAATCGAACCAGGATCCTTTGGCTTTGCAGGCAAGTGCCTTAACCACTAAGCCATTTCTCCAGTCCAGCTTCTTCTTCTTCATCTTTTTAAAACAATAAACAATTCTGACTATAGCATTGGCGGGTGCTTTACGTTTTGGGAAGCACGTAGCTTTTGACAGACACAAGGCTTTCATAATTCCTTGCAAGCCATTGCTCAAGCTTGTGAGTTAGCAGCACTGAAGCCTCAGGGAATGGTGGGGGTGGAGGCAGGTTAGCCACAGGGTGCCTTCCCTAGCACCTGGGCACAGCAGCTGGATGCCAGCCATGGCTTTGTCTATGTCTCTGTAGAATTGCACATCAGTAAAAGTCATGGAATATCACAAGTACATGTGAACAGTGTGAGCTGATGGCTTCCCAAGTGGAGCTTGCATTGCATGCATGCTATACTTATTTTTTATGCCAAAATTCAGGAATTAAGATTTTCTAATTTTTTTTTGAGAGAGAGAGAGAGAGAGAAAGGGGAAGAGACAGACAGCAAGAGAGAATTGGCATGCCAGGACCTCTAGCCACTGCAAACACATGCCAGATGCACATGCCACCTTGTGCATCTGACTTATGTGGGTACTGGGGAATCAAATACGGGTCCTTAGGCTTCACAGGAAAGCATCTTAACCACTAATCCATCTCTCCAGCCCCAGCCCCAATTTTCCTGATGTTCAGTCTGAGTAGTATGCACATATAATTTCCCATGCTAGGTGTGTGTTTATGATTGAGATACAGAATCAAATAAGCTTGGAGAACTTGGAGGTGTCAAGTTGCCATTTTCATGGCTATTTGGAGATGCATTCTTTTTAAAAATATTTATTTTATTTTAGACAGAGTGAGCAAGCGAGAGAGAAAGAGACAGAGAGAATTGGCATGCCAGAGTCTCAGCCACTGCAATTGAACATCAGATGCTTTCACCACCTAGTGGGCATATTTGACTTTGCTCTTGCCTCACCTTTGTGAATCTGGCTAAAGTGGGATCTGGAGAATTGAACATGGGTCCTTAGGCTTTGTGGGCAAGTGCCTTAACCGCTAAGCCCTCTCTCCAGCCCTGGAGATGCATTATTGATAACCAAACCTCTGTCATAATCTTCAATTTATCCATGTCCTTACTGCCGGCAGGTTTATGTCACCAAGAGGACCTTTCCGAGCCCTCTACAGTATTTATGTGGGACAGATGTATTTGCATGAGAGAAACAGTGAAGTTCCTTTTGATAGTGAAGCATTGTAGTGTATGGAAAATAATTTCTAGTATCCTTCTTGTTAAGAAAAGGTGCTCAGAAGTCAGGTTCATATGCTGACCTGTCGCTTCCTGGCTGAGACCTGGGCAAGTTACTTCAGTTCTGGGGCCGCAAATACACATATTTCTTTTCCTTCCTTCCTCCCTCTCTTCCTTCCCCTCCCTCCCTCCCTCCCTCCCTCCCTCCCTCCCTCCCTCCCTTCCTTCTTTCTTTCTTTCTTTCTTTCTTTCTTTCTTTCTTTCTTTCTTTCTTTCTTTCTTTCTTCTTTCCTTTTTCCTTCTTTCTTTTCTGTTCTTTTCATTTTTTTTCTTTCTCTCCTTCTTTTCTTTTTGCAGCTTTTGAAGGTAGTGTCTCACTCTAACTCAGGCTTACCTGGAATTAACTATGTCATCTCAGGCTGGCCTTGAACTCACAGTGATCATCCTACCTCAGCCTCCCAAGTGCTGGGATTAAAGGCATGCACCACCAGGCCTGGCATGGGGGAGGAGAGAGAGAATGAATATGGACACATCTGGGCCTCTAGTCCTGCAAATGAACTCCAGACACATGTACCACTTTGTGCATCTGGCTTTACGTGGGCACTGGGGAATTGATTTTGTTAGGTTTTACAGGCAAGTGCCTTAATGGAGGAGCCATCTCTCCAACTCAAAGCATATCTATTTCTTAAGATAAATAATACTTTATTTATTTTTCATTTTTTTGTGTGTGTGTGTGTGTGTGTGTCCACGTATGAACCAGTGTAAGGGTGCGCATGCCACAGCATGTGTGTGGAGGTCAGAGGTCAACCTTCAGATGTCAGAAGGCAAATGTCCTTGCCTTCCATCTCCTTTGAAGAAGCTTTTCTTTAGTTCTCACCGTTGATTTTTTGCTGGGCTTCTTGTAAGCTTCCAGGCTTTCAGGCAATTCTCCTTTTTCCACCTCCATCTCATTATCAGCTGCTGGTATTACAGAAGCCTGCCGGGGTGTCTGGCTGTGATACGTGTGGCCTGGGGATGGCACTCAGGTACTCAGTCTTGAGCAGCAAGTGCTCTGTACATGGAGCCCCTTTCATTAGTTTTCTTGTGTTAATAGACACAGTCATAGTCATTATGACATGTTCATGGTACTTGTTTTTGTTGACCCTCTCTCCCATTTCTGTCCCCAACCCTGTACTCTACCTGCCTCCTGTTGGTCTCTTTCCTCCCTCCAATGTCCACTCTCTGCTTTCATATCACATGTATTCTACCACCTGCTTTTTTCCCTTTTCCCTACCCGACCCAGAACAGCTCCTTTTCCTCTCTCGTCGTCCTCCTTCTAATTTCATGACCTATACCAATGTAATAATGTAAGAAATAAACCAAGGGATTGGGCCATTGGGAATTTACATTAGAGGATTGTGGGGGAATTCATCATAAGTGAAAAACAGCTTCTTTTCTAGTATTTTTTAAATTTTAAACTGAACTGATCTATATAAACAAAACTATACTTATTAGTAGGTTACTGTGGTAGTTTGAATGTGAAGTGTCCCCACTCGTGTTCTTGCATGAGTCAGCCTCATACTCAGTCCCCAGCTCGTAGTCTTAGGGAGTCTTGCTGGAGGAGGCGAGTCACTGGGAGTGGGCCTTGAGGTTTATTAGCCCAGCTCCAAGCCCAGTGCTGAGACCACTGCCAGCCACACATGTGACGAGATGTGATGCCCAGCCTCTGTTCTACCGTGTCTGCTCTGCTGCGATGGGACTTCCCTCCATATGCTGCTTTTGGTCAGGTATTTTGTCCCAGAAACGAGAAGGTAACTGCAACAGGTACCATGCAATATTTTTATACATGTGTGTAATGTTTAAGTCAGGCCAAACATACTTATCTCCTTAAACGTTTATCGTTTCTTAACATTGGAAGCTTTCAACATTTTTTTTTTTCTGTAGCTTTTTCCTTGCATGCGTATGTGTATGTAGCATGCCCATGTGTGTGTTTGTATGTGTGTGGATACATGCCTGTGTGTGAATGTGCGTGTATGTGAAAGCCAGATGTCAAAAATGGGGTGTCTCCCTCCATCACTCTCCCCCTTGTTTTTTTTCTTTTTTCATTTGAGAGAGAGAGAGAGACAGAGAGAGGAAGAGGCAAGAGAGAGAATGGGTATGCCAGGGCCTTTTAGCCACTGTGAACAAACTCCAGATGTGTGTGCCCCCTAGTGTGCATATGTGGCATTGCACGCTTGCATCACTTTTGTGTCTGGAGATTCGAACAAGCATTCTTCGGCTTTGCAGGCAGGCACCTTAACTGCTAAGCCAACTCTCCAGCCCTCCACCTTGTTTTTTTGAGAGAGGGTCTCCTCACCAAGCTTGGGTAGCTAGCAAGCCCCAGGGATCCTCCTGTCTTCACCTCCCCAGGGCTGGAAGCACAGGTGAGCACCTTTGCGCTTGCCTTTTGTGTCCACGCTGGGGATCTAAACTCAGGTTCTCAGGTTCTCAGGCTTGCTGCAGGAAGTGCTTTACTGATAAGCCATGTGCTCAGCCCCTCTGGTAGCCTTGTCACTGTACAGAACAATGTTCTTGTCTTGGTGACACTATTGTGCACACAAGAATGTCTCACTCCTGTCGAACTGTCACTGAGTACCCATCGATCAGCCTTGCCTCCTTCTACCTTCCCAACCTTTGGTAACCATCACTTTACTTATTTTCAGTTTCTATGAGATGAGCTCCTTTTAGATTTGACATTTTCTGTGCCTGGCTTATTTCATTTAACACAATGATATCCAGGTCCATTCATGTTGCTGCAAATGACAGGATTTAATTTTTTAAAATGGATGAATAATATTCTATTTTGTGTAAGTACCACATTTTCTGTATTTATTCACCAGTTGATACACAATTTTCTTTTCTTAGCTATTGTGACTAGGGACACAGTACAGTTGACAATGTAGATGTCTCTTTGATGCACTGATTTCATTTCCTTTGGATATGTACCCAGTGGGGTTATTGGGTCACATAGTTCTTCTATTTAGAATTTTATAAAAAATTTCCGTACTGTTCAGTAATAAATTTTTTGAGTATCTGTCAAAAACTAAGGGCTGGAGAGATGGCTTAGTGGTTAAGGTGCCTGCCTGCTAAGCCTAAGAACACTGGTTCCAATCTCCAGCGGTTCCAATCTCCAGGTCCCATGTTTAGCCAGATGCAAAGTGACGCAAGGGCGCAATGCCGCACTTGCCCACAAGGGGGCACACACATCTGGATTTCATTCGCAACAGCTGAGCCTGCTGGCGCGCCCATTCTCTGTCTCCTTCTCCCTCTCTGTCTATCTCTCTCTGTGTCTCTCTCCAAAAATAAATAAAGTAATTTTAAATAATTAAAAAAAACTATTTAAGAGCTTCACCACAGTGGAAGGGGGCAAGAGAAGGTAATGGGGGAGGAGAATATAATCAATATATATATATGAATCCAATAGTCAAAAATAAGTAATTGCCGAGTGTGGTGGTGGCGCACACCTTTAATCCCAGCACTTGGGAGGCTGAGGTTGGAGGATTGCTTTGAGTTTGAGGTCAGTTTGAGACAAATTCCAGGTCAGCCTGGGCTAGAGGAAAGACCCCACTTCGAAAAACAAAAACAAAAGAGAAATATAAAAATATTTCAACATTCATTATTAAAATTGTTATCTATTTGCTTATGATTTCTTTGGGCACAAATAATTATTAAAGAGAATTAATTTTGATCATGGCTTTTTCTTATGAATCTAAATGAAGCCTTACTGAGAAGCATTACTGAATTCCTTTGCACTTTGTGATAAATCTCTCATTTTCTCTTATTTAACCATCAGTAGTTATCAGGAGGAGAGTTTGAGAGAAATACTGTATCCCTTATAAAAGAGCAGAGCCCCCTTTTGGCTGTGTCTTCCCCACCATCAGTCACAGTGCAACTTCATTATGAGTTCAAGCAAAGGAAATGTTCCAGGTTTGATTTAATTTCAGGTCATCCATAACACTGGATTTCTATTCCACAAAATTAAACTCATTTCTTTTGTGACACAGCTTTCATAATAGAAGCTTTGGTAGGGTCTCCTAAGCTCACGTTTCCAGTAACATGTTGAGTAGTAATAAAATTATCACCCCCCCACAAATTTGTAATGTATCTGTTTTGTTTAGAATATTTCTTGTCTGTGTTTTAGACAGAATTCTTTGGCATACTATGGGCACTTAGGTGAACTGGGATAGAATATTCTAAAGTCTTATGGATGGATGGTCAGATAGCGTTTGAGTTGAAAGCCTTCCCTTCCTGCTCCACAAAATGACTTCCCTGCAGTTTTGTTCCCAGGAAACTGGCAGGGTCAGCTGGTGCACCAGACGTCACCAGGGGGAGGCTGACATGTGAGATAGAACCCAGGCAGCCACACATGCCATCGGGACTGATGGTGCTGTCTTACTAAGCATAGAAACTTCTATCCCAGCCTGGTGTGATGTGCATCCTGTCTTAAGTGTGCTTTCTGACTAAACAGTGGGTAAAAGCCCCCTTCTTCAAAAGGTCACATAGGTAGTGCTTCTCAAATATGTCATATGTTTGTTTAAATGGTGTGTGTGTGTGTGTGTGTATGCACATGGGGGACAGAAGACAACCTTGGTTGTCCTTATTTTCAGAAATACCATCCACCTTTTGTTTATTTGTTTTTTTTCTTTTCTTTTTCTTGTTTTTTTTAAATTAATTTTTATTTATTTTTGGAGAGAGAGACAGAGAGAGATAGACAGAGAGGGAGAAGGAGACAGAGATGGGTGCACCAGCAGTCTCTCAGCTGCTGTGAAAGAAATCCAGATGCTTGTGCCCCCTTGTGGGCAAGTGCGGCATTGTGCCCTTGCATCACTTTGCATCTGGCTAAACGTGGGACCTGGAGATTGGAACCAGCGTTCTTAGGCTTAGCAGGCAGGTGCCTTAGCTGCTAAGCCATCTCTCCAGCCCCCTTTTTTGTTTTTTTGAGGTAGGGTTTCACTCTAGCTCAGGCTGACCTGGAATTCACTATGTAGTCTCAGGGTGGCCTTGAACTCTAGGCAATCCTCCTACCTCTGCCTCCTGAGTGCTTGTTTTGTTTTCTTGAGGTAGCATCTCACTCCAGTCCAGGTTGACCTGGAACTCACCCTGTAGTCCCAGACAAGCCTCGAACTCACAGTGACCCTCCTACCTCTGCCTCTGAAATGCTGGCCCACTAAGCCCATATCCATCCACCTTTTTTTTTCTTTTTTTTTTTTTTGAGACAGAGATTCTTGCTGGTTTGGAGCTCACCAAATAGGCTAGACTGGCTGGCCGGTTAGCCCTATGGATCTGCTTGTCTCTGCACTGGGAACAAATGTTTGCTGTCACATTTGGCTTTGTTTAACACGAGTTCTGAGAATTGAACTCAGTCCCTCATTCTTTGCACAGCAAGTATTTTACCAACTGAGCCATCTCCCCAGTTATATTTACACACTTACAAGTAACGAATTGGCATTCCAGATTTTATGCCGGCCAGCCTGAAGTATTATTGTGACATATGAAGGCTGGGGATATGACTCAGTTGATAAAGTGCTTCCCATGCAAACATTGGGAATGAGTTTGAATCCCCAGCACCCATGTAAAAGCTGGGTGTGATGGCTTGTGCCTGTAATCTCAGCGTGAGGACGTGGAGACAGGAAGATTCCAGGGACTTACTAGCTAGTCTAACCAAGTTGGTGAAGTCCACATTGAGTGAGAAACTCTGTCTCAAAATGTAAGGTGGCCAGCAATGGAAGAGGAAATCTGATGTCCATCTCCGGTCCTCACATGCACATGTAAACATGTGCATAAGCACTGCACACTTGAGCATGCATGCACACACACATGCACGCCACACAAACACGCATGTGCAGCAAAGTGGATCTGCACCCTTCTGCAGGACTCTAGCTGGAAGTGGTTCATTTACTGCAAGGTCTCCTTAGAGTCAGATGTTCTTCTATTCCATACGGAACAGGTGAGATCCTGACATAATAACTAAAAACATAACAAAGCTTGGTTTGTACAGGTGACGCCAGGAAGTGAATTTGCAAGGAAAAATCTTAAAATCTCTAACAAAGGTTGATGAGATTGTTTTATCAAATTTAAACAGTTCAACTCCCCTCCTGCCTTTGTAAGTTACTCTGTGTGAAAAAAAAAATTGGCAGTAAGCCAATTGAGCTTTTGCAACTTTTCTTCAGGGCTTAAATTTAAACACAGCTCATGTGTTTAGAGAGCTATGGATCTATTTGTTGACTGAAGAGCTATCCTCAAAGAGGACCAGTTGGTGGAACTGGTAAGGACGGAATGGTTACAGCTTAGAGAATTTAATATTTTAATTACTTCAAAAGTCAGATTAAGAGTATGTTCCTCAACTGCCAAACAACACTACAATAGATTTAAGGCTGAATCTAGAGATGAGAGGTGTGAGACATTAGTGGTAGAATTCACGTTCTCAAGGCAAGCCCAAGCAGGCCCTGTGTGTATAAAAGCCAGTCACCATATAATGAATAAGGGCCTAAAGGAAAAATGGCAAACTTTATTGTGAAACACATGGGTAATGCCCAGTACAGGGAATGTAATGTGAGGCTGTTACCAAGAAGGGGAGTTAACACAGTCCTTTGCTCTGCTGATAGGGTCTTCACAGATTTTTGTCTTTGAAGACTAATGTTTATTTCAACTCATGAGAGGAAAGAGAAACACAGAGCCAAATGACAGCAGAAGAAAGTTTATAATACTAAAAGTTCTTCAGCTACTGTTAAACTATCTTTTTTTTTTTTTTTTTTTTTAATGAGAGAGAGAAACAGAGCACAAGAAAGAGCTATATAGAGGAAACTGGTGTGCCAGGGCCTCTAGCCACTACAATTGAATTCCAGATGTGTATGCCACCTTGTGCACATGCATCACCTTGTGCATCTGGCTTACATGGGTTCTGGGGAGTTGAACCTGGGTCCTTAGGCTTCTTAGGCAAGCACCTTAACTGCTAAGCCATATCTCCAGCCCAAACTATGTCTTTTTTTAAAAATAACATTTTATTTATTTATTTCCAAGGACAGAGAGAGAGAGAGAGAGAGAAGGAGAGAATATGAATGAATGTAGGTGCGCCAGGGCTTCTAGCTACTGCAAACAAACTCCAGATGCATGCACCACTTTGTGCATCTGGCTTTAGGTGGGTACTGGGGAGTCAAACTCAGGTTGTTAGACTTTGCAGGCAAATACACCTTAACCGCCGAGCCATCTCTGCAGCCCCTAAACTGTGTCTTGATTTCTACTGTCTACATAGAGAGTTTCAATAATAGTTTAAAGGTTGCTTCTTATTGCAGCCAAAACCGTTACATGAGAATGACCACTTTATTATGAAAGAGACAAGGAAGTCCTCAACTTTATGTGACATCTACATCTTATTTCAAGTCACATCCAGCCACCACCTTTCTTCTAGGCAGCCAGAGAGATGAAATGTGTAACCTGGCAGGGTTTGGTGGAAAGGGTTGTCTGTTTTTGTTTAAATAATAATACACTAAAAAAAATCTGGGGCTGGAGAGACGGCTTCGCAGTTAAGGCGCCTGCCTCCTAAGCCTAAGAAAGCCGGTTCCAATCTCCAGGTCCCACATTTAGCCAGATGCGAAGTGACGCAAGGGCACAATGCCGCACTTGCCCACAAGGGGGCACATGCATCTGGATTTCGTTCGCAGCAGCTGAGAGACTGTTGGCGCACCCATCTCTATCTGTCTTCCTCCCTCTCTCTGTCTCTCTCTCTCTCTGTGTCTCCCCCCCCCAAAAAAAAAATCTGTAACCAAGAAGAAGCCAGATTTGTTTAACACTTGAAATGGAGTCTGGCCTGTGCTTTTCTCCTTGAATACAGACTGCTGACTATAGTATTGGAGAGTGGCACACGAGACCCAGGAGCAGGCCCTGTTGCCTGGGCTGACTTGTCTGGGTCCCAGGTCTTAGGAAGCAGGCAAGGACATGTTGAGGCAATAAGTCTTCCTTGCTGGCCTGTGGCCTGTGGAACCTGTGTGCTTCATTATTCTGCCCCAGAGCTTTGTACTGGCAGGAAGTTTGAAATGACAGAAGCTGAAACACCAGTGGGTAGGAAACTCATAAAAGAGTTTTTTCAACATATACATTTATAACCACCACCTCCTCTCTGCAGTTTCAAATTAATGATTTTTGGCAGTTTGCATGTTTCTTTGGAAATCTTGAATTTTCAGAAAGTAATTTAGTAATTTCCTTCTAGCTGTTTGTCACTTTTGGACAGCGCCTAGTGGGACAAACATCTTCATGCTTTTTTTGATATGTTAAGTTGGTCCTTTGGTTGCTAAGGTAACCCAGGGGCTGAATACTTCTGAGGGGGAGAGGGGTCTCTAGAATGCAAACAATAGTAAACTTCTATGGTAAATTGATAAAATTGCTTCACAATGCTATATATATAATTTGTGACATTTCAAATCCTTACTTTAAAACATTTTCTCGCCAGGCATGGTGGTGCATGCCTTTAATCCCAGCACTTGGGAGGCAGAGGTAGGAGGATTGCCGAGAGTTCAAGGCCACCCTGAGACTACATAGTTAATTCCAGGTCAGCCTGGACCAGAGTGAGACCCTACCTCACAAAACAAAAACAAAAACAAAAACAAAAAAATTCTCTTGGGCTGGAGATTTGGCTTAGTGGTTAAGGAGCCTGCCTGCTAAGCCTAAGAACCCAGTTCCAATCTCCAGGTCCCACATTTAGCCAGATGCAAAGTGACGCAAGGGCACAATGCCGCACTTGCCCACAAGGGGGCTCACGCATCTGGATTTTGTTCCCAGCAGCTGAGAGGCTGCTGGCGTACCCATTCTCTGTCTGTCTCCCTCTCCCTCTCTGTCTCTCTCTGTGTGTCTCTCTCCAAAAATAAACAAAATAAAACAAAAAAAAACATTTTCTTGTCTTCCAAGCTTTTTAAAAAATATATATATTTATTTATTTGATTGAGAGAAAGGCACAGAGAGAGAGAGAGAGAGAGAGAGAGAGTGGGTGGACCTCCAGCCACTGCAAATGAACTCCAGATGCATGCACACCCTTGTGCATCTGGCTTATGTGGATCCTGGAGAATTGAACTGGGATCCTTTGGCTTTGCAGGCAAATGCCTTTACTTCTAAGCCATCTCCCATCTTCTAAGCTTTTTTTTTTTTTTTTTTTTTTTGAGTAAAGCTTTTGTAAAGGATAGAATTTTTGGCACTGCAGAGTAAGCTACAATTGAATTTCTAAGGAAAAGGACTATTGCTCCCCTCAGATGATTTGGATTTGTTTTTCGGCTTAAGTCAGTGCTTCTTTTTTTTTTTTTTTTAAAATTTTTTATTTATTTTTGGAGAGACAGAGAGGAGAGGGAGACAGAGATGGGCATGCCAGCAGTCCTCAGCTGCTGTGAACGAAATCCAGACTGGGCAATGCATTGCGCCCTTGCCTCACTTTGCATCTGGCTAAACGTGGGACCTGGAGATTGGAACCGCTGGACATTGAACCAGCGTTTTACCTTGTGTTTAGCAAGCAGGCGCCTTGGCCATCTCTGGGGAATTTTTTTTTTTATTTTAAAAATATTTTATTTATTTATTTGAGAGAGAGAGAGAGCGAGCGAGCATGCCAAGGCCCCCAGCCACTGCAAATGAACTCCAGATGCATGTGCCACCTTGTGCATCTGGCTTACATGGGTCCTGGGGAAATGAACCTGGGTCCTTAGGCTTCATAGGCAAGTGCCTTAACTGCTAAGCCACCTCTCCAGCCCCAAGTCAGTTCTTCTTAATGAGCACATTCTCTATTCAAGAAACTTTTTACCTTAAAGAAGAAACAACAGCTTAAACTCCTTCTTAAAAAATTAGCTTTCTGAGCTGGGCATGGTGGCACACGCCTTTAATCCCAGCACTTGGGGGCAGAGGTAGGAGGATTGCTGAGATTCGAGGCCAGCCTGAGATTACATAGTGAATTCCAGGTCAGCCTGGGCTAGAGTGAGATCCTACCTTGAAAAACCAAACAAACAAAAAAATTAGCTTTTTGCTTTCATCCTACAATAGTGGCCTTTAGAGAATTTTCAAGGAAAAAGAATGTGAATGGAAGCTTTTATTTTTAAACACCCTGCCCTGATGTGCTTCCCAGAGGACTCCAAACCATAGAGGGTTTTGAAGTTCACCTCTGGAAGGTCAAGTCCCATCCCCACCTCCTCTGCTCTTGGATCCCTCCAGACATACAGGGTACACATGGCAACTATTGATTGCACATACAGGCCTAGAATTGAACTTGAAAATGACAGATGCCAAGGAATCTTTAGATACTTAAAGAAAAAAAAAAGATTTGTAGTTTTCACAACGGTCTCGATAAGACTAGAATGCTGGTAGCTTTCTTTGTACTGTCTTTCTTAGAACATAAATGACCCATGAGTTTTAAAACTCCCCAGCTTTGGTGGTCAAAGGCCAGTGGTTGAATAAAGTGAGCAAGGCAGGACTGAAATAGTATGAAGCAGGGAATGGGAAGTGACATACTCTTAGGGAAATGGCCAGTTATATATCCTGTGACTCCATTTACTTGATCCCAAGACCTTTTCAGGGCTTTCTGTTGATCTCAAATATGAGCCTGGGTGTAGGCAGAAACCTTAAAGAGTCTTCTGCAATCTCACGCTATGTTTCTGCATATCTACCCACCCTTCAGCTGGGGCTGCTTTTCTTTTGCAGGCTGCTGTGTGTGTGCTTGTGGCAGCTGACTCATAGGACTGCCCTTGGAGAAGGATTTCAGGTTGGGGGGTGGCCTGCACCCATAGAATTGGTGCAGCTCATTTTCCTTTTGCTGATGTCTGTCCCCCACCTCCCCACACTTATTAATTAAGTATTCTATTTTTTCTTACACAAACTCCCTCCCTCTCTTTCTTTCTCTGTGTGTCTCTCTCTCTTTTTGAGGTAGGGTCTCACTCTAGCCTAGGTCGAACTGGAACTCACTCTGTAGCCCAGACTGGCCTTGAACTCACAGTGATCTTCATACCCTGTCTCCATAGTGCTGGGATTAAAGGCATGCACCACAACACCTGGCTTTTAATCTCTTTGAAAGACATCTATTTTGGGCTTATTCCTGCCTATTTTCCCCCATAACCTCACTATTCCAAATATAATTTATAAGAGAAGATATAAGCATATTCAGTATTAAACAAATACATCCTGATCATTTTAAAACATGCTGTTCCTAGTTCTTATAAGGCTCTGCTATGTTTCTCTTCAAAATGTTAACTTTTACCATCTTGAGTTCTTGCTGTTATTGTTGACTTTAATATGGTTTCATTGACATGCACACTACAGTTAAAGCCAGTCCAAGCTAGCCTCTGCATAATGGGAGTCATAATGGTTATTAACTTGATTTTTGGAAGAAGAAGAAAAAGGGGGGGTTGAGATTAAGTGAGATAATATATGCAAAAGACTAACAAATGTTAAATGTCTATAGAAACAAGGAATGTAAATTGCTTACCATACTAAGAGTGGGGGTAACGGTTCATTGCTTTATTTTCATCCCTACATCGAGATTTTGCCCAATCTCCCCAGCCTCTCCCTAAGTCGGCAGCACCTTTTATATTGACTTCCTATTTGTTTGATTTCTGCACTTGCCTTCTGCTGGACTATCCCACGCCAGTTGCACCCCTGACAGTGAGATAAAGGCTAAAATCTCACAGGAGCCTTAAAGCTCATACCCAAAGACTTTAACACTTCTTACTTACTCTGAGACTTGCGCCCTAAGGGTCTGGTATGTAGTTCCAGGGCAATGAGTGAACCCTTCCCAGCTGTATACCACTGATCAGTTTCCGGGCAGTGTTTGACATTGAAAGGCCAGTTGCAAGACGAGATGTCTCCACGTTTTCCCTGCTTGTTATGAACACGGTGAAGAAGCAACATATTTACATTTGACTCCCAAACAGAGCAGGGATTCCTGCGAGTTCCCTTCATCTGTGGTGTGGGGGAAGAGCCAAAGCTGTTGTTTGTTGAATTGGATGGTGGACTTGAATCATAGCCTTAAAGCAATACTAACACAGAAAGGAAAATGGATTACACAGGTGGCAAGGAGGTCTGGCCTAATTGGTGCTTATAACACCTAATGACCGCCTGCTGCCCGAGGCGGGGGATGACAGCGCATTTGTCTTAATGGCTTGTCTGCTATAGTAACCTGATGCAATTACGGCGCATTCTAAGCAGGAGGCTTATTCCCTTCAGTTATCCTTTTAAATGATAACCAGAGGAAAACTGTTTTCATGCATACCACACATCTATTTAGTGACGGTTTATTGGGTCAAATGTGTATCATTCTTGAGAGCCCTGTTCCATTCTGGCCCACCCCCCATATGCCCATGTTGGCTAGGAAGATGTCATTTCCCTTTACAGACCAGGCAATGTGGTACTTGAGAACTAAGTGCGCTCCCTAAAGTTATGGTCCTGTGAATGCCCAAGTTAGGGTCTTTAACGCATCGACTTGTCTGCTTTTGCATTACACAGTGTTGGTCTGGATTCTTACTGCCTGGGACTGATGTCCACATTGTGTATTTTAGTGTGGTGGAAACAGCCCTGCACAATGTTAAGGCCCAAGCTTGGGTTGCCATCAGAGGGTTCTGATAAAGTCCTTTTGTTCTTTCACCTGCTTTAGTATTCATTCAGCAGCAAAACCAGCCTCTGCCAGATGCTGAATTCATCCAAGTGTCTCGTGTACAATGCAGAATTTCTGTTGATTTGTGTGTGAGAGGAGTGTTTTCCCCATATTCTTGTTAGTGAGAGATGGTTGCAGTCTGAATGTCTCAAATGCATCTGATGCAGAAAGGAAGCTTTTGGGAGGCTCACCATTATGTTTCTGCCATGATTCCTCCTATCTCATAAGTGTATTTATATTTGAAATTTCTACCCTGCATTCACCAGCCTCCCACCTTTTGTTTAGAAGGCTGGCTTGTATATACACATACTATAGCCCTGAGTGAACTATGTAAATGGAGGATGCTCTCAACCATGGCTCCCTTCCTCCCTTCCTTTCTCCTTTCCCTACCCTTCCTTTCCTTTCCTTCCCTTTCCCTTCCTTTTCTTCTCTCTTTCTCTTCTCTCTCCTTCCTTCCTTCCTTCCTTCCTTCCTTCCTTCCTTCCTTCCTTCCTTCCTTCCTCCCTCCCTCCCTCCCTCCCTCCTTCCCTTCCTCCCTTCCCCTCCCTCCCTCCCTCCCCCTCCCTCCCTCTTTCTTTCTTTCTTTCTTTCTTTCTTTCTTTCTTTCTTTCTTTCTTTCTTTCTTTCTTTCTTTCTTTCTTTCTTTCTCCTTCTGGTTTTTCAAGGTAGGGTCTTGCTCTAGCTCAGGCTGACCTGGAATTATCTCAGGCTGGCCTCAAACTCACAGACATCCTCCTACCTGAACATCCCAAGTGCTGGGATTAAAGGCATGCATCACCATGCCCAGCTCCCTTTTCTTATTTCATTGAAAATGCTGAAAACATCTAGAGCCTATGTGGTACTCAGAGCAAATTTTCTCTTCTATTTTCCCTGCATAAGTTCATAATTCTTTTCTTTTATTGTCTTTACTTTTATTATTATTGGTTTTTTTTTGAGGTAGGGTCTCACTGTAGCTCAGGCTGGCCTGGAATTCACGATGTATTCTCAGGGTGGCCTTGAACTCATGGCGATCCTCCTACCTCTGCCTCCCGAGAACTGGGATTAAAGGTGTGCGCCACCACGCCCGGCAAGGTTCATTATTTCTACTTACACTGTTTGTGTCTAAGCCTTAGAACTCTACTTCACCAGACAGTGATTTCATGGGATAGACATTTATTTTATTCTGAACAAAAGTAAGCGGGCTGTACACTGTTCAGGGTATACTGTTCATGTGTCAGGGACCATGTCCTTTATGCACTTGGGCTTGGTACCTAGAGATGGTGTCATTCTATGTTTGTCTACTTAATGGCTTTGTTGTGCAAGTTGAGACCTCTGATTATGTGACTTTGGAAGCCAGAGTAGAGCTGATTCTAATGAACTGGATTTATGTGACTGAAAGAAAGCTGGTCTTCCAGAAACTTCTTATGTTAAACACATTTCAGTGGCTCCACTCAGGAACTATGAAACAATACAAAGTCCAGAAAACTGAAATGATTTCTAAATTTACTTGTGTTTAAAAATATCATTGGCTTCTAGGTTATTGTACGCATCATGTTTGAGTCCCAATATTTTGTTCAGTGTTTAGGTCTCTTCTGGCTTAGAAATAAAGGATTTGGATGAAAGATAATTTGTAAAAGGGACAGAAAACTTTTGTCATGGTTGATCTTTGGTGACTTTTTTTAAAGCTGATGATAGAGGACAGTGGACTAAAAGGCAGAGTATAGGGTTGTACTTTTCTGGCCACTGCTTGACTTAAAGTGAGAGATCCCATTCAGGTTTTGCACTTGGGAACTTTGGGAAAGATGAATGCTTGGGCACCACTTCAGAAATTATGATCTAATTGTTCTAGGGAGGGTCTTGAGCCTCAGCTGTTTTCAGAAACCCCTTTACCTATGTATGTGTGTGGATATTTATATGTGTTTGATAAACAGGATGAGGATAATGAGAGAGCAGAGGCAGATGGAGGTCAGAAGACGGAGACATACACGGAGCAGCAGAGTCCAGAAGCACCAGCCTTTCCCTTGGCCTTTGCATGCCTTCTTCTCCTCCTTTCCTTCATAAAAAAATGTATATATTTATTTGCATGTGTGTGTATGCAGGTGGGGAGCACACTAAGGCCTCTTGCCACTATAAATGGAATGTCAGATACTTGTGCCTCTTTTTGCATCGGGCTTTTATAATGATTATTTTGTTTATTTTGTTTAGAGACTCATCCCCAAATAGATACATATGTGTATGTTTACCTTTTACTTTTTCGGAAATTCATCTAAGTTAAAATGTGTATTCTTTTATGAGGTATTTTTCCCATTCTGTGTCAGATTTGTTACTTTTTTCTGTTAGGCTGTAATACTTTTTTTATTGTTAGAATACTATTATGATTACAAAATTTAACTTTATGTTTTCGTGCATGCTAAGGTTTCTATGTGAGAATGAAATTGTTATGACATGAGTTTACTATGACACTAGTTTTTTAAAAATAGTTTATTTATTTATTTGCAAGGGGAGAGAGAGAATGAATATGGGTGTGTCAGGACCTCTAGCAGCTGAAAATGAACTCCAGATTAATGCACTGGCTTTATGTGGGGGTACTGGGAAATCGAACCCATCTTCTTAAGCTTGGCAGGCAAGTGCCTGAACCACAGACTCACCTCTCCAGCCTCAAAACTAGTTTCTGTATTAGATAATATCCCTGTGTGTTCCAAAGGTTTTGTTGCAATTTACATTTTTTTTCTGGCAGAGACTGTGAAGGGCAGAAGGCTTAGTTAAGTAAGGAATTATATTTTAAATTTTTATTAGCATATATGAATTTTGGAAAGTAATGGGTTGCATTATGACACTGACTTACATACACACAGTGTACTTTGCTCATATTTACTTATGTTTCCTTTTCTTATCGCCTCTTCCCCCTCACCCTTTTCCCTCACACATCTTTAATAATCTCCCTCTTACTTTCATGCCTGTTCCACTCCCCCATACATCCCACATATAAGAGAAAAATGATACTCATCTTCATGAGACTGGCTTAATTTTGCTTAAGATGAGGGTCTCCAGTTCAGTTCATTTACCTGCAACTGACATAATTTTATTCTACTTTTTGGGCAAACATAATTCCATGGTGCATATTTATAGCAGATTGTCTTTATTCATTCACTTGTTGATGGTCACAAGGGTAATCCCATGTCCTGGTTATTGTGAACAGTGCTACACTAAACACGGGCATGCAGCAATGTGTTGGGGAAATGCTTATATTACCTTATATTTTATTTATTTATTTATTTGGAGGTAGGGTCTCACTCTAGCCCAGGCTGACCTGGAATTCACTATGTAGTCTCAGGCTGGCCTCGAACTCATGGCAGTCCTCTTACCTCTGCCTCCCGAGTGCTGGGATTAAAGGTGTGAGTCACCACATCTGACTTTGTATTTTATTTTTAATAGACTTTATTTTTTATAGCAGTTTTAAGTTCATTACAAGCTTGAAAAGAAGGCACAGAAATACAGAAAGTTCCCACATGTCCCTTTTGCTTTTCATCAACATCCATCACAGTATGGTACATGTGTTGTAATTGATGAGCCTGCATTGATAAGTTAATACAGTAACAAGTTAATTTTTTAATTTTTCCAGGCTGAATTTTTCTGCTACTTGGGAGGCATAACCATATATTGTGTAGGTACAATAATAGTTCCAAATGCAGACTGACCAGGAAGCAAAACCGCTTTCCTTGAGTAGCCACCAAAACAACTGGCTGACTCTGATCTTGTGTCTCAGGTGTTCTGGAAGTCTTCTTGGTGTATGCTGTTTATTTTTTTTCATATACCTTTGTTTACCATAAATTCATGATAGGGTTGAATTGTTCTGTAATGCTGATGGTTCATTGACAATTAGTGAGCTACACCTTTGGGTGTGTCTGTTAGGGTGTTTCCAGAGAGGATTAACTGGTGAGGAAAGACCTTCCCTGAACCAAGCAGCACCACCTCATGGGGTGGGATTCCAGACTGAATAAAAATGAAGAGAAAGCCAGCTGAACACCAACATTAATTAATCCCTTTCTGATTCCAGACTATGACGAGCCACCTTATGCTTCTACCACCTTGCCTTCCCTGTCATGATAGACTGTATTTCCTCAAGCCACGAGCCAACATAAATCCTCCCTCCCTTGAGTTGCCTCTTTTGTCATAGCAAGGAGAAAAATAAGACAGAAAATTTGCCCTGGGAATGGAGACATTTTTAAAAAAATTTTATTGACAATATCTTTAATTGTAGACAATATCACAGGGTACTTCCCTCCCTCCCCCCACTTTCCCCTTTGAAACTCCACTCTCCATCATATCCCCTCCCCCTCTCAATCAGTCTCTTTTCATTTTGATGTCATCATCTTTTCCTCCTATTATGATGGTCTTGAGTAGGTAGTGTCAGGCACTGCGAGGTCATGGAATCCAGACCATTTTGTGTCTGGAGGAGCACGTTGTAAGGAGTCCTACCCTTCCTTTGGCTCTTACATTCTTTCCACCACCTCTTCTGCAATGGACCCTGAGCCTTAGAAGGTGTGTTAGAGATGTTTCAATGCTGAGCACTCCTCTGTCCCTTCTTCTCAGCACCTTGGTGCCTTCTGAGTCATCCCAAGGTCACCACCATCTGAAATGACAAGCTTCTCTAACCAAAAGTGAGAGTAGCATTAATATGTGGGTATGGACATTAAGACAAGTGCTTACTGGGCAGTTTGGTGAGCATAGTATATACATTTAGTGTGATACAAGCAGACGTTATACCCCTAGGGCTCATGACTGCCCCGTCATAGGTTTTTAGTATCAGGGATATATTCCCTCCCATGGAGCAGGCCTCCAGTCCAATTAGAGAGCGGTTGGTTTCCCCCATAACAGACACGCCACTATTGCACCCATTGGTTCATTTGGCCTGGCTGGCCAAATTTAAAGCTTGCAGTGTTCACTGTTGAGTACCTTCACTGTTGTTTACTCTCTCTCTGGGAGTGGAGACATTTCTATGAGAAACCCAACCTTGTCATCCACAGGCCTTTGGAACTGGTTTGCAGGAGGAATATGGAAGAGTGTGGAGCTGTGAGCGAGCGAGCGAGCGAGGTACTAGAAAACTATGTGCAGAGCTTAATGAGTGATTATGGTAGCAATTTGGAAGACCAGAATGCTGAGAGAAATGTGGGTAGTGAAAAATGGTGCTCATGAGGTTTCAGGAGAGAACGAGGCTGTCTGTCTTATAGTCAGCTGAGGAATTTGTTTGCATTCCGCCCATGTCCTGAAAATTCGAGTGAGGCTGCATTCAAAGTAATGGACTAAGTTGTTTGGTAGAAGAAATTTAAAGTCATCCTAACATTCAGCGTAGGACCTGGTTACTTCTCCCTGCTCTTTACCCAGATTTACAGTGAGAGAAAGCATGGAGAGTGGAGCAGAAAGAGATGAAAAATGTGCAGTTTGCCAAGGAAATGAGCTTGAGCCTAGGCAGGTATTGATAAAATGACTGTAATTGTTAGAGATGAGTACTATTAAGTGGTGTTGCAGTCAGGTTCGTGTTGCTGCCAGAAAACACTTGACCAAGAACAACTTGTGGGGAAGAAAGGTTTATTTTTGGCTTACAGACTCAAGGGGATACTCCACAATGGCAGGGAAAATGATGGCATGAGCAGAGGGTGGACATCACCCCTGGCCAACATCAGGTAGACCACAGGAACAGGAGAGTGTGCCAAACACTAACAAAGGGGAGCTGGCTATAACACCCATAAGCCTACCCCCAGCAATACACCACCTCCAGGAGGTGTTCATTTCCAATTACCATCAGCTGGGAAGACTAGCATTCAGAATACCTAAGCTTATGGAGGACACATGAATCAAACCACAACATTCTGCCCCTGGCCCCCATAAACTGATAACCATTCATGATTTAAAATGCAATGCATTCGTCCAACTTTAAAAGTCCCCATAGTTTTTTTTTTTTTTGGAGAGAGACACAGAGAGAGACAGAGAGAGAGGGAGAAGAAGACAGATAGAGATGGGTGCACCAGCAGCCTCTCAGCTGCTGCAAATGAAATCCAGATGTGTGTGCTCCCTTGTGGTCAAGTGCAGCATTGAGCCCTTGTGTCACTTTGCATCAGGCTAAACGTGGGACCTGGAGATTGGAACTGCTGGAGATTGGAATCAGTGTTCTTAGGCTTCAGAGGCAGGTGCCTTAACTGCTAAACCATCTCTCCATCCCAAAAGTCCCCATAGTTTTTATCAATCCCAATGATGTTCAAACATTCCCATAGTCCAAGGTCTTTTAACTGAGCCAAAATGCCAAAAAAATCCACCCCCAACCCATAATGGCACAGAATAAACACACTGCAAAAGATGGCACTAGGCATAGCAAAGGAATATTCAACCAATATAAGATTTAAACAGGGCAAACATCAAACTCTGTAGTTCCAAGTCCAACAACTCTATTCAGTGACAAATCTCCAAGTCCCATAATTCTAACCAGCAACAAGTCTCTGGACCAGTTTTGTCCCTCTAGCTAGGCTACTCAAAGTCCTGGAAAATTTCATCCAGGCCTGGCAGCTCTCCTTAGCAGCCATCTCGTGGTCCTGGCATCTCCACTGCAATCCATGGTTCATCCTCACCACTTCACTGGGTCTCTATGCAGGCATCCAGCAAACCTGCTCACACTGCCCATGGCTGTTTTCAAAACACAAGACAGCATTGCAAATTCAATGACACTCTCTTTTATGCATTTTTTATACTCCACAATACCAGGTAGGGTGCCAATTTGTTAATCCAGCAGGGAATAAAGCAGGCTTTGAAGACCAGAACACTTCTTCAGCATTCAGGCTCCTTCAAAAGACTTTTTTTTTTTTTTTTTTTTTTTTTTTTTTTTTTTTGGTTGTCCCAATGCAGATCACTGGCTCAATCTCAATGGTTATGATCTCTCAATTGCAGTTGAACAGGCAGCAGTTTTGGCTGAAAGATTTCTTTCTGTGCTATATCCCTCTGCACACACCAGTCCATTTTTGTGCAATGCAACCCTGCACAAATTCTCAGGACACAGGCATAACAGCAAGCCTCTCACACAAACTGTTTCTGGCCCAGTCCAGGCAAAGCTCTTTCTCACCCTCATAAGCCAAACCTCACAGTCCATAGTTCTTCCTGCATTCAGGTCTTTCAACTCTGACCAGAACAGTCCATCAAGCTGTACTTACAGCACTGCAAGGTGTCTCTTAGGCCAAGGTTTCAAATCCTTCCACATTCCTCTTGAAAATCAGCTCCAAAAGGCCAAAACCACACAGTCAAGTGTCTAGCAGCAAATGACCCACTCTTGGTACCAACATTACTCTTGCAAGGGGAAACCTCAGACTTTGCACTAGAACCATAGGAAATGTTCCAGAATCCAATAACCTACTCATCAGCTCCATGTAAAGTTCCCTCCCCATGGCCTCATGTGTTTGTGATTAAGCCTCATACTCAATCTCCAGTTTGTCAAGCCTTTGGTAGGTGGAGCCTTCCTGGAAGAGGTGTGTCACTGGGGTTAGACCTTGATATTGACTAGTCTATTCCTGCTGGGTATTAGTTACTCTTGCTGCTACATACCATCTGATATGACAAGATTTGATGTCCAGCCTCTGCTCTGTCATGTTTTCTTCACCCTGATGAAATAATCTCTTTTCTCCTATAAACTGCTCTGGTCTGGTGTTTTGTCCTAGCCACAAGAAGATAACTGCCATAGAAAACTTGTACCAGGGCTGAAGAGATGGCTTAGCAGTTAAGGTGCTTGCCTGTGAAGCCTAAGGACCCACGTTCAACTCTCCAGGTCCCACATAAGCCAGACGCACAAGGTGATGCAAGCATGCAAGGTCACACATGCACATAAGATGGCACATGTATCTGGAGTTCAGTTGCAGTGGCTGAAGGCCCTGTTGTGCCAATTCTCTTTCTCTCTTTTCTCTCTCTCTCTATATCAAATAAAAAAATACAAAAATATCCAGAAAATCAGTACCAGGAGTAGGGTACATGTATATGAAGAAAGCAAGTGGTCAGCTTCTGATGTCATCCTCAGGAAGGCCTTTTACTTTTCTTGGACAGGGTCTCTTATTGCTCACTAATTAGGCCAGACTAGCTAGCTGGCCATGGATTTTTCTACCTCTGCCTTCCTAATGCTGGGATTAGAGGCATGCTTCACCACCCATAGTATTTTTGGATGCTGGGGACAGGATTCAGGTTCTCATGTTTGAGGGTCAAGCACTTTACTGAGTGAGGAATATACTGAACCCTCAGTTCTAGAATTCTTAACTTTTTTTGGGTATATACTCTGGTTCTCTGATGGAATTCTCCAACTTTTAAAAAGTATTTATTTGAGCTGGGCATGGTGGCACATGCCTTTAATCCCAGCACTTGGGAGTCAGAGGTAGGAGGATCGTCATGAGTTCAAGGCCACCTTGAGACTACATAGTGAATTCCAGGTCAGTCTGAGCTTGAGTGAGACCCCACCCTAAAAAAAAAAGTATAAATATATAAATAATAAGTATTTATTTGAGAGAAAAGAGAGAGAGAGAAAGTAGAGAGAATGGGTACACCAGGGCTTCCTGCCATTGCAAATGATCCCCAGAGGCATGCATCGCTTTTTGCATCTGGCTTTACATGGATACTTGGGAACTGAACCCAGGTCATCAGGCTTTGCAAGCACATGCCTTTAACTGCTGAGTCATCTCTCCAGCCCTCCAACTTTTAAATCTATTTTTTTCAAGCACATATTTACCATTATTATTAAATATTTAATTAAATATTATTAAAATATTTTATTTATTTATTTATTTGAGAGAGAGAGAAAGAAAGAAAGGCAGATAGAGAGGAAGAGAGAATGGGCATACCAGGGCTTCTAGCCACTGCAAACAAACTCCAGATATATGTACCCCTTGTGCATCTGGCTTCTATGGGTCCTGGGGAATCGAACCAGGGTCCTTAGGCTTTGCAAGCAAATGCCTTAACTGCTAAGCCATTTCCCAAGCCCCAAACCTCCTTTTTTTTTTTTTATTTATTTTCAAAGTAGGGTCTTACTCTATCCCAGGCTGACCTGGAATTCATTCTGTATTCTCAGGGCGGCCTCAAACTCATGGTGGTCCTACCTCTGACTCCTCAGTCCTGGGGTTAAAGGTGTGCGCCACCATGTCCAGCACATTTACCATTGTTTAAAATCCTGTGGTAGAGCAGGTAAGTGCAGTGCCCATGGAACTGGTTTCCCAGGTTTTGCCTCTACAGCACTCAAAGGCCAGAGCCACTCAGAGGCTGCTGCAGCTGTGGCCCAAGGTGCCACACTATATCCTGAGCTAACAAGAGGACTTGCCATCATACAAAATGTCAGAGGAAAAGGTCATGTAGACTTTCACTGAAGTTCTAGAATTCCTCTAAGCCAGGTAATGTGTGGAAGGAATAGATTTCCTGCAAAAGGGTCCCTGATAGGCCACTGTGTGAAGTTGGGAATGTGAAGCCCACGTTGCACTAGTGACCCCAAGATATTGGAGGTGCCAGCAACATGGAGGTGTCTGCAGAGGAAAGCTGAAGATACCAAGTGGAGCCAGCCCAACAGAGAGAACCATGTGCACCTTAGGCAAAGAACCTGAGGGGCAGGGCTACATAAGCCTGTTAGGGTACTGATAATGTTATCATGAGTCCCTGATGCTGGATATGGGCATACAGATTTTGGTGTTTGCCCTGCTGAATTTTGGTCTTCCTTTGATCCAATCTTTCTTTTCTTAAAAATATTTTATTTATTTATTTGAGAGAGAGAGAGAACCAGAGCCTCCAGCCACTGCAAACAAACTCCAGACGCATGCGTCCCCTTGTGCACCTGGCTTACGTGGGTCCCGGAGAATCAAACCAGGCGGGATCATTTGGCTTTGCAGGCAAGCACCTTAACTGCTAAACCATCTCTCCAGCCCTGATCCAATCTTTCTATACCATGTCCCTGTTTCTTCCATTTGAAATGGAACAAGAATTAAAGGAATGGAATTAATCCTTCTGCAGTTGTATATTGAAAGCATGTAATTTGTTCTTTTTATTAAGGAGGGTATTACATTTAAAAGTTTCTTTGGGTCTCAGAAGAGATTTTGAACTCTGGGCTTTTGAACAGTGTTGGAACTGTTAAAGCTTTGGAGACTGTTAGAGATGAACTGAGTGCATTTTGCATTATAGGGTGGCTGTGCTCATTAGAGGGCTAGGGGTAGAATGTTCTGATTTAAAAGTGATGTATTCGGGTGTCAGGTTGACAAAAAGGTGGATTTGTGATGGTTGTTTTGGTTAAGAAATGCCTTCAGCATCAGTGAGACACACCTTTGGTGTCTCCATTAATGAGGGTGTTCCCAGAGAGGATTGACTAAAGGGTGAAGACCTGCCCTGAATATGGGCAGCGCCATCCTGTGAGATGTGATAACAGACCCAATATAAAGGAAGCCAGCTGAGCACCAGCATTTAGGCTTTCTGTTTCCTCGCTGTAAATACATATGACCACCACCTCATGGTCTTACCGCCAAGCCTTCCCGGACATGATAGGCTGTATCTCTTCAAATTGAGAGCCAAAATAAAAGATTTCCTTCTTTAAGTAGCTTCTGGTCAGATGTTCGGCCATGGCAATGAGAAAAGTAAGGAATAGAGGAATCTTGCGTATTTTTGTGCCAGGCATATTTGGTAGCAAAGAAGCTGACATTGCACACAGTGAAGCACTTGGCCTGGGAGCTTCCTTCCTTGTCTAGGGCAGATGGGCCTTTATTGCACCGTAATGGGAATGATTTA
Organism: Orientallactaga sibirica; assembly: GCA_036365145.1. NCBI lineage: Eukaryota > Metazoa > Chordata > Mammalia > Rodentia > Dipodidae > Orientallactaga > Orientallactaga sibirica. The sequence continues at coordinate 29,470,217 of JAEOAD010000007.1, forward strand.
TTGAAAGACACGCCTGCTCAGTTCCTCGCTGTGTCTGGGCAGTTATCTTCCCAGGATGTTAGAAGTCATACCTTTTAATGTTTGCCATTAGAGCAATTATCAGTAATTCTGCTTTAGTTACAAGTGCTTAAAAAAAAAAAAAAAAAAACTGCTGGTACCAAGCAAATAGGAAGAGTCATTTATTTGGTAGGGTTTTTTTTTTTTTTTCATTTTAATTAAACAGTCCTACCTCTGCTGAACTGTATAACCCCCTTTTCACAGTTTGTTTTACTGGCTGCTGTTAAGAAATCTGAAACTATCTAACAAGCAGAATTATTTATCTATGTCACGAATGCTTAGTCTTTTGAGCTGTTTGCCTTCAGCTGTGTGCTGAACTTTCACACTGAACAACACAGTGCTCTCTTACAACACACTGGCCATTTTATTTGTTTTTACTATCGGAAGAGTCTTCTTGCCCTTCCCCTGCCTTCCTTCCTCTCCCAGAAGTGGGAAGTAAGGATTGGCAGGGCGAGCGGAGCGGAGAATAGACAGAGAACCACATGAGAGAAGAGATGGGGCCGGAGCTCCCACACGCACCGCAGGGAGCTGGGACTGGCAGGGCTTGGAAGCCTCTGCTGGCGGAGCAAACATCGCCTCCCACACTCACTGTGTAGGTCAGCTGAATCCAGTGAACTGCACCTCATTTTTAGGGCATTGCAGCAGACACTCTCAAGAGGACCAATTATGAGACAAAAACTGCATTTGCTTTTACCATGGTTATTATTTTTAAAGGGAGTGCACAGGGCTTAGATGAGTCCAGTGAATTGCACTTTTCTTGGAAGAAAATTGTAACCTGTGCAAACATGGAACATTTCTCAGCACACTCCAATTGCAATCTGTGACTTTGAACTTCTACTCTAGGATGGCTGGCTGATTTCTTATGCTGACAACAAGTGTATGTGTGCATGGGTGTGCAGGTATGTGTTTGTTTTGCTACGTGATCTCAACAAGTCTCATCCGGGTTATGGTTTAAAAGGGAAGAAAAATGTAAATGTTGTCAAACATGTCCTGCTGGGAATCTGTTAGGAATACAGCCCCTATTTTTTTAATCAAATAAGTATGATGATTATTAACTGCAAGGGCAAAATAAAGATCAGTTTGTTAATAGCTAGCACATGGCTAGTGTACACCAGGCCCTGGGTTGAATCTCAAGCACTGGGGAAAAAAATGAAGCCAACAGAGCTCTTTGACTTTTATCAAGATGAATGAAGTATCTTAAACAAATGTCTGGTAGCTGTATGCTTCCATGCCGCCTTGTCTGTTTTTAGATGTTTTGGCATTTGGGATGTTATTTTACTGGGGGGAAATGCGCTGTGTCATGTGAAAAATGATAGAGCAAATATGCAGGAAGAACTCAGTGGCACTTCACTCTCATGCTGGCTCATTTACATATTTGAAATCTAAAACCTTGTATCCATTTATCTAGATATAGAAATAGTTGGAAAAAGCGGGGTATGGTGGCACACGCCTTTAATTCCAGCATTTGGGAAGCAGAGGTAGGAGGATTGCTTTGAGTTTGAAGCCACCCCGAGAATACATAGTGAATTGCAGGTTAGCCTGAGCTAGAGCAAGACTCTACCTCAAAAACAAAAACAAACAAACAAAAAAAGAAATAGTTGGGGAAAAAAAAACCTATGACTATGTTCAGTCAATCAATTTTATTTTGCAGTGGAATGTTTCCTTCTAATTGTTTTACATTAGAGTTTTATCAGATGCAGGCACCACAAATCCCATCAACCCAGCCTGTTGGTGAGACAAAGCTGCATTGATTGCCATCTGGTAAGGGGAGCAGCACCTTAGTGGTGGTTGGGGTCTGGGGGTGGCCAGACAGGGGTTCACTGGGAAACTGAAGTTTCATGGCACAGGAGAGGCAAGTTTGATGGGCTGGGAGGAGCCAACCAGGAACATGAGAGTTTACAATTACATCTAGGGCTTTTCTATGCTGTCTAGGCCGATGAGTCGCAAGGGAAATTCCTGCAAAAAAAAAAAATCAGTTGTTTGTTTGAGCAGAAATCTGTGGGAATAGTGAAGTTATGTTAACATAGACAGAGGAACAATAAGGGCATGCTCATGTGGACTGTAAGCCACGTGGAGGGCAGGCATTTTGTCCTTAATGTTCCATTTGTGGGAGTCCAAACTGGGAGCACATAGTTTCCATGGGCACATTTCACTTAAGAAGTAGCGGAGGCAGAAACCAAACTGACAGTTGCTCCATACAGCAGCACAGCCAATAAGAACTGACTTCCATAGGTGTTCTGCAGGTCATTCATGCACTTACCCACCCATCTAACCTGCAAGCCGTGCTGCATTTGGGAATACCACAGGAAGGAAGACGAAGGCTGAGGACAGCCAGTAACATTACTTATTGGACTACATATAGTTCAAATTCCCACTGTGTGCTCGTGAGAGCAGATCTTAAATGCTGGGATTTTTGTGTTTAGGTTATTAAAATATGCTGTATTTGAGTGTGACAATGCCTAGAGTTGATGGACCTGGTATGTACGTATATGTATGTATGTATGTATGTATGTATGTATGTATGTATGTATGTATTTGTGCTGGATTCTGCTATGTTGAACTGGCTAGTCTCAAACTCCTGGGCTTAATGATCTTTCAGCCTCAGCATCCAGAGTTCTGGGGCTCCCAGGCATGCATCTCTATACCCAGCTTGGGATTTGCTTTTTTTTTTTAATGTAGGGAAATGTTTATCTTTTACATATTTATAACATAGTATTTGTGATAGACCGCCTGTGTTCCTGGCCTTCAGCTATTATGGTAGGAAGACAAGTGGATAAACTATACAAACATACACAAGTAATTGAGATTTTTAGGTAGATGATTGCCATCAACTTCTACAAGTGGCTAATGACTTTACGCATTACCAGCTACTATGCTGGGTTAGCTAATAGTAAAACCTTCATGGCCTGTCAGCTGTGAGAGGATAGTCAGGAAACAATCACAGGGAGCAAAAACCACAATAGAGGGCTGAAGGGATGGCTTAGTGGTTAAAGCATTTGGCTACAAAGCCAAAGGACCGAGGTTTGATTTCCTAGGACCCATGTTAGCCAGATGCACGAGGGGGCGCACACGTCTGGAGTTCGTTTGCAGTGGCTAGAGGCCCTGGTGACCCATTCTCTCTCTCTGTCAGATAAATAAATAAATAAATAAATAAATAAATAAATAAATAAATAAACAAACAAACAAACCATAATAGAAACCAAACAGAGCCATCGGGGTTTGTGTCCAAGGACATCCACCAAAGCCCATGCCTCACTGTTACAGCGTTGTAGTGGCTTTGGCAGTATTGAAATGCTCCAGGGATCTAATAGCCAGGAAAAGCACCCCTGTGAGGTTTGAGAAAGACCCTGGTCTCCAGTGCTTTGGGCACACAAAGTTGTTTCTGCCATAGTTCTCCTAAGGGAGGAGTAGCTCAGAAGATGACTGGTAGAAGAGGAGGCTACTTGGTGCTCTTGGCCTTGGGAGTCTGCCCTGCAAGGTTAACTCAGTCTTCTTGGAGGACACCTTGGAAGTTGAAAAATGTGTTTCCCAAGAATGACCTTTCCCTAGGACCGGTATCCTTAGGTGATGTTCCTGCATACTTTGTGACAGATGGTGGCCATGTGTTGCATAGTGGGCAGAAAGAGCCCTGTAACAAGCACCCCTAACTCCAGCATCATACAGCTCGCTGCCCTGGAGCAAATCCCCAGACATGTCTCCATTCGTGGAGTGTGAGGTTGGGATTAGATACTTTTGGTTCCTTCTAGCTCTGATACATTTTTTTTTTTTTTTTTTTTTGGAGAGAGACACAGAGAGAGACAGAGAGAGAGAGAGGGAGAGGAAGAGAGATAGAGATGGGTGCACCAGCAGCTTCTCAGCTGCTGTGAACAAAATCCAGATGCGTGCGCCCCCTTGTGGTCAAGTGCGGCATTGCGCCCTTGTGTCACTTTGCATCTGGTTAAACGTGGGAGTTGGAGATTGGAACCACTGGAGATTGGAACCAGCGTTCTTTGGCTTAGGAGGCAGGTGCCTTCACCGCTAAGCCATCTCTCCAGCCCTTTGATACATTTTTTAAAAAAATCATTTATTATTTTGTTTTGAAAGAGAGAGGGAGAAAGAGGTAGATAGAAAGAGAATGGGCTTGCCAAGGCCTCCAGCCATTGCAAAGGAACTCCAGACGCATGCGCCACCTCGTGCATCTGGCTTACTGGGTCCTAGGGAGTTGAACCTGGGTCCTTTGGCTTTGCAGGCAAGTGCCTTAACCGCTAAGCCATCTCTCCAGCCCTCGCTCTGACACTTTGATTTTGACTAAGTATGTGGTCTCGTTAGTCAAATGTACAAAGCAAACTTTGTAAGTGGAGGAACTAACATCACATTTTCCCTTCTCCTCAGCTTCTCTACACAGAGAGTCCCTCCTGCACCTGGCTGCGAGGTGGGGCTTGGCTAAGCTCTCCCACTTCCTCTTGTGTCTCCCTGGGGGAGTCCAGGCCCTGGTGTTACCCAATGAAGAGGGTGCCACGCCGTTAGACTTAGCTTCCCGTGGCGGACATTCCATGCTGGTGGAAGACATCACAAAGTGAGTTCCTCTTTCTTTCTCTCTTTTTAAGTTTTATGAGTTTCTCTTTTAACCATTTCTCTAAAGCCCAGAAAAAAAAACAGAAATATCAAACTACATGCTAATGTTGGCTCACATGTTTTACTGTTAGTTTTCTGGTCTGCAGTGCAATACACATTTAGTATATAAAGACATACATTAGATACTAGCATTTCATAGGAGGGAGGCAGGAAAAAATGGCTCAAAAGACTCCATAATGGGGAGATAGGAAAAAAAGTAATTGGGTAAACAGTGACCTAACTCCTTTGTATCTCTCAAGTTTTAGCTTAAATGGTATTTCCTCAGAGAATCCTTCTGAGTTACGGGTCTTTTATGATTATGCTTAATTTACAATAATAGTTACAGGTTAATCATATGTGACCATTTGTGTCATATCTTCTCTCTTAAGTTCATTTGAGAGCCAAGACCATGTCTGCTTTACTCAGTGAACTATTTTTAGTTTGGTGCCAAGTGCATACTTTTCATTAAAATAATATGTTTTTGCTGGGTGTGGTGGCACATACCTTTAATCCCAGCACTCGGGAGACAGAGATAGGAGGATCACCATGAGTTTGAGGCTAGACTGAGACTACATAGTGAATTTCAGATCAGCCTGGGCTAGAGTGAGACACTATCTCAAAAAACTTATATATATTTGTTGAATCATTGAATAACAGACAAACTCCATGGTAGTGTTAGCCAATGGGATTGTCATTAGGGTTTAGTTAACTGGAAAGCTCTCTATGTGGATGATAGTATCAACACGTATACTGGCTAACAAGTGTGTTGCTACTTGGAATGATTTAGATTCAACATTCTTCTTCACTTATGAAAGGAGGATTCATATATCATAATGTCTCAATTTAACATTCAGTAAAATACAAATCATAATTAGAAAAGTACCCTGGAAATTACTAAGTACCACAGTCATTACATATTGTTAGAATATTATGACATGATGTGTCTTAATGGGCTGTTTTTTTTTTTGTTTGGTTTATGGACCTCAATGTAATTAATTTGATTCAATTAATTAATGGTAATATAGTGAATAAGTGGATGTTAGAGCAGAAAACCAGAGCTTTCTCTTTTTTCCCTCTTATTTGATCAAATGAAAATCAAAGGAAATTACCCTTTTCTAGGGAGCACAACCCTGTTTCTTTGCTTAAAAATGTCATGGCACAGCTCAGTGCTCCGCTGAGGTCCTAGAGGTAGACTTCTTCATGTGCTGGTAGCTTTGTGTCTATTCCCTGTTGCCAACACCAGAAGATAGTGTGTGTTTTAAAAGTTTGCATGTTTAATAGCTTCATTCGTGAATGAGATGAAAAGTAGACTATAAACAGAGTCCATTCTCCCCAGTGGTTTGTTGGCATTAGGACATATTTTCTAGAAGATTCTGGAGTCCTTGACAGTAATTCGTGTGAAGAATTTGTCCTAGAACACAACTGCTCTTTGTAAATCTATTTTTTAATCCTTTCATATGAGAGGTAACGTTTTATTTCAATGGGTGTACAGAAGCCCCTCAACTTTAAATAGTTATGTCTCTGTGAACCCACTGTTAATTGAAAATATCCTGAGTTGCAAATACACTTACTATACTTATTCTTCTGAACATCATAGCTGAGGGGACAGCCCACGGCAGAATATATTTTCTACCCTCATGACTGTGTGACTGACTGGGAATGGTGCTTGCTGTGCCTGTCTAGCAACTCGAGAGAGTATTGTAGTGTGTATGTTTCACTAGTCTGAAGAAGATAAAAATTCAAAATCGGGGGCTGGAGAGATGGCTTAGCAGTTAAACGCTTGCCTGTGAAGCCCAAGAACCCTGGTTCAAGGCTCGATTCTCCAGTACCCACGTAAGCCAGATGTGCAAGGGGGTGCACGCATCTGGAGTTTGTTTGCAGTGGCTGGAGGCTATGGTGTGCCCATTCTCTCTCTCTTTCTACCTGCCTATTTTTGTATCTCTCTTTCTCTCAAATAAATAAAAATATTTTTTAAATGCTGTCAAAAATTCAAAATCGGAAGTCAGATTTTCTAATGAGTTCATACATCTTTTGCAGCCTTGTAAAGTTGAAAAATTGTAAGTCAAGCCATCACAGGTTATAGACTGTATTTCTGTAAAATAAACGCTTGTTAACAAAGTGAGGTCATGTGAGAAGAAAGAGCCATGGCAATGGTTCTGTGAAGTGAGGAGTCGCACAGTAGTCTGTTGGGAGGAGACAGCATGCTGCCCATTAGTATTTTTCTCCTGAGGTATCTTAGGGTTGTGATTGTGTGATCTTATAAACCATCCATAAGAGAGTGATTCTAGCCATCACCACTACATATAGCTAATGAATATACAATTGCTTTTAGCCAAGACAGAGCGGAAAATGAGCTTATATCCAAGAATTTAGTTTGGGGCTATTGTTTCCTTGTTAATGAATGCATTCAAGAATATGACATGATTAAATTTATGCATGTTTTAATTTGCATGAGAAAGTGGTTTACAGCAGCGGTACCAGTGTGTTATGAATATCCCAGTTGTTTGTAACATCCAAACCTCATCATGCTCCCTGGAGATTATATCTGTTTTCCACTGTAATCCACTAATAAACTATTGGTTGCTAGCTAATGTGTTCTGCATGAGCTCCATTAAAGGGAAAGGCATCTTTTCAGATTAAAAGAATGAAATACGGAGGTAAATTTCTATATTTAAAACACTACTGTTTTACAACTTTATGAATCTTTTTAAACGTATGGTATTTTCAATGTCTTTTCAAGCACACTTGCAAGTGGAAAAGTAAAGATGGTTTGATTAGGATCTGTTTACATGATCGTAGTATTTGAGTGCGTGAATGACTGTCCTGGGTCGTTTTCCAGTTGCATTTGTAGTATCCATGGAGGAAGGGCAGATGCTGGGCTGGGTGTCTCCAAAGCTGTGCATGGATTTTGATTTGTGGTGTTTCAGTTTTCAGGGTGGCTGTTCCCCAAGCTTCTCCCGTGCGTGGCTCAGTGAAGATGCCTGTTTGCAGTTCCTTCACTCATCAGAAACATTGACCCTGACCCTTAACCACACCGCTGAGCATTTGCTGGAGGCAGATATTAAACTCTTCCGGAAATACTTTTGGGACAGAGCCTTCCTTGTCAAGGTTTGTGCCAGTTATCCCAGCATTTAACGATGCATGCTCCTTTAGAGAGTGCAACCATCCATGCACTACTTCAACAACAGTGATTTTTGGGGTAAGCACATTTCTTCTATTGAAGATTTGGGGTACATGGAATTGGGACCCGTGTTCCAATTCACTAGAATGAAGATTATTATATATTTTGGCAGGACAAAATAGTTTAGACATCCTTGTTTTTGAACCAGCTTTACCCATGATTTTTGTTTTGTTTTAATATTGTTTTATATATATATTTTTTTTTTCAAGGTAGGGTTTTACTCTAGTCCAGGATGACCTGGAATTCACTATGTAATCTCAGGGTGGCCTTTAACTCATGGCAATCCTCCTACCTCTGTCTCCTGAGTGCTGGGACTAAAGGTGTGTGCCACCATGCCTTTAGAGACAGAAAGAATGGGCACACCAGCGCCTTCAGCTGCTGCAAACCATCTCCAGACACATGTGCCACTGTGCATCTGGTTTTATGTGGGTACTGGGGCATTGGACCTGGGTCTTCAGGTTTTGCAGGCAAGCGCCTTAACTGGTGAGCCATCTCTCTAGCTCTGGTTTTTTTTTTTTTTCTTTTGAGTCAATGGCTTGCTGTGTAGCCTAGGCTTGCCTTGAACTCATGATTCTCCTGTTCTGTCTCCTGTATACTTGGAAAACAAACAGGTACCATTAGCCCTGGCTCCCATGGTTGAATTTCAATAATCTAATATTGTATGTTTCCTCTGCACTTATTTACAATACTATAATTCTTTCCTCAAACAGTTCATTTAGGGCTATTTTACAAGTTATAGTATTTAGTCCTGAGCTTTCTCATGGCTTAGGTATTTTTAAGCTTCTGTCCCACTATACAACTAGGAACAGGTGAGAACCTAGTTCTTTTTAAATTTCTTTAAAATTTAATTTATTAGAGAGAGAAAGAGAGACAGATTGAGAGAGAGAGGGAGAGAGAGAGAGAGAACAGGTGCATCAGGGCCTCCAATCACTGCAAACAAACTCCAGATGCATGTGCCACCTTGTGCATCTGGCTTACATAGGTCCTGGGGAATTGAACCTGGGTCCTTAGCCTTTGCAGGCAAGTGCCTTAGCCTGTAAGCCATCTATCCACCCCAAGAACCTAGTTCTTTTACAGATATTTACCCTTCCCCACCATAGCTCATGTGACAGCTTTTGTGTGTGCGCACACGTTCATATGTGAGTGCAGGGAAGCCCATGCCACAGTGTGTATCAAGATTAGGACCACATCAGGTGCTGACTCTTGCCTTCCACCTTGTTGGAGGGGCAGGTCTCTCACTGTTCATGGTGTTCACGGTACTCACCGCTGCATACACCAGGCTTGCTGCTCCGTGAACTTACAGGCAATTCTCTCGTCTCTGCCTCTTTCTTGCCCTAGGCATTCTGGGATTACAGATGATAGCACTACTGTGTCAGACTCTGGGGCTCCAAGAGCAGGTACTTATGCTTGCAAGGCAAGTGCTTTCTCCACCGAGCCATCTCTCCAGCCCACATACACCACGTTTGAGAGCTGTCATAGCATGTGCGTTTCAGGATTAAAACATTTCATCTTCACTATTATTAGTAGTATTTTATAGACTCTGAAAGAATAGAAAGAATAGCTACACGTTTTAATGATTATTAAGCACACTTATTTTGAGTATGCCTGGGTCAAGTCTGGGGGACAGTGCTTAGGGATCCAGTGGATCCACTGATGAGATCGTGTGGCTTCCTCAGTTCTTAAACACCTCTGCAAGCAAGGCACAGGTTTCCTGGCTGTACGGGTTTTTAACATATTCAGAAGTCAATTTAGAACACAAATGTTGTCATATCACATTTTGGACTTCTTTATGTGTGTGTTGCATAGCTAAACTACAACTATAGTCAAATAACCACATGTCAAATAAATATTATTGGCACAGTCCATACAGAATTTTATTTCAACAGTTTAAATGAAGGCTGCACTTCAATATTGGATCCGACTCCCTCAGTTGGGTTTCCAGAAATTTTGTGTCAGATTTGCTGGCACATAGAATTATGTACAGCATCTACAAACGAGGTACTTGTCATTTGAGGATTCTAAAGCTTTCAGCCGTCACTGTGGCTCCTCATTAAAGTACCAGATGATGGTGAATTCCCATCAGGCAGATGCAGGGTGTTGCTGCACAGTGGTTTTCAGGATGGCTTCCATCTCCTATGCCCTCATTGGGGCAGAACTTGGGAATATGCATGACCTCAGAAGAGACATGCAGACAGCAACAGGCCATTGGTGATAAACCTAAAATGAATAACAAGCTCTATGTCCGGTAAAACACATCAGGCATTTGCTTCATTACAGAGTCCCACAGCTTACAGGCTTGAATGTGTGCTATCACATACACACTTGGGGAAGATTTATGGTGAATAAACGTATATATCTCATGATTTATTGTAGTGGACACTGCAATAACATTGCCCAAAGAGAGACAGTATCCGGTTTCTCTGAGGTTTTCATCTCAGGAAAAGCACTTCAAATGAGAGTCAGTTAAAATGGAATAGCCTTCTCTCCCAAGTCCCACTCTTCCCTTCCTGCCTTGTGGAGGTGTGTGGCAAATGGTGAGCAGGCACAGTAGGAAGGAAGGGAAGGGTTGAGATTCTTCCTGACATGAAACGTCATTCATTCTGACTGGCCTGGAAAATGACTCTGTAGAATTCTTGAATTTGTAGTTGTTCATGGTTCATCTTAACTTGGTCAGATGTTATTTCAAGAGTAAGCAAGAGGCAATTGTTTATGGATTGCTTGCAATGAAGCTTTACAGTTATAGATAATAAATACAACAAAATAATGTGTGAACTGTGCACACAAAGTATTCCTGTTAAACCAGGCATTCATCTGTAATCCCAGTCCTCAGGAGGTTTAGACGGGAGCATCAAGAGTTCAAGGCTAGCATGGGCTATGTAGCAAGATTCTGTTTCAAGAATATAAGAGAGGGCTGCAAAAATGGCTCAGCAGTTAAGGCACTTGCCTGCAAAGCCTCATGACCCAAGTTTGATTCCCTACTACCCATGTAAAGCCAGATGCACACAGTAGCGCATGTATCTGGAGTCCATTTGCAGAGGCTAGAGGTCCTGGCATGTCCCTTCTCTCTTTTGGTCTCTCTTCTATCTCTCTCTGCTTGGAAATAAATAAAAATATTTTTAAAAGAGAAGAGAGGGTTGGAGAGATGGTTTAGCGGTTAAGGTGCTTGCTTGCGAAGCCTAAGGACCCTTGTTTGATTCTCCAGATCCCACATAAGCCAGACGCACAAAGGTGAGGCAAGCGCAAGGTCGCACATGCCCACTAGGCGGAAGCGTCTGGAGTTTCATTGCAGTGGCTGAGGCCCTTGCATGCCAATTCTTTCTCTCTCTCTAAAAATAAAAATTAAATTAAATTAAAAAAAGAGTGAAAGAGGAAGGAAGCAAGCAAGGAAGGAAAGGCTCATATGTTTTGAGTTTTGTATGTCTGAAAGTCTATTTTCCTATGACAGCTCTTCCCAGGCTTAGAGGAGGATGTTCCATACACACTGAACCACAGCCCCAGTTCAGTCCTTGCTAGTAGACATGTGCCGCCTCAGGTTTGGGCATTGCTCACTTACCTACAGCTTTCTAGAGGAACAACAGCAAAACCTTGCTATAGGAAGTTGAGCTTGCCTTACCGTATGCCACAGCTCTTTGTTGATTCCCCTCAGAGGCCACATGGGGTCAAAGTCGTATTGGTTTCATGTTTTTACTCTGTCTTACATCTGTTGATGATGACATGACAATTGTTAAAAATAAGCATTATACATATCTGGGGTTAAATATATAAAGTTTAAAGCAGATAAGAAGAAATTTAAAATTAAGTTCACGGGCTGGAGAGATGGCTTAGTGGTTAAGGCACCTGCCTCCTAAGCCTAAGAAACGCTGGTTCCAATCTCCAGTGGTTCCAATCTCCAGGTCCCACATTTAGACAGATGCAAAGTGACACAAGGGCGCAATGCCACACTTGACCACAAGGGGCGCATGCATCTGGATTTCGTTCACAGCAGCTGAGAGACTGCTGGCACACCCATCTCTATCTGTGTTCCTCTCCTCCCCTCTCTGTCTCTCCAAAAAAATAAGTTCACTATCATCTATCTATCTATCTATCTATCTATCTATCTATCTATCTATCATCTATCATCTATCATATGTGTATCTTTTTGGTGATGAGGACTGAACTCAGGGCTTTTCATGTGCCAAGCCCAGGCTTCACTAGTGACTTATATCTCGAACAAAAATATACAATATGTGGGCTGGGGAGATGGCTTAGTGGTTAAATGCGCTTGCTTGCAAAGCCTGACAACCTAAGTTCAATTCCCCAGTATGCATGTAAAGCCAGCCGCACAAAGTGGCGCATGCACTTGGAGTTCATTTGCAGTGGCAGGAGGCCCTGGCATGCCCATACTCTCTCTCTTTCTCCTTTTTTTTTTCTCTCTCTCTGTCTCTTTTTCTGTGCCTGTCTTTTTCTCAAATAAATAAAAAAGATTAAAGAGAACACACAAGATTTTAGCTATCTCTTTAGGTCATTTTAAAATTATCTCCTCATAGCAAAGCCTTTCCTGTTATTCAGTACATTTATCTCTAGAACAGGGTTATAATTAATAAGGCAACTAGGAAATTTAAATTTTCTAAAATTATAGCCCAAATTGTTCATAAGAATAAAAATTAAGTTTTCATTCACTCCACTTACAAAAAAGTTAGTGTTTTATTTCAAGTTCAGTTTTGTAATCAGAAGTCAGCATTGTCTGATGCATTTTTTCACATAAGCTTGGCAGTTCCCCTCAATGAAAAATAGGGGTTCAAGGTCAAGGCTGGTCCAGGTAAACATGGGTGGTTGGCTATCTCGGTCTTGGGCCTGAATGTTTCCCTCTTCCAGTCCCAGTCCTCAGGCTATGTGCTATTCCTCCGTACCTCCCACTAATGACCTGCTCCAGCAGTCCATCTCCACATCGATGCGAGTGAGTGTGTCCTATAGGGAGGGCTGGCAGCATTAACACTCAAGGACAGTGGCTGGCCAGACACTTATTGTGTGCATTTTTACGTTCTCCTTTTGCTCTGGCCTTAAGATGTTGCTCCGGAATGATCCGAGAACAGGGCCCTTCATCCCGTGGCCTAATAACCTGCCTGATAGAATTCTAGGGTCTATTTCAGTTGTGTGATTATCCATCCAAGCAGGTTGAAGATTTATTTTAGAATATATGCTGATGCAATCTTGGGGTATTTTACCATTTGGCACATTAATACGCAATTCTGCATTTCTTCACATTTTTCCGCTGGCTGAAGGAATCTCTAAAGAAGATCCAAATGGTTTCAAAAGAACAGCTTTTTTGCCAAGGCCTTGAGATGGTGCAGCCAAAGGCAACCTGGGCTGGTGCCTGTGGGCTTGCAAGCCTTTGTGATCTGTGGTCACCCATGGTCCTACCCCCTCATATGGTCCTCTTATCTCTGTGTCTAGGATGTGGGCATGGGACACTTTAAAATTTTTATTTTTTTTTATTTTTATTTATTTATTTGAGAGTGACATACAAAGAGGCAAAGGGATAGAGAAAGAGGGGTGGGGAGAATGGGCAAACTCCAGATGCATGTGCCACCTTGTGCATCTGGCTTATGTGGGTCCTGGGGAATCGAGCCTTGAACCGGGGTCCTTGGGCTTAACTGCTAAGCCATCTCTCCAGCCCCGGTGTGGGACACTTCAGTAGGGGAAGTGCCCCCACACACATGGCTCTTCTTGTTTGGTCTCAGCATTCTCTGTTCTCTCTGGTTCACACATTGCATTCCTGAGACCTTTTGATTGTGGCCAGTAGAAAAAGCAAGCATTTGTAGCAGGGAGAGGCTTGGCCATGCCTCTGGGTTTCTCCTGACTTCGTTTCCACAACCCCACCACATACCCCGGGAAACAGACCTGATATTCCTTTTTTTTTTTTTTTTTAATATATATATTTTTTTATTTGAGAGTGACAGACAGACAGAGAAAGAGGGAGAGAGAAAGAGAGAATGGACACACCAGGGCCTCCAGCCACTGCAAACAAACTCCAGATGCACGTGTCACCTTATGCATCTGGCTTATGTGGGTACTGGGGAGTCGAGCCTCCAACTGGGGTCCTTAGGCTTCACAGGCAAGTGCTTGACCACTAAGCCGTCTCTCCAGCCCCCGACCTGATATTTTCACAGCAATGTTTACTAACCCCCCTCCCCCCAAGCTCTGAGCTCTCTGATTGTGTTGCTCGCCTCTGGGCTGCTTAACTAAAGCCTCAAATGGGTTTCAGTGATTTTTTTTTTCTCCTTTCATTTCTTAGGCTCTTGAGCAAGAAACGAGGCCAGAGGAAAGACCAAGCATGCCCTCGGGAGCTGCAGACACTGAGGAAGGTATGCGTGCTCTTCTGCCTAGACAGTACAGGGAGAACCAGTGGGCTGGTCCATCGATGCTCACAGTAAAGCAGCAACGAAGGGGTTTAGAGAGATCTGGGGTATAGGGGGTACATCATGACCCCAGGGCCTCTGACAGCATCAAACACAGTGTACTGTTTGTGTGTACTCTTCACTCCATTAGCATTTTTGGTACCATTTGCTGGCCCCAGACTAGCGCTCCAGGGGCCTGATCTTCAGAGCACTATCTCCCCCGCCCCCCCACACAGGGCATCTTCTCCATCCCAGAGTTCACTGTGTTCGTTCCTTCAGTTTTTCTGTTACCCTTGCTGCTTTGTCCCGTCAACCTTTAGGAAGCTTCTCCTTTGGTTGGGCCAATGGGTCAGTAAGAGGATGTTTCAGAAAGCGTGATGTGTGTCTGTCTGTGTGGAGACTGGGTAGCATCACTGGTATTTAGAGGTGAGGATTCATGGGTGCTGGATGCTCTGCACACCTACAAGATATCCCCTGCTCAAGGACCCAGGTCCAATGCTCCAGATCCCACATGAGCCAGACACACAAAAGTGAGGCAGGTGTGAGGTTGCACATGTCCACTAGGTGGCACAAGCATTTAGAGTTCAATTTCAGTGGCTGAGGCCCTGGTGTGCCAATTCTCTCTCTGTCTGTCTCTTTCTTTCTCCCTAAAATAAAAAAAAAATAAATTAAAAAAAAAAAAAGATATCCCATGCTGCCAGTTCCAATGCTGAGGGTACAATTCTGCTCATGGTGGGAGTTCTCACTGAGAGATGTATTATAATGTATTGTCTCTATTCTATTCCACATCAAGGTGCATGAACTCACTCTGATGACTTTTTTTTTTTTTTTTTTTTTTGCACAATACCCAGTTCACTCTTAGGAGAAATCATTATTTCTTCATTTTATTCAACTTGGTTGTTCATCTGGGCATGGAATACTTAGTACAGTTCATATATATATATATATATATATATATATATATATATATAAAATAATCCTGATCTATCAGTAAGTCCAATAATGAACAACATTCTTTCTATGAAACATCCTTAGCTTTGTGTCCTACGTGTTCCTCTACTTCTTGTCTGGGATGCATTCTGACCCTGTAATATAATACAATACATTGTAAAAATTCAACTGCACCATGGTATCTTCTAGGTAGGAAAACATTTTATATGTTGAGTGCAGATTATCTTATTATCAGTTACTTTCCTTTTGTTTCATATTTTAGCTAGGTTATTGATTTCTCAGTTTTGGAATTCTGTGTAGATATAAGGTTATTTGTATATTTGGAGAGAGAGAATTAGCTATTCATTTTGGGGGCAGCAAAAGAGAGTTATGAACTAAACGTTAATGTAAAGAGGTATTAGTCTGACGAGGTTGAGAACCACCATTATGGTCAGGGAGGAAAGTTAGGATAAGGTCCTTATTTCTATACCTCCAGTGCTTATAGCTGGTTAATACTTTAATTCTGCTTCTAATTGGCCACACAGAATAGCTACGTTCCAGGTATTTGTCAGAGAGTGTAACCTTAGATTCTTTATTTTCTAATTATATAAATATATTTATAACTATTTACACAATTATATACTTATATATAACCACTTACACAAACTTAGGAAAAAATGTAAGAACATTAATTCAAAAGGATTCACTGAAGAACAAAATTTCCCATGATTTCTTTGAGGAAAAACATAACCCATTCTTTATAAAACCCAATGATTAAAAGCCATATAATCATATACTACCAACACACAGAATCTTTTCCTTTAAATCCCCTAGTTGCCAAGAGAGTAATCTGCAAGGACATGGGAACCTAGAAGGTCTCTGAGCAATAGCAATTTACGTTCAAGTAGAAAAATCAATCTAAACTGACCAAATAGTCATTCTGTATTAATGGTTTTGTAATTGGTCAGTCCTGATTATGCCACCAAATCACTATTACCCTGTCAAAGGACTCTACAGGTCAATGAAAAGCTGAGCATATAATGAAGCTGATAAGTAATAGAATTATACAGAGATTCAAGATGGCCTCCTCTAACTAATACTGGAAAAAGCTTTCACTAACTACAATTTGAATGTGGCTTTTGTGGTAGAAAACCCTTACATCTGAAGATTACTGGCAATCTCCATAGTCCCCACCCCTTACTACTTGTTGTCTTTGGTACTGAGTTCAGAGTTCTTCCTCTCAGAGGCTATCAGTTTAAACAAAACTGTTTTGTTTTTAACAAAACAGCATGAAGAATTAAGGTCAATCAGTTACCAGAGCATTTTAGAGGTTATTTCAACCATGGGCAAAAAAACAAACAAACAAAACAAAACAAAACAAAACAAAAAACCCCCACAATTTCTAACCAAAAGAACGTGGTTAGCAACTCTCAGCTGCATAACCTTAGATTCTTTATCCCCATGTTGAGTGAAAAAGTCTTGAGAAAGGGGCTGCAGAGATTGTGTAGTGGTTAAGGCATTAGCCTGAGAAGCCAAAGGACCCAGGTTGGATTCCCCAGGTCCCACGAAAGCCAGATGCACAAGGTGGCACATGTGTATGAAGTTTGTTTACAGTGGCTAAAGGCCCTGGAGTGCCCATTCTTTCCTTTCTCTGCCTCCTCCTATCTCTCTCTCAAATAACTAAAATAAAATTTAAAAAGAGCTTAAAGGGCTTGGAGATATGGCTTAGTAGTTAAGGCACTTGTCTGCAAATCCTAATGACCCAAGCCAGGTGCACAATGGTGAGGCAAGCACAAGGTGGCACATGCCCACTAGGTGGCACAAGCATCAGGTGTTCGGTTGCAGTGGCTGAGGTCCTGGTGTGCCAATTCTTTCTATCTCTCTCTGTCTCTCACTCTCTCTAAAGAAAAGTTTAATTTAAAAAAAAGTCTTGGAAAAGGAATATTTATGAAGAGTTGCCAGAGGTTGGTTTGGCCCACCCACACTGCACTTGCTACTGGCTTAAGCCTGACCAGCGGAGCTTCCTGCCCATGCTGCACCCTGTGGGCCCTGGGTTTCTTTGGCTGTCTCTGAAGGTGATGCTGCTGGCTGTGTTGGGTGAGCCCTGGCTGGCCAAAAAAAATGTGGTGGGTAAGGTTATGTTTTCTCCTTGAAGACCTGCATGAGAAACTTCTTTCTGGCCTCAGGTCAGGAAAGCTGGCTTCCCCCAGCCCTGGGCTGTTATTTTATAAAGATCATCTTGTATGTCTTTTTTATACTCCTTCTTCAAATTATTTCAGAGTGAAACAAATGAGGTATAAATAGAACTAGAATTCTGAGTTTTGTGCTGAAGGGGCATGTCATTTATTGTTGGGGCAGAAAAACCAGCTCTGTGGGCAGAGAATGCATGCAAATGATTATCCAGGAATAATCTGCAAATCTCACTGCCAGCATGCTGCAGACTGACATTGCTGTGGTGCAGGAAGGCTTCTTGGAAGACTTGACTCTGGAACTGTGATCTGAGGGAAGGAGGGAATCCCACACAGTAGACATACATGCAATATGGAGCCCTTAAGCAGATGGTGCATTGGGGGGAAAATAGAGGCTGTTCTGCTGTCCTGGTGTGTGTGTGTGTGTGTGTGTGTGTGTGTGTGTGTGTTACCAGGGACCTAGGCTCAAGAGCAGCCAGACAGGCAAGGTTTATACAAGATGTAAGGGGCTCTTCTTGTCCTTGAGTTGTTCTGGAAAGGTCACTCTGGAAGGAGTCTTGAGAGTTCAAGTAAAGGCAGGGTATTGGCCAGGGGGCTGCAGAAAGCCCTGTGGACCTGCACCATGGCAGCGTAGGGCGCTCGGAGAGACGGGGAGAGGCGAGTACTATCCTGTCGGAGGAGGATCTGATCAGGTGCCAGGGAGAAGAGAGAAGGGTGATTCTTCTAGTCCTGTGTTAGGTTTCTGGGTGGAATTAGGAAGCAGGACTGTGACAAATGACGAACTCAGTTTTTGATAGGTTGAGTGTGACCAATCTATGGGGCCACCAAATGAAGAGGACTTAAGTCACCCAACCAAAAGAATTTGGCCAGAAATCCCAACCCTTTAGTCCCTGGGTCCAAATAAATAACGAGGGTATCTTGCGGACCTTTGAGATTATTACCCTTGCAGGGATGTGAGGAGCTATTTGCACATTCCAGCGGAGGGCAGTGTTCAGCTAATGTGAAAATGCGCCCCCTACCCCGCGCCCGCCCCACCTTGAGTTTTGCCTAATTCCAGAAGGAGACAGGAGACTCGGTTGGAAGATCAAAACATTTTGAACATGAAAGTGTCTTCTGTTACTTTTCTTTGTTAATACTAAGCTACTCCTTCTCTTTCATATCTGCTAGAAGACTTTTCTAATAGATTATGTTTGTCTGTTCCTTCTGGGGTAATATGTCTACACAGACTTCACGCTAGTGTCTGTAGCTGACATAGATTAAAAGACTGTAATAGCTTTAGTCTGGAATTAACTTTTGCTGTCTGTGAGCGTGATAAATGATTTTATTATTATTCCTGTGAACCAATTATGTTCCCATGATTTCATGATTATAATTTCACTGGCAGGGGAAGTTACTCTGCACCAGTTAAATGGCCCAGCAGTTCTCTTGAAAGAAACAGACTCCATTCCCTCCTTGACCTATGGCTCTTATTTGGTCTTTCTATCCTAGGACTTTCTAAGGGAACTGTACTGATCAGCAGTCTTAAAAAATCTTCTAAAAAGTGAGGATTTTTTTTTTTTAACCAAATAGATTTAAAATGTTCTTTATGAAACACATTGGAGATCCAGAGTTCATGTAATGTTCTAGTAAAACCAACCCAGACAACCACTGAAGAATCCCTTTTGCCCGGTTCCCAGTGCTTCTTGGGAGCAGTGTGCGCAAAGTAATTTGGAAAATGGCGCTGTTCCTGGT
Source organism: Orientallactaga sibirica (assembly GCA_036365145.1). NCBI lineage: Eukaryota > Metazoa > Chordata > Mammalia > Rodentia > Dipodidae > Orientallactaga > Orientallactaga sibirica. The sequence continues at coordinate 29,489,275 of JAEOAD010000007.1, forward strand.
CTCTCCTGACCATCCTCCTTGGGCCCTGCTCGCTCCCTGTCCATCTCACTTGGGGTGATGGAGTCTGGGGAGGCATGCTCCGCCCACTCATGGTTATCTTGTGTGTGAGACCACCTGTGCCTCTGAGGCTCCTGCCACAATTCCCTTTTTGTTTGTCTGTTTTATTATTAACCATCACTATTATTTTCAACAGTGCAGGTTACTTTTTTTTTATTAGTTATGGACATAGTATGTAAACAGCATATATTGGTACCATCCTTGCCCTCATCCCTTCCCCTTTTCTAGTATCTGATCTTCCTGTTTCTACTTCCCAAGGGCTGGGATGATAGCCGAGAGACACCACCCTCTAGTTCTTACCACGGTGATGCCATTTCAGACTACTGCCTGGCTGAAACCTACTGGTCATAGAGCCAGCTGAGAACTGTTACCATTCCAGTTATCTACCATGAAATGTGGTTTCTTTTCATTCTGTTTTTGAATCTATTTACTTTTTGATTAATTAATTTGCAAGCAGAGAGAGAGAGAGAGAGGGAGGGAGGGAGGGAGGGAGAGAATGGGCACTCAGGGGTCTCTAGCCACTGCAAATGAACTCCAGATGCATACGCCATTTTGTGAATCTGGCTCTATGTGGGTACTGGGGGAATTGTACCCCAGTTGTTAGACTTTGCAGGCAAGTGCCTTAACCACAGAATCATCTCTCCAGCCCCCTGTATTTATTTATTTATTTTGTTTTTTTCGAGGTAGGGTCTCATTCTAGCCCAGGCTGACCTGGAATTCACTATGTAGTCTCAGGGTGGCCTTGAACTCATGGCGATCCTCTGCCTCCCGAGTGCTGGGATTAAAGGTGTGCACTACCATGCCCGGCTCCCTGTATTTATTTTTTATTAGCTCATGTTAATTGTATAAGACAATGGATTTTGACTATGATCTTTTCCTACATGTAAATAGTATACTTTGATCATATTTATAACAGTTACCTTCTAATTGCTGGGACAAAACACCCAACCGAGAAGCAGCTTACTGAAGGAAAGGCTTATTTTGGCATATGGTTTCCAGGGAATGTCTCATCACGGACAGGAGCGCATGGCAAGAGTGGACATGAGGGTGTCACATCTTGTCACATCAGCTGGGAAGACTCAGCAAGAGTGAACTACCTCACACTGACAAGGGGGCTGGATTATAAAATCTCAAGTGCCACTCCCTCCCAGTGACACCTCCTCTAGCAAGATGGGGATCATGTATGAGGCTTGGTCACAAACACATGAGGCTGTGGGGGCATTTGATAATCAAACTCCACAGTCTTCATCCTCCATTTATTTGTTTGTTTGTTTATTTATTCTTTGTAGTTAACACAGTCTGGGCATTGTGGGTCCTGGGGTTTCTTTCCCTACCGAATCTATTACTAAGTATTGAGTGCTCACTGTATGCCATGCACTGTGGTAGGCACTGGAGATACAGCAATAACCAAAAGCAAGTGAAGAAAACCACCCCTGTTCTCGAGTTTTACTCTCCTTAATTTCCTCCAGCATTTCTTTTTCTTTTTTTTTAAAGTATTTTTTTAATGTATTTTATTTTTATTTATTTATTTATTTGAGAGAGACAGAGAGGCAGATAGAGATAGAAAGAATGAGAGAGTGGGCATGCCAGGGACTCCAGCCACCGCAAACAAACTCCAGATGCATGCACCACCTTGTGCATCTGGCTAACGTGGGTCCTGGGGAATCGAACCGTGGTTCTTTGACTTTGCAGGCAAGTGCCTTAACTGCTAAGCCATCCCTGCAGTCCTCCTCCAGCATTTCTGAGGACAGGCTATGTGCCAGGCCCTAGTACTGGATGTAATCATAACTCAAGGAAGCTGTGCTCACTCACGGAGTGCATTTAGTAGCAGCAAGTGGGAAGGAACATTTCTGGCAGCCAGAAATCTAGTTTTCTCATTTGAGGCACGAGGGAGAGGTTGCCTGGAGAGATTTTGGAACTCGTCTGAAGTGACACTTTGCATCAGCAGTCAGAAACCGGTTGTCTGACTTTTTACTGCGCTATAACTTCCCTCACAACTATTCCTAGGTAACAGGGGATCTATTTATTGTGTGTTTGCACTGCTGGTCTAGAATTTGCTCCAGCATCTGTGTGATGGCAAAAAAAAAAAGTGTAACATTAGAATCAATACCTGGAAGAGGTAATCACCAGCCCTTGTGATTGAAGATTTGTGGCCCGCGTGCTCAGACTTGTTGTGATGACACATGCCAGCAGCACGCAGGCTCTGCTTAGCAGCTCAGCTCTTCCATGACCGGGCTTTTCAGCATTCTGCAAGCTATCTGACAATGTTTGTTTGTATGGAAAATGCTGGAGGCCGACCATGGTGGTATAATAAAAGGAAGAATTAAAGGTGGGGTGTCATTTAATAAGAGAAAATATGGGTAAAGCTCCTTGCCTAACTAATATCTAAGGTAGTGGATAGGTCATGTAACATGTGCCTAGCAGTGAATGGGATGGTTAAATATTTAAAATATTTTATTTATTTTTTTTATGAGTGAGAACCAGAGAGAGAAGAGAGAGGGGGGAGAATGGGAAACTGCAAACGAACTCCAGACACATGAACCACCATACTCATCTGGCTTACGTGGATTCTGAGAAATTGAACCTGAGTCCTTAGGCTTCACAGGCAAAGGCCTTAATGACTAAGCCATCTCTCCAGCCCCTAAAGTGTATGCTTTGAGCCACTAGAACATGCCCTTTCATGTCAGTGACTAGAGGTGAGCAGAGATGAAGATGTGGCACTTCCATTTGTGATATGGAAGAGGAATGCCATGGCAGATTTTTAATGTGTGACTATTTCCTATGAGCCATTATTAGGAAAACAGGAGGGCTTTTATCCATGCAGTTTCCCATCTAAGACGTTTTATTCTGGTGTGGTGTTGGTGGCATAGTGGTTAACCTAGATGTCTTTCGAGATGTTTTATTTTAAATACTATAATGTGGGGCCTTTTAAAGATGTTGTACATGGTTTAAATATTGAATCAAGTTAAAAATCTTTTGAGCCAGGTTGGGGAGATGGCTTAGCAGTTAAGGCGCCTGCCTGCCAAGCCTAAGAATGCCTGTTCGATTCTCCAGGTTCCACATTAGCCAGACACAAAAAGTGATGCAAGGGCACAATGCCATGCTTGCCCACAAGGGGGCGCACGTGTCTGGAGTTCATTCACAGTGGCTGAGAGGTTGCTGGAACGCCCATTTTCTCTTTCTCTGCCTCTTCTGTCTGTCTGTCTGTCTGTCTGTCTGTCTGTCTGTCTCTCTCTCTCTCAAAAAAAAAACCCTTTGATCCAGGTATTGTAGACATTCTATGTTGCTGGAATGAGCATCCAAACCAGACACAGTTTATGGGATGAAGGAATTCATTTCAAGCTCACAGATCCAGGGGAAGGTCCATCAGTGGTGGAAGAGGCTGCTTCCACACATCCAAGCAGGGAGAAAAACTGCAGAAAGCAAAAACATTAACACCAGCACCAGCATCAGCACACACACCAAACAGCAGCAACCACACACCTACAGCAAGGAGTAGGGACCCCAGCCAGAGCTCAGACAGCCCTGCGCACCTTTGGCCTATAAATCAGATCTACCCCCCCAAAACACCTTAGGGCTGAACTCCAGGATCTGCCCCCGGTGACACCTCCTCCAGCCGGGTGGCAGAGTCTATTGGGGGACATACATTCAAACCACCATACCAGGAAGGTAGGGAACCTGAGGTATTAGGGATGGAGGCCAGCATTTAGGAAGCAGTTTCTAAGCTGAGTCACCACTGTCTACAACCCTAGCATACAGATCTGCCCAAGCTTTGATGAGCATCATTCACAAGGAATTAGGGGATTTGGGTGTTTTCAACACAGTTTTAAAAGGTAGGTATAGAGAGACAAGTGCTGCATTTTGTAAGTCATAGATGGAAGCCAGAAAAGAGTGGGGCAGTGATTGTGACAGGCCAGGAAGAGGAGAGTCTCCACCATCCAATTACCTAGAAGGAATATGCTGTTCCACAGCACAGCAGGGTGACTGTTCTTGCAACACCTTATAGATTTTAAGAATAAAAAAAAGAGAGAGAGAGGAGTTTATAGTCTCTAAAAGCAAAAACATGATGGAAATGTTAACTATCCAGATCTGGTTATTACACATTGTAGATGTATAGGTACATACACATGTGTTGATTACAACAAACAAATTAGAAACCACACAGAAAATGCTCCTTCACCCCTCGGCGGTAATTTTTAGTTACCTCTTTCATTCTACACAGCAGTTTAGTCTTTTTCAAAATTTCCTTATAGACCGATCTTGCCAATCTTTTTTGCCTAAATAAGAACTTTTGGGATGGAGGGATGGCTTAGTGGTTAAGGCACTTGCCTGCAAAGCCAAAGGACTCAGATTTGATTCCCCAGGACCCACATAAGCCAGATGCACAAGGTGGCTCATGTGTCTGGAGTTTGTTTGCAGCACTGAAGACTCTGGAGTGCCCATTGTCTCTTACTCTATCTGCAACCCCCACTCAAATAAATAAAATAGATAAATTTTAAAAAAAAAAAAAAAATTTTAAAGACCTTTTGTCATTAAACAGACACCAAGGATAACGACAGAATGTCAAGATGATATGATGATCACTTTTGTATATTACTACATTAGCATCATATATATATATATGAAATTCATTTCAAGCTCACAGATCCAGGGGAAGGTCCATCAGTGGTGGAAAAGGCTGCTTCCACACATCCAAGCAGGGAGAAAAACTGCAGAAAGCAAAACATTAACACCAGCACCAGCATCAGCACACACACCAAACAGCAGCAACCACACACCTACAGCAAGGAGTAGGGACCCCAGCCAGAGCTCAGACAGCCTTGCACACCTTTGGGCTATAAATCAGATCTACCCCCCAAAACACCTTAGGGCTGAAAATATATATGAAAATTCAGCCCTCTTGACATAGTGGGCAGTGCGTCCGTCTCTCATACATGAAAATTCTTACTTTCTAGTGGATCACAGACTTAGAGAATTAGGGATTGAGCTGGAAAGAACCACCTTCTGTGAGTCCACAGGGTAGAGGCTCCCCACATCTCACCCAGAAGCAACGGATTCATTTCAGTCCTTATGTGGCGTCTTCCTTCTCGCTGGATTTTGATGGAGTTCAAGAGCTTCCTATGAAATTGTGGGTAAAGAGTTAGTTCCTTATGTGAAGTAGAGTCTCAGTTAAGTCTCAGCAACGTAAAAGAAATCCTAAAACAAAAGTGCATTTTGCTTATATCTTGGTCAGATGCCTTGAGTCATCTTATTCAAGCGATTAAATTAGGAGAATTTAATCAATTTACTTTGGAATATAATGACTTAAAGCGTCTGTGCGAATGATAATTGCAACCACATTTTTAGGTTGAGGATATCTTTTCCCCTCAATTCAAGTCTTTACCCTGGAAGAATTTAGAGATAGAAGGTGTATAGGAAATGTAAAAATCTACATAATAAACTAAACACAGATTTGTCATTTAAACCAACAATTATACTCCTAGCTTTGTGTTCAAGAGACACCAAAGCTTGAACATTATTTTGTATGCTAACTGATTTAGAAAGTAAAAAAAAAAAAAAAAAAAAACAACTAGAAGAATCTCCATAGTGGCATTGTTCATAATAGATTGACAGCAGGAACAATGCAAAAGTCCCTCACTGGAGGAATGAATAAACAAAGTGTGGTGTGCATGCGCACAGAGACATAATGAAACAACATGGTAGTTGAGAAGAATGAGGGTGTGGGTGGTCTTCAGGGGCCATGTCACTCTGTACTGTAACATTGCTTTGTCTCACAAGATGATCATGGTGTCCCACTGTGATCATTTGTCCCCAATCTTAGTAGAGGATTAAGTTCTACTAAGTAAGTTTTCTGAAGATCAGCGTAGCACTTAGATGTTCTGAAAATGATTCTAGATGTTTTCCTAAATATGTTCATAAAACTATTGTTAGTAAAAAAAAAAAAAGTACCTTCTGTTGTTACTGAGTTCATCCAGTATTCATATTTGTTTTGGGAAAGGAAATTGATTTAAAAATCATGGAAGTCAGCACTCAGGAGGCAGAGGTAGGAGGATCGCCGTGAGTTTGAGGCCACCCTGAGACTACAGAGTGAATTCCAGGTCAGCCTGGGCTAGAGTGAAACCTTACCTCAAAACAAAACAAAACAAAACAAAACAAAACAAAACAAAACAAAACAAAACAAAAATCATGGAAGAATAAAAATTTTTTTTATAAAAGGGGTGCTGGAGAGATAAGCGTCATGGGTGATGCACTTGCCTGCAAAGCCTAAGGACCCATCTTCCATTTCCCAGTACCCATGTAAAGCCAGATGCACAAGGTGATGTATGTGTATGGTGTTTGTGTGCAATGGCTAGAGGCCCTGGTGTGCTCATTCTCTCTCTCACTGTCTCTTTCTTTCACTCTCTCATATAAATAAACAAATAAATCACGGGAGACAGGGGAGATAGCTCAGTTGGTAACGTGAGCTTGCCTTGCAAACATGAGGACCCGAGTTCATTCCCCGTTATCCATGTGAAAATACTGGGTGTGGCGGCGTGCACCTCTAATTCCAGTACTGGGGAGGCAGAGACTGGCGGCTCCCTGGGGGCTTGCTGGTCCATCAGTCTAGCCTCATGAGTATGTTCCAGGCCACTGAGAGAGCCTGTCTCATCGCTGGTCCATCAGTCTAGCCTCATTAGTATGTTCCGGGCCAATGAGAGAGCCTGTCTCAAACAACATGGTGGACAGCGCATTGAGGAGACACCGAGGTTGTCCTTTTTTCTCCGCATGCATGGTTATGCATGCTTAGGAGTAGCCACGTGCCTACATATCCATGTCCACATACATGTACCTGCACACAGTTGAACACACAGACCCATGCTGTGCGCAAACTAAAAAAAAAAAAATAATAATAATAAAGAAAAGAAAAAAATCATGCACTGTATTTCTGTTGGCTATCAGGTGAGATGTGTTTAAAGCCAGAGATTTTCCTCATTATCTGATATTTCCAGTTTGATGCTTTCACAGCACTGCCAGGCGCTGCATTTATCCCAGCTGGTTTACATTCTGCCGAGTTTTATGCCTGGCCTTGGAATGCGATGAGTTACATTGTACTTTAACTGAAACTAAGGTTTTTCCATCATTACACAAACGAGTGAAATACTGACTGATATTGGTACTTGAAACCATGCTATGTCAAAGCCAATTATGACAGACCACGGACTGTGATTCTGCTTGTATGAAACATCCTGACCAGGCAAATTCATCTGGACAAATTCAACTAGAGGTTGCCTAGGGCTGGGCTGCAGGAAGAAGGTCAGAGAGCAGTTGAAGAAATATGGGGAGTGGTTGCTAGTGGATGTGAGGGGTTTTTTGTGTGTTGGCATGACAAAGCTGTGGTAATGATTTCACACTTCTGCATATAGTAACACCAATTGAATTGTATTTGCCTTTCAGTAGGTGAATTGTATTATATATGAATTGTGCTTCAATAAAGCTATGATAAACATATATCCAATTTTGCTGTGTACTCCCCGAATGGCCACTATACTAATAGTTTTTCAAGTTTTATTAATTATTATTATTTTTTTTTTAATGGAGGAAAGTATTATTTATGTGACGCTTACAGATCCAGGGGAAGTTCCATAATGGCAGAAGAAGCTGGCACACTTTCACAGGTCCAAGCAGAGAGAGAAAAGGCCATAAGCCAAAAGCCACACCACACAGCACACTTCAGGAACTCTAGGAGCTTTATTAATTATTTTTGTGGCTCCAGGACAAACATTTATTGAGAGCAATTTAAATTCTAAAAGTACCTCAAAAGAATCTTATTCTTTTAAAATAATTCAGAGCATAAATGTAAATGCAGTCCTCTAAAACAGCACATTTTGAGCTGCTCGAAGAGCCAGAATTTCCTCTCTCATTAGTGGCTTCTGGGCTGCTGTGGTTTGATAGGAATGGGTTGAGCTTGTTGGAATGCTGGGGCTCTCGGACGAGCAAGGCTCACGTTGGCGTTTCTGTGGATAATTGCCTCATTGTTTCCCTCACTCCATGTTTGTACTGGACAGGCGAAATGAGAGTCCTCATTAGTGTCATCACGTTTAGGAAAAAAAGGAGTAATTGGGATGTTGAAGCAGAGGTTCAAAGTGTCACGACAGTTTCTGAATGAAGAACGTCCCTCTCCCATTTTGCTCACTCCCACTGGGAGGTGGACAGGCACACAAGCATCAAGCATCATAGCAATATGTGAAGGAGACACATCAGTGCAGGGTGGGAGGGGAAAGGTGGCTTTTGGAATGACAGAGGTGAAGGGTGCGAAGAAGCCAAGGAGGGTCTCATCAACCTGGTGTCCAGAAGTTGTAATAAAATATTGCTGGTTAATCCCAGTACTCAGGAAGCAGAGGTAGGAGGATCGCTATGAGTTCGAGGCCACCCTGAGACTACATAATGAATTCCAGGTCAGCCTGGGCTAGAGACTTTAACACAAACAAACAAACAAACAAACAAACAAACAAACAAAATAGTGCTGGTATCAAAAGTGTTTGAATTAGCAATTCAAGGAAGTAAATAATGTTCCTTTCCTTGTCCCAATCCACAGTTCACCAATGATCCCCCACATCTCATCAGCTGCATGTATTTTGGATCAACAGATGTGGGTGGAGGAGAGAAGAATTTGTTGATTCACAACCTGCTATGTGCCAAGCAGTGGATATGAAACCCTGGCAGGGGATACAAATCAATTTTGCCTCAGCCGTCTCAGAATCTAACTCTGATTGGGACTTTTCTCCCCCTTCCTGAGAGGGTTCGCATGGCATAGCCACGTGACATTGAAAGAGTATGGAGAATCCTACACTTTTTTGTTTGTTTGTTTTTGTTTTTTACTCTAGCTCAGGCTGACCTAGAATTCACTATGTAGTCTCAGGGTGGCCTTGATTGAACTCACAGCGATCCTCCTACCTCTGCCTCCCAAGTGCTGGGATTAAAGGATTGCACCACCACTCCCGGCCCAAATCCTACATTTTTGGTGTAAGGCTTTCCTTGGTTTGAGTCTAGATCCCAGGTCCATTTTGCAAAAGGAAACAGTACAACTTGATCACAAGTTTTTGTTTTTTTTCAGGCAAATCTTCTTTGAAAAAATATTTTATTTATTTATTTTTGAGGGGTGGGGGAGAAAGAATGGGCACGCCAGGGCCTCCAGCCACTGCAAACGAACTCCAGATGCATGTGCCCCCTTGTGCATCTGGCTTATGTGGATCCTGGGGAATTGAACTGAGGTCCTTAGGCTTCACAGGCAAATGCCTTAACCACTAAGCCATTTCCCCAGCCCCAAATCTTCTTAATGAGACATTGATATTAATCTTACAGCTACTTAATCTTGATTTAAAAACCCTGTTTGCTGGTGCTTCGTCACCAGTGAACATAAGGATTGGAGATTATCTCTTGTTCCATTATAGTTTGGCAATGGAAAAAAAAAAAAACATGTTTATCAAGTTTGGTAAGTCTGATTTAGAGAAGTAATCCTTTCTTCTGGGTGTGCCTTAAAGGCAAGATTAATAGGCCTGTGAGGCAGAATAGCTGGAGTTACAGACACCATTATCTGCCAAAGGTTGCTATAGCAATGAGTTGGTTTGATGGCGCCGTGCAACTGGCAGTGCTATGGGCCTAGTGTAAAAGGACCCTACTCATTTAGTAGAAACCCTCCTGGAACAATTTAATTAAACGCCAATAGAATGAGTGCCAAATTCTTTTGAAAACTGTTAAAAATATATAGTTCTGTTTAGTTTTGAATCAGTTACAGATGCGTTACTACCCTGAATGTGCACATTTTCCCCAATTTTTAAAAAAAGATCGAAGATGAAGAACTTTTACCTTGGAGTTATTTTTAAAATGAAGCATAATTATAATGAAAATTTATTGTCTATTTAAATATAATTTTAGCAGTTGTTTTAAAATTTATTTTCATTTATTTAAAAGCAGGGAGAGAGACAGAAGAGAGGCAGACAGAGAGAATGGGCATGCCAGGGCCTTCAGCGACTGCAAATGAACTCTAGATGCATGTGCCCCTTGTGCATCTGGCTTATGTGGGCCCTGGAGAATTGAACCAGGATTGTTTGGCTTCACAGGCAAATGCCTTAATAGCTAAGCCATTTCTCCAGCCCTTAGCAGTTGTTTTAAAAAGGAAAAGAAATCACAGGAAAATGTGGAAATTTGCTGAGATCATTTAGTCAACCTTTTGGGGTAGAGGGGAGAGAAAACTGAATCACCCCGTGTGAATGTAACCTTTGATGCTGGAAACTGGACCATAGGTCATCTCCTCTTAACTGACTGCGGTATGGACAGAATGCTTTAGGGGTGTGGCAGAGTGGCCATTTGAGCAGCAATGTCTGAAATGGGCTTTAAAATAATATCCTGTAAGAGCCAATGAAACCATATGATCCTTGCTGTCTAGTATAGATGTGTCTGTTAAAATGTTAGTTCTGGTTTCCCTTCCCTTCCCTTCCCTTTTTCCCTTCCCTTCCCTTCCCTTCCCTTCCTTCCCTTCCCTTTTTCCCTTCCCTTCCCTTCCCTTCCTTCCCTTCCCTTCCCTTCCCTTCCTTCCCTTCCCTTCCCTTCCCTTCCCTTCCCTTCCCTTCCCTTCCCTTCCCTTCCCTTCCTTCCTTCCCTTCCTTCCTTCCTTCTTCCCTTCCTTCCCTTCCTTCCCTTCCCTTCCCTTCCTTCCTTCCTTCCCTTCCCTTTCCTTCCCTTCCCTTCCCTTCCTTCCTTCCCTTCCTTCCTCTTTCTTCTTCCTTCCCTTCCCTTCCTTTCCCTTCCTTCCTTCCCTTCCCCTTCCTTCCCTTCCTTCCCTTCCCTTCCCTTCCCTTTCCTTCCCTTCCTCTTCCCTTCCTTTCCTTTCTTCCCTTCCCTTCCCTTCCTTTTCCTTTCCTTCCCTTCCCTTCCTTCCTTTCCTTCCCTTCCCTTCCTTCCTTTCCTTCCTTTCCCTTCCCTTCCCTTCCCTTTCCCTTCTTCCTTCCCTTCTTCCCTTCCCTTCCTTCCTTCTTCCCTTCCCTTCCCTTCTTCTTCTCTTCTCTTCCCTTCCCTTCCCTTCCTTCCCTTCCTTCCCTTCTTTTCTTCCCCTTCCCTTCCTTTCTTCCCTTCTTTCCTTCTTCCTTCCCTTCCTTCCCTTCCCTTCCCTTCCCTTCCCTTCCCTTCCCTTCCCTTCCCTTCCCTTCCCTTCCTTCCCTTCCTTTCTTCCCTTCCCTTCCCTTCCCTTCCCTTCCCTTCCTTTCTTTCTTTCTTCCTTCCCTTCCTCCCTCCCTCCTCCCTTTCCCTCCTTCCCTCCCTCCCTCCCTCCCTCTCTCTCTCTCTCTCTCCTCTCTTTCTTTCTTTCTTTCTTTCTTTCTTTCTTTCTTTCTTTTTCAGCATAGTGAAGTTATTTTTTTTCCATTTACTACAGTTGTTACTGTGTATGTATATGAAATAAAACCTCTGCTGTGAACCTATGTAGGAAATGCCAACTGATTTACACCAATTTCCTGCATCTATGCAGTGGGAGGAAATTTTTTTCTTTAAATTTTTGTTAAGGATTTTGAATGGAAGTTGGCCTAGTCTCCTTTATGCCAATACTACTCTACTGCCACCTGGAGGCCAGATGTGGGCTATGCATTTAAAAGGGGGCAATAGGAGCTCCTATAGATGGACCGGGGCTCTATTCCAAGCTGGCCCCCAGAAGATTACTTCTTGTATTAGTCTATTTTCCATTGCTAGTAACAAAATGTTACAGGTTAAGTAAGTTCTCAAGAAAGCAGATTTACACAGGCGCACAGCTATGGTCTAATGGTGGAGGGGCTACATCTACTGCTGACCTTGCTGAGAGAACTCCGAAGCATCATATTATCAGACAGGGAGTGTGGGCACAGGATCCACATGTGGAGGCTTCATGTTGGTGAGTTTGGCTAATCCTTGGCGATGAAGTCCTTACATCTAAACATCAGACTAAATTTCCATCCTTTTAATACTTCACAACCATATTAACTCATTGACATGAGTTTTGGATGGAATAGGGAATATTCCAACTATAGCCATTACCCACCCTGGGCTCAAGCACTGCTTCTCAGGAAATTAGTTAAATCAGAACAAATCATTTAAGCTTTAAAGCTCTTGATCTTTGACTACATCTTGTGGACTGGGTCACCTGCTATTGTCTTCAGGAGAGAAAACTGGGGTGGCAAAATTTTTATTTAGCAAAGATGATCTTGGAGTCCTGGAGATGCCAGGGAAGCACAGAAACCATAGCCTTTGTTCAATTCTTCTTCTCTGGGGTTCAGTTTATGTAACTTTAAAATTAAAAAAACTCCATCAGATAAAAAATAAAATAAAATAAAATAAAATAAAATAAGGTGGCAATAGTGCTGGGAATACAAACTACCCAAGGCTGGGTGGCCAACTATCACTTGTCCTCATTCTGTGTTGAGAAGAGTTGACATGCAAATTTTAGGTTATTATATTTTTTAATCTTTTATCATGAAAGCAGTGTGCAATATAAATCAAAGAGCAATATGCTATTATGGAGTGTTATTGTAACATTACTTACTTGCTACAAAACAATTTCAGTTTTTGCTAAGCAATTTAAAAAACTGATGACAAGTGGGATTGCAGTTGCTCTATGCTACTTTTTTTTTTTTTTTTAGGAAAGCCTTATAAAAGCCAAACATTTTTTTCTTTCTTAATTATTTATTTATTTGAGAGAGAGAAAGAAGCAGATAGAGAAAGAGAAAGAATGGGAATGCCAAGGCCTCCAGCCACTGCAAATGAACTCCAGATACATGCACCACCTTGTGCATCTGGCTTATGTGGGTACCTGGGAATCAAGCCTTGAACCGGGGTCCTTAGGCTTTACAGGCAAGCCCCTTAACTGCTAAGTCATCTCTCCAGCCCATTTTTTAATGTATAAAAATTTATTTATTTATTTATAAAGAGAGAGAGAGAGAGAGAGGGAGAGAGAGAGAATGGGCACTCCAAGCCCTTCAGCTGCAGCAAATGCATGCGACACTGTGTGTCTGGCTTTACATGAGTACTGGGGAATTGAACCTGAGTCATTAGGCTTTGCAGGCAAGCACTATAACCTCTGAGCCATCTCTCCAGCCCTCCATTCTTAGTGTTTATTATTCCAGCTTTCTAATTTATCATCCTTGTTATCTGATTATCATGAAGAACTATATACATGAAGCCATTATATGTTTTCTATGCAAAACACAGAGGAAAACTTTGGGTCATAAGGAGAGTTTGGCTAACTTCACTTGGAAATATGAGGCATTACAAACCTGCAATGAACAGGAATAGCAAAGCGGGACGTGGGGAGTCTAGTCAGTGCACTGATGGGGAAAATTCCTAGAGTTCCCTCTGCATCCGCATCCTGCAGGACCCCAAGACTGGGAAGTGGAGATTCCAGAAAAGACTGGCCTCCTCCATCCCTCTCAGGATTGTATATTTATCCAAATTCAGGTGAAAGCTTTTCAGTCACTCGCTCCTCTAGGGATATCAACACTTATTTTCTCTGGTCCAAACCTGTTCCTGGTAGTTATTTTGGCAGTCTGGCTCTGGTTTCTGGGCAACAGAGTATTTGAGGAGGGAGCCAATCAATCAAGCCACAGAGAAAAATGTCCCCTCACGTGGACCTTCCTGTTCAATCTCAGAACATCCTGAGCACTGTTTCCAGGAAAATCTTTGCTTTGGGGGGAGGGGGGAGGTACTCCTGGGGCATCTGGGGCTGGTCACTACCCAGCTGACAAGGCTGGCTGAGGCTGGAGCCGAAGGCTCTGTGCTGTATACACTTCTAACACTTGGAAAGGGTCAGCCAGACCTTGTCTAGGATGACTGACTCGTTTGCATTCTCTCATTGCCAACTGAAGAATCTGAGGAAATAGGGGAGTGCGATTTCCTTAGGAGGGGACAGCTCACGTCCTCACCATCTGTATGGTCCTGGAGAGGCTTCGGTGGTGAGCAGCCTTCCTTTGGAATCAAGAGAATTTGTTTATTTAATGCTCCTTCTTTTCCCTCAGGATTTCCTGTGAGAAAGCCTGAGCGTTGTTTACATCTTAGTACACACAAACAGTGCCAGAGTGTGGGCTGTCAGGTGATCAGCTGTTTTATTCTCCTCAGAGCTGATTTTTTCAGAACCCTAATCTAAAAACCTTGCCAGTCCTGGGCCGACCACAGACCTGTGGACCTTGTTTATATCTGTTATCTACTTCTTTCTTTCCTTCCTTCCTTCCCCCCATCTCTCTTTCTTTTCCTTTTGTAAACACAAGTTTTAATCAGCTGATCATGATGTGAATTATTCCTCTTGCAGAGATTAAGAACTTGGTGTCTGATACATCTCCACCGGAGGAGGATGGAAAGGTAATGAATTCTTCTTTACACATTTCTCCAGGGTTAAAATAGAAGTTTTTTTTTTTTTGTATGTAAGTATAAAAGTCAATAAAAACAATAATTAAAAAAAAAAAATAGAAGTGGCCATCTAGTGGTCATAAGAAACAGAGAAGAAAGATCCACAAGTAAACAGGGCTGTGTCTTAAATCCAGTTTCTTTTTATCAGGTTCTCAATCACTATACTTTATGACTTGGTCTTGCTATCTTTCTGAGTTGTTGGTGTAAACAAAAGATAATTAATTCTATCTCCCAAAGCAAATTGTCCTCAGTTTGTTATCTGTGGATGTTTGCCAATAATGTGCTTTCCTATGGACAGCATTCAGGTGTGTTTCAGCTGGGGTCAAGTTCTTTCCTTATTTTTAGATCTTAAGAAGTAGTCATTATCAACAAAGACTGGTTTTCTGTTTGTGTGGCGTGATACATGTGACCTGGTTTTATTGATGTTTTCCAAGACTGCTGTGCCAGTTCACAAAAACAGATAAACAGAGATAGCAGAGATGTAATTTAATAAAAACACCTCATCTGACTGTATCTGTTTCAGTGTGTCAGAAGGCTGCTGCACCAACGGAAAGATCATGAAGCCCAGAACAGCTTAGATTTGGGTATGTTCCAAAATGTTGTTTTCCCTACACTCACAGGTTTCATAGACCAGATAGATATATGGGAAGTAGAAAGAAGATACATTTGGGGGGTGTTGAAGAGATGGCTTAGCAGTTAAAGTGTTTGCCTGTGAAGCCTAAGGACCAGGTTCGATTCCCCAGTACCCACGTAATGGTGGCGCATGCATCTGGAGTTCTTTGCAGTGGCTGGAGGCCCTGGTGTGCCCATTCTCTCTCTCTCTGCCGTGTTCTCTCTCTCAAATAAATAAATAAAATAACAAAAATAATCTCTAAAAAAAAAAGAAAGAAAGAAAATACTTTTTTTTTTTTTTTAATAAAAAAAATTCTGGGAAAGTTTTTGAACTTCCTTTTTTTTTTGTCCTAACCTTATTCCAATTCTTGAAACCCACCCGGGTAAATTTCCTTTGCAGCATCAGACATAACACTGTGACCTCCGTTTACAATAAAAAAAACATGAAGAAATAATAATAATTAAAAAAAGCATTTCCCGAGCAGTTTTATTCTGCCAACTGCTGACTTGGTAGTTGTCCTAGTCACCTAATTATTCCAATGTGGAGGGCTCTACCAGCTCCACTCCAGGGAAGCCACTCAAGTCCTTGGTGGATAGTGAGAATCAGAATGGAGATTTGGAATGTCATTCTGCCTGGGTCCTAAAGTCTCCATGTTTACGCCTCATCCCACAGTGATACCCGGAATAACCGCATGGAGAGGTGCCTGTGTGATCTAACTCCCAGGCCTTAGGAGATGCTGGTGTAGGGTGTGGGTCTTACATAGGTGCCTTTAGGAGAAACCAGGGCTTCCTGGGTGTCTGGGGCGGGGCCAGAGGTTGAGGTGATTCTTCTCCTGGACTTGGGAATTCTCATCTGTTCACCAGAGTTCTAGTTCAACACTCCCCGAGAACTCCTCCTCAGATCCTCCCTCCAGATCCTTTCTCTTTCTTCATGGCTGGTTTGGGCCCAGATTTATCCCTTGAGATATTTAGAGGCAAGCAGAGTGGATAAAGCTGGTAGGAGGATGTGGGCTGGGTTGTCACCAGTGCCTAGCTGGGGTCGTGGGGTCTAGGTTTATTCCAAGACCTCTGGGACTCATTGCATCTGGAGGGACACTGGGGTGTGGTTTGTTTTTAAAAAGGGTGCGTCTTCCAAGCTCTTTAATTAAGACATTAAAGCAGCGCACACCAAAAACGGCATGCCCAGAGCCATGTCAGGGTGACCCAGGTGCAGAGATGGGGTGGCAGTCCAGTGCCCAGGCTGATGGGAATCAGAATGAGTGAGTAGCAAAGGTGGTTGACCTATGACACCAGGAGTTGACTTGCACAGGGACTCCTGGGAGCCCAGACAGTGTGGTTGGCGCGTGACACAAGACGGGGCAGTTAGAACAGTTGGGAAATCCTCCATTGTAGAGCAGGCAAGAGGGAAGCACCGGCATGGCTTGGCTTGGCTGCTCTGGACCTGGCATCAAGCCAGAGGTTTGCTGGACTCCCTGCCTGAGGGGGGGACGGTGGCTGCTGAAACCGGGAGCAGACATGTAGAGATGTGCCGAGCAATATGCATGCATCTGTTATCGCTGCTATCTGCGTAAGGTAAGAGTAATCATCTACTTCCTTCAGAGAGAGGGAAGAGGAAGGGGAGAGGAGAGGCAACATCTCCAACTGGGTGACTGGGGTGGGTCACTGAAGCCAGGAATCGAGCTGCTATTCGTGCATACAGGATGTCTCCTGGACAGATTGCCTCATGCTCCCAGGAATGTCAGCTTTGAAGAATGTTTACCAAGACAAATTGCTGGAAGAGGAGTTGGCTGTTAAAAGTATTAAACAGTGGGCTTATTTTAATTCTAGGCTTTAAAACGTCATGCCAGTTTTTAACTGGTGTACTTCTGGGTAAGACTTTTTTTGCTATGGAGTCTGGAGCAGCTGAGTGCTTTGTCAGTCATGTCATTGCATCTGGAGAGGGACACTGGGGAGGCTTGGAGAGAGAGGGAGAAATGACACGATTATAATCCAGTGGTTTGTTTTTTAAAAAAGGGGAGGTGCTTTTCTGGGCCTAGATTTTGCTTTGTTATTAATTAAAACTTTTGGATTAAAGCACACGCACACAAAACCTTGGCTTTATGTAAAGGAATGGTAATAAACTTTAAAGGTAGCTTCCCAGATAGCGGAGGCAGCAAGCAGTGAGCTACAGCCATATGATAAGCCTGAGGTGGGCAAGGGACTGTTTCCCCCTAGCGGACACTTCAAAAAAAAATTTTTTTTTTTTAAATTTACTTCAAGATACTTTATTTTCCATATGGGTCTTGTTTTATATGGGCTTGTACTCCTGTCCCATCATGGAGGAACTGCTGATAAAATATGTGGGATAGAGATGTAAGTCAGTCTTTATTGATTTGTATTATTCTCTGTGGTTTCATCAATTGCATCAGGATTGTTCTGGTAGAATTTTCTGGGTGATGGACATATCTGGAGCTGTGCTACCTGGAACAGTAAGCCGGCAGCCACCCATGTCCATCAAGTATGGGGGTGTGACTAGTGTATATGAGGAAGTGCGTGTTTAATTTTGTTCCGCTTTATCTTTTAAAATGTTATTTATTTGTACGTGCGAGCGTATGTGTGTGCACGCATGTGTGCCGTGGTTTTTTGCTGCTGTATACAAACCCCAGATGCTTCTTAGAGCATATCTCCATCCCCACTTTGTGTCTGGCTTTACGTGGGTGCTGGGGAATTTAACCCAGGCCAGCAGGCTTTGCAAGCAAGCACCTTTCACCACCGAGCATCTTGTTTGACTTTATTATATTAGACAGGTCCAAGGCAGAGTAAGGGCCTTTTCTGTTGTTCTTGATCCCTCAGAGCATCAAGAATTGCACTGGCTATTAGTTTATAACACTGACAATGACTGTTACTGTAAGAGTTATGTCTAGGATGGGAAGTAGCTGGTGAATTCATACAGGCTAGTACCCTAGAACCACTGCCGTGACGTCGAATACGTGACATTGATCTTGAGTCTTGGAACGCTGGCTTTGCTCTCTGTGTGCTCTGTAAGGGTTGGCATTTTACTCAAAGGGGAGAGACATCAGCTGCAAGGGTGACGTCTGATTCTGATCCCGCCACATGTAGAGAGTGAGATCCATACGCTGGGCAGGGGGGAGGCAATGGAAGGAAAGGGGGTAGATGAATGGCATGTGTTGCGGTTAGCTTCCGGTTGCTGCCAGAAAACACCTGACCAAGAGCAGCTTGGGAGCAGAAAGGGTTTATTTTGGCTTTATAGACTCACTGGCGGGGGGTGGCAAGCTCCATGAAGGCAGGGGAAAGCAATGGCATGAGCAGAGGGTGGACATCATCTCTTGGTCAACATCAGGTGGACAACAGCAACAGGAGAGTGTGCCAAACGCTGGCAAGAGGAAACTGGCTGTGGCACCCATAAGCCTGCCCCCATACACCACCTCCAGGAGGATCCAATCCCCAAACTGCCAACAGCTGGGGACCTAGCCTTCAGAACACCTAAGTTTATGGGGGACCTTTGAATGAAACCCCCACAGCATGAGCTAGGGCCGGGGATGCAGCTCAATGGAAGAGCACTTGGCTAACATGCATAAGGCCTTGGGTCCGGTCCTCAACCCCAAACAGGATCCTGAGCGTGGAATCCTAAGAGCCAGTACCCAGGTAAGTGGAAGCTGACCCTCCACTGGCTGCTATTTAACTGCGCGCACACACACACACACACACACACACACACACACACACACACCATCGCAGGAATGCTGCATGAAAAAGGAAAAAAAGACAGGGAGAGGAAACCTTAGCTTTTTGGGTTAAGTTTCTCTACCTCAAAACAAACCTTATCCGTGATTTAGTTTTGAAGTCAAGGGTCTGGGGACAGAGAATGCG
This sequence comes from Orientallactaga sibirica, assembly GCA_036365145.1. Taxonomy (NCBI): domain Eukaryota; kingdom Metazoa; phylum Chordata; class Mammalia; order Rodentia; family Dipodidae; genus Orientallactaga; species Orientallactaga sibirica. The sequence continues at coordinate 29,508,217 of JAEOAD010000007.1, forward strand.
CTAGGAAGCCTATTGCCAGTGTTGCTGATCGTAGAAATTCGGACCGAGATTTTATTCCTTTTGTCCATTTTGATGAAATCTTATGATGGTTGTTGAGGTTTACGTTGTTTTTGGTAGACAGACTTCTGACCCTGGAATTCTGCCGTGTGCTATGTGGTCAGCGGGTTCTCTTACAGAGCTGCTCCTGCCCTTTTATATGTGTGGCTTCCTTGTTGGGTAAAATTCTCCTTGTGGAATGTTGAAGAAGCACTTTTCTTTCAATGAGACCACTGGGCATTTACTGACACACTTTCATCCCTTAAGTTATAAGGAAAGAGTATCTGGAAGGAATGTCTAGGTTAACATAGACGATAGCCTGAAGACTAGAAAACACCAAGAAGCTGAAGCCTTGCTGGAGCTACATAGTCTATTTTATGGTGTTTTCTTCTGATTAAAAAAGCCATAAAATTGGGCTAGAGAGAGAGCTTAGTGGTTACTTCCCATCCTAGATATAATTCCTACACTAGCACTTGTTTTTAGTATATAAACTAATAGCCAGTGTGATTCTTAATTTTGTTTATTTATTTATTTGTTCATTTAAGAGCGACAGAGAGAGAAAGGAACAGATAGATAAAGAGAGAATGGGTGTGCAAATGAACTCCAGATGCATGCTCCACTTTATGCATCTGGCTTATGTGGGTTCTGCGGAACCGAGCCTCGAACCAGGGTCCTTAGGCTTCACAGGCAAGCACTTAACTGCTAAGCCATCTCTCCAGCCCCCAGTGTGATTCTTGATGCTCTGAGGGGTTAGGAACAACAGAAAAGGCCCTTACTCTGGCTTGGACCTGCCTAATTTAATAAAGTCAAACAAGAGGCTGGGGAGATGGCCGGGTGGTGAAAGGTGCTTGCTTGCCAAGCCAAAAGGACCCAGGTTCTATTCCGCAGTAAAGCCAGATGCACAAGGTGGCATATACTTCTGGATTTCATTTCCAATGGCATGCCCATTCTTTCTCTCTCTCTCTTTCTCTCTCAAATAAACAAAAATAACATAAAAACAAAATTGTCAGAAAATAACCAAAAGGAAGTGGAATTCAATGCTTGACTTCTGTACACATCTGAATAAGGGATATCAACTTTCCTCTACACTTAGTGAACACAGGTTGGGTACAGTTTGGCTCCCATTCTTATCATTTTTAAAGTGAATGTTTTGGTAAAGTTTTAGATTTATATAATTTGTTTAGATTTCCTTAACTTTCACCTAATTTGCTTATCCATGACACTGTGTTTTGTCATCATGTTGTCCTTGGTTCTGGGCTGTGAGAGTGTCTCATGTTTATCTGGTTTTTGACATCTTTTGACAGTGTTGAGAAGTACTGGTCCGCAATGTTGTAGGATGGTCTGTATTTGGGATTTAAGAACGTCCCACCATCATTAAAGCAAAGTTCTGTGTTTTGGGACGAAGACCACATAGGTAAAGTGCCACCTCTATCACATAATATCAAGGGTCTATCTTATCAGCTGGTATGATGGCCTTGACCCCCTGGCTACAATGGGATTGACTTTTTTTTCTCCCCTATGGAGTTTTCCTCACTCCCTTTTCATACAAGTCTTTACAAGGAAGCCAAGATGTGCAGCCCACATTTGAGGAGTGGGAATTCCTGTGAGCATAGTGCATAAATTACTTGGAATGCTTTTATGTTGTAAATTTTATTTTATTTGAGAGAGAGAGAGAGAGAGAGAGAGAGAGAGAGAGAAAGAGAGAGGGGAAGAGACAGAGAGAATGGGCACACCAGGGCCTTTTCAGCTGCTGTGAATGAACCTCAGACTTGAGCGCCCCTTTGGGTATGTGCGACATTGTGTGCTTGCGTCACTTTTGCATCTGGCTAAATGTGGGACCTGGAGATTTGAACAAGTGTTCTTAGGTGCCTTTACTGGTAAGCTATCTCTCCAGCCATTACGTTGTAACTTTTACCCCTACACCACTTACTCATTTACTGTCTTTGTGAAGGAAAAATATTTATTTTACATTTTGAGTTACAGTTTTTTTTGTTGTTGTCAAAGCATTCCAGCTTTGATATTAGAAAATTGTAGGTGGATCCTGTGTTTTTTTTTTTTTTTTTTTTTTTGGTTTTTTGAGGTAGGGTCTCATTCTGGCTCAGGCTGACCTGGAATTCACTATGTAGTCTCAGGGTGGCCTCGAACTCTCGGCGATCCTCCTACCTCTGCCTCCCGAGTGCTGGGATTAAAGGCGTGCGCCACCACGCCCAGCCCTGTGTTCTTTTTACATATATTTACTGTTGTTGTTCTGGTGTTGTGTGTGTCTTTGACATGGTAAAAGTAGTCTCTATGATTTGTTAGTTGAGGATGCACGATACTATGGATTAATCAAAACCCATAGAACTTTATAGCATATAGAATAAGCCTTAATGCATGCAAATAACAAAAATTAAGGGCTGGAGAGATGGCTTAGCAGTTAAGCTCTTGCCTGTGAAACCCAAGGACCCCTGTTGGAGGCTCAATTCCCCAGTACCCACATAAGCCAGATGTACAAGGTGGTGGATGCATCTGGAGTTCATTTGCAGTGGTTGGAGGCCCTGGCGTGCCCATTCTCTGTCTCTCTCACTTCTTTCTCTCTCTGTCTGTATGTTGCTAATAAATAAATACAAACAAAAATTTAAAAAATTAAGATTAGAAGATCCAAGGATGGAATGAAAAATGTGACAAAACAATCTACCTGCACTAAAAATGTATGAAACAAACTTATTGAAGGGGATTCTCTTAGAGAAGAAGTCCATAACTAAATAAGTTTGGAAATGAGTGGCATTATTTTAAGGAATAAATGAAAAATAAGCTGTATAGAAATATTGACCTCTAATTGGTAAAGTTTTTTTTTTTTTTCTGCACAGTGACACAGGTTAACAATCCTGATACCACTATACAAGTATTGTGGAATTGAATAATTAAGTGAATAGATTCAGGAAGGTGTCAAGTTTCTTGCTGTCGTAATGGAGGCTCAGGGAGAAGCAGGAAGAGGAGGTGGAATGACAGTGTTCCTGACCTGACTAAGGAGGCTGTTCTGCCTGCTGTTCACTGCTGTTGGAGTCACTGAAGTGACATGCTTTGTAAAAGAGTTTATTCATGAGGCAGCTGAATGTGTTGAGGTCAGAGCCCCAGGGCTCCAGTCGGCCTCTCTGAGGACATGGTTGCAAGGTATTTATGGGATAAGAAAATGATGTGGTCTGAGGCCTGGGAAGAGGGAACTGTGTAGGGAAGTCCTCATGGTCTGTGCACATGGTCAGACCTCACCATTCTTCATATGAGGCTAATTCAGAAAATAGCAATATTAGCATGACCTGTGGGTGGTGACTTTTGCTCTTGGATGTCAAATGATCACATCAGACATTGTGCAGACTCATATGAAGAATAGGTCAACCGGCGTGAGTTATTTCCAAGTTCTTTTTTTTTTTTTTTTTGAGGGAGGGTCTCACTCCAGCTCAGGCTGACCTGGAATTCACTATGCAGTCTCAGGGTGACCTTGAACTCATGGCGATCCTCCTATCTCTGCCTCCCAAGTGCTGGAATTAAAAGTGTGTGCCACTGCGCCTGACCCAAGTTCTTTTTTTTTTTTTTTTTAATTTTCATTTATTTATTTGCAAGCAGAGAGAGATAGAAGGGAGATAGAGAGAATGGGCATGCTAGGAACTCTAGTCACTGCAAATGAACTCCAGGCACATGTGCCACCTTGTACATCTGCCTTTATGTGGGTACTAGGGGGATTGAACCTCGTCCCAGGTAAGCATCTTAAATGCTAAGTCACCTTTCCAACCCCCTCCCTGTTTTTTTAAAAATATTTTATTTATTTGAGAGAAAGCAGCACATAGAGCGAGAGATAATGGGTGCACCAGGGCCTCTAGCCACTGCAAACAAATTCCAGATGCATGCATCACCTTGTGCATCTGGATTTGACATGGGTACTGGGGAATCGAACCTGGGTCCTTTGGCTTTGCTGGCAAGCACCGTGGCTTCTAAGCCACTTCTTCAACCCAGATACCAAGTTCTTGAAGAGTAGTTTTGGCAACCATTATGTTCTCGATCTGCATGTCAGAAGTGCTGTCTGTTGCTTAGCTATGTGGCTTCTGAAATTGATGATGAAGGAAGAAACTTAGAACAAGTGAAGCCAGAGGGTTTATTCAAGTTTTCCTACAGTTCCAGCAACTAAGAAGAATTGTACATGCCAGCAAGCAGTCAGGCTTAATTCATACAGATGCACATGGTTGTATGTGAAAATAGGTGAGGATATGCACAGGGAAGGAAACAAACATACATCTTCTGCCTTTGCTAGATAAGGGTTCCTTGAAATAACATCCCAGCAGCATATACAAGATGGGTCCACCATTCCTTTAAACCCAGAATCAGGCTGGAGAGATGGTTTAGCGGTTAAGGCACTTGCCTGCGAAGCCTAAGGACCCATGTTTGACTCTCCAGGTCCCACGTAAGCCAGATGCACAAAGGGGATGCATGCGTGCAAGGTAGCACATGGGTACAAGTACTTCATATATGTGTGTTTGTGTGTAATTTATTTATTTGAAAGAGAAAAAGAGACAGTGAGAAAGAGGCAGACATAGAGAGTGAGTATTGGGTATACGAGGGCCTCCTGCCATTACAACTGAACTCCAGATGCAGGTACCACTTTGTGCATCTTGCTTTACGTGGGTACTGGGGAATTGAACTCAGATCATTAGGCTTTGCAAGAAAGTGCCTTTAACCACTGAGCAATCTCTCCAGCCCCCAGTATTGCTTCTTTTTTCCTTCCTTCCTTTGTCATTTTTGTGTATGGTGTGGTGGTGTTAGTGGTGTGTGTGGGTGCATGCGTGCATGTGTGCATACGTGTGTGTGTGGTGTATATATATGTATGTGCCCTTAGGGCACCGTGTACTCCCACCTGTGATGGGAGATGCTCTCCCAGGGTGGCTAGAGTGGAATGACAGGCCATCGCTCTTCTGCTCTGTCTTATTTTGACCCAGAGTCTCTTTACCGATTCCAAACCTTGTGGGGTTCCTAGAATTTTGAATCTCTGCTCCCTCGCAGGATTGGGGTTACAGGCGTGCGTGCGTGGCCATGTCCAGCTGTTTATGTGCCATCTGGAGATTTGAACTGCAGCAGTTTCTGGCCTCCTCGGGCCTCATGCTTACACAGGAAGTGCATTTAACCACTGAGCCATCTCTCCAGCCTGACATCAGTATTTCTAATTGCCTTGGCTTCCGTCTCAGAGGGTCCTTGGGCTCAGTGGGGCTGAAGACTAACAATATGCTGATGTTATTTCAGATTGGTGACAGTTTGTACAAGTCCCCTTTCCTTTGGTCTAGTCCAGGTGTGTTCACAGTCCAAATGTGATCGGAGCCTTAGCGGACAGGAAGTTTTCTCTGCCTGCAGATAATATTCCCTTTACAAATGCAGATGTCTATAGGTGCTTGCAATTACCTTCGCGTGGCTGGCACAAAGCACCCACCCAAGAGCAGCTTGTGGGAAAAAAAGAGGTTTATTTTGGCTTACTGCCTCCCTCGAGGGGAAACTCCATGATGACAGGGGGAAACGACGGCATGAGCAGAGGGTGGACATCACCTCCTCACCAACATCAGGTGGACAACAGCACCCGGAGAGTGTGCCAAACACTGGCAAGGGGAAACTGGCTGTAACACCCATATGCCCACCCCCAACAACACACCTCCTACAGCAAAGCTGCACATCCCAAATTGCCATTAGTTGGAAACCGAGTATTGAGAACGCATGAGTTTATGGGACACCCAATTCAAACCACCACATAGGTTTTCCAGAAAGCTGAGACTTCCGGGCAATGGCATTTTCCATGGATGACTCCAGCCTCATGAAGGTGATGGTCTAAGTAACAGATTTGCTGCTTGAAGAAAACATGAAGGTATTGCGTGTGAAGTCATGGGTACTCTTATACTGTGATGGCTTAGGAGGGGAAAATATCATTGAATTCTGCCAACTGCAGTTGTAATCAGCCAGTTAGACAAAGCAGAAAAAAGTGATCTGTTAAATATGAATGGGATGTAAATAATATTTTGAATTAATTATATGAATTCAGTTAATTATTACACGCAATTTTATTGACAAATGGCAAAAATCCCATCCTTAGTTACTATATAAAACAATGAGGAAAAATGACCCACATTTAAGGAAAGAGTTTTTGATGAGCAAGAAAACGAGTTAAGCTAAAAGTAAATCAGTCTGCACAAGCAGTATTTTCAACTTTACTTTCTGCTTTTTAAAATATTTTATTTTTTATTTTTATTTATTTTTTTGACAGAGAAAGAGGGAGAGAGAGAGAATGGGCACACCAGAGCCTCCAGCCATTGCAAACAAACTCCAGATGCATGCACCCCCTTGTACATTTGGCTAACGTGGGTCCTGGGGAATTGAACCTGGGTCCTTTGGCTTTGCAGGTAAATGCCTTAACCTCTAAGCCATCCCTCCAACCCGACTTTACTTTCTATATTAATTTTGCATGGCTAGTAAATAGAAGTCATTTCATTCCTCAGAAAGTATTGAAAAATAGTAAAGCAAATAAGAACATTAGAATGTCTCTTGAGGGGCTGGAGAGATAGCTTAGTGGTTAAAGTGCTTGCCTGCAAAGTCTAACGACCAGAGTTCAATTCCCCAGTACCCACATAAAGCCAGATACACAAAGTGGCACATGTGTCTGGAGTTCATTTGCATGACTGGAGGCCCTGGCATGCCCATTCTGTCTGTCTCTCTATCTCCCTCTACTTGCAAATAAATAAATAAATAAATATTTTTTTAAAAAAGAAAGTCTCTTAGCCAGGCATGGTGGCATACGTCTTTAATCCCAGCAATTGGGAGGCAGAGGTAGGAGGATCGCCATGAGTTCGAGGCCACCCTAATGCTACATAGTGAGTTCCAGGGCAGCCTGGGCTAGTGTGAAACCCTACCTCGAAAAACCAAAAAAAAAAAAAGAAAGAAAGAAAGTCTCTTGATAACTGAAATATTTTCCTTATATTTTTAAGGTAGTTCTAATAGTTTTATTGCCAGAATAATTTCCATATCAGTAACTGAATGTAAGTTGGGAAATGAGATGAGGATGAACCCACCTGGTATCTTAACTAATAAAAATGCCTTGTACCGAGTGCCTTCACTTCTCATTGCCTGCATTTTCCTGCATTCTGACAACTTAGCTCTTGTCCAGGGAAAAGCATCTGGTTAATAACTTGTTGACAGGGCTTAACTATCTCCTAGTTCAGTGGCTTGAAAATCTCACTGGGCGCAAGGATTGCCAAGGATGGGGTGGGGTTCCTTATCAGTGCAGATTCCTGGGCCACCCTTGGAGAACTTGATTTCACAGTCTTACAGTAGGAACCCAAGTGAATACATTATCGTGAGTGTTCTCTCCAGTGTGTGACCACCTCCATGCCATTGACGCCCTCTGAGGCATCCTGGCCTAGACTCTGCTGTCTCTATCACTGGCACCTTCTCACCAAGTTGTCATGTTTCTGACCATTTTACATAAAACAAATGAGAAACGCTGCATATATTGATTGCATGATGTTTGTTGTGCTTGCAAACACACACGTTAATCAAACATGTCTAGGAAAACGGTTGTGGATTCCTTATGGTTTTAGTGAAGTAGGAGCTCAAGAACCACCACCAGCAGTTCAGGATGAGGACTTCAGTGTTTTAAAAATACTTTATTTATTTATGAGAGACAGAGACACAGAGAGAATGGGCACGTCAGGGCCTCTAGCCACTGTAAATGAACTCCGGAGGCAGATGCCTTGTGTATCTGGCTTTATGTGGGTACTGGGTAACTGAACCTGGGTCATTAGACTTTGTAGGAAAGTGCCTTAACCACTGAGCAGTCTCTCCAGCCTGACTTCAGTATTTCAATTGCCTTGGAATTCCACCTCAGAATGTAGGGCTGAAGAAGGTTAACAATATGCCATTTCAGATTGATAACACTTTAGATGAGTGTATTTCCCCTTTCTTTGGTCTAGGGACACCTTAGAAGCAGCCTAGGGCCCAGGGACCTGTGCACAGTTCCAATGTCATTTGGAGCTTTAGAGGACAAGGGGATTTCTTTGCATGTAGATGATGTTCCATTTACAAATGCAGATTTTTTTAGTGACAAAAATATGAATATGGGGGCTGGAGAGATGGCTTAGCAGTTAAAGTGCTTGCCTGCAAAGCCTAAGGACTCAGGTTTGATTCCCCAGTACCCACATAAGCCAGATGCACAAAGTGGTGCATGTGTGTGGAGTTCGTTTGCAGTGGCTAGAGGCCTTGGCATGCCTGTTCTCACTGTCTGTCTCTCTTCTCTTTCTCTGCTTGCAAATAAATGAATATTTTAAAAATATGAATATGTTTTTAAACATTTTGTAAGGCTTCTTGTGCTTCTGTCACCATGTATGCTTGTAATCAGCAAATATCTTAGCTGTTACATGAAGATTTTTTCATCCACAGGTCATTATTCATTCATGTAGCAAATACCTGTAGTATCCCCAGCACCCTCCTAGGCTCTCACACTGGAACTGAATGTAAAAGCTCACAGGATCTTGTCTATTTTCTTATTAAAGGTCAACATGGGTTAAACTCTTACTGTTGTTAAAGCTGAGAACAATTTGTCCTTATGTTGCATTGAGGTTAATTACAAAAAATATGTATAATTATTCTTTAGATGAAAGACCACAAAGTAGAAAATATATTCATATTTCTTTTCATTTGGGTGTAATGCTTGCAGCTATATTCTGGTTGTATTCATGTGGCAAACCATATGAAATCACAACCATGATTTTGTGAAATTCTGATTTTTATTTGAATTTGTACTTGAGTGGTCTCCCCCTCTCTCACTTGGTGCTCCTCACTCACCGTCTCCAGGCAGAGTGAATTACCCTCCATAGAGCAGGCAGCTCAGCTGTTTTGTACACAGCATGGCATGATAGTGCCAACAATTTGAGAAGTCATTGAAATAAAGAGATGAATGTCAATCGAGACACACACTGTCATGTTCCAAAATCTTTAGGCTTGAAGGATCCTCAAATTCTTTCCAGTTCCCTCAGTTTCTCTGGACATGACACAACCTCATAAAGCACAATAAAACATTGTGTTTTTTTTTTTTTCTGTTCCTCCTTCCAAAAGTACTTCAAAGAAAATCCCTTAGGAGACTGGCGTTTTTTGTTTGTTTGTTTGTTTGTTTTCCTCGCAGATCTTGTCTGCTAGGCTTGATCTTATTTGGGTCTCACTATCCATGTGCCTGCAGAAGTGGGGAAGGAACACTGAGCAGTGTGATTTATGGGAGGCAGCACCGTCTTCTACTCCATGCTAATCCTCCACGGAGTCCCAGGGGACTGCAGGAACTGTGCATTGGTGGCCAATCTGTCACCAGCTATATTGAGATGGACACAGAAGTTTAGATGGGAGCTGTCAAGGTGGCAAAATCCTCAGGATGATTGACAGCCAAATTTGGTGACCATTCAGTCAAATATCCTAGTGGTGCTAAACAGCAGATGACTTTGTACGAACAGAATGAGATGGGAACAATTGCAGATGAAGTTGAAAGCATCCAACCACGTTAGGATTAAAAGGATCAGACGACTGGACTGCTAAAGGAAATATCAAAGCTGTTGTGGTGCTTAGATCCCCAGAGCAGCTCAAGCTGCGGATGGTGCGAAAGGCTGGATTTCTCTGGCGGAACCAGTAGGACCAAGCAAGCTCCCTGGCTGTCTACACACATAAACCTCAGCCTTTATCTTTTCTGAGAAATGATATCCTTGCTCCCAGCAAAGCGAGCGCTGGCTTTCTCTTGACTCACAAGGCACTTCTTTCCCTTCCCAGCTCCCTTCCTTTTTGCATTTCCATTTCTAGCCACAGGGAGAGGGGAGTTAATGATTCATTTGCTCCCAGTGACCTTTTGAATAAGTGGACGGCTGCAGCGATGTATCGGCGCCCCCCCATCCTTCCCCATCCCCCGCTCTCCCCCTTTGCTTCGCTGCCTTGGCGTTAATATTTACAGCCTTCTCATGGGTCTACATGCCTGAACGCCCGAAGGAAGCTCAGCGTTTATTGCCTCTCCCTGCCGGTGTTGGGAGCTATTTCTTCCAGCCCCATTCCTTCCTTTGACATCACCGGGGAGGCTCGCCTCCCTCCTGCCTGGACGCCTGGGCGCGGGTCCTCCTCAGTCTCCTCTTTTTTTCATCTCTTTTCATCTGATCATTCCACCAAAACAAAGCAATGGATTCTGACTCGGACTCACCTTTTAACTACTCCTGGCCTTCCTTTCCCAAAATGAAGATCCGGCGCAGGGCATCCAAGCAAGGTAGATCTTTTGTTTCCCTAGAGCCTAACCAGTCACCTTCAAGTTCTTACCTTTCTTTTCCTTGTTTTCTTTGCCTGCCTGTTTGTGAATGAAGGTCATGTTTTCACTTGTCTTTCCCAAACTCTTGCAATAGAAATACTTTACATACGGACTTCTGAGGCAAACTTTCTCCTTCATTTTAGACTCTACCTTGTGTTGCACTTCCCCACTGGCAATGCTTTCAAAAGGGAGTGGGGGAGAGTACAAGGTAAATGTTTTGGATTCATTTAGTCCCAGTTACCTTGAAGTTATCTTGACGATAAAGAGTCTTGTTGATTTAAACAGGTCTAGCCTTTGTGAGATTGAAAGAAAGAACAATCGTGTTTGATACTTTCTGTTTGGTTTCTATAGTTTTCAAATGTGTTATTTAAGAGAATTTCGTGCCTAAGAAGTACTATTTATTGGTGGCGTAGACGCTGTAAGGAAAGGATTTGAAAATAGTAATTTCAACAAGAGAGTCTGTATGTCTCCGGATTAGATGGTAACCTATTACGCTCACTAAAAGTAATGACAAGTAAACAAAATCCCTGCCAAGGGAAGAAGGGCCCGTCCCTTTATGTGTGGTGACTAGATGGGATAGACTTGCACAGCTTCTTCCCTCCAAACTTGCTGGGGCCCTCTCTGCAGCCTGGGTCTTGGAAGCCAAGGGGCAAGATGGTGTTCAGGTTCAGTGGAGGCGCAGTGACTCCACCAATCCTGGGCTGGGTACAGCAAGTGGCCATTGCGGCCTTCTGAGGTTTCAAAAAGAGCCAGAAAGTGAGTTACCCGTCCCATCTCCATGTCACCTAGAGACTTGTGCAGTTGCGCCTTTCACCCAAGGGGAACAGGAACCTCTTGCAGGCTTGCATTCAGAAGAGGTGATCCATAGAGCGCCGTTTCTGTTGCATGTCCTCAGGGAGCTTGTCTGTTCCTTCTGTACAGCAGGGCAAGGCGACTTCAGCGTGTCCCTGAGCTGTTCTACAGGATGGTGGGCTCTAGTAGTATCCACATACCTGCTTAGCTTCCAGGGTCTTCTTCCTTCACTCTAATATAAAATTAAAACTAAGTTTTTTTTTTTTTTTTTGGTCCTTCACTTGCACTTGGGTTGCCTCAAAGCCAACCATAGGGGTAAGATGAGTTGATTAGGAAGCCTCAGCCTGACACCTCTCCCAGGCTGCTCCATGACTCTGTTGTTCCAGACTTTAATAATATTTCAGGGACTGGGGCAATGGCTCAGTGGTTAAGAGTGTTTGATGCTTAAGCATAAAGGCCCCTGCAGCTGGAGACTGCCATGTATGACTCCCAAGAATCCACGTGAAAAGTCAGTCCGTGGGTGTGGGAGGATATAGACTGGAGGGTTGTGCAGGGGTGGACAGTAGCTCTGAGTTGAGAGAGATAGAGAGAGAGAGAGAGAGAGATCGCTATCTTAAGGAAATAATGTAGATGAGCAGCAAGAGAAGGGCACAGGTGTCCTCCTTTGGCCTCTGCAGGCATGCGCTTAGGACACACACACATATGCATATATCACATACATATACATACTCTACTCACACACCCAGTTATGCACACATCCATTTAAAAATATTTAACATTATTTCCCATTATTCTCTCTCTCTCTCTCCCTTTCCCCTCCTTCTGTTTTTTTTTTTTTTTTTGGTTTTGCGAGGTAGGGGTCTCACTCTAGCTCAGGCTGACTGACCTGGAATTCACTGCGTAGTCTCAGAGTGGCCTCAAACTTAAGGCAATCCTCCTACCTCTGCCTCCCAAGTGCTGGCATTAAAGACGTGTGCCACCATGCCCAGACCTCTCTCTGTTTTTAAAAAAAATATATTTTATTTATTTATTTATTTATTTTTGAGAGTGAAAGAGGCAGTGAGAGAGAGAGAGAGAGAGAATGGGCACACCAGGGCCTCCAGCCACTGCAAATGAACTCCAAATGCATGTGCCACCCCACTTGTGCATTTGGCTTACGTGGGTCCTGGAGAATTGAACTGGGATCCTTTGGCTTTGCAGGCAAAAGCCTTAACTGCTAAGCCATCTCTCCATCCCCCTCTCTGTTTTTTGTGGTAGGTCCTCACTCTGGCCTGGGCTGACCCAGAATTCACTTTATAGCCCCAGGCTGGCCTCGAACTCACAGCCATCCTCCTACTTCTGCCTCCTGAGTGATAGGATTAAAGACATGCACCACCATGCCTGGCATGTTATCCTATTAATTTTTTTTCTTTATTTTGTGTCCTGGAAACTTTGTTTTATATCATTTTATTGATTTCATAGATGTAAGGAAAATATTTAAAACTGTCAATGTTGCCAGACGTGGTGGTGCACGCCTTTAATCCCAGCACTTGGGAGGCAGATGTAGAAGGATCACCATGGGTTCGAGGCTACCCTGAGACTACATTGTGAATTCCAGGTCAGTCTGGTCTAGAGCAAATCCTATCTTGAAAAAACAGCCAACCAACCAAACAAACAAAACTGTCAGTGTTAAAGCCTGTCTATCTCTAGGGCATGCCATATTTATATTTGAGGACTGTGACATATGGAGGTTCCTATTAAATTCTGGGAACACGCACATATGAGAGAGCACAATTATGTGCTTGTAAAATTAATCTTGTGTGCCATTGGAAAAGGTTAACAATAGGTAAATTTGGGTAAAGGGTATATGGTGTTCTTTGTGCAATTCTTACTTTTCAGATTTCATATAAGTGTGCAATTGTTATCAAATGGTAAATTTTTGAAAAACTTAACTTCTGGCAGAGTTGATGCACGGCCTCCCTAGTTTGGGTAGGCATCACTAATTACAGTACATTGAAAGTATCTTGAGGGTAGGGAACAGCTCTGTGAGGTGATTTTTGTATTTATGTTGTCTAGCTGACTTACTGGGTACCAATGTGTTTTGGGGGATCCAGGCATCTTCACAACATGGCAGGGTGGGGATTAACAACTGGAAGGCCAGGGAGAGCCTTGAGAGGCCAGTGAAGTGGTAGGGAGCATATGAATCACTCTCCCTTTAAATCCAGACTTGGAGCACTGCCAGTCAGAGCTCCAGAAAAAAAGTCATAGCAAAGCTATGTATAAATTAAGCCTGGTTCAAGTGAAAGCAAGTACCTGGGGTAGGAAAATGATTAACTCTTTGCCACCGGTAAGCTAAACACAAGTGAAAATAAAGTTGGTAGCACAGTGGGGAATTGTAAGACTATGTAGCATGCTTCCTTTCTTCATTAAATGGCACCGTTGACCGACTTGTGATGGAAGTGATTGGTCCTGCTGTCATGTCAGCTGGACCACAAAGCCCTCAGAACCAAGCGTCCATGGGAAAGACCTGGCCCCACCACCTCTTTTACTAGGTGAAGACAACAGGGTTCCAAGAGGTGAGGTGAGGAAGTTATGTTCCTTCAACAAACATTCCTCCATTGCCAGACTGTGTCCCGAACATGGGGTGAAGTGCTGGCCATGACAGAGCCTGTCCCTGCTTATAGCATGATATGGTAGAAATTTTAGTCAGTCCCTCTCAGGAAGAATTGCTTCCTCATTTCCTCCTTCCTTCTAATCTCCACCAGCATCAGCATGAAGGGTCCAGTGAGCTAGGACTTAAAGGATGATAAGAGGGCTTGGGCTTTCTGGCTTGTTAACAAACCCCTTGTATTTGGTCAGAAATATGCTCTGGTAGTCTCTATTCCTGTCCTGACCTTCCCCTTAGCACTCCCTTCATCCCGAGGCCTCGTCCTGTCCTTGGTTTCACAGTTCTTTAACAGATCATTAGACACATCCACATTCTTGCCTTATTAAGAGAGTGATAAGGAATTGTGAGAAAGGGTTCCCTGGCCATAAGAAACCCACCATGCCATGTTTCAGCTCAAAAGTGTAGCTGGTACTCGCTTGTCCTTTTTCCTTCAAAGAGGAGGAGGAAACCGCGTCACTTCCTTTGGGAATGTCTGGCTTCTTGAGGGCCGTGAAATGGAAGCATTTAAATCCTAGCTGTCCCACATGAGACTTGTGGGTTCTCAGAAGCTCTCTCTGTGCTGTCTTACGGGCAGCTCGGGACATGGTGTTCTGGGAGCCCAGTGGTTAATAATTGGAGTGGGCCACAATCCATGACCGTTCTGCTTCAAGGGCTCCAGGAATGCCTGCAGTTTTGTTTTGTTGGTTTCAGTAGGAGATTCAACCAAGAGATTTAATGTTTATTCATCAAAGATTAATCAAAAAACATGGAGATTGGACCTCACCTAAGGCTTCCCTAATTATCTTTAAAATGCCAACTTTAGTGTAAGTCATCAGGCTCCAGGAAATGTTGAAATGGTCTTTGCAAGCCTTTCATTCACTTAGGCAACTTTTCCCATTTTCCCTATGCTGGGTCATATTGTATCCCTCTCCAGTGAGGTAAAGTGCAAAGAGGTGCGGCTTGCCTTTTTTTTTTTTTTTTTTTTGTTTTTGGAGGTAGGGTTTCACTCTGGTCCAGGCTGACCTAGAATTAACTATGTAGTCTCAGGGTGGCCTTGAACTCTTGGCAATCCTCCTACCTCTGCCTCCCAGGTGCTGGGATTAAAGGCGTGTGCCACCATACCCAGCTCGCATCTCACTTTTTGCTAGTGAAAAACCAGCTGGCAATCACCAAAGGAGGCAATGAGAATTAGCTTGACAAGCCTGGAAAGCTTAATGGCACTAAAATTTTCAAAAGAACTAAATTATGTGATCCTTTATTAATCACAATAATTTCCTTTTACTGAACTCTAGTTGACTCTTGGCATAGAGCAGATCTGGTTCTCAACACACTCTGTGATACAGATGCTATCTCTGTTTTCCAGATGAGGAGACTGAGGCTGAGTGTGCCTTGATAGAGATGGTGTGTGTTACCTGAGGTTCATATATTGGCAGCTTGGTCCCCCTGTGGTATGACTTTTGGGGTGATAGGCCCTTGAAGACGCAGGTCCTGCGCAGTCATTAGGGCATGGGAAGCATCGTCTTTGAAGTAGTTTTTGTGGGACCCAAATGAGTATGTAAGAGGATGCTGTTATAAAAGACCAAGGGTGGCCCTTGCCTACCGTCTGGCTTCCTGTCTTATGTGAGACCTCAGCCTTGTGTACCCTCTTGCTATGATGTCCATTAACAGAGTCAGTGTTATGCTGTTTGGACTGTAAGCTATACAACAGTGAGAAAGAGAAATACCTTTTTAAAATTTAAAAGCCAACCAGCCTCAGGCATTTTGTAATAACAACAGGAAATAAACTAATTCAGAGAGTTTGAATGTTATTCCCAAGGCTTTTCTAGGAAAACAGAGACTAGTAACTGCTTCAGAATAAGGAAAGGTAGTGAATTAGAGAAGGACTTAAGAATACAGTGTTTCCCTCATATGTTGTCATATTTTAAATTATTTATTTATTTATTTGTATGCAGAGAGAGATGGGAGAGAGAGAGAAGAAAAGGGAAGAGAGAGGAGAGAGAGAGGGAGAGAGAGAAAAGGGACAGAGAATGAATGGGTGGGCCAAGGCCTCTATTGACTCCACAAAAACTTCAGATGCACGCACCACTATGAACATCTGGCTCTATGTGGGTACTGGGGAATGGAACATGGTTCCTTAGGCTTTGCAGGGAAGCTCCATAACTGCTGAGCCATGTCTCCAGTTCCTGCTATCATATTTTAAAAGAAGGAATCCCTGCAGGCTCCTCTCCACACGTGCTCCTTATACACGTCCCTGCTCCTCTCCACACATGCTCCTTAAACACATCCCTGCTCCTCTCCACTCATGCTCCTTAAACACATCCCTGCTCCTCTCTATGAGCGCTCCTTACACACATCCCTGCTCCTCTCCACACGTGCTCCTTACAGACATACCTGCTCCTCTCCACGCGTGTTCCTTAAACACATCCCTGCTCCCCTCCACTCATGCTCCTTACACACATCCCAGCTTTAGGGTTGGAACTGGATTGACTTGATGAATTGAGAATAGGCAGGTGTGAGAATTCTGGCAAGTCCGGTCTTCCCCTACACTGACATAGATACAGTTAGAGCCATCACATGCACTGGGGCATCAGTACGATTAGAGACATCAAAAACAGTGGGATGTATATACGATTAGAGACTTCACAAGCACTGGGACTTAGATACGATTAGACACATAACATGCACTGGGACATAGATATGATTAGAGACTTCACATGCACTGGGGCATAGATACGATTAGAGACTTCACATGCAGTGGGACGTAGATATGATTAGAGACATCAAATGCAGTGGGACATAGATACGATTAGAGACATCACATGCACTGGGATGTAGATACGATTAGAGACTTGACATGCACTGGGACGTAGATATGATTAGAGACTTCACATGCACTGGGACATAGATATGATTAGAGACATGACATGCACTGGGGCGTAGATACAATTAGAGACATGACATGCACTGGGGCGTAGATACGATTAGAGACATCACATGCACTGGGACATAGATACGATTAGAGACATGATATGCACTGGGACGTAGATATGATTAGAGACATCACATGCACTGCGACATAGATACAATTAGAGACTTCACATGCACTGGGACATAGATACGATTAGAGACATCACATGCACTGGGACATAGATACAATTAGAGACTTCACATGCACTGGGACATAGATATGATTAGAGACATCACGTGCACTGGGGCGTAGATACGATTAGAGACTTCACATGCACTGGGACATAGATACGATTAGAGACATGATATGCACTGGGACGTAGATACGATTAGAGACATCACATGCAGTGGGACGTAGATACGATTAGAGACTTCACATGCAGTGGGATGTAGATACGATTAGAGACATGACATGCACTGGGACATAGATACGATTAGAGACTTCACATGCACTGGGACGTAGATACGATTAGAGACTTCACATGCAGTGGGGCTTAGATACGGTTAGAGACATGACATGCACTGGGACATAGATACGATTAGAGACATGACATGCACTGGGACATAGATACAATTAGAGACATCACATGCACTGGGACGTAGATACGATTAGAGACTTCACATGTAGTGGGACATAGATACGGTTAGAGACTTCACATGCAGTGGAACGTAGATACAATTAGAGACATCACATGCAGTGGGACGTAGATACGATTAGAGACTTCACATGCAGTGGGACGTAGATACGATTAGAGACATGACATGCACTGGGACATAGATACGATTAGAGACTTCACATGCAGTGGGACATAGATACGATTAGAGACATCACATGCAGTGGACGTAGATACGATTAGAGACATCACATGCACTGGGACGTAGATACGATTAGAGACATGACATGCACTGGGACGTAGATACGATTAGAGACTTCACATGCAGTGGGACATTGATACGATTAGAGACATCACATGCAGTGGGACGTAGATACGATTAGAGACATGACATGCAGTGGGACGTAGATACGATTAGAGACTTCACATGCAGTGGAACGTAGATACGATTAGAGACTTCACATGCAGTGGAACGTAGATACGATTAGAGACATCACATGCAGTGGGACGTAGATACGATTAGAGACATGACATGCAGTGGGACGTAGATACGATTAGAGACTTCACATGCAGTGGGACGTAGATATGATTAGAGACATCACATGCACTGGGACATAGATACAATTAGAGACTTCACATGCACTGGGACGTCGATACGATTAGAGACTTCACATGCACTGGGGCTTAGATACGATTAGAGACTTCACATGCAGTGGGACGTAGATACGATTAGAGACTTCACATGCAGTGGGACGTAGATACGATTAGAGACATCACATGCACTGGGACGTCGATACGATTAGAGACTTCACATGCACTGGGGCTTAGATACGATTAGAGACTTCACATGCACTGGGACATAGATACGATTAGAGACATCACATGCAGTGGGACGTAGATACGATTAGAGACTTCACATGCAGTGGGACGTAGATACGATTAGAGACATGATATGCACTGGGACGTAGATACGATTAGAGACATCACATGCAGTGGGGCGGGACGATTAGAGATTATTAGAGACACATGCAGTGGGGCGTAGATACGATTAGAGACATGATATGCACTGGGACGTAGATACGATTAGAGACATCACATGCAGTGGGACGTAGATACGATTAGAGACTTCACATGCAGTGGGACGTAGATACGATTAGAGACATGACATGCACTGGGACATAGATACGATTAGAGACTTCACATGCAGTGGGACGTAGATACGATTAGAGACTTCACATGCAGTGGGACGTAGATACGATTAGAGACATCACATGCAGTGGGACGTAGATACGATTAGAGACATGACATGCACTGGGACATAGATACGATTAGAGACTTCACATGCACTGGGACGTAGATACGATTAGAGACATGACATGCAGTGGGACGTAGATACGATTAGAGACATCACATGCAGTGGGACGTAGATACGATTAGAGACATGACATGCACTGGGACATAGATACGATTAGAGACTTCACATGCACTGGGACGTAGATACGATTAGAGACATGATATGCACTGGGACATAGATATGATTAGAGACTTCACATGCAGTGGGACATAGATACGATTAGAGACATGATATGCACTGGGACGTAGATACGATTAGAGACTTCACATGCAGTGGGACATAGATACGATTAGAGACATGATATGCACTGGGACATAGATACGATTAGAGACTTCACATGCACTGGGACGTAGATACGATTAGAGACATGATATGCACTGGGACATAGATACGATTAGAGACTTCACATGCAGTGGGACATAGATACGATTAGAGACATGATATGCACTGGGACGTAGATATGATTAGAGGCTTCACATGCACTGGGGCTTAGATACGATTAGAGACATGATATGCACTGGGACGTAGATATGATTAGAGACATCACATGCACTGGGATGTAGATACGATTAGAGACTTCACATGCACTGGGATGTAGATACGATTAGAGACTTCACATGCAGTGGGACGTAGATACGATTAGAGACATGATATGCACTGGGACATAGATACGATTAGAGACTTCACATGCAGTGGGACGTAGATACGATTAGAGACATGACATGCACTGGGACATAGATACGATTAGAGACTTCACATGCAGTGGGACGTAGATACGATTAGAGACATGATATGCACTGGGACATAGATACGATTAGAGACTTCACATGCAGTGGGACGTAGATACGATTAGAGACTTCACATGCACTGGGACATAGATACGATTAGAGACTTCACATGCAGTGGGACGTAGATACGATTAGAGACTTCACATGCAGTGGGACGTAGATACGATTAGAGACATGACATGCACTGGGACATAGATACGATTAGAGACTTCACATGCAGTGGGACGTAGATACGATTAGAGACATGATATGCACTGGGACATAGATACGATTAGAGACTTCACATGCAGTGGGACGTAGATACGATTAGAGACATGACATGCACTGGGACATAGATACGATTAGAGACTTCACATGCAGTGGGATTAGAGATACGATTAGAGACATGATATGCACTGGGACATAGATACGATTAGAGACTTCACATGCACTGGGACGTAGATACGATTAGAGACATCACATGCACTGGGACGTAGATACGATTAGAGACTTCACATGCACTGGGACGTAGATACGATTAGAGACATCACATGCACTGGGACGTAGATACGATTAGAGACATCACATGCACTGGGGCGTAGATACGATTAGAGACATCACATGCACTGGGACGTAGACACGATTAGAGACATGACATGCACTGGGGCGTAGATACGATTAGAGACTTCACATGTACTGAGATTGGAGATGAGGATGATGAGGGTATTGGTTTACTCTTCTTTCCTGAGCTGGGAGCTGATGATATTGCCCAGGCTGGTCTTGAAATCCTGGGTTCAAATGATCCTTCTGCTTCATGCCCTCAAGTACTGAAACTTAAAGGCACGTGCCGCCAAGCCTGGCTTGTTTTGATTTTTTAATAGTTTGGATGACAGGTATCTTGAAAAAAAAAATAACACAGTAAATACTTAGAGGCATGATGACATTTCAGAAGTTTTAAAAAGTAATTTACTTTGACCTATTTTAAAAATATTTGTGAGAGAGAGAAAGAGAAAGACAGAGATAGAGAATGAGTTTACATGTGTATTGGTATTGGGTTCTGGGGAATCAAACCTGGGCTGTAAGGCTTTGCAATAAAGTGCCTTTAACTGCTGAGCCATTTCCCCGGCTCTACTTTGAATTCTTGAGCTTACGTTCCTTTTCTCTTTAAGAATAGACATGTACACAGGTGTGTGTGTTCACTCTACAAGTTCACCAAATGTATATGTGTTTGTGTTTACAACTTCACCAAAGGTGTGTGTGTGTTTAGAAGTTCAGCAAAGGTGTGTGTGTGTGTGTGTGTGTGTGTGTGTGTGTGTATGTGCTCACTCTAGAAGTTCACCAAAGTGTGTGTGTGTGTGTGTGTTTACTCTAGAAGTTCACCAAAGGTGTGTGTGTGCTCACTCTAGAAGTTCACCAAAGGGGTGTGTGTGTGTGTGTGTGTTCACTCTACAAGTTCACCAAATGTATATGTGTTTGTGTTTACAACTTCACCAAGGTGTGTGTGTGTGTGTGTGTGTATGTGCTCACTCTAGAAGTTCACCAGAGGGGTGTGTGTTTGTATGTGTGTGTTTACTCTAGAAGTTCACCAAAGGTGTGTGTGTGTTTACTCTAGAAGTTCACCAAAGGTGTGTGTGTGTGTGCGTGTATGTGCTCACTCTAGAAGTTCAGCAAAGGTGTGTGTGTGTGTGTGTGCACGTGTGTGTGCTCACTCTAGAAGTTCACCAAAGGTGTGTGTGTGTGTGTGTGTGTGTGTGTTCTTTACTGTACAAGTTCACCAAAGGGTGTCTGAATACCATAGATGGAATAAATCACCACTAACGTCCTCATTAAGGAAGAGAGATGTTGCCTCTTGGAGACATGACCTGCTGTGGCTCTGTGCTCTTGGTGAAGGGGGGCGGTATTTAACTTCACTCACAGCAGCTCAGGGGCAGACTCTGCTTAAGGTCTTCTTGGGGTCCCAGAGGAGAGAGGATGCCTGTCTTAAGCCTTTGTCACACTCCACAGCTGCAGCCCCCTCATACCTCCCCTTAGGTAAACAAACAGCCAATTTTTGAAAGTGTTTTTTTCTTTTCCTTACTTCTAGTTTAAATTATTGTGCAAGAAAGATATCTATATTCATTAATCCCTGTAAGGCTAAAGGAGACAGTATTACAGTCTACTATCTCCACTTTTAGGGGAGTTCTCCCCACCATTCTTAGTTTTGAGGAAGGACTAAATGCTTGTTTCATTACACAATACGATGCATTAATTAAGTAAAGTAGAAAGTAATTACATCCTATGGAACAGATTAGTATAAATTGCTATCAAATTGCAAGGTGAAGAGAAAGCATCGTAGGTGGGGATGTGGCTCAGTGATAAAGTGCTTGCTTAGCAAGCCCCTGGGCTAGGTCTCCAGCACTCAAAAACAAAAAGTGAAAAGGTACAGGTAGTTAAAGACAGAAGGCATTAGGAAAGAGATGCTGTTTTGATGGTGTGTGGAAACCTAGTGGGGGTTTCCCAGGTAGGTGGTCCGTAAGCAAATGGGCTGAACCAGACTTACACAGAGAATGCCAGAGTCATGGAAAGGAGCCTGATCTGTGGCTTGTAGATTTATGGGGAAATGGGAATGTAGTGGGATTGGCCTGGATAGTGAATTTTGTCTGGCTGGAATCCTTCCATTCTCTGAACAGTTCTCAAATAGTTTCAGGGAAAGATCTCCCACTGCTCTGACCCTGGGTCCAAAGGATGCTACCACATGTGAGGGAGCCACCCTAGGCGCAGTGGGTGGGATGTCATCCAGGTGTGACCAATCACAGTATTCCTCATGCCTGACCACAGTGATTGGCCCCCAAAATAAGAATTTGACTGAAACACAGCCAATCAGAATCCTTCCTGTGGATTTTTTCAAACTGGAGCTTGGAGGGAGATGAGATGGCTTTTTTTCTTGGAGGATTGGAAGTGAGGTTGCAAGAAACCAGTCTGAAGTCAGAGGAAGTGCAAAGAGAACTGGATGGGTGTGGGTGCCTGTGACATTCTGGGCCCTTGCTGTAGTCACCAAGGCCCCTACATCTGCTCGGGTTTCTGCTTCTCAAGCCTTGGAGAATAAATTCTTTCAGTTCTGTGAGCTACTCTCACATACCTGCATGGAGTCTCCTCCGTCCTCTTTGATCTTTGTGTTTGCAAATTCGGATGAATATGTTTTCCCCTCAACTAGAGCTCTCCAGCTTCAAGATGCTGTTTGTGGCCTTTTTCTTTACTTTTTGTTATGGGGCGGGGAGGGGGGAGAATTGATATGCCAGGGACTCCAGTCCAACTCCAGTTGGATGCATGACCTTGCACATGTGTCACCTTGTGTGTTTGTCTTATGCAGGATTTGGGGAGTTGAACATAGACCCTGAGGCTTTGCAGGCAAGCACCTTAACTGCTAAGTCATCTCTTCAGCCTGTGTGGCCTTTTTCTAAAAGATCTTTCCCAAATGCCCAGCACTCTGTCTCTGACGCTACTCTGCCTGATGTGTTTTTTAAAATATTTTACTATTTTAAACATTTTGTTTTATTTGAGAGCGAGAGCGAGAGAAAGACAGAAACAGAGAGAAAGAGAGAGAGAAAGAATGGGTGCTTCAGTCACTGCAAAAAAAACTCCAGCCACATGCACCACCTTGTACATCTGGCTTATGTGGGTCCTAGGGAATTGAACCTGGGTCCTTTGGCTTTGCAGACCAAATGCCTTAATAGCTAAGCCATCTCTCCAGCCCCTGCCTGGTTTATTTTTCACCTCTCTTTATAGACTTTGTCATTCTCTACCACAGCTTGCATTTGACATCTCCACCCTCAGATACCAGTTCCTGGGTTGTCTGATACACTTTCCAATCTCCAGTGTCAAGATCACAGAAAGCAGGCAGCGAACCTTGGCTTATTTACTCCATTTTCTCTATAATAAATGTTAATCTGTATGAAATTCTGCCCTGCGGGCAGTGGTACAGAAAAAGGCGGAAAAGTATATTTTAATCTCATATAGAAAAACTTGGTGTGTCTGATACAATAATATGAAAGATAATTTTCTGTAATAACTCGATACTTCAGATTTACCCCTCTTCCTTTCTAGATTGGCTATGGATTCTGAATGAGGGTGGAGGGTGGTTGGTGGTGGGAGGGGCTGCTGCTTGAATCTGTGCATTGCCTCTGGGTCCTACTGGGCTTCCCTGTGGATGGATTGGCCTAGGCTCTTTGCAGAAACGTGACTGATTTGCTCCTAGGCATTCTAGTATGTGTGGCCAAGGTCTTCTGCTGACTTCCTCTCTCTGGTGACAGACAGGGCTTGGTAATTTTCCTTTGGGCCTAACCCTGACTTGGTTTCCCCTTGGCTCTCACATGACAGAACCTTAGGATCTCTGGCTGTGGCTCCTGGCCTAGATGCTCCCCCTGCAAACATCCGCCCCAGAGTTTCTCTTTGCTCTGTGGTAGACATGATGGTCGTCTTTGGATGCTCAACTCAGCCACTTCTTGCTCCTTTCTCAGGGGTTTGGGAGCCTGGGGATCCTATGCCCACACTGAAGCAACTGGGAACAGCTCAGAGAGGAGCCTGGCACTGCTGCCCAACTTTGAGTCCTGGTTGTTCTGATGATGCAAGATGGTTTCCTGCGGAGCCTCCTATGGAAACAGGAAATCCCGTCTGGACTCAGAGTGGTCCGTCTTATCTCACTGCTTCCCACAGCAGGGAAAACACTTCTTTTTAAATTTTTTTTAAAGGTCCTTTCCTTTTTAAATTTTTTTGTATTTATTTATTTATTTATTTATTTATTTATTTATTTATTTAAGAGTGAGAGAGAGAGAATGGGCACACCAGGTCCTCCAGCCCCTGCAAACGAACTCCAGATGCCTGCGCCACCTTGTGCATCTGGCTTATGTGGGTCCTGGGGAATCGAACCTCTGCACCCAGGGGTTGTTAGGCTTCACAGGTAAGCGCTTAACCACTAAGCCATCTCTCCAGGCCCCCACCCCACTTTTTGTTCTTTCAATTCCCTATCATCTGTGCCAGTGGAGAACCCTGGTGATAGACACTAACACATCCAACGTCCAGATTTCTTTCCTGCTCACATGTCCAGAGTTGCTCACGATAAAGGAATAGGATTCAGGAATTCAGTAGAGTTTCTCAACCGGAAGACAACCGGAACAATTTGGAGGATTGCTAGACAGTAATTGGGACCCATCATTCATTCCACTCATTCAAAATGTTCTTGTTGAAAACACATGTGAAATGAGTGAATGAATTCACAGTCCCAAGTATAACTCTCTGTTTGCCTAGCAGTTCCTAGGGGATGTCAGAACTTGATGAGTGTGGTCATGTCACGGATGAGCAAAAACATAAAAACATATGTGGCTCTAGCGATAAACACTGGGGAATGGAAGCTCCTATGACTTTGGATATGACCAGAATCGTTTATGTGTGCCAGGGTCTTTCCATGAATTACACAGCATTTGAATTCTTCACTGAGTTCCTGTGATGATGAAAGATGGGAACATCTTCTTCATCAGTGTGTTTATGTTTTAGAGCTGCTTGAAGTGGCTTTGAAAAAGTTCCCCCCCCCCCCCCCCCGCTTTATAGTCTCTGTCTTTCAGTTCTGTCCTGGGGCTTAGATCATGTGATAGTGTACTGCCCTGCCCCAGCTTCTCAAAGTTTCCTCTTGCTTTGGGCCCTTAGAGGGTTGCATAAGAAGGAAATGAATTGTTGGTTGAACCTAATCCCACTGGAGTTTTCACACCACCTTGCTTGCTTGGGGAAGCAAGGGTAGAAACAAGTTGTTTACATACTTGAGAGTCCTTTCTCAAACGCAAACATATGCACTCTGAAAGGCCACCTTGTGCTACTGTAGTTAGGCATGAGGTCTGGATACGATCTGGGGGGGAACTTGTTGCTCTCAAAGAACTGTTTTCTCTCCTTGACTTCCACTTCCCTCGGTGCCTCCTGTGTATTGTGGAGAATCATTCTGACCATTGGCCTTTCAGAATAAGGACTTGCTAGGGATCTGATGTCACAGAACTAAATTGTTTGTGATATGCCTGGGAAAGGGACGGAAACCTCTGCTCCCGTGGAGGCTGGAGGCTTTCACCTCTAGAGGCCACTAGCTTCTGTCCCAGGCTGTCACCTTCGGTCACAGGACTAGTCGGAAGATCCTCACTCCTCCGTGCCCCAGGGTTCGTCTTTCTTTTTCCAGGGTCCCGGGGGCAGTGAGCGTGGGGACATCATCGTCAGAGACTCTTACTTGGTACACAGAGGTTGCCTCGTTTCTTCCAGACACCTCTTGCTGCAGACTGTAATCTATAGGAAACTGAGCTTCCTTCCACGTGACCTGTAGGCAATTCCTGGGTTGAGGATCATTTTGGAATTAGGATGAATTCTCTCTATAACCAAAGGCCCAACTCAGAAGTGTGAGGCCAAGGGATTTTTCCACACCAGGACTAATATCCTTCAAGAACTTTGCAGGAGGAACGACAAGGAGGTGACAGTTCGGCTGGAAATGAGCATTTTCAGTGAGAGTGTAGGTGGTAGGTGGGATTTCTTGGGAAATCATAGCAAACTTGTTGGTGAAAAGGGCTATTGCTACATTTCAGAACTTGGCAAAGGTCCTTTTAGGTAGGGAGACAAGGCCAAAGGATGGGGTTTGGTGTCAGTCAGTGCTGAGTTTTCATCCTGGTTTAAACATTTAATTACCTGGCTAGTTCTGAGGACGACACCCAGGGCTTTGTGTTAGGCAAGTATGCTGCTAAGGAGCCGTACCTCCAGCCCATCTACAAATGGGTATGCTAATACTTCATGTGGTTGTGGAGCATATAGGAGGCAGATGCTTAAAAGTAGCCCTGTATACTTTTGGAGAGAAAACATTTCCAGATAATACATGTTTGCATACATTATCTGATACAGGCAGCTTACTGATCAGCTACTGTTTTGTATGAAATTACACAGCTGTTCTTTTACATAAGAAACACATTGTGAACATGGGACTTTTTTCTCTCTCATTTTAGATATAAAGATGTTATTCTTAAGAATCTAGAAATTATACACCGTAAAAAGTTAAAAGCAAAAAGCAGATAACACTTTATCACGTAGAGATGGCATCTTGGTTTTTCTTCCCAAATCTTTTATTCCCCTTGTGTATGTTGAATGTTGTGCTTTCAAACAAAATGAAGTTGATATATTTGCCATTTTGTGAATACTTCCTCAGTAAGGCTCATATGATCATGGCATGGCAACAAGTCACCAGGAGAAATTACACAAACAGGACCAGGAAGTAGGCACACATCCCTAGAGGTATGTCATACTGTAAAACATTAGTGAGACTTCTTAATGGGAAAATACCAGACATTGTTCAAATACCACTTCCTTGTTTCAAAACAGGACACCCAACTATTAAATGAAGTGATTGTAATGGGCTAGCAAGTTGCCTGGGTACAGCTGGCAGATATTTGTTGCGTGAATGACACCTCAGTTTCCTTATTTGTACAATGGAAACCATAAAGAGTACACATTCCAAGAGTTGCTTGAAGATCAAATAAATGAATATATATATTGAAATTATATATATTTATATATAATATATAAAAATTATATATAAGTTCCTGTTTCCTAATAAATATCTGTATTTTTTTTTTTTTTTTTAAGGTAAGGTCTTGCTCTAGTTCAGGCTGACCTGGAATTCACTATGTAATCTCAAGGTAGCCTCGAACTCATGACCATCCTCCCACCTCTGCCTCCCAAGTGCTGGGATTAAAGGTGTGTGCCACCACGCCCAGCCTGTATTATTTATATATTAGTCTGTGTTAGTTGTAATGGTAGTGGTATGAATATCATTGCCGAATATGGGACAGGCATGCAATGGGTGGTGACCTTTCTACTGTCTCACGTTTTATTTCTGCTTGCTCCCTGTCAGTGCTTTTTCCCATCTTTCCCTTAGTCCATTTACTTTGTAAATCTGCCTGATTGCCTCATTATTTCTTTAAAAGAGGGTGCCTGTCTGATATTTCATTTCAGTATTTATGAGACAGTATTTCACTGTGTAGCCCAGACTGGCCTTAAACTCAAGATCCTCCTGCCTCAGCCTCCTGAGTGGGTTCCAGGCTTGTGCTGCCACGACAAGCTCTGGATGTTTTAAGTAGAAGGGTCAAATAGTAATATTGTTAGGCTATGTGTGGATATCAGGGACACAGAAAGAATGCAGGATCCGTGTTGTTCTGTGCACTCTGTAGTTCAGACTGAACCAAGAGGGAGCAAAACAACCTCTTCGGAGTATGATCAGTACCACTGGGCTAAAAGCAGAAGTAGGGGATGAAGGCCCAGGAAACAAAGCCTTTTGGCTGTGTGGAGACTTCTAAGGGGACATCCTGGGGAATAGACCATAATGACTGTGGTTTGAAGATGTTTTTACTATCATAGGGGCTGAAGGGCCTGGCTTGGGCCCAGTAGGTTACACAGTGCTTTGCAGTTAATACACAGTAAATACTGTAAAAAGAATGAATGAATGAAACAGTGAATGAATGTGTGAAAGAAAGAAGAAAGTGCCACTGCTATCACAAAATGTAGCATAGCAAGAAAAGCCAAGAAAGTTGAGAAAGAAGTGTAGCCCTGAAGAAGAGACTATTTCTGTTGTGCCAGCTACACTCTTTTCTTTTTTCTTTTTCTTTTTTAAGAGAGAGTGAGACAGAGAGAGAAAGAGAGTATTGGTGCACCAGAGCCTCAGCCACTGCAATCAATCGCCAGATGCTTGCGCCACCTAGTGGGCATGTGTAGATTTACGCTTTCCTTGCCTTTGCATTGGCTTTCATGGGATCTGGAGAATAGAACCTGGGTCTTTAGGCTTCTCAGGCAAGTGCAGTTCAGGCGCTTGCCTGCAAAGCTTAAGGACCCAGGTTCTATTCCCTTCTCAAAAAAAAAAAAAAAAAAAAAGGAAAAAAGAAAGATTGCTTGTTTTGTTTGTGTTGTAGAGAATAGTCTGGGAAGGCCAAGAGCAGAAGCAAAGAGACCAGTGGGGAGACTATTATGATAATTACACAGAAGATGGTGGAGGCTTGCCCAGGAGATGATGAACGATGGCAGGGAGTCTCTGTCTTAGTTGTGAAAGAAAGAGAACAGCAGAGAGCGACTCCATGGAAAGCTATTGTTGCTGCTTCCTGGGGGAGTATGTAGCCATAGGAGGAGAGATGAAGCGTCCTGGTTTGGACCGACACTCATGGGCATGGGAGCGGGGCCATGATGGCGGGCTGTTCCGTTGAGATATTGAGGATAGCCTCATCATTTAGGAGAGAGGTGAGATTTGGAGAGCCATCATCATGGGATGGTATGTGACATCGTACTGTCACAGGGAATAACTGGAGAGAGGAAAGGTTTGAGAATTGACCTTGGAATTGACCCATCACAGGACTGTGAAGGAAAGGCCCAGGAAGGTGGGAGGAGGAACTGGAGACAGTGATGCTGAGGAGGCCGAGGTCAGCAAGAGAGTGAACACCTGGGCCACGTGCTGCTGTAGGTCCCAGTGGTGAGGCAGAGGTGACCATGAGTTCTGTCGTGGAAGGGTCACTGTTGACTCTGGTAGTCAGTGTTTCATAGGGTGCCAGGCATTGAACTCCAAAGCAAGTCCTGCCCACTGTGTGTTCACTAGTCTCAGTAACTCCTACCGCACTCACAAGGTTCTAGGCTTAAGAAAAAACAGGTGGAATGAATGAATGAGAGCAATTTGCCCAGCTGTGGCTAGGAAATTTCTGGACTGAGAAAAACCTTACCTTTTTTTTTTTTTTTAATTGGGAACTTCCATAATTGCAGACAATCTCCCATGGTAATTCCCTCCCTCCCCCCATTTTCCCCTTTGAAACTCCACTCTCCACCATATCCCCTCCTCCTCTCAATCAGTCTCTCTTTTATTTTGATGTCATTATATTTTCCTCCTATTATGATGGTCTTGGGTAGGTAGTGTCAGGCACTGTGATGGATATCCAGGCCATTTTGTGTCTGGAGGAGCACGTTGTAAGGAGTCCTACTCTTCCTTTGGCTCTTACATTCTTTCCGCCCCCTCTCCTGCAATGGACCCTGAGCCTTGGAAGGTATTTTATTTTTTGGCCAGGTGTGATGGCACACACCTTTAATGCCAGCACTAGGGAGGCAGAGGTAGGAGGATAGCCGTGAGTTCAAGGCCACCCTGAGACTATATAGTGAATTCCAGGTCAGCTAGGGCTAGAGTGAGACCCTACCTCGAAAAACAAAACAAACAAACAAACAAACAAAATTATTTGTTTGAGACAGAGAAAGAGAGACAGACACAGAGAGAGGGAGAATGGGTGCTCCAGGGCCTATAGCCACTGCAAAAGAACTCCAGATGCATGTGCCACTTTGTGCATCATCCTGGGGAATCAAACAGAGGTCCTTTGGCTTTGCAGGCAAGCGCCTTAACTGCTAAGCCATCTCTTCAGCTCACCTTACCTGGTTTTTGAGGTGAGAGCTTGGCTCTGTGTAGGCCAGAGCAGACATGCAACAGGTTTGCAGCCGTCGGCCGGGGTTTGTTTACATCTGGGTGTAAGTCTCTTACATAACCAGCAAGTAGGCCATACTTTCCTTCATCTGTCAAGTTGGAGCTTCCAGAGGGAGTGCTGGGTTTCATCAGAAGTCCAGGCCGCCCTGGGCTGCTCACTGCCTCCTTCCACACTTGGGGCAGTTGTAATGCCCCAGAGAAGGGAGGGAGGCATGGCTGTCCCACCTCCTCCCCTTCCTAGTGCCCGCTTTGGTCTTCCCAGGGGAAGAGCTCCCCCTACCTAGAACATCTAGCAGAGCACAGAAGTGGTTTGGGAATCTCTGCTTTAGGGAGTTCTGGTAGAGTTACTCAACAGTGAGGGTGATGGGAGAGGGGAGAGCTGGGGATGCCCTGGGTGGCTGTTGATCCCGCAGGCGCTCAGGAGGGAGAAGCTGGCCAGCATCCACTCCATCATGTCAGAACAGAACGTCTCTCAGTTCCTGAACTCCTCCCTCTGTTCCTTAGAAGTGTGATCTCTCATTGTCTGATTGGTCCCCGCGCCTCTGTGGTTATAATCCCTCGCGTTTGTGAATTCTCGAGTTGCTGGAGGGAAATCCCATGGGCAGGCTGACAGCTTGTCTTTCCATTTTCCCACTCAATATTTGTCAGTTACTTTGTCTAGAATGGACTTTGTAAAATTTCTTAACCTGAGCTCTGAGTTAGGGCTATAGTAAAAGTGACATTTTAAATGTTCTGTCTGTAGCACATGGAATGTTTAGTGCATTCCAGTTGACTTGGGTTGTTTGGTTTGAGTTTTTATAAGACAGAGTCTCTTGTAGCCCAGGCTGGCCTTGAACTTCATTTGAACTCAGTGCGACCAAAAATGATCTTGAATTCCTTCCTTTCTTTCCTGTACCTCCCAAGTAAGGGGTTTTAGGTGTGTGCCACCATGCCCAGCTTAGACTGTTTTTTTACACTTGTAAATTTATAGTGAAAGATGAGATTATTATTGTAACGAACCCAAACTACATTAAAAAAAATCAAAACCCAACCTTGTTTACATGTATATTAATAGCAAGCATTTATATTTCAGTTTCTGTTCTAGTCATTTAATCCTCATAGCTGTCCTGTGAGATACATGCATTATTATTCTTATTTTAAAGGTTAGGAAATGGAGATAAGAAGAGACTTAATAACTTGCCCAGTCGAACAGCAAGATAGATGGTAGAGTGGAGATGTGAACCCAGGCAGCCTGGCTGTGGGCCCATGCTCTGACCAGCTGCAGTAGAAGTGACAGTGTGCACAATCCTTCATTCATTTAAAATTTTCAGTAGCTTGGATGCTAGTTGAGCTTTAGTTACTTCAAATATCATCTTTGAAATAGAGGATTGCCAACTAATAGAAATTAATTTAACCAGCAAAACTCCAAGGTTCATTTCTTGCTAAGAAAAAAATTTTTTATGTGACAGCATTCATTTAAAACAAACATCTGGCATTTTCATTGAAAATTATTTTTATAAATTTATTGAAAAAGAACTTGATGGAAATTTCTGGGGGATTACTAGGGTTGGTTTTTGTTTTTGTTTTTCGAAGTAGGGTCTCACTCTAGCTCAGGCTGACCTGGAATTCACTCTGTAGTCTCAAGGTGGCCTTGAACTCATGGTGATCCTCCTACCTCTGCCTCCTGAGTGCTGGGATTAAAGGCATGCACCACCATGCCCAGCTCTGGGTTTTTTTTTTTTTTTAATTGACTACTAAAGTTATTATATGTGGAAGTAATGAAATTGTATTTCTTGGAAATCTTGGAAAGCTCAATCTTTAAAAGAAAACTAAGGGCATTATAACTGTTTCTCTTGAGTTACTGAAATAGAGCGGTGATGAGCCCCTCGACTCTGTCTGTGAGTCTGGGCTGTTTGAAAGTCCTCTTGAAAACTCACTTTCTGTCTCTATCTCCTGCTGGTTTGAAGCCATCATTGGCAGGGACAAGTGCTAAAGTTAGGTGAATAGGATTGATCCTGTTAGACTCTGGCTTTCCTAGTTTGTCAGTCTTCTAGCTCCTGTTATTATTTTTCTTCCTGTTACTTTTCATTATCCTTTGACACGTGGGGCTGCTGTTGTTGCAGAGAGATACTCCGATTTTCTTTAATAGTTGCAGCAAGCAATCCAACTAAATCGATAAGGCGGGTTGTGACTGTGGGTGACAAACCAGATAGGGGACAGATCTTGCCTCTTAGCTGCTGTAACATCCTCTTGTACATTCATACCCACCTCCCCCAACAGGACTTACTGCTGCCTTGGAGTCATCATTAGCATAACAGTGATGGCACAGTGGCGGCCGGTGGTGGGAAAACTCTGGGAACAGCTCATCTTGGAGATGCCCAGTTTCTCACCCTAGATTGCATTGGGTCATAGAACTGGGTAATGTTCCTTTGCTTACCTCTGTGACAAAATAATTGACCTAGTAAAATAAATGACAGAAGTAATTTAAGATTGGAGAGGTTTCTTTTTGGTTCAGCTTCAGAGTGGAGAAGGCATGGTGAGTGGAGTAAGTCAGTGGTCTGTGGAAACCAGGGCTTTACGTGGCAGTGTCACATAGCTGGAACCAGAAAGCTAGACTGGAACCTGTGCTGGGCTATAACGCCCAAGGACTGCATGTGTCTGCTAGTTGGGCTCACCGTTACCAACGATTCCACAACTTCCCCAAACAGCCCCGCCAGCTGGGGACCAGGCATTCAAACATGAGCCTGTGGGGACATTTCACGTTCAAACCATAACACGAAGGGATTTCCTTTTCGAGTTGCTTCTTATGTGGTGATGGAAGACAAGTCTTAGTTGAGCACTTGTATCTTTAGCCCTTTCCGAGTCCTTTGAAATTTCCATATATAAAAGATAGGGCCGGGTTGGAGAGATGGCTTAGCAGTTAAGGCGTTTGTCTGCAGAGCCTAAGGACTCATATTCAACTCCGCAGATCTCACATAAGCCAGACACACAGGTGACACATGTGCAAGGTCACACATGCACACAAGG
Organism: Orientallactaga sibirica; assembly: GCA_036365145.1. Classification (NCBI taxonomy): domain Eukaryota; kingdom Metazoa; phylum Chordata; class Mammalia; order Rodentia; family Dipodidae; genus Orientallactaga; species Orientallactaga sibirica. The sequence continues at coordinate 29,541,207 of JAEOAD010000007.1, forward strand.
TGAAGCACATGTCTGGAATTGGATTGCTGTGGCTGGAGGCCCTGGCATGCCAGTTCTCTCTCTTTCTCTCCCTTTTCCTCACTCTCTCTCTCATAAAAAATGATAGGGCAGGCCTACCAGTCTCCTAGCTTTTCTAGGCAACTGTGCTTGACCTGTAATTCCATTACTCTATTTTCATTGCTTTGAGCATGTCCATTCCTTACTAATTTTGACACAGAATACTGGCATTCTGATAATAGTTAAGATAAGGTATTTCCTTTAAAAAAATTGCATTTGAAGAACACAAAGCAAGTCAATCTGAAGAAAGTACTAGCAAGCCTGACAGCATAGGTGATGCATAGCTATGGAACAACGGTAAACCGGGGGAGGTATGACAAAGCCTGGGGAGTGTGGGTCAAGTGTCAGACACAGTTACTATGATAGCAAGCATGGTCTCGGTTCTGAAAGCCTTGGATCAGGTGTGTTTTGGAATTCAGAACTTGAGGACTTTGGGGCCTGGTGCTTTGTACCACAAATACTGCAGCTCTCATAGGAGACACTGGGGCGAAGCTGGCACCAAGCCTCGCACTATTTCTGTGGACAGATGTATGAATGCTTACCTCTGCTGGGGGAAACAGAAATGGCATAAACTCTGATCAAGGCTGAAGGGATGGCTTAGCGGTTAACGCACATACCTGCGAAGCCTAAAGACCCCAGTTTGATTCTCCGGGTCCCACATAAGCCAGATGCACATGGTGGCGCATGCGATTGGAGTTTGTTTGCAGTGGCTAGAGGCCCTGGCTTGCTCATTCTCACTCTACCTCTCTCTCTTTCCCTCTTTCTGTCTCAAATAAATAAATAAATTAAATAATTAAAAAAATAAAGTCAGATCAGATGTAGCTGCAAGATATACACCAAATGTATAAAGAAAACTTTTGGTTTCTTTCAGAACTTTCTAGACTTCAAAATTGTTGCTAAGATATTTTGGACCCAATTATGTATCTAAAACCCTGATAAAATAAATCATGAACAGCTGAGTATGGAAATGAAGTACTGAGACTTGACTAGCTGGTGTATTTGGGTGACTTGGACATATTCTCCTTAGAGGTTATGACCTGCCGTCGAGGGCACATGAATTTGTGAAGGTCAAAATCCCTTTGTCTGCATGTTGCAAAAAAAAAGCAGTCATTTCTGGTCTTGCTCATCTTTGAAGTTAGTGGTGGGGGAGTTTTGAGCACAACTTTTTGGTCATTAAGAACACGGCTATTGGGTGACAGAGCTATACATTCACGGGCACCCCACAATTTGGGGGTAGCATTTCATTTGATTCTGTGTTTTTAAAATGAAATTCACTCATTGTTTGCAACTGTCCACAGTATCATGTTAGTGCTTAGGTTAGTCCAGTTATTAATGAAGTCGGAAGTTTGGCAGTGATTAGAAAGGAGAATGAATGGCCCCCCAAAAGTGATGGCAGAAATACCAGGTGTTTTACAGCCTGTGAAGTGATGCAGGGGAGCAGTTGAGCTGGATTAATTATATGTCACAGGGCCGTGCTGAATCATTTATGATTGTTTTCAGAACATTCTCTGCAATGACAAATGGGCCAATATTTTCTTACTTTGGAGCATGTTGAAGTGTTCTGTCAGGTTCCTGATTTATAACCTTTGGAACCTCTTTTGTGTAATTAGAATGAAAATGTATAGTTACTGGTCATAAAGGTTATACTTGTGAAGTGTCTGTGGGCTTCACATATATCACATTGCTAGCTATTTAGATATATTAATAAAATCATCTGTTATAGATATGAGAAAAATATTTTTTCAATAAGCTTAATAAAATCCTGCTTTAACATTCTGTCAGAAAAAAAAAAGTAGATTTAGATTTGGAAATGGACGCCAGAACCATTTGGCTTGTGCAATTCATACATCTTTGAAACTTTTATATCATCCACAACTTTCTGTGGAAAAATAGTAATGTTGAATTATAGCACATCAGTCCCATAGTTGTTAGTCATTTTTCATTTCTTGATTCACATCCAGATTTTCTACTACAACATGATAAGACAGGCAGTGGGACACATATCATTTCTAAGGGCCTTGGAATAGCACTATCCCTTTTGTACCCATTCAAGAAAACGTATTGAAATACATCTAAGTCAAGAAGACATAACCTTCACACGTAGGTCCTAGTTAAAGATGCCAATTCATAATAACAGCAAACATAATAGCAGTGACTAATAATATTCATCAAGCAGTCAATGTCACCTGCTTTACTTGTCCAGACTCATTTCATTGTCATAACTACACAGCGAGGGGAGCAGAGTGATGACAATCTGCTTTTCCATATGTGGACGCTCCACGGAGGTGTCTAGAGATTCAGTAAACAAGCCAGTCCCAGGAAGCAAGGCCTCTGGCACAAACACGTTTTATTGCCTTCAACTCTCTATTCTTTACAAATACGGTAGCGTCTCAACTCCTTGGGACCCAACTCTAAACAGCCTCATGCATTTCGAGCAAAGTTGAGAACGTGGAAGAGAGCAAAACCATTTCTGTATTTGAAATGAAAGGAAAGCTCCACGTGTGAGGGTTGGTGGGTTTTGCAGATGGGGAAGAGCCACCACTGTCAGGCTTTGTGCTGTCCATGGATATAGATCATAGTCATTGAGTCTGACCTGTCACCTACTTGAGAACTGCAGTACCACCCCTATTGTTCCCACATTATCAAGAAAAGAAATGGGATGTAGTTTAACCTGTGAGCAATTTGCAGAGATCTCTAATGATGGGATGAGTAGTGCTTGAGGCGGGCTCATGTATGTCTAGAACAGAAGGTCTAGTTAACTGCAAAGATTTGGGCATAGAAAAGAAGATACTTGAATAATAGATTGCAAGGTATACAGACAGCAAAAAAGTTATGTTGGAGGCTGAGGAGATGGCTCAGTGGTTAAAAGCACTTGATTGCAAAGTCTGATGGTCGGGCTCTGATTCCCCAGTACTCACCTAAAACCAGATGCACAAAGGGACACGTGGGGAGTTTGTTTGCAGCAGCAAGAGGTCCTGGTGTACCTAGTCTCCCTCTTTTCTTTCTCTCTGTGAGTTTCTCTTGCTATCTTCTCACAAATAAACCATGTTTAAAAAAGTTACTCTTTGGCTAGCGTGATGGCTTAGTTAATACAGTGTTTACTTTGCAAGCATGACCTGAGTTCAGTGCCCAGGACCCACTTAAAAAAAAGGCTGCGTGTAAGAGAGTGCTTGTAATCTCAATGCTGGGAAAGTAGAGACAGGTGGATTCCTGGGGCTGGCTGGCCAGCCAGAATAGCCTACTTGGTGAGCTATAGGCCAGTGAGAGATCCTGTTGCAATAAAAAGTGGACACACTATCACATAGCAACATATGTGCACACATACCCACACACATATGAACACCCCCCCCAAGTAATGCAATCTTGTTTTATTCTTATAGCATGACTAAGACAGTAAAGCGTGAATGTAAGATGAATTGCTCCTACTTTTTTTTTTCTTCCTGTTTCCGTTTCTTCTAGTTAACTCCTTTGATGGCCACAAAAAATCCAAGCATGTCCCCGCATTCCTTGCTGCAGGCCGGCTCTCTGACGTACTGAATGGGGGTGATGAAGTCTATGCTAACTGTATGGTGATAGATCAGGTAAGGCATGGCTCAGGTGATCAGAGGGGGTCTGTGCTTCCTTCCAGAACCTGTGTGTGAGAAATACTCAGCATCATGTGTCACTGTGTTCCTTTGAATAGTCCAGCCCAAGAGCCACCCAGGGGTGCTGCTGTTGGAAGCTCCTCATGAGCCTTGGATGCTTGGATTCTTCCTGAGTACCTTACAACACCTTCCCCAGGAAGTTCTGGGTGGGAGAGGCTTGAGACTGGGCCACACAAGGAGTTTGAGAGGGCTGTAGTGGGGCCAAAATAGGAAATGGCAACAGGCCAACAACACCTTCCGTCCAGCTTTTCAATTGGCAGTGTGTATGTATGACTGATTAGGTAATACTCATATTCCAATCAGCAAGCAATAATGAGCAAGTGCTTGGTCCCAGCCTGTCTGATGCTGTCACACAAACTACTTTGTTTCTTATAGCACATCAGTTAACATGTATTGAGATTGTAGAACTTTACCGTGAAAAGAGACTGACATTATGTCACAAGGCAGCTGGATTTTGTTGTTGTTGTTGTTTGGAATTTCTCCCCTCCTTCTCCAATGGAGACTTGGGGTTTCAAGTTCCTAAAGGGCAAGGGGTTGAGAGTGCCAGCCGTACTTACCTTTTGTTCTTTTCTCCAAGTCAGTGATCTCCAAATTTTAGTAGTTGTACAAATTAAAATATACTTAGGGATCTAAAGCTATCTGCACACCCTGATTGATGAGAGCTTGAAGGTATTTGCATGGATAATTTTGGAAGCATACAATTTATGCTCTGATTCACTGACTTTAAAAATGAGTACTCTCTGGCTGGAGAGACGGCTTAGTGGTTAAGGCGCCTGCCTCCTAAGCCTAAGAACACCGGTTCCAATCTCCAGCGGTTCCAATCTCCAGGTCCCACGTTTAGCCAGATGCAAAGTGACACAAGGGCGCAATGCTACACTTGACCACAAGGGGGCGCACACATCTGGATTTCATTTGCAGCAGCTGAGAGGCTGCTGGTGAGCCCATCTCTATCTGTCTTCCTCTCCCTCTCTGTCTCTCTCTGTGTTTCTCTCAAAAAAAAAAAAAAAAAAAAAAAGTAAAATAAGTACTCTCAGACCTGGCATACACACACATACACAATGCATGCAATAATTGAACATTATGTATTTACTATTTTATTATTAATATGCATATAATTTAATGATTATATGTTTCATGTGATATAAACTATTTTTCCAACTTAGTAATTCTGTTTCAGACCATTCATTGAATAGCTCTGATTTTTTTAAACTGCTTTTTTTATAAAGTATTTTTATGTTAAATTTGTAGTATAAATGGCCTAGGTTGGAATAATGAGCTAAAATGATAGAGAAACCAGTAAATCCGATTTGACATCAGCTGTAGATAACTGGTCTGGTCATCTTGATATATACCAAATAAATGTCAACCCTAGTTATTGAGATCTAGGTTAGAACATGGAAGCTTTAGGAATGTTCTTTCACAGTACTGAGCAATTGGATGGAATGCTCTAACCACACTTTGAGATAAATGTGGATACATCTGCATAAGGTTCATGATTGTGTTTATAATACACAATCTAGTTTTTTTTGAGGAATACTTAAGGTATACAATGAGATGTTTTGATATCCACATATATCATGAAATGACCACTACCAAGCTAACTGAAGATACCCATCACCTCACATGATTATCTTTTTGTTGTTACGAGAATACTTGTGACCTACCCTCAACAAATGTCAAGTATACAATGCATTATTATTAACTGCACCCACCATTCTATTTATTAGCGCTCCACAACTCAGATGTCACTTGATTTGAAGTCTGGAATCTTGGACGGACAGATCCTCTTCTTTCTCAGCCCCCAGTTCTTGGCAGCCATCCCTGTCCTCATTGGCTTTGACTAGTTTAGATTCCAAGATGTAAAAGTGAGGTCATGTGATATTTATCTTGCTGTGTTATCATAGTCAGGATAATGCCCTTCCTGGTCATCCACACTGTTATGAGCAGCAGAATGAATTAAGTAACTAAGTAATTTTGGCTTTTTGAGATAGAGTCTCACTCTCCTCTAGGCTGGCCTTGAACTCACAGTAATCCTCCTACCAAGTGCTGGGATTAAAGGTGTGAAGCATCACCCCAGCATAGGATTTTTCTTTTCTTTTTTTTAAAGGCTGAATAATAGCTTGCTCTGTGAAGTTACACAAATACCATATTTACTTTTAGCCATTTATCTGTTAGTGAGCATTCTGGTGAGTCTAGTCTTAGATGCTGTGAATAATTCTGCTTTGAACATTGGAGTGGAGCTGTCTCTTGAGGAGGGTGATTTTATTTCTCTTGGATATATATCACCCAGGAGAGGCATTGCTGGATTGTATGATCATTATATTTTTAAGCTTCTGAAGAGATTCTATACTGTTTTCCCCAATGACTACATTAATTTACGCCATCACCAATCATGTGCTAAGGCTCCCTTTTCTTCTCCTCTGGCACTTTATTTCTTGATTTTGATTTTCGAGGTAGGGTCTCTCTCTAGCTCAGGCTGACCTGGAACTCACCATGTAGTCCCAGGCTAGCCTCCAACTCACAATGATCCTCCTACCTCAGCCTCCCCAGTGCTGGGATTAGAGGCGTGTGCCACCATGCCTGGCCACTGTTGATTTTGTGATATCAACTGTCCTAAAAGTTATGAAAGTGCTATTTCATTGTGATTTTGATTTATAGTTCTCTGATGATGACTAATGTAGCAGTTACCTGGGGCAAAACATACAACCAGAAGCAGCTTATGGAAGGAAAGGGTTTATTTCGGCTTATAGTTTCTAGTGCATTAAAGACTTAACATACCAAGTCATATCAGGGTGGGAGAGCATGACAGGAGCAGACGGTGACTCGCAGAGTCACATAGCAGCCAGGACAAAGCAGCAAGGGTGAGCTAAGCTAGCTAGCAAGGAGGGCTGGCCTATAAAATCCCAAGGCTTGCCCCCTGCCCCCGAAAGGCTCCACTTCCCAAAGGCTCTGCCAGCTGGGCCTTGATAAGGTTTAATTACAAACACATGAGGCTATGAGGGCGCATTTTACATTCAACAACCTCAACTAGTGATGCCAAGTACCTATTCATGGACCTGGTGGCTATTTGTAGATCTTCTTTAAAAAAAAAATCTGTTTAGAGCCTTTTCTAATTTTTTTTCAGTAATTCATTATTATTTTTGCTTTTGATTGTCTGGGTCTCATGTAGATTTTGGATATTGACTCCTTATCAGAGATGTGGTTTGGAAATATTTTTTCTCATTCTGTAGGCCTCCTTTTCATGTTTGCTAACTGTTCCCTTGGCTGTGCATATGCAGATATTTTAGTTTAATGTGGTCCTGATTATTCCTTTTGTTTTTTGGTTTTTGTTGCTTATGTTTTTGGTTTCATATCCACCCCCCCCCCCAAAAAAAAAAGATCATTGGTCTAGTAACTTTCCTTGTTGCTGGGACAGAATATCAGATGAGAAGAGATTTAAGGGAGGGAGGATTTATTTTGGCCTACAGTTCCAGGGTGCAGTGGGGAAGTCATGGTGTTAGTAGCTTGAGGCAGCTGGCTACATTGCATCTTGTAGTCATGACGGACAGAGAGATGAATGCTTTGTGCTCAGCTGACTTTCTCCAGGATGCCCAGCCCATGGCATGGTACCATGCACAGTTTGGATGGGCCGTCCCACAACAATTAATCTAATCCAAAAACTCCCTCACAGACGCACCCAGAGATTTGTTTCAGTGTGACTCTAGAGCTTGTCAAGTTGACAACAAAAATTAACCTTCACAACCACTGACAAGACCCGAGTCACAGAGCTTTTTTGAAAGTCCATGCTTTCAGGGTTTCAGGTTTAAGTCGTTAATGCCTCTTGGAGTGGTTCTTGTGTATGGTATTCGAAAGGGACCTGATTCTATCTTGTTGCATGGGGATGTCTAATTTTCCCAGTACAACTGATTAAAAAGACTTATCCTTCCCCCATCATGTTTTTGGTGCCTTTGTTGAAGGTCAGTAGATTGTCTCTTTGTGGACTGACTTCTGCACTTTCTACTCTGTCCCACTGATCTGTGTCTGTTACTCCCGGCCTTACTGCTTTGATCTCTGGGGCTTCATCAGAGAATTTGAAATCATGGCAGGTGATGCCTCCAGCTTTGTTCTGCTCCCAGTTGCTTGAGTTATGCTACTTTTTTTTTTTTTGGTGTGTGTGGTTCTATATAAATCTTAGGATTTTTCTCTAAATCTGTGAAGACCTGGTGGGAATTTAATTCAATCCATAGATCACTTTGTGAAGTATGGACATGTTGCCAATACCACAAACATGGATGTCTTTCTGTTTATTTGTGTCTTTTTCACATTCCTTCTTCGGTGTTTCATAGTTTCCAAGGTGCACATGTTTGTTGTGTTCTGGTTTTAGTGAGTTTTTCTTTTGCCCTATTTTCTAAGTGGTTGCAATGAAAGACTCTTGAGTTATTGTTGCATTTTGTTCTGAGCCTCAGTGAATATTACAGCATTCCCATTTACCCCCAGCTAGCTAAAGTAGCAAACATTGCCTTTTTTTTTTAACATTGCCATCTTATGTGGTGAAACTGTCTTCATATGTCCTATAATGCATTAAACCTGAAAACTTTCCTAAACCAAAGATGATGTTAGGATATAATTTCTGTTTGGGGATATTTTGGCTGAGAGAAATATTACTTCAATAATATGAAATGAAAAAAAAAAGTGAAGAAGCAAACATTTAAAGAGAATCCTCCAACTGCCAGGCGTGGTGGTGCATTCCTTTAATCCCAGCACTTGGGAGGTAGAGGTAGGAGGATCGCCATGAGTTCAAGGTCACCTCTGAGACTACATAGTGAATTCCAGGTCAGCCTGAGCTAGAGTGAGATGCTACCTTGAAAAACCAAAAAACAGAAAAACAAACAAAAAAAAAGAGAATCCCAACCACTTAATTCACTAAACTAACACATGCAGAAGACTGCTGAATATATACAATTAATATTGAGAAACAAAACTAAGGTGACATTTAAATTACAAAGTTCATTAAATCATGTAGGTCTTTTTTATTGTTCTTGTATCCAACTGAATCACAAGGACAATGTGAGGAAGCCACTTAAAACAATTTCCCCCAAATCTGAAAAGAATTGTACCTGAACTCTTTTGTTTCATTCAACCTGACACAGAAATCTGAAAATATCATTAGCTTGTTTGTTGACCTGTTTCCCATTAATTTTCCAGGTTATCATTTGTAAATACCTGATGAGGAAATTCTTATAGTAAAAACAACTTTGAAAATTTCTTTTTCATATAAACTACTTTACAAGCCATTTTGTTTTAACATAATTTCAGGCATTTATAACTTCAACACAAAGAATTCCTATATACCTTTTAGCTCAATTCCTTTCACATTAATAATTAACCACATTTTACTTTATTGTTCTCTGAGAGTTGGTGCATGTGTGCATGCCAATAAATATATTTGTAAATATTAAATTCTTTGAGAATAAGTTGAAAATACAATGCTCTTTTATCCCTTAATTATTTGTTATGTATCTTCCTCGAAACATGGACATTATCTTGCATAAACACAATATAGTTACTAACATGAGAAAATTATCACTGACAAAATACCATTGGCTATCTCCAGATTTTATTCACTATTAGCCTCTTGTCTCAATAATAATCTTTGTAGTGAAAGAAAACGGGCTGGTAATTTTTATCATTGTTCTGCCAAGTTTCTTCTTCAGTACGGTTACTGTTGTCTTCTCTTTTTAAATGATTAAATATTCTCTTAGGAGATATTTGAGTGCCACAAGTTTCCCGTTACTCTTAGACTTATCTATTTTGAGTATTCGCTGATGGATTTTGCCTTAGGAAATTATTACGGTGATGCTTGATGGTTTAGCATCCTAAAATTTCTGTTCACTCTTCCCTCCCTTCCTCCCAACTTTTCTCCCTCCTACGCGCCCTTTCTTCCTTCTCTTTTTGGCGTTGGAGGTTAAACCCCAGGCTTTGTATATGCCAAGAGTATGCTCTACCACTGAGCTACTCCTCCAGCCCCAGCCCTATCTGCAGTGGTGTGACTCGCTCGCTTCCTTTCAGTGTGTGTTTCCCACAAATGATGCTCTTGAATGGCCACTACCTACTTCATAAACACTTAGAATCCCGCTTCTAAAAGCAAGTGCTTGGATCACCTAGGGCTCTTTTTCACCTGCTCAAGCAGAACTTCTTGCTGATGAATGTTTGATAAGTGTTCCCTATTTATCTCCAGTTCATTCTTTGTGGACCACCCCTACTCCCTACAAGGTCTTATGATATGAGCACTAAGTGTTGCTTGCAGGATTTAATGTTCACGTTACTGTGTACAGGTGAAGTTTGGGGGATTTCTTGTTTCCTAATTATTCAATGTGCTTTGTGGAGTTTGATTTGTTCATCTTGTGATTTTTTGGGAGACTTGGATTTGTGTCACCACTCTTACCTTGGTTATTCAAATTCTGTTGAGCTGCTTTGTGAATAAAGCTGCAGATTCTTTAGTATATTCTCAAGTATGGAAGCTACTTTCCCCTGATTTTGACTGGTTTTTCTAATAAAGATGTAGTTTTCTTTTGTGAATAACTGGACAGCAGTTATAAGAACACATGGAGACATGGAAGAAGTCTCCACTTAAAGCACAGATGATAAAAAGATAAATGAAACAGATTTTTATCTTAGGAAGCTTTTATTTTTAATTCTTAACTAAATCAATCTTTCCTGCTTTGGTTTAGCAAATTTTTTTTCAATTTCCAGGTTGGCGATTTGGATATTAACTATATCAACTTAGAGGGACTGTCTGCCCACACCAGCCCTGAGTCCATGGGCTCCACTCTGGGCTCTCAGAGTTGGCAGCACGGCCTTCCTTCTGACACCAGTCCCTGTATAGACCCACTTGGAGATGACAGTGAAGTGACAGCCAACCCTGCAGCCCCACAGGCCTTCATGTCACCACCTGGTTCCTGCACTTCTAATTTGAATCTTTCTTTTGGTCTTCATGGATTCGAGCAGGAGCAAAGTCACCTAAAGAAACGGAGGTGAGACACCATCTTCCAGAAGGAAGCTGGAGAAGCCAGAACCTTGCTGGCTAGACCGTGAAAAACCTTATTTTTTCATCAGTCCCTCCCTTTCATCTCTATATCAAAGTGCTGTCCCATTTTTATTTTTTATACATGTTTATTTGAAAGTAGGACACTTAGGGACACTAATATATAATAGAGGAAACCCACAGTACGATGGTACTTTGTATCTATTAGATCGGTAGAAAGGAACATGTCTCATAATAATATGTTTTGATTGACGTGCTCACAATTGAAACTCTTATATGCAGTTGAGAGAAGGAGGCATTACATCAGAACTTTGAAAAGTGATTTGATGTTATCCTGTAAAGTTGAATATGCAGTTTACCATTGTGTACCAGAAGACATAAACACGAGTGTTCATAGCAACAGGGAATAATGCAAATGGGGAATAAATACACAGTTGTAAGTAGTTTTAAATTGTGGATGTGAAATACCATAAAGAAAACGCATTAACTACAACCATATCTACATGCTTAATATGCATCTCAGAAGCATGAAGTTAAGCCAGAAGAATGTAAGCCATGGAACACTTCAATTAGATTTCTTTTATAGAATACAAAACAAAGCAACTCATTATTGTGGAACATATGTTTATGTGTACAAGCTATAAAGAAAAAGGAAAGAAAGATGGAAAAAAAAAATCTTTAAATCCAAGGAAGTTTCAACAAGTGAAAGAAGTAGGAAAATGGGGATGGACTGGACTATAAGACTTTCTTGGTTAGGAAACTTAAGCAAGTTTCAAGTTGGATAATCTCATAACGGTTTTTTAATTTTTCTGGCACATACAAAATGTCATTTAAACAATCCTAGTGTCTGTGAGATGCTGGTGTATATTTGAGTGTGCACATGTTGTGTATTTCTGTATTACTCTCTGCTCACCCATTCATTGTCTATTTGCTCCAGCAAATAGGCATTTCCTCTTCCATTAGGCATTAAATTAATTAATTAATTCTATTTTTTCTCTTATATCCTAACTCTGAGATTATATTCTCATTTTTCCCATGTTCAAACCATGGATTAAGATGAGCATAGAGGGCTGGAGAGATGACTTAGGAGTTAAGACATTTGCCTGTGAAGCCTAAGAATGCAGGTTTGATTCCCCAGTATCCATACAAGCCAGATGGGCAAAGTGGTGCATACATCTGGAGTTCGTATGCAGTGGCTGGAGGCCCTGATGTGCCCATCCTCTCTCTCTCTCTATCTGCCTCTTTCTCTTTCTGTCAAATAAATACTATATATATATATATATATATATATATATATATATATATATATATATAAAGATGAGTGTAGAATACACATACCTGTGAGTGTGCATGTAAATATTTATCTGTGAATGAGCATGCACACAAGTGAATGGATATTTCAGCAAGAAAGGGGAGCACCAGGCACAGTGGGTATCAGTCACTCTGTTGCACTTTGTGTGACACTACAGCTTGAGTCTGTAAAGCCTTAAAGTGACGGGCATTGATACCAAAGGCTCTGTCTAATATATAAATAATTTTAAACTGGCCTCAGGTCTGTGTTACAGTTTTGTAGATTCTGGAGAGTTACTTCTTTAGTTGAATTGTTAGGTTGTTGGGGACTTCCCACGTATCTGCCAGTCCTGCAGTTCGGCAAAAGTAGGTTGAGCTCTGTAATTTAATACATTCTGGTAGAATCTATAAGCTGTGCCAAGAGTGGGACCCTCATATCCAGAACACTGAGTTCTTTTTTTTAAAATTATTTTTATTACTTATGATCCAAACCCTGAATTCTTTAAAGAAAACATTCTAAGGATCCAGAAGGAAAAGAAGCAAATGCTTCTACTTTTCTCAGAATATCAAAATTATACTTTCTTCTTTCTGTGCTTGGAAGTTTAAACATTTCCTTGCTATTGATTCTAGTTTTTCCTTTTTATTAATTTTAGTTTTGGAGGAGGTTTCTTGAGGCAGGGTCTCACTCTAGCTCATGCTGACCTGAAACTCACTCTATAGTGCAAGGATGGCCTCAAATTCACAGCAATCCTCCTACCTTTGCCTCCTGAGTAATGGGATTCCAGGCATGAACCACCACACCTGGCTCGTTTATTCTGTTTAAAATATCAGAAAAGCTCAACTTGATGTGGTGGCCTGTGTTTATACTTAGGAGGCTGATGTGGAAAGATCATGGTAGCCTGGGATACATAGCAGGGGTAGAAAGGTCTAGATATAGATGATATAGACATATTAAAAACGATTGGTGGGGGGGAGCTGGAGAGATGGCTTATTGGTTAAGGCACTTGCCTGCAAAGCCTAACAACCTGAGTTCTGTTCCCCAGTACCCACATAAAGACAGTGCACAAGGTGGTTCATGCCCATTCTCTCTTTATCTCTCTCTCTCCTCTCTTTCTCTTTCTTAAATAAAAAAGTAGATAGCTAAATAAAAAACTATTGGGGGAGAAAGGAGAGGCCATGCTTTTGAAAAACTTCCCTCATGCTATTTCTGTGGGCTACCTTCTCCCGTGTTCGCCTTCCTTTCTGAAAAAAAATGGGAGGAGAAGACTGTGAAGCCAGAAAGCCCTTTTCAGCCCTCCCATTAGTGGATGTCACTATGAGGGTGTACAGAGTAGTTGAAAATAAACCTATAATGAAACTCATTAAGTGAATAATAGCATGAGAGATTTCAATGAAATTTCAGTGAAAGAGAAATTTGGGGGCGCACATTAAAACTGGTTGTTGTAGGGACAAAGCTGAGACTTAAGACCTATGTTTCCTGAGGTTTAAAGCAGCATTTTATGGAGTAAAACACAACTCAGATGCTGAACCTCTTCGTCTGCCTCAGACATAAATGTTGCAGTAGGGTTTACCTTAGTGGTGCAGTGGAACCTCCTAGAATCCGTTCTGAATCCCACTCTACTCACAAAGGTTGTGTAGGTTTGTAGAAAAGAAAAGATTAGCAGCAAGGAGAAAAAAACATCACAGCCACCTTAACACTTTGGGGAAGTGTGGGTTTAACCACAAAGTACAGACAGGTCTGAACTCCTAGAAGGAAGCTCTGGGGACAGTGCCTTATGTCCAATGACGACTAAGGAACATATTGCAGCTGTTACCGTGCATTTCAACTCATTGATAAATTCCCTCAGCTATCCAAGTCACACATCCATGAAAAAACTCACATGACTTGGGCTGGAGAGATGGCTTAGCAGTTAAGTGCTTGCCTGTGAAGCCTAAGGACCCTGGTTTGAGGCTCAATTTTTCAGTACCCACGTAAGCCAGATGCGCAAGGTGGTGCATGCGTCTGGAGTTTGTTTGCAGTGGCTGGAGGCCCTGGTGCACTCATTCTCTGTCTATGTGTCTCTCTGTCTCTGCCTCTTTCTCTCTCTGTCTGTCTGTCACTCTCAAATAAATAAATAAAAATAAATAAATAAAATAGTTTATTAAACAACTCACATTACTCTTATTTTTTAGGAGGTCACATAAGACATATGTTACCCTCCCCTGCTCGCTGATTCTTTCCCTAAGGAAAAACCAATGCATATAAACTGTGATTAAAACTTATCTTCTAACAAATAGCTTGCAATTAATTGTTCATTTCCATATTTCTTCACTCTCATTTGTCAAGTAACTATTACCTTTGAGCCTTTCAAACTGGGAGTGCATCCTACCCATGGTAGCTGGAAAGTCAAAGCACAATGTATATTCTACATCCCTTAGAATGGCAAGTGATTTTGTTTGAGTTTTGTAGGTGTATATGTGGGTGCATGTAAGCAAAGACCACATCATTTCCCAGTGAGCTGGCAGTGGAAGCTTGATGAAACATGTCAATCATTTTCCAGCAATTCTGTCTTTGACAATATGGTATGGGAGCAGCTGCTACCACAAAGCTATTGCCTGTGTGGCTGGTATTCTTTGGACAGAACATTGTTCTTTGTATTTTATTTGTTTATATTGTTTATGAGTCTTTTCTTTCTGTCTACATTTACCACTGAAACTAACTTTCTGGAAAAATCCAAGCATTTAGAAAAAATATATACGGTATGTAACCATTATATCATTTAAACTTGATAGCTCTTTTAATTTTATTTTTATTTATTTATTTTTGAGAGAGAGAGAGAGACAGAGAGAAACAGAGAGAGAGAGAGAGAAAGAGGCAGAGAGAGAATGGGTGCACCAGGCCATTTCAGCCACTGTGAATAAACTCCAGATGTGTGTGCTCCCTTGTGGGCAAGCTTGGCATTGCGTGCTTGCGTCACTTGCATCTGGCTAAATGTGGGAACTGGAAAATTGAATGGGTGTTCTTAGGGCTTGGCAGACAGGCACCTTAACCACTAAGCCATCTCTCCAGCCCTCTTTTAAAATTTTTTTTAAAGATTTTGTTTATTTTTATTTATTTATTAGCAACAGAGAAAGGGAGAGAGAGAGAGAATGGGCACATCAGGGCCTCCAGCCACTGCAAACGAACTCCAGATGCATGTGCCACCTTGTGCATCTGGCTTACGTGGGTACTGGGGAATTGAGCCTCAAATGCTTGGGTTTCACAGGCAAGCACTTAACCACTAAGCCATTTCTCCAGCCCCTCAATAGCTCTTTTGAGAAGCCACACAAGAAAATTAAGTAATAAAACATTTTTAAATGTTAAACATACAATTAGGTGATAAAACACAAATGTTTGTTACAATTTAAAAGTTGTATTTTCTGTCTTTATTTCATCACAACCCACAGTTGAAAATGTATGTCACTGCTCCCAACCCCCTCCCCAATTTAAGCAACTTTATGTATTATCATGTAGAATGTAGTCTAGTATTTTCCACCCTTTGTTACTGTAAAAGGAAATTCTCATCACAACTTAATGAATTTTTTTTTCATATCCCACTAAGTGAGATTTAGAAAAGCAGGGTTGTAAGATGGAAGCCTGCATTAATCTTCAGGAATATTGTTTATTCTGCCAACATCTAAGGTTAACAGCTCAGCAAAGAAGAGTATAGCAACCCAATTTGAATTGATAAAAATAGAGATGTTAATGTCTTATAGGATTTCCAAACATGTAATATTGAAATATCCAAAGTACATTCATAGAGATGGGGAAGCTGAGTGTGTGATGATGGCAAAGGCTTCTCCTTATAGGAACGTACTTTTGCAGGCTGTCCGTCACCCATAGAAGTCATTTTCACTGTACGAGTGATCACAAGTTGAGAGACAGGCACAGAGGCACAAGATGGTAGCAAGCTTTGACTCAGTTCTCCTTCCACTGTTAGATTTGCATTGTATTAGGAAACCACACAGCACCTTGAAACAGCTGTAATTTACTCTAACTTCAAAGCATCAGCTTTTGTAAGGGACATTTCTTAACATTGAGCTTCATATTTTATAAGAATCTGTTGGATTCTAAGATATTTGGGTGCTGAAGTAAGGTGAGTTGTGATGTGCACCCCTAATTTCCTCCTGTGTTCAGTGCCAAAGTGAAGGTCTTTAATGAGCTCTTGGAGAGAACCCCACTTTGGAACCCTCAGTGGTACCACTTGTGGCCTGTAGCTGCTGCCAGGCTTTTGAGCACCTGCCGTGCCCATGAAATGGTTTCGGGGTAGGAGCTCATCTATGATTTTCAGTGGGAGCACCCAGAGTAACAACTGTATTCCAAGAGTCACAGACTTTGTGAAATCGTTATTCCCCTATTAATGGCCCATTTTTTTTCTTTTTCATTTTTTTTTTATTAAGGAGAAATTTTGTGTGGACACGTGTGTTGGTACCATCATTTCCCTCCTCCCTGCCCCCACTCCACTGAGGACCCTCCTTAGATGGATTGCTGGTATTCACCATGGAGTTGTAGGTTATAAGTTATGAGCCTACTTTTTTTTTAATAACTCAAATGGGTTAATTCCAGGTTTCATCATCTGGTTGCTTATAGTTTAAAACCAAGACAGTTTTACTATGTTGTGTTGGATTAAAACTTTCCCTCCAGAACTGAAACAAACAAGGGAGAATAAACTTTAGAAACGTTTCCTGTGTTAACATGCTTTTGAACACTGCTGGCCTTGACGTTTGAGTGGTTTAAAATGTAAACGTTATGGCATGAACCTGGAATGTGGGAGGGAAAATTCTTTCCTTTTAATCTTATGGTCATGAAAATTAGATAGGGAAAGAAAAGCTGTAGTCAAGCAGAAACATTACCTGGTTCTGAGAAGGAATCATGTAAAATAAATCTCTGAAAATGATAATCTCATATGACATGCTTGTGGCCTTGTGGGCCACTTGTTTCTGACCCTCTTCTTGTCCCAGCCTTGAAGGGAGCACTTCACACATCTCTCCTGACTCCCCACTCTGCTTCCAGCTGAGGGCTGCTGAAGGAGCACCAGCGGCTTATTCCTACATAACACACACACTCACACACACACACACACACACACACACACACATCCACACATGCTGATGTGCAAACAGCCCGGTGACTCTGTGCTGTCCACAGGGTCAGTATTTGGATAGTTATTCTATGGGGCTCATAATCATTATCCCCATAAAGCAAAGGTTAGCATTCTCTCAAACCTACTTTTATATAAAGTTATTGGAATTGCTTTTGCTAGGTAAAGATGTTCATTTTGGGAAACATAAAATTTTGTTTGCAAAGACACTTGGAGAGAGGGAAAAATAAGAACTAACAATCAGTGGGAAGATAAATGACTGAACATTGTTCAACCGACAAGAGAATCTGAACTCAGAGAAATAGAAACCAGTGTCTGTCTGTCTCCCTTTCTGCTTGCCTGCCTGGGAATCTGTCTGTCCGCCATCTGCTTATTGGATGATTTACTTAGTCCATTCTTAGTTCCAGCCTCGATGCCCTGGTTGCGGACAGTGAAGGGGAAGGGAGTTCTGAGCCGCCACATATTTGCTCTACTCCAGCGTCTCAGGGGTCCTCAGGAACTGGGATTCACAGTGGAGATGAGCTGGACTCTTTTGAGACCAACACTGAACCAGATTCTAATATCTCCAGGACGGAATCACTTTCTCTGTCAAGTAACCTGCATTCGAAGGTATTCTCATTGGTGTTGGTTCAACTTATTGTACATGTATAGAGTGTAAATGTACCCATCTCTATCTAAAAGACAAGTTCTGTTTTACTCATACCTATGAGCTGTTTTTGTGTGCAGCATGGAGACACTTTGGTATCTGCTTGAACCTGCCCTTTTCATCTCTGTGATTCTGTTTTATTATTCCCAGCTTTTGCAGTGATTGTTCATACTTTTCTTAGTTTATAAGGAATATAATATGCTGTGTTTCACACACTTGGAAAATGTTACCATTTCACACAATGATTCCTACCCTCCTTTCATCAGCAGAGGGGAGAAAAAAAAAAACCAACCTGGTAGTATTGAGTTTAAGTGATCAAATGTTTTTCTCACATCAAATTTTGCCTGGTCCTGGTGAGGAGTTAAGCGATGTCAATGAGGCAGAGGGGACGCTTGCTGAGCATCCCTGGCTTCTTGAACATTATAATCCACAGAAAGATGAACCCTGGCACATATTCCTGGGGTGCTAGATTTTCTCTCGGCAATTTCGTGTGCACATTTCATTTCGTTATGACTGGTTAAATAGGAAAAATATAAATACCTTCTTCCAGTATTGCAGAGAAAGTCCTTTGTGTTTGAACATATGTTTTCTTCATATTTGATTTCTGTTACTGTCTTTTTTTTTTCCTTCTTAAATCCATTTACCACTGTGAAACAATGTGCTCAATGCCAAACCTTCTACCAGGAACATATGGTTATTAAGATAATACCTTATTCTTTTAGCATGTGGTATAATGTGAAGTGTTTTTACATATATGCAAAATATAGAATATTGTCACAATTCACCTAGAACATAAGTAGTGCTTTTGTTTTACTTTTTTTTTGAGTTAAAAAAAAAAAAACGTTCTAGAAGGAAGAGAGTTTTGTCTGGGTGGCTCCAGGTTGAGGTGACCAAAGATCCTCTATCCTTTCCCTCAGCTCTGAGACCTGTAACGTTATCATTATCTTTTGAATATGAACAAGGTCAGATGATATTTCTGGATAATAAGAAACATGTGTGGGGATGAATATGATCAAAGAGAACTCGGGTATGATTGTGAGTATTGACACTAATTGGTTTTGAACTTTGAATGGAATTGTGAAAACTCATTATTACTTGGAATGAAAAATAGTTCTTTGTAAAATGGTTTCATGTCGTACATTTTTAAGAAGAATCCATCCTATAAAGTATATTTTTGCTTTGCCTCTGTAATTACCCAGTATAACTTTGCCAAAAAGTTTTGGAGAGTTTTCAAAGTTCCATTGTCACAAACAATGATTACCACACATGACTTAAATGAAGGGGATGGCTTTTGGCTAGGGTCCTTTGTGACCTGCTCCCTGCTAGGGTTATAGGACAACTCAACATACAGTTACAGCATCCAGGCCCGGTGAGTGCTACTCCCAGATAAGACAGCTTGAGCCAGGGCCCTCTGAATCTGGGTCAGCTTCTGTGTTCAACTTTCCTCTGGACTCTCTAACCAAGGAATGCAGTAGCCATGTGTTTTCACTCAGGAAAACCAGAAGAGACTAGTGCTTGTGAAGGACAGTTTCTGATGGCGTAATTTTAGGAAAGAATTTTGCATGACTTTCTTTCAACCGTAACCTTAAGTGATATCTTAAAAATGCACGGACAGGATTAATCCTGTGGGACAAAAGTTGGATACTACAAATGGCTTTAATGGAGTTCTATTGTATATCTCATACACAATTCCTGGAAAATACAAGAAGACCATGTTTAAATTATCCTGCCATCTTGTGTTTTCATATTTGTTGAAAAATATTGATAGAAACAACGTGTAATTGGGGAAACAGTAATGTGAAAATGGCAGGTCATTAAAAAGGAATAATATTAGAGTCATGTAAATCATTGATATTCAAACATCACTCCAGGAAGTAATAGATGGAAAGGCTATTGAAAAATGAGCACAAATGAAAAGGATTTGTGTATGGGCCTGTGTATTTTTCTCTAGAGGCTGCAGTTAACACTGTAACTAGCCATCTGGAAGCTTACAAACCTCTTATAATTGTGAGTGCATGTTTCTCTACCTTCTAATAATCCTTTATGATAAAGATCTTACTGTATAATTTTGTGGGAGCGCTACAATGTAAAGCAACAAAATAAGTAACAATTCAGGTAAAAACAAGTTAAGTTCATTGTTGAGCATTCAGAGAAAAAGTCATTTAACTATATTTTTCATTTTTAACCAAGTTGGCATGACATAATGGTATTTTTATGTGCATAGAAACTTTTTATAAAAGCTCAGAGTTTACTAAAGTATTCAAATAGAGAGCATTTTAAAAGTGAAAGGGAAACAGAAACAAATAATTAAGAAAAATTGCCAGACCCAGTGGCGCGAGTCTGAAATCCCAGCTACTGGAGGGGCTGAGGCAGGAGGATCCTAAGTTCAAGGCCAGCCTGGGCAACTTAGCAAGTCTCTGGTTCAAAATAAAAGTAAAAAGCAGGGATGGAGAGATGACTTAGCAGTTTAGATGCTTTCCTGGAAAGCCTAAGAACTCATATTCGAATCATCAGGTTCCATGTAAGCCAGATGCACAGTGAGACAAGTGTGCAATGTTGCACATGCACACAAGAGGGCGCACACATCTGGAGTTTGCAGCAGCTGAAGGCTCTGATGCACCCATTGTCTCTCTTTCAAATAAATAAATTAATTAAAAAAAAAGAAAAAGAGGGCCTGGGGAGATGGCTTAGGAGTTAAGGTGCCTACCTCCTAAGCCTAAAAACGCTGGTTCCAATCTCCAGGTCCCACATTTAGCCAGATGCAAAGTGACGCAATGGCGTAATGCTGCACTTGACCACAAGGGGACGCACACATCTGGATTTTGTTCACAGCGGCTGAGAGCCCATCTCTATCTGTCTTCCTCTCTCTCTCTATCTCTCTCTGTGTCTCTCTCAAAAAAAAAAGAAAGAAAGAAAGAAAGAAAAAGTGAAAAACAGGCAGGAGGTATATTTCAGTGGAAGAGTACCTTTCTAGCATGTAGCCTGGAATCAGACCCCAACACAACACAAACAAACAAACAAACAAACAAACAAACAAACAATGGTAGTCAAACACATTAAAAGAAATGTTCAGGCTGTCTCCATTATCAAAGATAGTGATTTAGTAACATGACGATCTCTTTTAGGAATCATTGCTTTCTGGAATCCGATCTCGTTCTTATTCCTGCTCATCACCCAAGATCTCTTTAGGAAAAACTCGGCTAGTGCGTGACTTCACCGTGTGCAATGCCAGTGAAGGTAAGCAGATTTAACATTGGGTTTGAATGTGTTCTATTCCAGAGCAGACTTCCAGTCACTCTAAGTACATACAACACACAAGATTTGCAGGCCCATTTCAGTGCCATTTCCACAATTGATTTTTCTATGCCTAGCAAAATTCTTTCTTCATTGGATATTGATCAAGTTATTGATTTAATTTTGATGAAATTACACACTTTTGCACATCTCTCTGTTTGAATAATTTCCTCAAGGACAGTGGAAACCAAAATTGATTTCAGGAATATTACTGTGACGGCTTTAGAGAATTTCATTTAAGTAAATTATAAAAAATTACTTTTGTCCTATATAAAAAGTGCTGGGAGACAGTACTTCAAAGACAGAGCATTGCAAAATGCAGTTTCTTTTCTTCTTTACTTAACATGAAGCTTTGGAGAGTTGAAATAATAACATAGTTGCAATACAAGCAAATATATATCAGAGTGTTTTTATTTTGGGGGGGTGGCAATGTAAGCAAACCAAAAAAATACTATACTTATATAACAAACTTTTAACTAAAACATAGCATACCTACAAAAGGATTCAAATTATAAGAATAGATTTAATTTTCAAAAGTGAACTCAGATCTATAAATAGAATAATTATGGGTAACTTAGAGCTCTGATTATAGCTACTCTCCACCACTGCCCTCATTGAAAACTTTACTTTGAAGTAGAGCTACTCCATACTTTCTAAAAATAAAGTATGACATAGTAATTAAAGTCACATTTAGAAATATTTGTGTCAGTGTGGAATATCATTTTAATGGAGAATTTTAATTTATTAGATAATGCCTATCTTGTTTATTAGCCTGAAAGAAAGGAAGATGTATGCCCAGGTACTCTCAGTTGCTCAGTGTGCAATATTTAAAATAGGATTCATTTCACTTTCTTTTTTCCTCTGTCATCATTCTTATTTTATTATACCTTTATTACTATTTTGCATTTTATGCCACATGGGACAATATTGAGAATGTAATCATCATGCTTGGAACTGCTATCCTAAAATTACTTGTATTTGATAGCTGTTCAATATTACAGGAGATACAGCGCAAGCGCCCCTTTGTGGGCTTTTCCCTTTTTCTAGGATCCATTATTAGAAGAGAGGGAAGATGAAAATGAATTTTAATTTTTTTCCATTGTAATGTTGTCCTACTTTATTTTTGAAGCCTAATTTAATTTTTCAGTTTATTAACATATCTTTTTTTTATTTTTAATAATTTTTTTATTGACAACTTCTATACTTACATACAAAAAGTGCATGATTTTTCCCTCCCTCCCCCATTCCCCTTTAGAACTCCAATCTCCATCATATCCCCTCCCTCTCTCCATTTGTCTCTCTTTTAATTTGATGTCATCATCTTTTACTTCTATTATGAGGGTCTTGCGAAGGTATTGCTAGGCACTGTAAGGTCATGGACCTTAATTTTTAATTTTGGAATGAGTAGAATCTACAACAAAAGTTTTCCAGAGAAAATTATAAAAACAAAACAAAACATGTGCAACCACTAAAAAGAAGACAGGGGGAAAATGTGGATTAAATTCATTTTGGATTGTTTTTCCATTTCATGGGTTTTTCCCAGGTCTCCTGAACCTTAGTTTAGGGTTCTTTTTACAGCAACGTGACACCTTACTAGCAGCCCCATCTGGTGGCTTAGTTTAATACTGGTGTGCTTTGGGAAGCATGCTTCTGTCTTCAGGTAGTGAGCAGTAGCTGTGCCTTATCTTTCTATATATGGTTAAGCCAGAATTCCTAAAGTTTGACCAGATGTCTGAAAGGAAATTGATTGTTAAGAAAAAACTACCCTAACATTAATTGTTAAACATAAACCTTAAAACTTTGCATTTGAATTAGAAGGAATAAAAAAAGGACATAAATTCTTCTGTTACTTTTCATTTCTGTAAAGAAAGGTTTGTCTTTTAGGCAGGACATTTAAAGACAAGGCTAGTTAGCCATGGGTTCGAGGCCACCCTGAGACTACATAGTGAATTCCCAGTCAGCTTGGACTAGAGTAAAATCCTATCTCAAAATAACAAAAAATAAAAAATATTTTTTTTTAAATAAAGAGCTAGTTGAATGAAGTTTGGTACCATCTAGAAGGTAAGAATTAGATCAGGTGATCTAGGCTGAAGCGATACACTAACATATGAAGATTTCTGTAGACAGAATCTGCATGTTTGCCAAGATTTGCATTGCTACCTTTAATTTATTTATTTGTTTTTTAGTTTTCTTTTCTTTTCTTTTCTTTTTTCTTTTCTTTTCTTTCCTTTCCTTTCCTTTCCTTTCCTTTCCTTTCCTTTCCTTTCCTTTCCTTTCCTTTTCTTTTCTTTTCTTTTCTTTTCTTTTCTTTTCTTTTCTTTTCTTTTCTTTAGGTATTGATCTAAGTATAGACGTGGCTCACCTGGAGCTCACTCTGAATCCCAGACTCTTTGAACTCATGACAATTCTCCTACCTCAGCCTCCTGAGTGCTGGGATTAAAGGCATGGGCCACTATACCAGGCCTGTGTTGATACCCATATTGCTACAAAAAGTGAATTACTTCTTAATGAAGAAGGTGTAATTTTAGCTTCTTATACAGTCAAAACACAGATATGAAAGTCTTCCTTGTTCCAAGATATAACCTAATGTTTTATTGTCTAGTTTGCTTCCTTGAATCAAAAGTAAACTGGCATTTGTGTGGCTGTTAATTCTCTCTTGATGGAAAATTGTCTCTTTTTGGACAGGGTCCAAGACTCCCTTTGTCCTAGGGGGAAGTTCCATTTCATGAAGTCTATTTCATATGTCCAAACTTAGTGTTTTTCAATCCTTTTAATTTTTATGTGTTTATGCATATTAGTGTGTGTGGGTGCGTGTGTATATGCACGCCTATAAAGGCCAGCCATCAATGTCAAATATCTTAATTGCATTCAACCTTATTTTCTTGAGACAAGGTCTCCCATTGAACCTGGAACTCATCTATTTGTCTAGACTAGCTAGCCAAAAAGCTCTGGGACTCCTCCTGCCTCCATCTCCCAGCACTGGGATTACAGGCACACAGCACCCGCCATGTGCAGATTTTACATGGATGCTGGGGATCCAAACTCAGCTCCTCATACTTTCACTGCAAGCAGCACCTCCCAAACCCCCAATCATTTTGCTTTTTATTTGGCATATTCTCTCTTTCTTGTTACTTCCTAGGAGCTATTTACTATTTCCCATGCCTTTTTTTTTTTTTTTTTTTTTTTTTTTTTTTGAGTTAACAGTACAATGATGCCGGGTGTGGTGGTGCACGCCTTTAATCCCAGCATTCGGGAGGCAAAGGTAGGAGGATCGCCATGAGTTTGAGGCCACCCTGAGATTATATAGTGACTTCCAGGTCAGCCTGGGCTGGAGTGAGACACTACCTTGAAAAACTGAAAAATGAAAAAAACAAAAAAAAAAAAAAAAAAGAGTACAATGATGGTAACTTTATTATTTAATGTTTGTGTGCATAAAATCCAGTTCATTAATTCCTTTTGATACCTTGTAGGTTGCCATGGAAAGTAATGTTGTCAATATTGAAATTATAACCTCAGCAAAGTGGACAAAGCCATTATATATTTAAAGATATTATTTCTGTTTGTTTGCTTATTAGAGACAGAGAGAAGGAGAGAGAGATAGAGAAAGTGAGTATGGGCAGGCCAGGGCCTCTAGCCACTGCAAACGAACTCCAGACACATGTGCCACCATGTGCATCTGGCTTATGTGGGACCTGGAGAATTGAACCTTGGTCCTTAGGCTTTGCAGGCAAGCACCTTAACTGCCAAGCCATCTCTCCAGCCCCATTATATATTTAAGAATTTGAGAGATGAAGTCAATTTACTCTGAAAGCTACTGTGAACTAATGGATAGAATCCTATTAGATTGTGTCCAGTTGCCTGAGTCAGTTCTATTACTCTGTGAGTTTATTAGCTCCTTCGTGTTTCTGGACTTCTCTCTATTTATAGTATGGATCACTGTTAACTTTTTATAATAGTTGTAAAGTCAAAGCAGATTTTCTGTTACATACAAGATAGTGCCAACTACAGCACAGATATTTACACAATTGAGGGGATATTTATGTATTCTCTGCATATAGCTAGACAATTCCCATTTACAGATGAATTTCACCTCTTCTCCATTCTGGGTTGTGTTGGTAAAGGATGTGTCCTGCTCTGTAGAAGGCGTGCTCCACAGTGCCTCCTTTCCTCTCTCTCTCCCTGTCTAAGTCAGTGTCTCTGCTCCAACCCTGTATTAAGTACTCCAACCCTCTGGAAGCACATGGCCTTGTTTGCACGAACCTGCTCTTCTACCTTATGAGTCCAACCTGAAAGGTTGTCCCTCTTTCCCATGAGCCACAAAACACATCTCTGCACTGACACTTTGAGGATTTGTAATAAGACAGTGCAACTACATTATAATAGGCCTTTCCTCATACTGGTCTTCAAAACTTCCTTTTAGTTTTGTTTAAAAGCAGCTAAGGGCTGGAGAGATGGCTTAGCAGTTAAGGCACCTGCCTCCTAAGCCTAAGAACACTGGTTCCAATCTCCAGTGGTTCCAATCTCCAGGTCCCACGTTTAGCCAGATGCAGTGATGCAAGGTGCAAATGCACTTGACCCAAGGGGGCGCACACATCTGGATTTCATTCACAGCAGCTGAGAGACTGCTGGCATGCCCATCTCTATCTGTCTTCCTCTCCTTTTATCTCTGTCTCTCTCCAAAGAAAAAGCAGCTAATATGCATATTTATTCTATATTTTGAGTAAATAATGTTATGAATAAGAGATAATAAAGAAATAAATATTTTTAAAAAGATGAAGTCCTGGTGAGAAATAACCAAAAATATACAACTAATTTTCTGTACTTCTGGAAAATATCTGCTTCCCTTTGCAGATACAGACCTTAGTTCATGAAGTCACAAAATTGATCTCTTCTCTTTCACAAAAGCAATACCCAGAGCCCTTCTTTACGTATATAAGATTACTTGTTTCCTCATTATAATCTAACTGGTAGTATTTTTATGATAAAATATGGTAAATATCTACATTTCTGAATAAAGCATAACTGCTAATTTTTCTGTCTTAGTTTTCATTTTATTGTTTTGTGTCTTATAGAGCAAAGAGCTTATAGCTTTCCAGAGCCACCAGGAGAAAAAAGGTACTTTACAATTCCAGTTTCCAATGAGGTCCACTCAATCTGTCTTTGAAAATGTCTGCACCACCCTTTTCAGACCTGTCCAGTAGTTCTGAGTTTCTATGGAATATTCTTCCTAAGACGCATTCCTTCCCCTGTGGTTTATATCAGCATAGGTCAGCCAGACATCCGCTGTAATCTTTAGACACATAGGCTGCAAGACCCAGAATAGGATGTTGTGTCTGGGGTTACATTCAAATCGAAACACCTGTAGGGGTAGTGGAGAGCCACATGCTTCAGAAGGCACCAGGTTTGTTCTAGGTCTGGTCAGGACAAGAGTAACAGGCCCACGGGTGGGCATTATGGGAAGTGCGGAAACACTCTTGATCTTTCCTTTTATGGATGCTTGCTGAGCAGAGTGAGGGTTGAGGCAGGAATGACCTTGAGCATTTCCAGTTTCCTAGTCGATCCACAGGTTGGAAAGCTCGAAGCTTAAGCTTCTGTTTTCCCTAGAAGGTAAAACTGTTGTCACAGTCAAGCTTGGGAAGCAGACCAAAATGCAAGCAGGATTGCTGGGTTGTGTTGGTCTTCAATAACTAAGTGCACATGAGTCACACTGGACAATAGCCCTGGGGTTAGTGCAAAGCAAATACCAGAAATGGCATTAGTGTTTGATCATAATAGACCATGTGCAAAACAGTAAAATGGTTTTAATTTTTGTGATATGAGTGCTAAAGCTCTGGAACTTTTTAATATATACATCAAGATGACTGTTTTGGTTTAAATCTTTGAATGAAGGTATCAGTAAGAGAAAGCCACCTTTGGTTCATTTCCTCTTTTATAAATTTTTTTTGTTTATTTTTATTTATTTATTTGAGAGCAACAGACAGACAGAGAGAGAAACAGGCAGATAGATAGAGACAGAATGGGAGCGCCAGGGCCTCCAGCCACTGCAAACGAACTCCATATGCATGTGCCCCCTTGTGCTTCTGGCTTATGTGGGTCCTGGGTAATCCAGCTTCGAACCGGGGTCTTTAGGCTTCACAGGCAAGCGCTCAACCGCAAAGCCATCTCTCCAGCCCCATTTCTTCTTTTTTTAGACAAGGATAGAAAACTTGCAAATGGTGCAAACAGAGAGACTAAGAATGCCCTTTAAAAGAGGGGATGATGATAAAAATAGCGTTATGATAGACTGTGGTGATAATGATAGCAGATGTACTAATAACTGATACTAATTGGGTGGATTTTTATGGGTTTCATGCTGTTTCAAACAGCTCATATTAATTATCCTATTTAAGTGATTTACTTCTGAAGGCTGAGTTTGAGTATCATATTGGTCATCATTTAGATCAGCTCTGAAGCCATTGGATAATCTTTTTCTAAAAGTATTTTGAGTTTGAACTGGGAAGAACAGCTTGGATAACTAAGCTTTGTCATGATACATACAAGTAGTTATGTTAAAATGTGCAAGGAGCCCTATACATAATTTAGTATAAGCCTGTTAATCAGATGGGGATTGGTGAAAGCAATATTTTCATGATATGTAATGTGCTATGTATCAATTATATGGCTGCTATGAAATATTTCTCAGAGACAAATGTTATCTTCAAATGCTGAAAAAAAAAGAGAGAAGTTGAGGGGTAGAAGAGACTTTAGTGAGGAAATATTCACTATAGAAATAGTCTACCATAAGTGTTACGTATTTTTTTTGTTTTTATTTATTTATTTGAGAGTGGCAGACAGACGGAGAGAGAGAGAGAGAGAGAGAGAGAGAGAGAGAGAGAATGGGTGCACCAGGGGCTCCAGCCACTGCAAACAAACTCCAGATGCATGTGCCACCTTGTACATCTGGCTTACGTGGGTTCTGGGGAATTGAGCCTCAAACCGGGTCCTTAGGCTTCACAGGCAAGCACTTAACTGCTACGCCATCTCCCCAGCCCAGTGTTATGTATTTTGACATGATACTTAGTTTGATTTTTTTAAAAAATATTTATTGATTGATTTATTGATTGATTGATTTTTGGTTTTTGAGGTAGGGTCTCGCTCTAGCCCAGGCTGACCTGGAATTTACTCTGTAGTCTCAGGGTGGCCTTGAACTCATGGTGATCCTCCTACCTCTTCTTCCTGATTGCTGGGATTAAAGGTGTGTGCCACCACGCCCGGCTTAAAAAAATATTCTCTATCCTCTGTCAGTCATAGGATTAGGGATAAAAGATCATTAGAGAAAATTCTATGGAGGAGATGCAGCATTTCCTAGCTTGGATTCCCTACCTCTTCAGAAATGGTTTCATGAATTAGAGGAAGGCAAATAATGTTGAGTGTGTTACTTGGAGCGCGTGTCTTGTAGAGCCTTGTATCCTCTGCAGTCTGTCTGAGAGTGAAAAGCTGAACACAGAGGCACACCATGTGTTTCTTGGGCTGTACATACAAGGGAAATGTGTGTCTGCTGAGTGCCATTCCTGGGTTCCCAGAATAAACAAAATTCGTACACAAAAATGTATGTGCACGCTATTCTTTATTCCTATTTGAAGCCTATAAGCTCTGACAGTAGATTTGTTTTTTTATAGAATTCAAGAGGAAGAATGGGATAAATACATCACCCCTGCCAAAGCAGAGTCTGAAAAATATAAAGTAAGCCGGACCTTCAGCTTCCTCATGAATAGGATGACCAGCCCGCGGAACAAATCTAAGGTAATTCAGAATCTACACCTATTTGCTACACCGTGTAGATGACTTCGTTCCTCAGCCCTTGGTGTAGTTTCCACTTGCCCTCTCAAATTACTTACCTAAGATTTTTATACACCTTTCTTAAGGATAATTGCCAGAGTCATCAGAAATAACCAAAGCAGGGCTAGAGAGATTGCTTAGTGGTTAAGGTGCTTGCCTGCGAGGCCTAAAGATCCATGTTCGACTCTCCAGGTCCCACTTAAGTCAGATGCACAAGGTGACACAAGCGTGCAAGGTCACACATGCACACGAGGTCTCTCACATGTCTGGAGTTTGATTTTCAGCTGGAGGCCCTGGCTTTCTCTTTTTCTCTCTCTCTCTGTCTCTCTCTCTCTGTCATAGAAAAAAGAAATAACCAAAACAACCCCATGCTAGTACATGTTGGTGCATGTCTTCTGTAAGGAGGCGGGCTCACAGTGTTTTTATTCTCCCCCCCCCCCCACCCCACGATTTGCATTTCCCTCCACTTTCCTACTGCGACCGCTGCTTTGGAAGATGAAAAGCAAGGATGCCAAAGACAAAGAAAAACTGAGCCGACATCAGTTTGTCCCAGGAACATTCTCTGGGGTTCTACAGTGTTCGGGTTGTGATAAGACACTGCTTGGGAAAGAGTCACTCCAGTGTTCCAGTAAGTTCTCCGATCTAGTGTGTGTATGATAATGTCTGTGCCCCCCAGCCTGTAAGCTCTCTGAGAATAGAGCCACAGCTAAGCACACTTACACAAACCTTTCAGGGCCTCCTCTATGATTGAATCCATGCAATGCCCTGTCAGAGTTAGTATCTTTTGGTGACAACTGAAGGTCTTCTTGAGCCTCAGGCTTATCTACCTCCCTGCTATGGTCATGTCCATTCAGTAGGTCGAATGTTGCATGCCTAAAACTGAGCTCTTGATCCCATCTCAGTGCCCACCTACTAGCCGATCCTCTCAATCAGCCAGGTGTTCATGCAAACCTTGTGAAGTATTTGTTCATTCCTGTCCTTCTCTCCCATCCTACATCCAAACCCTTCAGCAATCAATCCTTTTGGCTCCATTTCCAATATATCAAACCCACTCAGTGCTCACCCCCGCTACTCCTCTCAGTCTGGTCTAAAGCCGTTATTCAACTGGTCTCTGTGATGTTTACCCATTAATGGCTGTTCCCAAAGCATCAGCCAGAAAGAACTTCTTCTTTTTTTGGGGGGGGGCTCCTCATGGTAGTAATTAAATACTATTCTTTTTTTTTTTTTTTTATTTGAGAGAAACAGAGAGAGAGAGAGACAGAGAGAATGGGCAAGCCAGGGCCTCTCAGCCACTGTGAATGAACTCCAGATGCATGCACCCTCTTGTGTGCATGTACGACATTGTATGCTTGCATCACTTTGTGTCTGGCTAAATGTGGGACCTGGAGATTCAAACAGGCATTC
Source organism: Orientallactaga sibirica (assembly GCA_036365145.1). Classification (NCBI taxonomy): domain Eukaryota; kingdom Metazoa; phylum Chordata; class Mammalia; order Rodentia; family Dipodidae; genus Orientallactaga; species Orientallactaga sibirica. The sequence goes on from JAEOAD010000007.1 coordinate 29,571,504, forward strand.
TTAGGCTTTGCAGGCAGGTGCCTTAACCACTAAGCCATCTCTCCAGCCCTAAATACTATTCTTTTTTAATGAGAGAGAGAAAGAGAGAGAGAGAATGGGCACATCAGGCCCTCCAGCCACTGCAGTTGAACTCCAGACGTATGTGCCACCTTGTGCACATGCATCACTTTGTGCATCTGGCATACGTGGGATCTGGGGAGTAGAACATGGGTCCTTAGGCTTTGCAGGCAAGAGCCTTAACTGCTAAGCCATCTCTCCAGCCCCAGAAAGAATTTTTTAAGGCATACATAGTTAGCTCTCTGTGTTCCATGGCTTCTAGTAGCTTTCTCTGTGTCTTGAGAAAAGGCTAACACCTTACCTGACCTGACCCATCTTCCTCTCCCCTTAGCTCTCTCTGCTCTGGCCCCAGCCCCACTGGCGCTCCACTGTTCTTCCCTGCATGGCCAGGACCAGTGTGTTCCTGCCTTAGGGTCTTCCCTGGCTTCTCTTTGCCTTCAAAGTTCTTTCTTCTCTTAGCTGGCATGAATTGCTCAGATAACACCTTTCAGCCCAGGCTACCCTATGCTGGACCTTACACTTCCCTTATCCCAGCCACCTTGCGCAATGATATTTACCACCATCTAGCTTAGTACATAGTTTACATGGTGATTTTCCTCTTGATCTTCCTCACCCTAAGTTCTGTGAGGACACCTGTGACTCTTCATAGTTCCTCCAGCGTCCATCACAAAACTGGTCCTTGTCACTCAGCCTATTCATTTACTGCTAAGGCCTAGGGTCTGTGGATCACCTCAAGGTGAATGGACGTCAGGAGCAAGATGGCAGTTCCTATTTAGTTCAGGTGGATATGACAACCACTGTAGAAAATGTTTTCCTTTCCCCCAGAAGGAGTAGAAGTTGGGCAAGTGGGCCAGAGAGGGTAATGGGGGTGAATATGACCAAAACACATTATATACGTGTATGAAATTGTCAAATAGTTTAAGACAAATAAATAAATTAACTAATTAAAGCCCTTAGTTTAAAAATGCACCAGGATTTATAGAAGATAAAAGGCTTAGGTAGAAACTTAAAACTACCTAGAATTTTACCGCCTACAAAAACTTCTTATTAATATTTCTAACCATAAAGATATGTTAGCTTTTAATGTGAGTATTCATTTGATGTCAAATATATTTAGTCATCTCTCATTGTACCCCTAAGTTTTTCTGAGTTTTTCACAACATAAGTGAACTTTACCTTGCACACGACTCTGCCACAGTGTTGATTATTCCTTTAGATTAAATGCCACAATTAGCATATGTGCTAAATGTATACTTGTTTTTTTCTTTGTATCAAATATTTTTAGAATTCATTTTGGGATATACAAGGCTTTTTGGGGTCAGGGTAATTGTGGTTTAAACTTTTCTTAACATTTATGTTTTTGTATTATTAGACTAGGACATGGGCATTTTCTATTGTTTTAGGTAGATCATCTTATTCTGTGGATGTGTTTTTGTTTGTAATCATGAAGGTTAATATTTCTAACCTTAAAAGCAGATGTGACATGAAACAATACATTATATAAGTACTGAAAATCTTGCTGCTATTTTTTCTGATAGATACCATGTTGCTAATTTGTATTTCTATAATATTCTGTTTGTTTATAAATAGGTTTTGTGCCTTCTATTTTGATATACCATTATCTGGTGCATCTTCATTGCAGATTGGACTTTAATCAGTATGAAGTTACACTCTGATGTCCTTATGTGCTTTGGCTTTGAGTTCTACTTTCTCTGAAGTCCCTTGTTCTTTCCTTTTCTTTGTATTTCTTTTAATAATTTCTGTGGTTTTCCTTTGAGAGTTGTTTCGTTAAAGGTAATCTGTAATGTAGCTGAAAGGTCTTATTTTATAACAAATGGCTCTCCTCGTTTACATTGAATTTTCCTATTTCTAAGTATCTTTGATAGTTTCTGGCTGTTTTCCTTGATGTCTGGCTCAGCCTTTTTAGACCATGTGTTGTTTGCTTTTGTGTTCTGAGATTTGGCAAGATATTCTCTTTTAATATCTACTAATGATAACATTAAGGCTGTGCAAGGCTAATAATTTGATATTTTATTACTGCTGTTTTCCTTATGTTAACCCCTTTAGCCCAGCTTCTGTTAGCATATTGAATTGTTACATTTTTATATTATTTGTTTAGTCTTTCTTTCAAGAGTCATTGTCTAGTTTAAGAAAATGTGGTTTTGATTCAGTTCTATTCCTCTACATACTTACAAGTTTTAAAATATGCTCCTCCCTCCTTTATTGCCTCTCTTCCCTTTCTCTCTCTGTTTCTCTGTTTATTTTTTCCTTGTTAGAGATAAGGTCCCTTGTTTGAGGCTCACCTTGAATATGCTATGTAGCTGAAGATGACCTTAAACTCCTGATTCATTGCCCAAGTGCTGGGATCACAGGGGCATGTCATGATGCTAACCTTTTTTTTTTTTTTTCCTAGCCTGGTTTACTGCTTAAAACTTTCATTTCCCTTATTTCTCTTTCCATTGTCTCTTTCTTTCTCTCTCTGTCTTTCTGGGGAGATGAGGCTATTTCTTTTTTTGACATAAGATATATGCGTGTGTGTATGTGTCTCTCAGGGGTTTCATGTAGCCCAGGCTGGCCTCTAACTCACTATGTAGCTGAGGGTGACTTTGACCCTCCTACCTTCACCTCCTAAGTGTTGATATTACAGGCGTGTGTCACCATTCTTGGTTTTATCTGGCTCTGGGATGAAAATCAGGGCTTTGTGCATGTCAGGCAAGCACTCTTCCCCAGTAAGCTTCATCTCAAGTCCCACTCTTTACTTTTGCTCCTCAAAAAAAAAAAAATAGGGGCCAGGATATTTCTCCGTGGTGAAAGGTGCTTTCTTGCAAAGCCCGTTGGCCCAGGTTTGATGCCCCAGTATCTATGTCAAGTCAGATGGGAAAGTGGCATAAGCATCTGGCATATGTGGTAGTGGCGAGAGACCCTGGCACGCCCCTCCCCATACACACACGTATGAAAATAAATAAATAATATTTAAAAACTTTTTTCTCAGCTAAATTAGGCAATGAATTTTGATTCATCTTTCAGTAGCTAGAATAGCATTTAGCAGTTTCTTACCCTTTAAGTGCCTATAGTTATAACCTTCCTTTTGCCCAAGAAAAAATAATTTACCTGGCTTCACAAAACCTTGGTTGGTTGGTTCTTTCTTTCTTTCTTTCTTTCTTTCTTTCTTTCTTTCTTTCTTTCTTTCTTTCTTTCTTTCTTTCTTTCTTTCTTTCTTTCTTTCTTTCCTTCTTTCTTTCTTGTTTTTTGTTTTTCAAGGTAGGGTCTCACTCTAGCTCAGGCTGACCTGGAATTCACTATGTTGTCTCAGGGTGGCCTTGAACTCACAGCGATCCTCCTACCTCTGCCTCCTGAGTGCTTGGGATTGAAGGTGTGTGCCACCACACCTGGTTTGCTTCACAAAACCTTGGATCAAAATCTTTCTCCCTCACAGCTCAGTCCACATTTTTAATCATTTGAGCACTAACTATTATCATGGGGAGTCTATGGCCTGCCTGACCCAATTCCTTTGTTGGTAACCTCCCTTTTCCACTTACATACTTAAGGATGGTTATTTTTTTTTAATTTGAGAGAGAGAGAGAGAGAATGGGTACGCCAGAGGCCTCTCAGCTGCTATGAACGAACTCCAGACGCATGCATCCCTTGTGCTCATGTGCGACATTGCGCGCTTGCATCACTTTTGCGTCTGGCTAAATGTGGGACCTGGAGATTTGAATGGGCTTTCTTAGGCTTCGCAGGCAGCCCTTAACCACTAAGCCATCTCTCCAGCCCAAGGATGATGATGTTTTTAATCACGTTGATATTGTCAGAATGAGTCTATAGGTGGGTGCCATTTAGTTATTTTTTGTTGTTGTTGTTAGAAAAGAGACCTTTACATTTGCCCTCGCGGTTGCCTTTTCGGCTTTATAACATCTCTTTTTCTAGCCTGCCTTTGATTGTCCCCGCTCTGATCTCATTTTTCTGACTTCTTCCCTGGATAGCTGTCATCTTGTGTATCTGTCGTTGTATGACATCTTCTAGTTTATAATCATTCCCTTCATCTTTTCCACATCCTGGAATCTTTCAAGTTTAATTTCACAGCATTGCTTTGATATTTGTTGTCACATGAATCCACGTCAATTGAGTTGAAAATCTGCTTTGGCCCTTCACCTTCACCTTCCCCACAGCCCCTGCTTGTCTTGCAGGCTCCTCGTCCTCCCCTCCTGCCGGTCTTTGCTCTCATCCTGTCTTCCCTCCATGCCTCTGGGTCCTGTTATATTGAGGCCCTGTCTTCTGTTGTATCCAAAGACCATTACAAATATCTATGTTTCTGTGGTGGTTTGATTCAGGTGTCCCCCATAAACTTCAAGTGTTCTGAATGCTAGGTTCCCAGCTGATGGCAACTTGGGAATTAACACCTCCTGGAGGCAGAATATTGTTGGGGGTGGGCTTATGGGTATCATAGCCAGCTTCCCCTTGCCAGTGTTTGGCACACTCTCCTGTTGCTGTTGTCCACCTTATGTTGACCAGAGAGTGATGTCCACCCTCTGCTCATGCCATCGTTGTTCCTGCCATCATGGAGCTTCCCCCTCGAGCCTGTAAGCCAAAATAAACCTCTTTTTTCCCACAAGCTGCTCTTAGTCGGGTGATTTCTGCCAGCAATGCGAACCTGACTGCAACAGTTTCATTTCCATTTCTGGACATCATACTCAGCGGCCTGCTCTTCCTGTCCGCATCTACTGGAGCTTTGTTCTATGGAATTTCATAGCATCTCCTTTTTTTTTTTTTTTTTTTTTTTTCTCCTGTGCTCCTATTGCAGCCTGACAATATTTTTTTTCAACATTGATGTGAGCTGGTTTTCTTTTCTTTTCCATCCTCCTAGACATTTTACTTGGTGTTGGAATGAGTTGCTACCAGCCAGGTATCAGGAATCTTAGGATATACTGCACTGAATAGGAAATGAGGTGTCAGGAAGCCCCAGAAGGGTCTATTGTGCACACTTTCAGGTTTTATAATTGATAGGATAATTGCAGAATACGGAAACTAAGGAAATCAAAGTTGCCAACATTATGCTGGAGCTAGGGTGGGACAATGAATGATTGCCATACTTGTTTTCATATGTTTTCTAAATATCTATAGTCCTTTGTATCGTTTTTATAATAATCAGTAAAAACACAATGTGGATCTTACTCATCAACTCAGGTGGACATTTTTGTATCTTTCCCCTTTGTTTCAGACTGTAACACAAACGCACATAAGGGCTGTAAAGATGCCGTGCCTCCATGTACCAAGGTAACCTCCCAGGCAATGGAAAATATACGATGTCTAGCTTGCTTGCTTCATGTTATCTGTAGAGGTTGAATTCTTCATTTATTGCTGTCTGGATTTATTTCCAAAGTGATTACTGCAGTGATACCACATGCTCAAAGTATATGTCTGTTTGCTTAGCTGTCCACTCTTAGCAATAGAAACTTCATTTATGTTCTATGGGGGGTGAGGAAGGGATAGGCTAGACTTTCTGCCAGACATGCTTGGTTTACCAGCACAAACCTGAGTGTTCCCCAATGAAAACGAAAGCCCTAATTCTCAAACACTAGCCAGTATCAGAATTAGCTGGAGGACTGTTAAAACTTGGACATTAATGTCCTGCTCCTAGGACTTCTGATCCTGTAGGTGTGGGTGGGCGCTGAGAATGTGCACTTACAAGTTCCCCCCCGGGGGGGGGGCTGCTGCTTCTGAGAGCGCACTGGAACCCACTGGAGCCCACTGGACAGAGGAGTGTTCTATGTCTTCAGGGTTGGATTTGAAGAGGAAGGCGTCTTAAGATTCTCTTCCTTTCTTCCCTGCTCCACAGCCACATCAGAAATGCTTGTGGGAGTGAGCATGGTGTTTCTTCAATGAGAAACTTGGGAGTCACCGAGTTCTGTTAACTGAAATGCACATTGTGTCAGGTCGTAGAGCCAGAGTCTGGCTACGTGAGTGGAGATCTCTGCCTTTCCCAAGGCCTTTAATGACAGAGTGCCTCACCCTCCATTGTTCCTTGCACATTTTGTCGTCATCACACTTTGCTCTTTGTCACTTTTCATGTTTTTGCTTTGAATTTTCTTTTGTTTGAAATAAATGAGATAACAAATATGATGCAGATAAGAATCCCGTTCTTTGTAGCTTTGTACATTCCTGTGGCCCAGCGGTACTTTGATCTGATTTTATGTGTTTCTAATATTCTTTACTAGAAATTCCAAGAGAAATATAACAAGAACAAACCACAGACCATCCTTGGAAGTAAGTGATGTGGGAAAATGACAAGAACTTTTTACAATTTTAATGCATACCGTGCATTTTTCCATCATAAAAATGCCTCCTGCTTTTGTTTTCTCCTTTGTCCAGTTATTTCTTATTCCATACCATATGCTTGGCATAATTTTTAGTTATACAGAAAAGTCAAGAAGGATATAAACTATACCAGTCTTATTGTTTCTGCATTGTGTATGGTGCAGGATCTTTTGAACTACAGGGAGTTATAAGGAAAATGTGTCCCCTGCTTGCTTCAATTCTAAGGTTGTCTAGTATTTGAATGTATTCTGTTGGTTTGATGACATTTTGGGGGGAAGGAGAGACACTTCGTTAAATGTACATGGTTTTGTACTTCTCTATCACACATCTCTATTTGTGATAGGAAAGCAGGTTTAGCTACATAAATACATACTAACTTAATCTAAAGAAATACAAAGTTTAATGGAAAATAAATCTTGAATTTTGGAGCCTACTGACTCTCATAAGACCCTGTCGTCCATTTTTTGGTGACCTGGTGCATTGATGTAATGGGCTGTAATCCTATTCACACCTTTGCAGTGATAGTGAAATAACAAAGTGCACTGGAATTTTGTTTGTCTGTTTTATAATTTGGTAGTTCAGTTTTTTTCCCCTGAATTATATCTTGCTAAAATTGAAATTGTTTCTCTTGAACATAATTAGTGACCTCTGACAGTTCTTCACAGCCCATGCAGGAATCATTCACATTGATCTTTCCCAAGTTCGAAAACCCTTTGCTTCATTGCATGAGATTTTGCAATTTTTCTACCTGAAAATGCATGATGTGTGTCAGGAGTTTTAAATGCATGGTAACTTTTCATCTCAGTGCTGTAATAAAGTGTGACTGATACTTTGAACACCACTTCAGTTTGGATCATTAGGTAAGCAAGTCACGGTAACTTGCTTCTGGGCGTGAGCTTCTGCAGGGTTCAGTTAACGTAGGCAGTTAAAGCTGTCTCATTGCTTACTGCCTTCCCTCAGTCTCAAAACTCCCTGACACCAGTTCCAATATGCTCATTTTCATAAGGTTAAATAGGAAAATGAAAAGAACTTTTAGAATTTATAAAATAAAATATCCTATAGTCTTCCTCTTTTGGGGATTTATATATGTATAAAATTTTTGTTATATCCTCAGAACTATCTAAGCATTTTACCCTTTTGCTTGAGAATGTGTGTGCAGTAGCTATAATATTATGAAGGTGAATTAATTTGTAGAGAGGGATTGATAGTTCAGATGAGTGCTTTTCTGCCCATAACAATTTAGAAACAGGTGGGAGCATTGTTCAGTGTTTATATGAGAGTGAACAACTCAGCTGGGCTGGCAGCTCTCGTTTTCCTGAGATGTTTTGCCCATAAGGAATGGACTGCCTAGCATTATTCCATTCCACTGACCTGCTCCCTGGGTGTGGATGCTTGTTGACACACACACACCGTATGCATTTCAGTCGCAGTGCTAATAACACCTTGTATCTTCTTAATGCTGTACAAGCCATGGTTTATGGAAAAGCTGACCAGTGTTTCCCCATTCCATTGTGTGCTTGCTTATGTCACCCCAAACACCCACAGACTCCAAGGAGAGATGGTGGAAGCAGGCCTGCAGCATGGCTATCAGGAGGGTGTGAAAAGGAAGGGACAGTTGAACAGTGCCAGGTGACAGTGAGACTGGTTTCTAGGCTGGGCGTGAGACACGTTGGAAGTGGCTGTTTGAGGGTTTACCTTTCTAGACTGAAGTGACATCTTTCTTCCTTACAAATGCATTCTCTTGAGAAATGCAGCAAATTTTCACTGTGATTCCAGGTTCCTCAGCAAGAGACATCCCACAGCCTGGACTCTCCTTGCACCCTTCCTCCTCCACGCCTATTGGATTGCCAAGCTGGGAGGAAGGAAGCTTCAGGGCAGGCGCGTCCATTGTCCAGAAGTGTTCCAGGCACCACGTTGGAAAGGTAAGACGCAGAGTTGGGCCTCACCTTCATGGCTTAGAGACGTTTCTGGAGCTAACTTCTCTCCTCTCCTGCCTCACCAGCTTCAGGAGGTCAGTGACATCCTTGGAGTCCGAGGCTGACGGTAACAACTGGAGAAGCAGGTCTCACTCCGATGAGCTGTTCCAGTCCATGGGCTCCTCGCCCTCCACAGAGTCATTTGTGATGGAAGGTGAGGGAATTCATTTGCACTGTCCTGGGTCTCTGAACACTTGCTCAAAGGGATACTTTGTGGGAGAAGTAAGAAGGAAGTGCATTCTTTTGTTTTTGTTCTTTTTTAAAAAATTCATTTTAATGTATGTGCGTGTGTAGTCATAGGTGCCTGTGTATATGTGTGTGCATGTGTGTGCGCCTATGCTTGTGAATGTATATGTAAATGTGTATGTGGAGGCCAAAGGACAATCTTGGGGGTCATTGTCAGGAATGCTGTTCACCTGCTTTGAGACATAGTCTCTCATTGGCCTGGAGCTCACCAATTAGGATAGACTAGCTGGCCAGTGATCCCTAGGGATCCTCCTGTCTCTGCATCTGCAGTGATGGGATTATAGGTGTACACCACTGAGCCCAGCTTTCAAGCGGGTGCTGAGGGTCCAAGTCAGATGGATCTGAGCCTCACCATTGGAGCTATTTCCCTAGCTTCTTGGAATTCACTATGTAGTCTCAGATTGCCTTGAACTCACAGCAGTCCTCCTACCCTGGCCTTCCTGAGTGCTGGGATTAAAGGTATGCACCACCATGCCTGGCAGGGATCAATTTTTTTATTATTTTTATTATTATTTGAGAGAACAGAACCAGAGAGAGACAGAAACAGAGAGGAAGAGGCAGAGAGAGAGAGAGAAAGAATGGGCATGCCAGCAGCCTCTTAGCCACTATGAACGAACTCCAGACACATGCACCCCATTGTGGGCAAGCGTGGCATTGAGCCTGTGTCTGGCTAAATGTGGGACCTGGAGATTGAACGGTGTTCTTAGGCTTGGCAGGCAGGTGCCTTAACTGCTAAGCCATCTCTCCAGCCCACAGGGATCAATTTTTAAAGAGACATATTCCCAATAGAATAGGTCATGAAGACACTGAGGAATCAAATACATTGTGTGCTTATCTTTGGAGCTGTTTTACAGCTCTCAAGGGATTGAGGAAGAATTCTATATTAAACTGTGTCCTCTGATTATTTATTTATTATTTGTTTTGGTTTCTTGAGGTAAGGTCTCACTCTAGCCCAGGCTGATCTGGAACTCACTATGTAGTCTCAGGCTGACTGCGAATTCATGGTGATCCTTTGCCTTCCGAGTGCTAGGATTAAAGGCATGTGCCCACCACTCCTGGATGGTTATTTATTAAGGTTGGTCTTGGCTGGGTTGCTGAGATGCATGTCCCCACCTATTGTCTACTACCTCTAGAGGAATAAGAGCACTTTATAATGTGTTTGATCTGAGGAATTGTCTTCTGCTTCCAAGTTGCCTCAATAAATGAAAGAAACTCAAATAGTGACTGCATATATGAATCAAAAAAAAAAAAAAGAACAGAAAATTGAAGGACCTTCAGTTGGTCTTGGCTTGCTTTTATTCCTGGAAACTTTCAGAATTGATACTGTGTTTATTGAATCTTGGACCTATTGATTTCTGTTCAGATTTTTACATTTACTCAAATTTGAATTTTTTAAAAAAATTTATTGATATTCACAAGCTAAGAGAAAGAGAGAGATTTAGAATGGGTACTCCAGGGCTTCCTGCCACTGCAAATGAACTCTTTTACCTGGCTTTATGTGAGTACTGGGGAATTAAACCTTGGGCCATCAGGCTTTGCAGGCAAGCATCTTTAACCACTTTGACATTTCGCCAGCCTTCAAATTTATATTTTAAACATGTCTGTTTGGCAAGACACAAGCATAGTGTGAGGATTTGTCACAAGTGAATAAAAGATTTTTGTGTGTGTGATAAAATTAAACATACAACTACCCTTTGAGAAAAGTAAACCCAATTTGCCCTAAACATCACTTATTAGAAAGCTCCTAAGTGATGAAGATGAAATGAAATTGAAATCATTTCCACCTCAGGCTTGTCATTACTCTCCTTCCTTTTGATTGTCGTTCATTTATTGAGGCAGCTTGGAAGTTCTTGGCTAGGATCATTTCACTGCAGTTTCTATAGGTGTCAAGTTCATGCTCTAGTATTCTGGCCGAACTGGCCCATCCACTGAGCGGAACACTGGCACATCAAGGTCTGTCAATGCCGAGTGTGTCACTCTACTTGTGGCTTTTCTTTCCTGTCCGCACACTAGATGTTGTGGATTCTCCTCTGTGGAGTGACCTCAGCAATGAGGGGTTTGACGCGGAATCGTGGAGTCTCGTAGTGGATCCTTCATTTTGCAGTCAGCAGGAGAAGGACGTGATCAAAAGACAAGATGTCATCTTTGGTAAGTATTTTGAATCAGCCCTCAGGGCTGAAACGGTGGACGTGGAAGAAAGAGCGTGGGTGTGGAAGCCTGGCTGGACTAGATCCTATTTCTGCCATTCGCTAGCTGCGTGATCTCAAACTATGTAACTCACCTGCACCTCGGTTTCCCCCTCTGTACAGCAACGATGACACTCAGGTTGAAAGGGTTCTGAGGCCTAAATGCAGTACAGTGCCTATGAGGTAGAAAGCAAATTTGATTTCCCATACCTTCCTTAGTCTTAGTCTATACTCTCCTTCTCTCTTTGGTGTGTGTGTGTGTGTGTGTGTGTGTGTTATGCAGAGGAGCATGGCCCATGTATGTGTGACATGTGGGTGTCCCCTGTCATTCTTCCACCTTATTTCTCAGAGACAGGGTCTCTCACTGAACCTGGAGCTCCCTCTTTTCTGTTGGACTGGCTGACCAGGGAGCCACAACAACCCTCCAGTCTCTCCTCCCCCTCAATGCTGGGGCTATAGACATGCATGGCCATGCCTGGCTGTTTAGGTGGGTGCTGGGCATTGAACTCAAGTCCTCATGCCTGCATAACAAGTGCTCTTACCCACTGAGCCATCTCCCCAGCCCTTCTACTCCTTTACATAAGAGCCACAGTGAATTTTCACAGACTTGCTGCCCGTTAGCAGGGCTCTGGCAATATGGCCCTGTAGTCAGACCACATACGCCAAGGCCCCATCACATAGATAGAGTGCAGTAGCCTGCGCCTGGAGTTTGAGTGCCGCACTGTCGAGCGTGCTCTGGGTAGTGGAGGCAGTCTGAAATGCCAGCAGCAGAATGATGGTGTGCAGTTAGGAAATGATCAAGTTTTAAAAAAAAGTTGTGATCAAACACCATGCACACAGTAGGAAGTCATTCCACTTTGGAGATAAGGAAACCCCCATGTTTGCAAGGCCTCTGCTGAGAGGCCACCTGCTCCCTGCACCCCCAGAAAGTGGGGTCATGTGGGTCAAAGGAGCTGGGGGTATACTTCAGAACCTGCCTGGGTAGCAGGTGTGCAAGTCACTGGAAGCTGAGGGGAAGGTACTGTCCTTTTTAGTATTTCCCAGACATTTATTTTATACAGCTTTGCTCCTTGGTAAGCTCTCAGCAGCATATGTTATTATGTCTATCTCATTTGGGACGAATTGTTACAGGCAGTGCTCCAGGAAGAATATCCCCCCCTTTCTGCATTGTTTCCCTCTTTTAAAGATGAAGTAAGCTGAATATCATGACTCATACCTATTATCTTGGCACATGGGATCTGAGGTGGGAGGATTGTGAATTCGAGGCCATCCTGAGCTGCATAACAAGTTCCTGTCCCAACAACAACAACAAAAACAGAACAAAAGCAAAAACAAACAAACAAACAAACAAAAAGAGCTGGAGAGTAGCTTATGGTAGGTAGAGTGCTTTTGTAAAATGCCCTGGGTTTTATTTCCAGAAAATGCCCTCTAAAAAGGAAAATATTTCTGCTTTTGGGGTAATAGTGAGTACATCAATTAATAAAATGAGGTTAAGTGCTTAGCACAGAGTGAATACTAAAAACATGAAGGAAATATTTAAAGTTAGTGGATCCTGATGGAAGGTAATTTTATTTATGATGATGTAATAAAGCGATGTTACTTTTACGTTGTTTTTTTGTTTTTGTTTTTGTTTTTGTTTTTGTTTTTTGTTTGCTTGTTTTTCGAGGTAGGGTTTCACTCTAGCCCAGGCTGACCTGTAATTCACTTTGTAGTGTCAGGGTGGCCTTGAACTCACTGCAATCCTCCTACCTCTGCCTCCTGAGTGCTGGGATTAAAGGCGTGCGCCACCATGCCCGGCGACTTTTACTTTTTTTTACTATATTACTTTTATACATTTACTCTCTTTGGCTGATATTTTAGATTCCTAAAACATGCAGTAAATTTATAAAAGACTTGTGCTATACCTAAATAGTACTTTCTCTCATGATGGGTTTTAAAAATTGAGGCATAATTCATATACCATGCGACTCTCCACTGTGTGGAATCAAATGTTTGGTTGTGTATTCCCCAGAACTGTGTAGCCATCGGGCATGGTCAAATTTCACAGTGTTTCCATCACTTCAGAAAGCAAACTTCTTCCCACTAGCAATCACTTCCCCATTTCTCACTTCCTCTGGCACTGAACAACCACTCATCTACTTTCTGCCCCTAACAATTGACCTAACTTGGGCATTTTACCTAAATGATACATCATGTGTATCACGGTGACTGGCTCCTGTTTCTTAGCATGCTATTTTCAAGGCTCATCCTAGTTATAATCCGTGTCAGTACTTCATTCCCTTATTACTCACTATTATTCTAGTCTGCTTATTGAATTATGAGTTGATGGACATTGTGTGTTGGTACCATGTTGGAGGTCATAGGGTAACTTTATTTTTAATCTTTTCATGAGTTGCCAGGATGGTTTCTAAAGCAGCTGCTCCAGTGTTCACTCCTGGCAGCAATGTATAAAGGTTTTTTTTTTCCATATGTATGTGTGTGGTGTGCATGCACGTACATATGTTTATATGTGTGTGGGCACATGGATGCCATCTCCCCAGACCCCTTATGTTTTTTTTAAAGACATTATTTATTTATTTATTACACAGAGAGAGAGAGAGGCAGATAGAGAGAGTGGGCATAGCAGGTCTTCCAGCCACTGCAGATGAACTCCAGATGCGTGTGCCACCTGTGCAACTGGTTTACTGGGAAATGGAACATGGGTCCTTAGGCTTTGCAGGCAAGCACCTTAACCACTAAGCAATTTCTCAAGCCCCATATGTGGATTTCAATTGCTCTACATCATCACTAACACTTCTTTATTGGTCATCTTGTCTTATTATAATTACCCCAGTGTGTGTGGAGTGACGTCTTATTATGGTTTTAATTTACCTTTTTTTTTTTTTAAAGTTTATTTTTGTTAGGGAGAGAGGGAGAGAGAGAGAGAAAGAGAGAGAGAGAATGAGAGAGAGAGAGAATATATGGTCGTGCTAGGGCCTCCAGCCACTGCAAACAAACTCCAGACGCATGCATTGCATCTGGCTAACATGGGTCCTGGGGAATCGAACCTGGGTTCTTTGGCTTTGCAGGCAAATGCCTTAACCGCTAAGCCATCCCTCCAGCACTAATTTGCCTTTCTTTTCTTTAATGATTAATGATGTTGTGCACGTGCGCACACGCATTTCTGTGTATGTGTGCGTGTGCACGCGCATGCATGCATGCATGCACCTGTATGTATTTAAGCCAGGAAATCTGCCCTGCTGGAGAAGCTTTCTACTACTGAGTTACAGCCTCTATCTGTTGAACATCTTTTCAGATGATTATTGGCTATTTATGTATCTTTTTGGAGGAACACCAACTAAAATTATATGATCATTTTTGAATATTGAGAAAGATAGTTATAGGATTTTTTTCATATATGCACACAAATTAGTTATAACACTTTTTCATATATGCACACACTTATATGTGTATACACATTCTGGTTACAAGGACCTTATCAGATACATGTTTTGCACTTATTTTCTCTGTTCTGTGGATTCCCTTTCTCTCCTTATTTTGTGTTCTATGATTCTGAAGCATCATTTTCCTCTGGAGAATGTGGAGTTTTGAAAATTAATTCTGTAACTGAATCTACTATTGTGTGCTTTGAGGAACTTTATAATATTTAAGTAATCTCACCAAATTATTCTAATTTTCAATGAAAAAAAAATCAAAGAAATAAAGAGCTTCCCCCACCAGCAAAACAAAACAAAACAAAACCATGTTGTAGAACATTCAGGTAGGAATTGAATCTTTCAGAAACATTTGATTCTAGGGATTTTGGGGGCTTAGCTCCCTAGCAAGTGCAAGGCCCTGGCTTTGGTCCTCAGTACTGGGGAAAAAAATCACAAAAAGAAACTGCATTACCAGAAACATTTGATTGATGCTTGTCTAGTGTACTTGATTTGTTTTTGTAGATTTCTTCTCAACATCTGAAAACTGCTTCAAATTTTGAGCTTAAATAAAATCAATGATCAGTACTGACTTTTATTGGAAGAGATGTTTACGTTATACCTGAACATTCCATGTTTCCTATCTGTGTGATGTAGTGTGTTGATCTGCTAATTTAGGCCATCAGGAACATTGTGAATTTGTTGTTTTTAAATCAATGATTGATAAAACTTCAATTATATTATCTCTATAACTTAATGTTAGGTAACCATCTGTAAGTCACTATCAATAACTTAAATATCAAATAAGTTGATGGTATCTGTTAGGAGAATAAATAATAGATTATTAAATCAGATATAGGTAATTATATACTTTTTACTATTTTGGATTTATATTGGTCAGACATATAAAAAGGAACTTGTGGGCTGGAGAAATGGCTTAGCGGTTAAGGCACCTGCCCGCTAAGCCTAAGAACGCCAGTTCCAATCTCCAGGTCCCATGTTTAGCCAGATGCAAAGTGATGCAAGGGTGCAATGCCGCACTTGCCCACAAGGGGGCACATGCATCTGGAGTTTGTTTGCAGCAGCTGAGAGGCTGCTGGCGTGCACATTCTCTATCTGTCTTCCTCTCCCTCTCCGTGTGTCTCTTTCAAAAATAAAAAGAACTTGTAAGTTTGCAGGCAATAAGATACGCAATTCTGAATTCTTTTGCTGGACGTAATTGATGCTGTCATGGCATGGCCACTCACTCTTACTGTATGTATGAAAGGCCGTCATCCATCAGATACTGTGTTTTCAAGCCTGTGTGGGTCACATATGTGCTCACGTGTTTTAGAGCTGATGCAGACGGAAACACACCACATCCAGACCCTGTTCATCATGTCGGAGGTCTTCAGGAAAGGCATGAAGGAGGAGCTGCAGCTGGACCACAGCACCGTGGACAAGATCTTCCCCTGCTTAGATGAGCTGCTGGAGATGCACAGGCTTTTCTTCTTCAGTATGAAGGAGCGCAGGCAGGAATCCTGTGTTGGCAATGACAGGAATTTTGTAATCAACCGAATCGGAGATATTCTGGTGCAACAGGTAACAAGCAAGTTGGGGCCCTAGTCTAAAACCCTCAAAATTGGTTAGAGCCTTTATGGTGATGAGAATCTGTGGGGAAATGGGATTGATTTCACTATAGTCATTGCCAGGTAGGGCTGGTGGGTTTTCTTGCGTCCTTGGTTGACATTGGTTGGTATGATGGATTTAGACAGCTTCTAACAGTCAATGACTCCTGTGTGCCCCAAGACCTGGCTGGGCCACTCTACTCCTGCCAGGTGCCACAGCCCTAACTGAGTCCCCTGATGCACATTCTCCTTATACTCTCTTTGTAATCTTTAAATTATAGATCTCTTTATTTATCTGAGAGAGTGGGGGGGGGGAGAGAGAGCTAGAAAGAGAGAGAGAGAGAAAGAGAGGGCCTCCTGCTGCTGCAAATGAACTTCAGACACATGTTCTACCTTATTTTTTGTATTTTATTTTTATTTATTTATGAGAGAGAGAGAGAGAGAGAGGGAGAGAATGGTCACACCAGGGCCTCCAGCTACTGCAAACAAACTCCTTGTGCATCTGGCTTATGTGGATCCTGAGGAATAGAACCTGGGTCCTTTGGTTTTGTAGGCAAGCACCTTAACCACTAAGTCATCTCTCCAGCCCCATTTTAAAGTTTTTTTTTTTGTGTGTGAGACAGAGAGAGAGAGAGAAAGAGAGAGAATTGGTGTGCCAAGGCCTCAGTCCCTGCAGTCAAACTCCAGATGCTTGTGCCACCTAGTGAGTATGTGCAACCTTGCACTTCCTCATCTTTGTGCATCTGGCTAATGTGATATCTGGAGAGTTGAACATGGATCCTTAGGCTTCTCAGACAAGCGCCTTAACCACTAAGCCATTTCTCCAGGCCACCAGTCCCATTTTAAATACTTAAACATTTTTTTGAAAAATTATTTTATTTATTTTTTGGAGAGAGACACAGAGAAAGACAGACAGAGAGGGAGAAGGAGACAGAGAATGGGCGCGTAAGCAGTCTCAGCTGCTGAGAACGAAATCCAGATGTGTGCGCCCCCTTGTGGGCATTGCGCCCTTGCCTCACTTTGCATCTGGGTAAATGTGGGACCTGGAGATTGGAACCAGCATTCTTAAGCTTAGCAGGCAGGCGCCTTAACCGCTAAGCCATCTCTCCAGCCCCCATTTTAAATACTTTTGAGAGAGGCTAGATGTGCTCTTTCTGTGGCTGTGTTCTTCCTATGGAAAGGTGCAAGAAGAATCTAAATCCTTCCCTTCTGAACTATTCCCACTAATTCTCCCACTATTACCCCTCTACTCTAAATTGGTTCCTATGGTTTTTCTAAAAGATTTTTCTGCAAGTCAGGCTTATTGAGACACTCAGCCCACATCTTTCCTTTATCATTGAATAAATTGGCATATTGATTCTTCAACATTCTCTTTTCACTATGGCTAGTGGTAGCCTGCCTGTTGATCTACTTTTTGATATGTGAACATTCTATCTTAAAAAGTATTATAATTAATTGTAGTAATAAAGTTGCACAAAATAAGCTAAAAGACATTTTCATGTAGCTATGATTAATATAACACAATACAATCCCATTATATTGGCTTTACTCCTCTACTACTACTAAAAATATGTTTTTTTTTTTTTTTTTTTGGTCTTTCGAGGTAGGGTCTCACTCTGGCCCAGGCTGACCTGAAATTAACTATGTAGTCTCAGGCTGGCCTCGAACTCTCGGCGATCCACCTACCTCTGCCTCCTGAGTGCTGGGATTAAAGGCGTGTGCCACCACGCCTGGCTACTACTAAAGATTTTTAATTTAAAATTTTCAAAATTTTTTTAAATTTTAAAAGCACATGGGAAAGAAAAATGATTGTATTCAGAAAGTCTGTGATGTTTTGAAATTTATAAACACTTAATGCTCTTTTCCCTAAGAACTTGCTATATTTTTACACTATTACTGAAATGTTACTCTCAGTTTTCAGAAGAAAATGCAAGTAAAATGAAGAAGATATATGGAGAATTCTGTAGCCATCACAAAGAAGCTGTTAGCCTCTTTAAAGAACTCCAGCAGAATAAAAAGTTTCAGAATTTTATCAAGGTAAGTATTTTGAAATTGTATTACAGAGTGGCAAACCAGCAAGGGGAAATAGTTCATGTGTGTGCCTTACGGGATTTAAACACGTTTCATATCTAGATTTTGTTTTTCAGGAGCAGGAAAAGGAAGTGATTAAAAAAAAAAAAGAAAGTCTCTCTGTGTGTTAGTAAAATATTGCTTCTAAAATCATTTCACTTGGTATCTTGTTATTGTAAGGTCATGTTCCCTGACTTCTGAGAACATTTGCAATGTTCTGGGAAGCTATTTCATACCCCTCACAAGTTATAGGCAGGAAAACTGCAGTAAAGCAAACACAGAATCTACTCTCCCCATAGATTTGCTCCTATCTAGAATACATATATTTCTAAAAATATTTTTATTTATTTTTTGCAAGTAGAGAGAGAGAAAGAGAGAATGGGCATGCCAGGCCTTCTAGTCACTGCAAACAAACTCCAGATGCATGTACCACCATGTGCATCTGGCTTTACTTGGGTACCGGGGAATTGAACCTGGGTACTTTGGCTTTTCCAGTAAGATCCTTAACCATTAAGCAATCTCTCCAGCCCTAGAATACATGTTTTTTTAAAGAATGCCTTATTTATTTATTTATTTGATAGAGAAAGAGGTAGAGAGAGGGAGTGAGTGCGCCAGGGCCTCCAGCCACTGCAAATGAACTCCAGATGTATGCGCCTCCTTGTGCATCTAGCTTTTGTGGGTCCTGAGGATCTTTGACTTTGCAGGCAAATGCCTTAACTGCTAAGCCATCTTTTCCAGCCCTAGAATACATATTTTTAAACAATGTATTTTACAAAATATCATGATAACATTAACACAAATTAAATAGCACTAATTCTTTGATATCTTCCGACTTCACTGTGCATATAGTGGTTAAATCTCTTAAGCCTCTTTTAACTTGAATGTTCCTCCTCCCACTTTTTCAGTTTATTTGTGGAAGAAGTTTGTCCCATAAAGCCTTCTGGATTCTAAATTATCTATCATTTTAAGATTCTCCTGTTTTTTTTATTTTTATTTTTGAGAGAGCATGAGAAAGGGAGAGAGAATTGGCATGTCAGGGCCTCAGCCACTGCAATTGAATTCCAGATGCTTCTGCCACCTAGTGGGTATGTGCGACCTCACATTTGCCTCACCTTTGTGTGTCTGGCTTATGTGGCATCTGGAGACTCAAACACTGGTCCTTAGCCTTCACAGGCAAGCTCCTTAACCACTAATCCATTCCTCTAGCTCTCCTGCTTTTTTTTTTTTTTTTTTAAGTACATGGTAATGGGACTTGAAAAAGCAAAAAATATTTTGTAATGTAATGT
This sequence comes from Orientallactaga sibirica, assembly GCA_036365145.1. Taxonomy (NCBI): domain Eukaryota; kingdom Metazoa; phylum Chordata; class Mammalia; order Rodentia; family Dipodidae; genus Orientallactaga; species Orientallactaga sibirica. The sequence goes on from JAEOAD010000007.1 coordinate 29,590,660, forward strand.
TCAGAAAAAAATTGTCCTTATGCCCTTATAATACATAATAACAAATTTGGAGGATGGCATGTTAAAAATGTAGAACATACAAATTCATTCTCAAAATTAACTTTGATTTCTATTAATTTTCAAAAACTGCTGTTCATGGATCCTGATAGCAAGCTCATTTTTAGAGTTAGAAATACATCTGAGTAACTAGAAAATTCTTAAAATGTTGGAGCACAGTAGGGCTGCAATTAATGACAAATGCATCATTTTAATTAATGATGCTAATTAAGTCTGAATAGAATTATATGTGTTTAGATATGTTTGGGAGCTTAAATTCAAAATTAAAAAGTAAATACAAGTGGGAATTGTGTTTGTAAAAATGTATATGTACTTTTCAAGCTCCGAAATAGCAATCTTTTGGCTCGGCGCCGAGGAATTCCAGAGTGCATCCTGCTGGTCACCCAACGCATCACAAAATACCCAGTCTTGGTGGAGCGGATACTGCAGTACACAAAGGGTGAGTGATGACGTCAGCAACAACGCTGGGTTCCCTTCTGCGTTTCAATAATTGAGGGGTCCTGAATGTTATGGCTATTTGTGGCCTTTTAAATCTCTGTGCATGCGTGTTTGTCTGTTGTGTAGGCAAATGTATGCAGGTATATGTGGTGGCGGGTGGGGGGCAGAAGACAACCTTGGGTGTTTTTACTCAGGAACCCCTTCCACTTCCTTCGAGACAGGGTCTCTCATTGGCCTGGAGCTCACCTGATAGGCTAGACTAGCCTCGGTCTCCATTTCCTCTGCACTGGGATTATAGGTGTGTGCCACCATGCCTGGTGTATGTGACTGCTGGGGCTTGAAGTCAGGTTCTGATGTCCTATGGTTTGAATGTACCATGTACCTTATATGTTCATGGGTTTGAACACTTTGTCCCCAGCAGACCATGCTGATTGGGAAGGTTGTGGAACCTTTAAGAGGCAGAGCCTTGCTGGTGGAAGTGTGTCACAGGGGTGTGGGGTGGGGGGCTTAAAGTTTTGTTGCCAGGTTCTGCTAGCTGTCCACCCTTGCTTCCTGCCTGCCAATGCGATGAATCAGCTTGCTACGCGTTCTCCGCCATGAAAACTTCCCCTCGAAACCGTGAGCAGAAAACAAACAACACTTTCCTTTCTTAAGTTGCTTGTGGTCATGTATTTTGTCCCAACAATGAGAAAGTAACTTTCTTACTTGTGAGGCAAGTACTAGATTGATTGAACTAGCTCCCTAGCCCCTGTTTGTGGCCTTTGATTCATACAGGTTTTCATCAGGAGGAAACTTAAAACCTTTGAGTCAGGATTTGTTTTGAGAAATTATCTTTTATAATGTAGCTTTCTAAAAGTTGGAGTTCCTTGAAGGAGCCCAGGCCAAACAGGCTTCCTCCTTCAACCCTTGATCCTACTTTTTTCTCTCTATATCTCCCTCATGTCTGGACCTTTCCCATACCACTCCCTTTTCATCTCCCTGTCTCCTTCAGAGGTCTAATGAAACCCGATGTTATTGATCAGATCAGCAAATATCAACTCACTCAAGCAACGAGTTATTAGATGGAGAATGAGTACATCAAAAAGCAACTTTGGGGCTGGAGAGATGGCTTAGTGGTTAAGGCACTTGCCTGCAAAGCCTAAGGACCCAGGTTCACTCTCTCTCAGATCCCATGGGAACCAGACACACAAAGGTGAGGCAAGCATAAGGTCACACATGCCCACTAGGTGGCGCAAGCATCTGGAGTTCTATTACAGTGGCTGAGGCCCTGGCATGCCAATTCTTTCGCTCTACCTCCATCTCTAAAAAATAGAAATAAAATAAAAAAGCAACTTTTGACCTTGCCAATTCATTAGGTTCTAGTGAGGAGCCTCTAGGCCTTAGTTAAGAAACATTTAGCCTGGGGAGATGGTACTTTGTTCCAAGTACTGCTGGCCTGGGTTCAATTCCCCAGCACCCATTGAAAGCCAGATGCAAAGTGGCATAAGCACCCATGATCCCAGTGCACCTACAACAATGGGAGGCAGAGCCAGTTTGTTTGCAACAATGAGACCCTGTCTTAAAGAAGGTAGGGGCACAGACATACCAAAGTTGTCCTAAGTTGTCCTCTGATCTCCACACACATGCGGTGGTATGTTCCCCCAAATACATAAACAAACAATAAATAAGTTTTTAAAAGAACTATTAATGCACATGGCTGGGCTATAAGAACCTTATTGATTTTAGAAGGCCTGTGTCCATCTAGCTCACAATTAGATCTTCAGTGTCAGTGCAATGAATAAATGAATTAAAAAAAACAGGGGCTGGAGAGATGGCTTAGCGGTTAAGGCACTTGCCTGTGAAGCCTGAGGACCCAAGTTCGATTCCCCAGTACCCACATAAGCCAGATGCACAAGATGGCACGTGTGTCTGGAGTTCATTTGCAAGGCTAGAGGCCCTGCCACGCCCATTATCTCTCTCTCTCTCTCTGCGTCCTTCTTTCTCTCTCACACATAAGTAAATAAAATAAAATGTTTTTTAAAAACAAAACATTTCTCAAAGTAGCTTATTGATCTTCACCAAAAGGTGTTGTTAGTGTAGCAGCGTGTCATATTAAAAGCAGCATGGGTATGGAAGTGGTGTTAGTGTAGCAGCGTATTGCTCTTTGTCATTTAATGTGTGAGAAAATATGAGGCCAGTGTGTAGGGAAAGCTTCATACTTTTTTGCTCTCAGCAAAAAAAAAAAAAAAAAAAAAAAAAAAAAAAAGTGAAAACAAAATTAAAACCTTTCTGCTTGTATTACATTTATATTTTCTTTTTTTTTTTAAGTTTATTACAATACTTCAAGGCCTAAATGTATCAGATTACGTTCATCAACTAATACCACTCCCAGGATTTCTCCCATGCCAAGTTCTTGGTAGAATAGACTAGGACAGTGGCCTGCTATGTGTCAGAACTATAGCTACGAGTTAGGTCTCTCCTCTGGTGTCGTCACGGTGGTAGATGGACACCTGCTCCTCAGGGCAGACCTTGCCAATGGTCAGTCACTCCCTGGGTGTCTGGGGACATTGGCTCATGTGTCTGTTGTGATAGTGCTCCTCAAACTTCATCAGCTGTCCCTCTCACCTGGGGACCTTGTTGACATGTAGATTCTAAGTCATTCGGTCTGGAGCAGAGCCCAAGGTCAGCGGCACATCTAACAAGGCTCTCGGGGAGACTAATGTTGCCACACTTAGAGTCACAAGTTTTTACCAGACAGGAACTTGTCAAATGATTTTGAGCCTTTTCTTGGCCTTATCCCAAGTTATCTTGTAACTCAACGTTGCATTTCTCTACCCGACTCTCCTAGTTGTGAAATCGGTTCTTTAAAAGCAAAAACCCTTTTCTGGAGGGGAAGGGCTCTGAGGAGGGGAGAGAGTATGTGAGGTATGTTAGTTGACAGGCAATGAGAGAGGAAAGCTCTTCCCCAGAAAGAGGGGGGAAGATTAACTCTGTGAGCTGTGCTAAGAAAACCCACACCCAGCTAAGAATTTATTTAGAACCTAGAAAAGTCTAGACCCTTTGGTGAGCTAATTCTGTTCCTCTTTTTTTTTTTAAATTAAATATGTATTTACTAGCGAGAGAAGGAGAGAGAGAATGGGTGTGCCAGGGCTTCTAGCCACTGCAAACGAACTCCAGACGTAGGCACACCATATGCATCTGGCTTATGTAGGTTCTGGGGAGTCAAACCTGGGTCCTTAGGCTTTGTAGGCAAGCGCCTTAACTACTAAGCCATCTCTCTAGTCCTGAGTTTGCTCCTCTTGACTAATTTTTTTTGAGCATAGATTTTTCTCAGCTCCAGACTCTAGAGAACCTTTGGATTCTCTGCCAGCTTCCTTTGCCACCTCTCCCTTCAGTTGTAGGCACCTGAGTCAACATCGGCTAGCTGATCTTGATCATCAAAGACAGAAAATAACTAGGTTCACTTTCACCTGGAGTTTCAGGAAGCCATTCCAGCAAGTGCCCAGTGTTTCACAGAATCATTGGAATTGGCAAGTGTTGGCTCTGTGATGCATAAGCATTTGAAAATGTTTTCATTTTTTTTCATAAGCAGAAGAAAATGGTTAAAGAAGGTGTTTTTTAAAGATTTATTTTTATTTATTTAATAAAGACACAGAGAGGGGAAGAGAGATAGAGAGAGTGAGAATGGGCACACCAGGGGCTCTGACCACTGCAAATGAACTCCAGACACACGTGCCACCATGTGCACCTGGCTTACGTGGGACCTGGAGAAGTGAACCTGGGTCCTTAGGCTTCACAGGCATGCGCCTTAACCACTAAGCCATCTCTCCAGGCTGAAGAATTGTTTTAATTATAATATGAAGATCTTCCAATTTATGATAACATAGTTTTGAGTCTAGTGTTTTTGGTTGAAAGGCTATACCAAATGTGTCTGGACCCACGTGAGTTACCCTATGGTCCTGAGAGGACATAGACTTGGCTCCACAGCTGGGGCCAGTTCTTAGAAAGTTGGTTATACTTGGTTTTCAGCTCCTAGGAAGGTACAAGGAATACTCCAATTAATCCACAACATATTTCCTGCTTGTATTAGTTACTTTTCTCGTTGCTGGGTCCAAATATCTGACAAGAAGCAACTTGTGGAGGAAGGGTTTATTTTGGCTCATGATGTGAGGACATACAGCCCATTGTGGTGGAAGAAGGTGCGCCAGCAAGAGTGGGAGATGATTTATATGAGAGCTCATCTCACTTCCTACTTTCTCTTCAGACTGCGACCTCAGTCTGTGAGATAGTACCACCCACATTCCAGATAGGCCTTCCACCCTCCATTAAATATTCCTGAAAATGCCACCACAGGTATGACCATGGGCTTTCCTAGGGAATTCTAATTCTGGTGAAGTTGGCAGTGAAGATTAACCATGGCCCTGCTTTCTGGGAAAGTCAGACTCATCCCTGGAAATGAGACTTCTTACTGTCAGCTGACACACACTTACTAATGCAAACCTTTTGTAATCAAATATTGTGGATGCTTCCTGTGAGAAAGAGAGAGATTGCAGTACTTGAAAATATTTCAACATTTTTCTCATGAGAGCTTAGTTATTTGGATAAAATATTTCACTATGTTTTAAAATGAAATAAAAGTTCTTTCTTAGCCCTTGGCATTATTATATCTTCTTCTTCTTCTTTTGATCTTTTCTCCATGCAGAAGGAACAGAAGAACACAAAGACTTATGCAAAGCCCTCAGCTTAATTAAAGACATGATTGCAGCCGTGGACTTAAAAGTCAATGAATATGAGAAAAACCAAAAATGGCTCGAGATCCTAAATAAAATTGAAAACAAAACCTATACGAAGCTCAAAAATGGCCATGTGTTTAGAAAGCAGGCCTTGATAAGTCAAGAAAGAACTCTGTTACACGATGGACTTGTTTACTGGAAAACGGCAACAGGTCGTTTCAAAGGTACCGTGGCTCCCCTAGACCAGTGTCTCCTTCATGTGTTCACATTATTCATTCAACAGAGGATAGGCTTTCCAAAGAAAAACAGCTGAGAATGGCAGAAACCCTAGATCTTCCAGTTGAAAGATCCTGGTGTGACGCTCAGTAGGTGAATGGGGCAAGCGGTATGCCTCTCTGCTGGTAGTTGCTGTCCCAAGCAAAGCCTTTCATATGTGTTTTTCATGAATTTGCAAACTTGTGATGGGAGAAATCAAAGGAATTGGGAGTTCTGCTAATTGTTGGCTTAGAAATACTATTCTGGCAAATGTGGTGTGTTGAAAACAAGACAGTGTACACCTACACAGCAAGGGTCTGCTGTGTGCCAAAGCAGCCTGGGGCTGTTAGGCTATGAAGGGGAGGAATGAGAAAACACTGAATGTCTTCTTTGTTATGGAGTAATGTGACACGCCTACATGCGTGCTGGCCTTGGGACAAACTCTTCCTTAGTGCTGCTCTTTAGTAGCATGCGTGAACTTGACTCCATTAGTCTAGTTAGGCCCTCAATTAGTTTATTCAGGGTCTCAAGAGCTTATCGTATAGTTAGCACTTTGCCTGACCCACGCTTTCATACATCGACCTCACACTAGGATCACTTTTGGTGTCGGTGGGGGATAAAAAGCCTGGTGCTCAAGTCTCCTTCCAAAGAGTGCACTTTTATTGTTCACGGGGCAAAGGTCAAGCTTACAAGGTCACCAGAGAAGCCTTGTGAAGAGCCAGGGCTGAGGGTTCCTTGTTTCTAAGACTTCATCTTCATGATATCCTTAGGCAAAGAAATAGAGTAAGTTATTCTAGTTATTTAAAGGTCATTACCCTGTGGGGGACAATCAAGTTTCAATGGAAGATCAACTCATGTCTGCAACAGGATTTGCTGATTAACAGCTTACAATATTATACTGAAAATATTAACTGCAATCTGAAGATCTTTCCCTTTTCTTTTCTTTTCTTTTCTTTTCTTTTCTTTTCTTTTCTTTTCTTTTCTTTTCTTTTCTTTTCTTTTCTTTTCTTTTCTTTTCTTTTCTTTTCTTTCTTTCCTTTCCTTTCCTTTCCTTTCCTTTCCTTTCCTTTCCTTTCCTTTCCTTCCCTTCCCTTCCCTTCCCTTCCCTTCCTTTCTTTTCTTTTCTTTTTTTTTCTCCTTTTTTTCCCCATTGGATAGCATCAGTTGTTTGGCAGTTTTGATTAGAGTGAGTATGCAGTGGTTCCAGCCAGGGTGGGTTCTTGTGAACAGTTTCCATGGGAAGTGAAGAAGCTCACACTTCACTCAGACCTACATGGAATGAGGGAGCAGGTTTTTCCGAGTAACTAGATGCAGAAGCTACCTTATTGCAGTTTAATTAAGACCATTTCCCTATAAAGGTCAGAGCGTGCTCCACTTTGATAGAGCCTTATTTTGCAAGGTGCTTGTGGGAAGTTGAGGCAAAGTCTTGCTGTGCAGCCCAGGCTGACCTCAAACTCATGATCTGCCTGTCCTCAGCCTCCCAAGTGCTGGGACTACAGACATGTACCACCACACTGCCTCAGAGCTTTCTTTTTTTATTAGATTGGTTTCTTCCATTTTGAAAGCTGTATTGTTCAATTTTGCTGGAGATTTAGCTCTACCAATAATCCTATGCACAAACGTGCACACTTAAACACAACTTTTTACGGATCTTTAGCTATCATAGGTATCTTTAGCTTTCATAATACTTTTATTAAAAAAAATTCAAGTTGCATAACTAGATGAAACCATCTTATTTTTGTTCAAGTCATTTAAATGTCAGGTAAGAATTGAAAATATTGAATAAAGGCTTCTAAGCTGTGGTTTGCATGACTGATACTGTATTTTTAAATTTTTTAAATTAATTAATTAATTAATTTGCAAGCAGAGAGAGAGAGGGATAGAGAGAGAGAGGAGATAGACAGAGAGAGAATAGGTGCGCCAGGGCCTCTAGCCACTGCAAACGAACTCCAGATGCATGCAACCCCTTGTACATCTTGCTTACGTGGCTTCTGGGGAATTGAACCTGGGTCTTTGGCTTTGCAGGCAAACGCCTTAACTGCTAAGCCATCCCTCCAGGCCCTAATACTGTATTTTTGTCTTTCAAGATATCCTAGCTCTGCTTCTAACTGATGTGCTGCTCTTCCTACAAGAAAAAGACCAGAAGTACATCTTTGCAGCGGTTGTAAGTACATGACCACACAAAGCATATCTTAATAGATCTGTCTAATGCTGCAATTCCTTGAGCCATGTCATTCTTAGAGAAACACAAGGGCCACAACGCCCCTGTTGTGTTCCTACCACCGATGTCTTCGCTGGTTCAGACATTAGTTTAACCAATTGTAAAGTATTGAACTACTTCAGTTACCAATGGGGAGTGGACACTGCTTTGAGCCTCTCCCTTCCCAAGAGCCTCTCGACTGTTTGTTATCTGAGTCTTTCTTGAGTTCCCCATCCACATCCCCCTGTTTCATATTTATCAACAGAGATGTTAATGCTGGGCATTGGTCACTTCCAGCATCCAGCTTTCTGTTCCTCCCAGAGGGTACCTTTATTGTATTGTTTGCTAACCTTATTCCTGAGTGTCGCGATGACATTCCTTCTGCCAAATGAAAGGATGTCATTCTGATCCCTAAGGAAGGGCTGTTTCTTCAATTTTTTTAAAAAAATATTTTTATAGTGCAGGGGATTGAACTCAGGGCCTTGTACGTGCAAGGAAAATACTCTGTCGTGGTTCTGCCGTCGTGGCTTCTGATGACTAAGGCTGTTCATGCAATACTTCCTTTGTGTTGTGTGCATGGTTCTCATTGTCAGCGCATAATGAGGTTTTCGTCGGCTACTGAAAGCTAATAGTTTGTTATGTATCTTAAACAGCATCTGTGGGGTCCAAAATGGCATAGGGAAAGAAGATGTCACCAGTTAATTCCTTGTTAAATCATGGAACATCAAGCCTGCTCAAGAAAAGAGCCAGGGCATTGACACTGATGAGAGCAGTATCATGGTGGCTCTTAAAAGTCCAAGTGTTGGGTCTGGAGAGATGGCTTAGCGGTTAAGCCCTTGCCTGTGAAGCCTAAGGACACCAGTTCAAGGCTCGATTCCCCATTTCCCATGTAAGCCAGATGCACAAGGTGGCACATGCATCTGGAGTTCGTTTGCAGTGGCTGGAGGCCCTGGTGTGCCCATTTTCTCTCTCTCTCTGTCTTTCTCTCTGCCTCTTTCTCTCACTGTCTGTCTGTAACTCTCAACTAAATAAATTAAAAATAAACAAAACAATTTTTTTTAAAAGTCCAAGTGTTTATTATCTATTGGATGGTAGTGCATTTGGGCACATTAACAGGTAACAATACACCAGCTGGTGTTGGAAAAGTCAAAGGCTTAGTGAAGTTTCTATTTTGCTGTCCAGAGGAAGCAGAGGCACATACCTGGCCTGTGATGGGATTCTGTGGGGAGCAACTATGGCAGGGATTCCCTGCCCACCTGTGCTGGTCAGGCCTGAGGGACTTCTTCATCCTGTCTAGCCCACTGTCTCTCATTGGTCCCATGATGCTAGGTCACATAAGAGCCAAAGGTCTTTCCACAGAAGAACAACAGAGAATAGCAGAATAGCATGGAGCCTTAAACAAGTCATGTCCCTGCTCCATTTTCATTGACTGTATCTATTGTAGGTTTCATGGAAACTTTTTTAAAGCATTTTTTATAAATTATTTATTTGTTGGGGGGGAGGGAGAGAGAGAGAGAGAGAGAGAGAGAGAGGGAGAGAATGGACACGCCAGGGCCTCCAGCCACTGCAAATAACTCCAGACTCATGTGCCACCCTATTCACCTGGCTTATGGTACTGGGGAATTAAACCTGGGTCTATAGGCTTTGCAGGCAAGTGCCATAACTGCTAAGCTATTTCTCCAGCCCCATGGAAACTTTTTTATTTTTAAATTTTAGGGAGAAAGAGAATTGGAGCACCAGATCCTCAGCCACTGCAATCGAACTCCAGGTGCTTGCACCACCTAGTGGGCACGTGAGACCTTGCGCTTGCCTCACCTATGTGCATCTGGCTTACTGGGATCTGGAGAGTCAAACATGGGTCCTTAGGCTTCACAGGCAAATACCTTAACTGCTAAGTCATCTCACCAGCCCCCTATGGGAAATTTTTGATTGGTCTAATAGCCTCCTTATTCTGTTACTTGGGACACACAGGTGGATGGGAAATGTTCACATCAGATCTTTCTAGAGGCAAAGGTCCCAGACACTTGAGAAGAGAAGTTGATCCTGCTTCCTGAGTGCTATGCTAAGCCCAGTGGTCTGTCGACTGACCAAGAATCAGGCACAGATGCCTTGTCTGCTAGGAAAAGAAAGCATAGACTCAGCTCAAGCTGTAATGCTCAGCTTACAGTGTGACTTGAAGTGGGACATGACCCCTTGAAAAGTTATGTGTGCCACTCAGAGATAATGGGTACCCTAAAGAGGAGAGAAGTTGAGAATACAACCCTCCAAATGCCAGAGTGAAGGCAGCCACAGTTTAGCTTTCTTTGATGAAATATGTTTGGTCATGTTATCCATCTTGCCACATAAATTATGGCTGCTACTGTTTCTGGAAGCCTATCACATAGCTGACTGACTTCATAAAGGCTATGCTGAGAGAGAAAGCACTATCTTACCTTAGGGAGTCAAGTACACCCTTTGACAATAGCCCCTGTGACATAAATATCCTATAGTGAACATCATGGAGAATTGGATCATTAGTTCAGGGTATACACATACCTGCTTTTTCTAGTTCCCACCCTAATATTTTAAAGTTATTCTTACACTGGGAACCACAGGTGAGAATCTCCCTTCTCTGTGCATGCTTAAAAACCCATCTTGGGCTGGAGAGATGGCTTAGTGATTAAGGCACTTGCTGGAAATGCCAAAGGACCCAGGTTCAATTCCCTAGTACTCATGCTCATGTAAAGCCAGAGGCACAAGGTGGCTCATGTGTCTGGAGTCCATCTGCAGTGGCTAGAGGCCCTGGTGTGCCCATTCTCTGCCCCCCTGCTCCTCTCTCTCAATTAGGTAAATGAATAAGTAAAAAAAATATATATATATTTTGGTTTTTCGAGGTAGGGTCTCACTCTGGTCCAGGCTGACCTGGAATTAACTATGTAGTCTCAGGGTGGCCTCGAACTCACTGCAATTCTCCTACCTCTGCCTCCCAAGTTCTGGGATTAAAGGCGTGCGCCACCACGCCCGGCATAAGTAAAATATTTTTTAAAAACTTTCTTTAGTAGGTGTTTATCTTGTTACATTGTGTACAAGACATGATAACTTTGACAGTTGCCAGAAGGTAAATATCTAAAAGTAGCAAGGGTTTCTTTCTAAAGAACACTCAGCTGGAAACAGGGGCTAGGAACCAAACATATAATGTAAGTACCTCCATCAAGTCCTGGAATACTGAGTCTAGGAAGTATCCTGCATATTAAAAGGGGCAATTTCAAAATGAAACAATAAGAAGATAAGACAAAATTAGCATGTCAATCTGCAAGTTCAAGTTCAAAATATGAAGAATAGGGAGAGTAGATCCATAATAGAATAAAGATATATATATATATCTTATTTTTTAATAATAGATATAATAATATCTATTTTTAATAATAGAATAAAAATAAATATATCTTATTTTTTAAAAGATTTTATATTTATTTATTTATTTGAGACAGAGAAAGGGAAGGAGAGAGGCAGAGTGAGAATGGGCACACCAGGGCCTCCAGCCACTGCAAACGAACTCCAGACGCGAGCACCCCCGTGTGTGTCTGGCTTATGTGGGACCTGGAGAATTGTGCTGGGGTCCTTCAGCTTCGCAGGCATGTGCCATAACCACTAAGCCATCTCTTCAGCCCAAGAGATATTAATAATGTTCACAGGCCCTTCCCCAGTGTACTGAGTAGCCTTCAGGAAGTTCTACCACAAAACTGCTTTCCCTTCATTTTCAGAACCAAGCATGGGACTGGGGAGACTAGTGATGTGCTCCATCATGATCTCTGGTTGTTTTTTCACACTAGTCTAAGAAATATGAAAGAGGCAGTATGGCTATGTTTTGGCATACACCTCCAGATATAATGCTGAGAAAGCCAGTGCCAGGAAGTCAGGAGTGGAGAATAGTGGCATGTTCTGGATAAAGGCATCACTCAGACCATAAGGCAGAAACAAAACGACACGCTATAACTGGCTCTGTAAACAGTGGTGGGAGCCACAAACCACAGCAGACTCTTTGTCTTTATCCCCACACTGCTCCTCCCGCACTCATTATTTTGGACATTCTTTCAGCTAGAGCACCTTAGCTATGGGAAGGCTATCAGGGTCCTCCACCTGCGAGTCCCAGGGCTTAGCATGGGGCACGGAAATACCACAGTGAATACTGGTAGAAAGGTTGATGTTGCCACAGATTGGACACCCACGATCGGACTTTCTTCCTATTTCTCTCTGGTGGGATGATGTTAAATCTAGTCCTGCAGACAGAGAGTGCTTACTCTGTGCAGGACAATGCACTCAGCATAAGAAGATGAGTTAGTTAGACCCAATCCTGCCCACCAAGTACTCATCTGGTTAGTGAGGAAGAGAGACAATTACAGGTAGAGCCATTGTAGCTTTATATTTGGGATCAGCCAGGTCATAGCAGACTCTCATGTCTGGCTACTTCATTTCTATCTGCCATTTGACAGCCCACCGCCTGAATTTCTAGGGTTCTGTTCCCTTCACTATATTGAAAATCATTGTCCAATCCAATATTCTCAATATATTTGCAACGTATGATACAATTTCCTCCTAGAGTAATCCTTCCCTTGACCACAGCATTTCAAAACTTTTTTTCGGGGCTGGAGAGATGGCTTAGCAGTTAAGGCGCCTGCCCGCTAAGCCTAAGAACGTCAGTTCCAATCTCCAGGTCCCACGTTTAGCCAGATGCAAAGTGATGCAAGGGCGCAATGCCGCACTTGCCCACAAGAGGGCACATGCATCTGGATTTTGTTCACAGCAGCTGAGAGGCTGCTGGCGCGCCCATCTCTATCTGTCTTCCTCTCCCTATCTCTCTGTGTCTCTCTCCAAAAAAAACCCTTTTTTTCTTACCTCTCTGATTTTTCTGTTTATTTTTTTAATTTACTTTTTTTTTTTTGAGAGAGAGAAGAGAGAGAGAGAGAGAGAGAGAGAGAGAGAATTGGTACTCCAGGCCTCAGCCACTGCAATCGAACTCTAGACATTTGTGCCACCTAGTGAGCATGTGCGACCTTGCACTTGCCTCACCTTTATGTATCTGGCTTACATGGGATCTGGAGAGTAGAATATGGGTCCTTAGGCTTTGCAGGCAAGTGCCTTAACCACTAAGTCATCTCTCCAGCCCTTTTCTATTTTTTGTTCAAGTTGTCCTTTTAACAACCTGGACTCTTCAGGACAAATATCCCCCTGAATCTTCACTGTCCATCTTCTTTGGTTTAGTTGTGAAATGTCCTCTACAGGGTCATGTATTGGATGCTTGTTCTCCAGTACAACTGTTATTTGGGGAGGTGGTGGAAACGTCAAGAGATGGGCCGTACAGGGGACCCATTAGACACCTGACTTCCAAGGTTGTACCTAGTCTGATTCCCTTCTTGCTCTCTGCTTTCTGCTTTTCATGCTATAATAATTATTATAAATAATATAATAAGTTAAAATAAAATGAATATAATATGAAAATAAATATAATACAATTATAAATATAAATAATAGTAATAATAATTCTGCTCTGCCACATCCTTTCCTCCACCATGGGCCACAACCTCTGAAACCGTAAACCTTTTCTCCTTTAAGAAACAGTTTATGCTCAGTGTTCTGTCACAGTAACTAGAAAGCTAATGGGCCACCCTTTCCCCTCTGTGCTGCAGAACTTCTCAGGCTCTTTGGAAAATTCACAAGCGATGGTAGATGAAGGTTTCCCTAGTCTGCCTGCTCTGGGTGGCTCCTGTGCTCTGTGACGCTCGCTGTGGGGACGGTGAGATTTCACCCACCCTTTCTCCTGTTTCTTGCAGGACCAGAAGCCATCTGTCATTTCCCTCCAGAAGCTTATCGCTAGAGAAGTTGCCAATGAAGAGAGGGGCATGTTTCTGATCAGCGCGTCTTCGGCGGGTCCTGAGATGTACGAAATCCACACCAATTCCAAGGAGGAAAGAAATAACTGGATGCGGCGGATCCAGCAGGCAGTAGAAAGGTAATGTTTCTTTCTGTCTGTCATCCATGCAGTGTACTTGTTAACTGAGGGAACGCATCCTAACCTTGTCTCCTCTGCATGAACACTTTGCTTTAGCCAGAGTTGCCTGATCCCTGCCCTTTGCCCCCGGCTGCCGTAGCACCTCAACTGCCACCCTGTCCTCTGCACACCTCCCCGCATGCCGTACCCTTCCTCCCCTCTACCTGTTGTGCCCTGGTGCCGCTTGTGCCCTCCTGCTTCATGAAGACCTCATCAGTCCAGGTGGTCTCTGCCCTTCCTGAAATGCTGTCACACCTGCTCTCTAAGGCATTTATTTGGTGCTTGTCACATTTTGTTGATGGTTTTTCTATTTAATGTGTAGACATGCGTGTGTATGTGTGTGTGTGTGTGTATTTTATTAGATTGGAAGCTCCCTGAGAGCAGACACCATGTCACATATTTCTCTGCATGTGTGCCTTGGAGTGAGAAATCATACAATAAAAAATTAGTGGAGCTAAGTGTTCTAAGTCCCTTTATTCCTTGTTACTTGTGCAAACATAGTTTTGATAAACAAGGGGACAACAGCGGGAGTCAATTCTTACCGGTAATTTGATTAGTTGGACCTTGGCACTATATAAATTGCTTCCAACCCGAACTGTATCCACCCAACACGGTGCCTGCTTCCAGCCCTCAACCCCTTACTCTACCTTCACTAAGAACACCCAGCTGATATAAAAATAAAAAAATTGTTCTTTTAGTTGTACTTAATGACTTAATGCCATTACTGGTGGTGATGGTGAAGGGTAGCTGCATTGTGCAGTGTGTGTGTGTGTGTGTGTGTGTGTGTGTGTGTGAATATTTGAGTCATTCTATAGTGCTAACTTTAAACCTGACGTTATAACCTGCAAGGTCCTTTACGCACTCAGGAAGACAAATCTCTTGGCAAAAAGGCGTGATGAATTTCTTTCTCTTTATGCTGAATTTTTGCCTTTGTGAATCATCCTCTTGCCAAGTTCCCATGTTTTCCTAATGAGCTTGAAGAGATACTTGGCCATGGTCTCAGCAGTGTGTCTTGAATATTGTCTTTTTCAAGTTGCCCTGAAGAAGAAGGGGGGAGGACAAGTGAATCTGATGAGGAGAGGAGGAAGGCTGAAGCCAGAGTGGCCAAAATTCAGCAGTGTCAAGGTACAACACGGGCACCTCTGGCTCCCTGGTCCTGAGCTCTTTGGGTGGTGGGAATTAGTCTTTGGGAGAATTAGTGAGATAAACATATTCTATTACTTCACAGATATGCGTTCAATGGCCCATTGGGTTCCTTGTCCAGTCACATGGGTGTGACATAGCAGCAACTCCAGTGGCCACCAGCACCACGCCGTCCGCGGCGACTGTTTCATTCACATTATGTACATATCTATATGTCTCTTAGTCACTAAGTCTACGGGAGGACTTACCTAGTGTCTGGTGTTTTTTATTTTATTTACTTATTTATTTTATTTTATTTGGTTTTTCGAGTTGGGTCTCACTGTAGCTCAGGCATGTCTAGCGTTTTTTGTGGGTGATGGGGTGGGACTCAGGTGCATGCGATTAGCTACTGTTGCAACCTTGCTCACTAATTCTCAACCCTAGACCTTATATCAGAATCACTTGGGGGGACGGACATTAATACTGATGGCTGGACTCCATTCAACTAACAGGAGAGGAATTTGCAGGGGGTGAAATGTAGAGTTGAATAGTTTAAACTTTCCCTGTGCAGGTGATTCTGAGGTAAACAGAAGACAGAGAATCTCTAGATCTCTCAGCTATACAGTATAACCTGATCAGAACATGACCAACTTGCAATATGTTCATATATTAAAGTTCTCCATAAAATACTTTTAAAGAGATCTCTGGGAGTGTAATTGGAGGGCAGAGTGGTATCAAGATGTATTATATACATGCATGAAAGTGCCAAAAACTAAGAAATTATATCAAAAAGAATTCTGTAATATGCTGAAATCAGAGGAAAATAATGCATGTAAAGATGGTCAAAGAAATTAGATGTTTAGAAGCAGAACCATAAATCAGTGTTTGGTTTTGCCTGAAACCAGCTGAAGGCTGAGGCTTTTCAAGCCTCTGCATTGTTCTCCCCCAAGCACTCACTCAGCACTGAGCCGGCCCCCTCAATTTTCATTCCTGAGCTGGGTGTTTAGTCTTAATAGGAAACAGCCTCCACAAACAAAGAGGAGTGTTGCCAGGTTTTTCTGGAATTTGGGGAATGGGAAAGGAGCATGAATCCAGTGCAGTGGAAGACGGGAGAGGTATATACAATCACTTGCTGGAGGTCTCAGTCACTATGTGCTAGAGTCACGTTTCCACTTGAGGTCTGTTCCACTCAGTAAAAACGTATACTACCTCCTAGGCCAGATGGCTTGCTAAGGTGTGATGTCTTTATCTCCTAACTCAGAATTTTATAACACCCGTATTCACGTGAGTAATGTTAACCTTTATGGTAAATTCTACTTCATAGAAATACTCAGTAATCAAGACCAACAAATTTGCTCATATTTGGAAGACAAGCTACATATTTACGCTGAACTTGGGGAACTGAGTGGCTTTGAGGATGTCCACCTAGAACCCCACCTCCTCATTAAGCCTGACCCAGGAGAGCCACCCCAGGCAGCCTCCTTGCTGGCTGCAGCTCTCAAAGAAGGTAAGTTGCCTTGGAAGGAATTTGATTCAATAAATCCAGAAAATGTTTGTAAGGTACCTACTCCTTGCCATGAACAATGATCTTGGTACTGAGGATGCAGAAGAACAAGACAGAATGCTTAACCTTCTAGAATTTATAATCCAGAAACATTACTGTATAAAGAAATAGGTGTGTCAGATTCAATTTTTATTTATTTATTTATTTTGGTTTTCCAAGGTAGGGTCTCACTCTAGCTCGGGCTGACCCGGAATTCACTATGTAGTCTCAGGGTGGCCTCAGACTTACTCTGATCCTCCTACCTCTGCCTGCCGAGTGCTGGGATTAAAGGCGTGCACTACCATGCCCAGCAGATTTTATATATGTCAAGGTAAAATAAGCAGAATAAGGGGGATGGGGAGTTATGGAGTTGGAGTGGTCTTGTTTGTGTAGGGTGACCAGGGAAGGCCTCTTTGATAGACCTCTATAAAAACAGACATGAGATGAGAAAGCCACGTGATATCCTAGGAAAGGATGTACTAGACTTAGGGAAAAACAGATGCAAAGGCCCTGCTGCAAGTGAGAACCTGGCTTGTTTGAAGAACAACAAGGGGGACAAGGCAGGCCAAGTGAGAGTTGAGGTGGGGAGTCGGGGGGGAGGGCAAGAGTCAACTAGTTTAACTAGTTCTCAGATTACATGTGGCACCCGCACTGTAAGGACTTTGGATATCATCCTGAGATGAGAGGCATAGAGTTTTGAATTGGGGACTGTGACATGAAGAATAGATTATATATGGGAAAAAGTACAGGTTTTATTAATAACAAAGTCCAGGTTATCACTGTGTGAGGTGATAGCTGAAGAAGGGTGGAGGACATGATCATTGGAGATGAGAAAGACAAGAGATGAGAGGCCAGAGTACTGGAAGGAAGAGGAGCTTGGTGAATGGTTTAAGGAATTCAGAGGAATGGCTGGGGATCTGTCTGTGGGCAGCAGCAAAGAAGGTGGGTGAGTGCTAAATCTCATGCTGGGAGCTCCAGGGTGTGGAGGGAACTTAAGGGGACAAGGAATGAAATTGTTCAAGGAAGGGCTGGTAAATTACATGCTATTAGAATAGGTGAGACCTGCTGTCTGTTTCTATAAATCCAGTCTTATTGGGAAATAGCCACATCTGCTGGTTGACATGTCATGTCATATACTCTTTCCTACAGTGACAGAGGTGGACAGTTTTCACAGAGACCTCATGGCCCTTAAACCAATATTACCTGGTCAATTGTAGAAAGTGTTTGTTAGACTGTGGCTTAGAATCTCAGAATGTTTACTCTGGGAAAGAACTCCGAAATTATGGATTCATTGTCTGTATTTCCTAGTTGAGGCAAGCAGGGTGTTGAGAAGGGCACAGTGGTATCTGAAGGAGGTTCCACTTGCAGAATCACACTCAGAGTCACAGTGAACTTCTGTCCACCTGTTGTCCACATTGTTGGTTCTGAAGAAACAATGGTGTTTCCTAAGACTCCTCATGAGGAGAGACGGACAACACAGAAGGACATGCAGTAGAAAGTCACACAAGTAAGCTGTTGGCGTTGGCTTTATACAGCGCATGGAGGACACCCCCAGGCGGTTATTCTTTTTGAGATGAGGGTTGAGAAATTTGAGGAAGCCAGCTGTCTGGAGGTCTGACAGAGGACTATTCTTGGCAAAAGTCAAATGCAAAGATCTGGAGGCTGGAATGTTCAAGAAAGAAAGAAGGCCTAGTGGTGGAAGGTAGGGGTGAGTGCCTGAGCTGAGGTGGTGTGGACAGGGCAGGGATCAGCTCACTGTGGGCTGTGGTTGAGTTGAGTTCATTTTGTTCAAAATGTAGTGGAAGTCATTTGAGAGTTTTAATGACAGGCGTAGAGACCTTGTTTATGTTTTATCAAGCACAACAGCTACAGAATGGTGAACAAATTAGAAGGGCTTAGGTTTACGGAGATAATTACAGAAGCTGAGAGATGCTGGCACACTGACCTATGGCCATTGGCAATATCAGCAGAGAGAAGTGGACAGATTCAAGGTGCATTTTTGTAAATAAAGGCAAAGGGACTTTGAAGTGGATTGATAAGAACCAGTAACTCCCTCTCCCATTCATTATCCAAAATAAAGCCTTTATGGATGAATTCACCTGATCTTATTTTTTAATATTTTTTGTTATTTTAATTTTTATTTATTTATTTAGAGAGAATTGGTGTGCCAGGCCTTAGCTACTGCAATCAAACTCCAAGTGCTTGCGCCACCTAGTGGGCACATGTGACTTTGCACTTGCCTCACCTTTGTGTGTCTGGCTAATGTGGGATCTTGAGAGTTGAACATGGGTCCTTAGGCTTCACAGGCAAGCACTTCAACCTCTGAGCCATTTCTCCAGCCCTCGCCTGCTCTTATTTTTAGACAGGGGCTTTGACTTCCTTTTCCCTATCAAAACTCTCCCTACTGGGGAGTCCATTAGCTTCGATTCCTGTGGCCTACTGGGTGTACAAGAATGAGGTTGCTGCTTGGAGACACCAACAGCAGTGGAAGTTCCACATAGGCCGCAGGTGGGAATCTATCCCAGATCAGCGAGTTGCAGCTGAAAGACTGAGCAGGGATTCTTGTCAGGGTAAGGCCTTCATTGTCAGAAAGAAGGTGGCTCAGTACATACTTTCAATGGTCTCTGCTCCACTGTTCTTCATCTCAACCCCTGGAGTCCCTTCCTTCCCTCCACGTCTGCTCAAGTCTTACTCCCTTAGGAACTTTCCTCCCACAGATCCCACTAGTGGCTCAGCTCTCCTGCTGCTCTGTGCCAGCATATGACATTCTGTGAGTGGGTGATGGAGCCCCTGCAGTTCTAGATGTCTCTGTCCTCCTCCATCTGTAAGCTCTGATTCATCATCAAGTCTTGTAGCCTCAGAATATCGTAGCTGCTCATTGAATATTTTCTTTTGAACTGAATCATTGCTTATGATGTTCTGGAAAAATTTACAAGGTCCTAAGGATTGTAATATTCCACATGCCAAATGAAGCCCTTTTATTGCAAATAAAATACCACTCCTCTTTGGCGTGGTATTTCTCAAGCAGACCTTAGGTGAGGATCCTGAGTAGATTTTGGTGCTTGTTTAGAATTCAAATCCCTTTTTTTCTCTGAAGACTGACCCAGTGGGCCTAGAGTGCAGACCGAGACTCTTTTTTTCTTTTTCTTTTTTTTTGCTCAAGCCTAGGCTGACCTGGAATTCACTATGTAGTCTTAGGCTGGCCTGGAACTCACAGCGACCCTACCACCTTAACCTCCTAAGTGGTGGGATTAAAGGCATGTAACAGTATACCTGGCAGACAGGGATTCTTGTTAAAAGTATACCTTTAAAAATCCTAATGTTTGGGCTGGAGAGATAGCTTAGCCATTAAGGCAGTTGCCTGAAAAGCCAAAGGACCCAGGTTCAATTCCCCAGGACCCACATAAAGCCAGATGCACAAGGAGGCACATGCATCTGGAGTTGTCTTGCAGCAGCTGGAGGCCTTAGCATGCTCATTCTCTCTCTCTGCCTCTTTCTTTCTCTCTCTCTCTCAAATAAATAAAAATTAAAAAAATCCTAATGCCTGATATTACATATATATTAATTGAATTATAGAATGTTTTCCATCCTATCTACTGAAATTTGCAATTTATATTTTATAGAATAGATGTTGGATTTTTTTTTATTGAATTAAATTCTCTGTTAGTCTTTGGAAGTCACATCCATTTGGGGATCTATTTGTGCATGTGAGTGTGTATTCTAACAATTTGAAAAATGCAAAAGCATTTTAAATTGTTGTAGGTCAAATACAATTTACCAACTCTTGTTCTAGGTTAAGCTACATACATACATTTGTGGTTTAAATTAATATGCTTTTTTGTTTTGTTTTGTTTTTCTTAGCGGAGAGTCTGCAGGTTGCTGTGAAGGCCTCGCAGATGGGTGACTTAAGTCAATCATCTGAGGAAGGCTGTGGGGAGTCCATATCCACGGACACACTCAGTTCTCAGGATGTACCAGAATCACCTTCTGCTTGTAAGTGACAATGCTGGCTTTGGCCATGAGCCTGAACACACACTCTGGCACACACAGTGGTCGCATAAAATGAAAGCGGCAACACTGCTCTATTTGTAAGGGAGTTAATGTGTTTTTTAATTTAAAAATTGAGAATAACTATGCTGGCCATCACTAAACCTTACATACATATATTAATGGCACTGGTCTTCCTAGAATAAGGACTTGGGGAGTAGTTGATGGGTCATACTGTTCTGTTTCTCAGCCAAACATTGCACCTTTCCCCAATTCATACCCTGCCTCATTTTTCATGGCTTCGGGGCTACAATTTTAAACAGACTCTTAAGCATTTTTAAGGTCTGTTAGAGAACAAGCCCTTAAACATAATCTCACAGGCATCAATGACAAAACATAACTCAGAAAGTTAGAAAATCTCTCTTACTCACTCACTCATGCACACACACAAATGTGTATACATAGACAGGCAAGAGGCTTATGATATTGTTAGAGGCAAAATTGGCAAAAAAAAAAAAAAAAAAAACCTTGACTTGTGTTACCACATGCTTCAGGTCAGAATTTATTAAAACAGTATTCCTGATTTTTTTTTTTTGAGACAGCTCAATGCAGGTCGTAAACTCACAATCTTAACCCTCCTGCACCAGCCATCTTAATGCTGAGATTACAGGTGTGCACCATAGTATCCAACTTTTAATATACTTTAAGTAGAGAAAACAGAAAGTAAAATATTGGTTTAGGTAGTGTTTCAGAACCCAATTATGCTGATTTATGTATAGTTTTAAGTTAAATACAAAATCCTATAAAGGATTCTATAATAAGAGCAGAGGATATTTTGCATCATGTACAGGTAGTTAAGAGCCTTACTTCCAAAAGAAATTATACACATATGATAAAAGAAAAAGTCTTCCGTTAGAGACTGGAGGATTGAATTGTTTTAGCATTTCTTTAACAACGTCCCTTGGTTCAGTAAGATATATAGAAGCAGTATAACATTTTAATTCTATACATTTTTTTTTTACAAGCACCAATAATCATTTCCCCTTCTCAAGTCCTGTTTTATCTAATCCTGGGTTTCTATTTTCAGAATGTGCACATATGTTTTTCATTTCGACACAGGCCAGATTCATCAGGGGAGTTGTACTGCCCTGGGTGATTTCCTTTTAAAAGAAGAGCCTCATTATGCCATTGAGGAAGTTCTATCTAAAAATACATGCAGGGATCTGCTGCTTTCGACCTCACCCCAGGGACAGCTGGGAGGCTCCACACTGCGTCTGCAGCTGCTCGGAGCACGCGGCCGGACCTTCCCTCACTTCAGGCAGGGCAGGGAAGACTCTCACGTCGGAGTTCATATCTCCCATGACTTGGAGAGTTCCTAAGGGACACCCATGGCATTTTCTAGAACTTGAACAGTCTGAAATAAGGATGCAGGCTGGGGAGGTTTTAGGCTGGTACCCCAGATACCTTTAGTTTGGGGTTGGATTGGAACATGGTGCTCTAAGAGTTTGACTCACATTACGGAGTTTTTTAAGGGCAAAGATTCCTCAGTGAAGGTCTGTAACTGAACTGGATGGTTCTGTAATTGGCTCTGAGGATTTGAGTTCTTCTGAAGCAAACCCATGTCAGTCTGAGGCTATAAAGCTGAGCAAAGTCCTCCATTTTTCCTTCTGTTGGGGGGACAAGTGTAGGGTACTTTTGTAAAGTTCTGTCCCCTGGAGATCCTCTTGCCTACCCTGAAATGAACCATGGTCCGTTCTCCTGTCTTCTGCTTCACGTGGCTCAACATCAACCTCTTCCCACATTTAATGTCCCTCACTTCTGTGAGGGAGTGGGAAAGAGAAAGACTGGTTGAGTCTTAGAAATACCTCTGGCATTTCTTTAAGAGTTAAGAATGGAACTTTTTTTTTTTTTTTTGAGTGACAAATCACTATGAATTGTCCCTTTACCCTCGGTGAATAATCATTGTCCAGCATGGAGACAACAGGCACGATTTTGACCTGATGCCATATGAAACAGTTTCCACTCAAACAAAACCTTCATTTTAGAAGAAGCTTTTGGAATCCTAAGCAACTGTCATTTTCCAAAGATATAAATATTCTTGTTAATTTAAACAAAAGACATTTCATATGTTGGAAGCAAGGATTCACAATGACATCAAATTTAAAATATCATAAGCAGTATCACAAAGTGAATATATTTTGCACCATGGCTCTGATTAGAAATTGCTCCAATGAAATATGTGTGTGGCCAGGGCTTTAAAGAGTTATAACAGTGCAAGGTGAGCAGAGTATAAATTTCACCTGAGCTCACATCAGTAAATAAGTAAATAAATAAAATCCTGCCAGTTGAGATTTAATGGGTGAAGAGAAACGTGTATTTGGTACTTAAAGACATTTCTAGTCTAGTTCCTATGTTTCCAAAAGTGAAATGTACAGTACTTACAGTATTTTGTGAAATTAAAGTGTGAGAAACGTGAAGAAAAAAAAAAAAGGAAATTATGAGAAACTGGGGCAGGTTCTCAGTTTTTATGACTCTGAAGCCATAAAGCATTAGCTACCTTCGCCCTTCTTAGGAAAATGTCTCCCTTCTGTTCTTGGACCGTCCTTCAGTCTAGACCTTGTTTTCTTGCTGCTGCTCTGGTACTGGCCACGAGAGATCCTTTCATGGACCTGGGTCTGCCAAGAGACTTTGTTTTGTTCAACAAGGTGCCTGCTCGAAGGTTCTCCCACTCCTGGGAGCCCTTCTCCTCTTAAGTGAAAGCGTGATATAGAACTGTGGCCTCTCTGTAATCACAAACAACACATGGACATGTCACCACAAGAAAGAAGCAAAACTAAAAAAAAGAGAGAGAGAGAGAGAGACGGGGTGATTCTTGATTCTTGATCTATTAGCCTGTAAGCTCCATGAGGGCAGGGACGGCCAGCTTGCTGTGTGCTGCTCTACCACCCCTTGTAGGTTAAGCCAGTGTATATTATTTTGTGCTGTTTCTTAATTTTGAAGTGTCAACTGTGTTCAGAAGAAACCCAATCAACTGGCTGATGTTTGATTGTTGTCCTTTTTGTTTCTGTCTCAATGGCGTGCTTCCAGCACTAGTCACAGAAGGGACAGAAGGAAGAGGCTGTTGGGATGTGGATCCTGGGTTCCAGGGTGTGGTAACCAGCTTGGAGGTCTCTGGTGCAGGGGAAAAGGTATTGTTAACCGATTTGTTAGTAAACAGCACACACTTCCTGCCCTGTGCGGCAGCCAGTGGAAAGCAAAGTGCTTTTTTTTCTGGATTGTTCTTGATTAATTTCAATGTTCGTATTGAAAGCTTTCTAATCTATTTCTTCTTTAAATGTTCTTGTTCTTCTATACCGTGTAGGTGTAAAACAAAAACAATTGAAAAGTTATTAAAAAAAAAAAAAGCTTGAAAACCCTCACGTGTATATGTGTGTCGCACTCTCTGACTTCTGGACTTCCTTCCACGCTGCAAACCTTTGCTTTTCCCACTACGTTGGCAATTCTGAGAGGTGGCCCTGGACAATGGGATCCTACCTAGCAGATGACACTACTGATGCTGAAATAAATTCTGCTTGGAATATTCTTGCTTCTTTACTTTTCCTTGATCTTCTACCTTTCTGGTTGTTTTTCTCTTGCCACCCACATTCACCTTCTTTTTGCAGATTTTTGATTCATGTAACCCAAGTTCTGTCTGTGGCAAGTGGCCCCAATGCTGTTGCCTCTTTGTTTACTAAATATGTACTTCGTGACTCTCTCTCTCTCTGTGTAGAAATTAAATGCATACAACCTCAGATTAACTCTAGAGAAAGTGAGATGTCACAAGCAAGGAAAGAATAAAAACTGTGAATCTGGGGGTGGTGAGTGCTTGGGATTGTCAGGGACTCTAGGGTTTTATTTTTAAAAGTTCAATTGATATTCTTACCAAATATCAACACATGCCAATGTGGGAAAAATGGTGCATATATATTATAGTTGTCACATTTTACTATATTACAGATTTTTAGAGCTATCTGTAGGACAGATGACCAAGTCTGATTTTCAAAACTTCACAGAAAAGACACCTGTGGTTTACTGCTCATGTGTTTTCTAAATGATTGTGGTATTTTACTCTACTCTGATTGTAAGCTTTCTAACTTATTTATCTTAAAACGCACCCGCTTTTCATCCTCTTCAATCCTCCCTTCTGAGACTGATGTTTGTTGCTTTCAGTTGCTCTGACGTTTTAAGAAGGAAACAAGGAAGGAGAGTTGGCCAGTGGTAGTGTAATACTGCATGCAAAGCAGTGGCCGCTGCCATCCTAGATTCTCTTTTGGATTAACCTGTCAGGAAAACTTAGCCCTTAGTAAGACAGTTTTAAGAAACGAAACAAACAGATATAGGGTCACTTGACATAAGACTTTAATAAGTGTACAATGGGTGTCTTGTCATTAGCTTCTTTAATAAGGTAAGGTTAAAATAAATTTCTGCAGGCAAACAGAAACAAAAACAAAACCAAGAGAATTTCTCAGTGTAAATGATTAACTGCAGTTATGCAGTAGAGCCACCAGGTGGCAGAACAGCTCCATTGAAAAATTATGTGTCATTTTTTTTTTTTTTTTTTTTTTGTTTCACCTCACGTAGTGGTTTTTGGGGTAAAAGTAATCAAACACAGTATAACCCAACTCATTTCTACATGTCTAATGTTTAAAAATATTTTATTTATTTATTTATTTGACAGAGAGAGGGGAGAGAGAGAGGGGGAGAGAAGGGGCGCAACAGGGCCTACGGCCACTGCATACGAACTCCAGACGCATGTGCACCTGGCTTATGTGGGTCCTGGAGAATCGAACTGGGATCCCCTGGCTTTGCAGGCAAGCACCTTAACTGCTAAGCCATCTCTCCAGCCCTACACGTCTAATTTTTATAGTCTGTAGGGATGCAATAACCATGTGGTGTTTTTCCCACAAAAGCGATGCATGAGCCAGCATTGCACCCACAAGAAAAGCTGGAACTTTAGAACTTAACTATAACACTGAGGTGCTTGGTCCTGGTATCTCCCATATGGTTGGACACAGATCTGAAGTCTTTAGACTCCACGTCCCTTTTCATCCTTTGTCCTCTCTCTTGAAGAGGAGCTACTCGCTAATGAAATCTTTCATTGTCAGAATGAAGGAAACAGAGATCTGGCTAAGCCCGCCATCAGTGTGAACAAAGCGGGTTGTTCTGGTAACAGGTTGGCAGTTACCTGAGAACATTTCCGTGACTGATCATTTTTTTTTTCTTCAGGGCTTAAAATGGCATCTGCTCAGACCAAAGCAAGCCACATACAGGAGACCGTAGGCTCTCAGAGAGTGGGGAGTCTTATGACCCCCCCCCCCCCACTCCACGCAGTGTGGTTACAGTGGGTGATGTGTACTTCTTGAATGGAGCGCAGTTCAATTCAACTTCTAGTCGCTCACATGGGCCGAGCGTCCCTTTCACGCATCATCCTTAGGCTTGCAGATATAACGGTGGCCACACCATCTTGCTGCTTATTGGCTTCCATGCTAGTGAGAAAAGATAGACCGTGAAGAAATCAGTGTTTAACTCAGTTCTAGAAACTGAAATTCTCAATCCCCACCTGTCCCCTTCATGCGTGCTAAGGGAGGCACAAGCAAGGAGGTCATGACCCAGTCCTCAAAGGAGTAGGTGGTCTCCTTTGGTCTCGTGCACCATTTTCATCTGGTCCAGTGACTGAGGAAGGACCTGGAGAAGACCAGCTAAGCGCTTCCTTTGGGCCAGCTCTGTGTAACCATGGCTGTTACGTGTTACAGCGTCATTCATTCCAACACTGAGGTTGGGAACCCGAGGCTTGGTGTGAGGTTCTAATAGCATCTAGAATGTGAGGTGTCAGCCTGTCCCAGGAGGCAAGTCAAGGATTTGCAGAGCTTCCTCACTGTCATCCACGTGGTTTTAAGAGACGGCATGGGTAAACGTTGGCATGGATCTCTTCAGTTTGCATGGGGTGGGGAGGTCCTTGCTATCAAGTTAATTCTCCAGGTGTTTATTCCTGAGAGGAGGGAGTCACTGTCGATGAGATAACTGAGTTTAGACAGGGAAGGGCATACATTGTAGAACACTACAGGGTAGCTTTGCAAGTGTCGAGTGGCCATTCATTTTCGCATGTTTTTATGTATTGTAGGTGGAATATAGAAGTTTCCCAGGTTCTTCGCAGTCAGAGGTGAGCTATGCATGTTTTAAACATATCATCACCCGTTCTCGATTTGCGCCTAAAGAAAGCTCTTTCAAGAATTTCACCCATGTTATCTTATTTTTCAGATTATACAAGCCATACAGAATTTAACCCGTCTCCTGTATAGCCTTCAGGTAACAGCTTTCCTCTAATCTTGACCTTGTGAATGTTTATCCGAAGGCAACTCACTTTGATGATTCCCAGACCTTAGAAATTAGAACATTTGAAAGGTAATAAGTGGTCTTAGAAGAATGCCAACTCCTTAAGTGTAGCTGCACCAGACACACTGCACTTCACCTGGTTTTGTAATCACCAGTAAGCACCACTACTACATTTTATACTGTTATTCTCAGAACCCGTAAAACAGTTCATATCTTTAAAAAATTGTGATGAATAGGCTCTGGCTGGACGTTTACAATGAAACTGTTAGGTGAGTGTAGCATGACTTCATATCTTCTGGTGAAAACTTAAATTCACACCTAAGCTTGTTGCACTTCCACATGTGGTCTTAGGCCTGAAGAGCAGTTGAATAGCTTGTGTGCTCTCTCTCTTTGCTGTAGTAGATTCATCACTCAACGTGTATTGGGTACCCTCTCTGGGCTGGACCCTGTGCTAATTTTACAGAAGCAATGGGCCACCAAGCATACCTTGACATGGCTTATTATCTTTGAAGGAAGACTGGGCATAACTGTCATGCTTGTATTGTGGATTAGAAAAATGCATCATCCATCGTTAAGGCCAAGCACATAAAGGAGGATGGGTGCATCCATTTGCTTAACTTGCTCATTTAAAAATGTTGATGCTATAAAAGCAATAATACTTTGTAGAGAACTGTGAGAATGAAAATGAAGGAACACGGCTCCTGTTGTTGTTTTTTTTTTTTTTTTAATCAAGAGAATTACTATATGACCATGCTAATTTAGAAGAAGAACTAAGCCGGGAGTGGTGGCACAGGCCTTTAAGCCCAGAACTCAGGAGGGCATAGGTAGGAGGATCGTCAAGAGTTTGTGGCCAGCCTGAGACTACAGAGTGAGCTTCAGGTCAGCCTGGGCTGGAGTGAGATCCTACTTAGGAAAAAAAAAGAATAACTAATAAAAAATTTACTAATACCATATTCACATATGTCCCTGCAGATCTTACAGATTATTTTATATTGCCCGTTAGCAACATATACCTTTCTGTAGCATCAATTATTGTTGTATTGCCTGACTTTTTTGCATGTTATGTGTGTATAGTGTGTATGAATGTTTGCAGGTGTGTGTGTGCATCTGCATGGAGGCCAAAGGTTAACATTAAGGGCCTTCATCTTTTGCTGCCCACTTTGTTCTTTGAGATAGGATCTCATGCTGAATCTAGAGCTTACCAGTGAACCCCAAGGATTGCTTGTCTCCATCTCCCCAGCACTGAGATCACAGGCTTATATCACTATGCCTGACATGTTACATGAGTACCAGGGATATTTTATTTTATTTATTTTATTTTATTTTTTATTTTATTTTATTTTTTATTTTATTTTATTTTATTTTTTATTTTATTTTTTATTTTATTTTATTTTTTATTTTATTTTATTTTATTTTTTATTTTATTTTATATTTTATTTTATTTTATTTTTTATTTTATTTTATTTTATTTTATTTTATATTTTATTTTATTTTATTTTTTAATTTATTTTATATTTTATTTTATTTTATTTTATTTTATTTTATTTTATTTTATTTTATTTTATTTTATTTTATTATTATTTTATTTTTGAGGTAGGGTCTCACTCTAGCCCAGACTGACCTGGAATTCACTATGTAGTCTCAGAGTGGCCTCAAACTCACAGTGATCTTCCTACCTCTGTCTCCCAAGTGCTAGGATTAAAGGCTCCTGGGCCAACCAGGGATCTTACCTCAGGTCCTTGTGGCTTAAGTGGCATGCATGTTCCCAGTTAAGCCCTTTCTCTGGCCCTTTAGCATGATTTTAATGATTATATAATATTTGAGTCCATGGAATTTATCCAGTCCCTTTTAATTTACACTTTCATGTTATCAATAGCAAAAAGTTACCCACATCCTTGTATTCTAATCTCTTTGACCATATCTGAATATGACATTAGAATAAGGTACTGTAATTACTTTTGAGGTTTTCAATAAACATTGCCAAAACATACAAATCACCCTTTTCTTTCACATGAGTTTAAAAATGGCTCAAGAGATCTGATTATTTTAATTTATACTTCTTACTGATGAGACTACACTTTTTTCCTAACTGGTCTATTAATCATATTTCATATTTTATACCTTATAAATGTTAAATAAAAATTAAGTAATTTTTTAGCAGATTAATGACATACATATTTGATGTTATTTTTTACATTCTTTTATAATTTAAATTGAATAATTTATAAATAGTATTTATTGATCAAGTCACAAAATTTATACCCATTTTCCATTGATGTTCGTTCTTTATGTATATTTCAATCCTATCAACACTTCTTTCTCTTTTTTTTTAAATGTATTTTTTTTGTGTGTGTGGAGAGAGAGACACAGAGAGAGACAGAGAGAGGGAGAGGAAGACAGATAGAGATGGGTGCGCCAGCAGCCTCTCAGCTGCTGCGAACGAAATCCAGATGCATGCGTGGTCAAGTGCAGCATTGCACCCTTGTGTCACTTTGCATCTGGCTAAACATGGGACCTGGAGATTGGAACCAGCGTTCTTAGGCTTAAGAGGCAGGCGCCTTAACCGCTAAGCCATCTCTCCAGCCCAAAATGTATTTTTTTAATTGATAACTTCCTTAATTGTAGATAATATCCCCTGGTACTTCCTTCCCTCCCCCCACTTTCCCCTTTGAAACTCCACTCTCCATCTTATCCCCTCCCCCTCTCAGTCAGTTGCTCTTTTAGTTTTGATGTCATCATCTTTTCCTCCTATTATGTAGTCTGATGTAGGTAGTGTCAGGCACTGCAAGGTCATGGATATCCAGGCCATTTTGTGTCTGGAGGAGCATGTTGTAAGGAGTCCTACTCTTCCTTTGGCTCTTACATTCTTTCTGCCACCTCTTCCTCAATGGACCCTGAGCCTTGGAAGGTGTGTTAGAGATGTTTCAGTGCTGAGCACTCCTCTGTCCCTTTTTCTCAGCACCATGGTGCCTTCTGAGTCATCCCAAGGTCACCAGCATCTGAAAAGAGGAGCTTCTCTAACCAAAAGTGAGAGTAGCATTAATATATGGGTGTAGACATTAAGAGAAGTACTTACTGGGCAGTTTGGTGAGCATAGTATATACATTAGCCAGACACCAGCAGATATTATACCCCTAAGGCTCATGACTACCCCTGTTGTAGGTTTTCAGTATCAGGGATGTATTCCCTCCCATGGAGCCGGAGTCCAGTTCAGTTAGAGAGCAATTAACACTTCCTTCTTTATGCTGTGTTGATCACATGCCCATGTGTTCTCTTCAACACCATGATCTCAATTATTTAGGATTTGAATTAGACTTGAATACATATCAACACTAGTCTCCTCTTATTATTTTTCTGTATATTTACCAATTCTTTTACCAGAGCTTTTGAATCGCTGTCAAATTTCTTCACCCCTAACAAGACCATTAAGTAAAACCTTGTTATATTGATGAATTAAATGGAAGAGAATTAGTGCTTTTGCCATAATCAGTTTTCTTGCCTAAGAACAGTCAGTCATCTCTTACTTTAGGTTGTATTGCCAAGCTTTATAATTATTTTCATATAGGATATATACACATATATGCTATAAACCATATATATAATGTTTATATACATAAATATTATGTGATATATCTATATCTATGTCTGTCTGTCTGTCTGTCTGACTGACTATATCTATCTATCTATCTATCTATCTATCTATCTATCTATCTATCAATCATCTACACAGTGTTTCCCCAGTGGTTGTTGCTGATACGAAGGCATTGATTTTATGTATTTATTTTATTACTGGCTAAATCATTAAACTTTAGTTTTTTTAATTTTTTTATTATTTTATTTATTTTTTTTGGAGAGAGACACAGAGAGAGATAGACAGAGAAGGGAGAGGAAGACAGAGATGGGCACGCCAGCAGTCTCTCAGCTGCTGTGAACGAAATCCAGATGTGTGCACCCTCTTGTGGGCAAGTGTGGCATTGCGCCCTTGCGTCACTTTGCATCTGGCTAAACGTGGGACCTGGAGATTGGAACCGCTGGAGATTGGAACCAGTGTTCTAGGCTTAGCAGGCAGGCACCTTAACCGCTAAGCCATCTCTCCAGCCCTAAACTTTAGTTTTGAGAGACAGAGAGAAAGAGGTAGAGAGAGAGAGAGAATGGACCGGTCATGACCTTCACCCTGCTGCAAATGAACTCTAGATGAGTGTGCCCTCTTGTGGCGTATGTGCAACATTGCATGCTTGCATCACTATGCATCTGGCTAAGTGGGACCTGGAGATTTGAACAATAGTTCTTGGGCTTTGCAGGCAAGCGCCTTAACCACTAAGTCATCTCTCTAGCCCTACTTTATGTTTAATAATTTTATATTGATTCTTTGGAATGCTTACAGGTAGAAAATAAAAATTTTGAAAACATTAGTACTAGGAATATTCTTCAATAATTGTATCAATTTCATTTTCTTGGCTTATTGTTTTGGCTAGAATTTCTGAAAATGTGTTAACATAAAAACCAAGGGGATAGTTTGTTCACAATTTTGTAGGAATACTTTTAGTGTCTTATATAAGATATGCTAGTCTAAGACAGATGTTCTGAGAAGTTAGTTCATCAACAAATAAGCTTTCTTTTACTTTTTAACTAAACTTAAAAAAAAATATTTATCTGAGAGAGAATGAGAAACAGAATGAATATGGGCATGCCGGGACCTCTGGCAATGGCAAACGAACTCCAGACTCATGAGCCACTTTGTGTATCTGGGTTTATGTAGGTCACAGGGAATCAAACCTGGGCCTTTAGGCTTTGCAAGCAAATGCCTTTAGCTGCTAATCCATCTGTCTAGCCCCTCAATTTTCTTTTAGGTGTCAACTTAGGCTTGTAGTTTGAGTTAGCCTATTGATTCTCAAAGGACAAAACCACTGAGCATCATGACTTGTGCTGTCTGGTGAAAATCTGTATAGTCATATCTTTTCTGTTCAACCCCCAGTACAGCCTCTTGTGGATCCAAGGTCCAAAAAAAATTGAATTAAAAATTTCAGTACATTGAGCTGAAGCCATATGGAAAATATCAAAGTCTATAGTGGATTTTTTTTTTTAACTTAACCAAAACATTTGAGCTGGTCTACGGATATGGATATGGGCTCTGAAGTATTTCTGTTTGTGGTACAGACATCTCTTTCGAGGCTGAATCTCGTATGTATCAGTGAAGATTTTACATAAGTATGCCTGCAACATGAAAATGAAATCTGATCCCTACATTAGGAGAGTAGAGTTGGAGAAGAGGTATAGGCCAGGCAAAAAGGAAAGGACACAGATGTTCTGTTAAAGTAAGTGAAGAGAGAGCGAAATGGGGATTTCTTAAAAAGTGTTGTTTTCTGTCCTAAACATAAATAAATGTAAATTTTCTAACTCTGAAAATGAATATCCAATCTTCAGTTTTACCATTGTGATAGGGAAGAAAACCTTTTCTAAAAATATTTTATTTATTTATTTATTTATTTGAGAGGAGGAGAGAGAGAGAGAGAATGAGCATGCCAGGGCCTCCTAGCCACTACAGATGCATGTACCACCTTGTGCATCTGACTTTATGTGGGTTCTGGGGAAGTGAACCTGGACCCTTTGGTTTTGCCAGTGAGTGCCATAGCTATTAAGCCATCTCTCCAGCCCAAGAAAATGTTGTTTTGTTTTGTTTCGAGGTAGGGTCTCACTCTAGCTCAGACTGACCTGGACTTCACTATGTAGTCTCAGGGTGGCCTCGAATTCACATGATCCTCCTTCCTGTGCCTCCTGAGTGCTGGGATTAAAGGCGTGCGCCACCACGCCGGACTAAGAAAATGGCTTTATCTCAACTGTCAAGTAGGCAAATTCCTTATGGCCACAATGAATTATTCTAACTGCAATCCTCGAGTAAGAGTCAATGCCTCCAGTAGTTTTAGCATGCAGAATATTGGACTTTTGCTTGTTGTACAATATTGATACCCTCAGGATTTACTGGAATTAAGTGAAGTATAGAATCTACAGTTTTCTATGTCAGGCCAGCAATGGTTTTATTTGTATGTCTTACTATTTTATATCCAAGGAACCTAGTAATTTGTACCTATTCTCAGTGATGATCATTGTTCCCTTTATAACTCCTAAAAGCCATTAATCAAAAGTAAACCTGACTTTTAAGATTACTTTTCAAATGAAAAAAAAAAGAACTTTTTTTTTTTTGCAAGCAGAGAGAGAGAGAGAAGAGAGGCAGACACAGAGAGAATGGGCACGCCAGGGCCTCCAGCCACTGCAAACGAACTCCAGATGCATGTACCCCTTGTGCATCTGGCTTACGTGGGTCGTGGAGAATTGAACCAGAATCCTTTGGCTTCGCAGGCCAATGCCT
Source organism: Orientallactaga sibirica (assembly GCA_036365145.1). Taxonomy (NCBI): domain Eukaryota; kingdom Metazoa; phylum Chordata; class Mammalia; order Rodentia; family Dipodidae; genus Orientallactaga; species Orientallactaga sibirica. The sequence goes on from JAEOAD010000007.1 coordinate 29,623,741, forward strand.
TAACTGCTAAGCCATTTCTCCAGCCCCCCAAAGTAAGATTTTTATTTCAAAAGTTTACAGTGAAATATATTGTCATCTTACTCCCAAGCAGGTATGAGTCCAAAATATACCTTAGTTCTTTAACTTTCTAAAGTATAGAAAACTGCTGATCTAACAGAGAATAAATGGTCAAATCTCCATCTCCCCTGGATCTGTTACACAGGCAGTTTAAAAAAATCTTAGGAAAGAGAAATGTGAATTTACCCCTACGAGAATCATGATTTCTCATAGCGAGTCAAACACACACACATACCCAGCATGTTTCCATTTTCAATTTGTCCCTTCTATACCTCTTTGTACTTTAAATGGGGGCTTTTAAAATTAAAAGCTTTCAAGGGCATTCACAGAGACTTTTTGGTTTAGTGGCATCTTTCCAAGTCTTGGCAATTATTTCCTGTGATGTTGCCAAACTTTTCATAGGCAGATACGGTAACTCAAAATGTTTTTTAAATCTGTTTGGTAATGTCCTCTGGGATATAGAGGATCTGTTAATCATTGCAGCCTCCTGTTAGCAATCTATTAAACAAATGAATATCAGCTTAGTTTTTTTATGCAAGACCTTCCTGATATAATGTAGAAACATAACATTAAGGAAACTAGCTTTAACCATTTACATAGCTCCTAAAAATGGTATTAACTGGTATTCTCTGGCATTATATAAAAGATTATTTACCAAAAGTCTCCAAGTAGTTGACTTTTATTTTTATGTCTTCATGAAAGCAACATATGGAGCTCAAATAATTTCTGGTTTGGGACTCAAATAAACGATACTGCCATGTTTATATAGATTCTTAAATGTCCATGAATTACTGACTGGGGAGACCTCAGTGAGAGAATGTGACATAGAACAGGAATTGAGAGTCTTCCAAATTTATATACTAAGTAAGTTCTTACCCCGAGGATTTCTTTAAATATTGCCCAACAACCACTGTTCCAAAAGGAAGAGTGAGTATCATCCACCCTCTGTAGCCATGAGTGCTGCATCTTCTGATTCAACCAACTTTGAATTGAACTTATGGAAAAAGAAATCTAGAAACTTCTGAACAGCAGAACTTGCAATTATTTCTTGCTGAGTCCTCCACTGGCCCTCTGTGTAAATGAAGTATAGGCATTGTATTGGGTGGTATGAGTAATCTAGAGACAATTTAAAGTGAGTAAGCTACTGTCAACACTAAGACATTTTAAGTAAAGGTTTGAGCACCCACAGATACAGGTTTCTACTGGAACCCTAGAACCATCACTTTTAGACAACAAGGACCAATGATATTGATTTTGTGCTTCATTTCTTCTCTACATAAATTCTTAGGTCATACAATTGGGAGATATACACAAGCCTACTTGAAGCCTTTAAGTTTGTCATTGGATGTAACTTGGAAAAGGGACAGAATATTAACAGAAAATAACTCAGTCGAGGATTTTGTATTCCGTGATGCTTGCCACCCGGAAGCATACAACCTAAGCAATACATGGGCTGGGTTAGCTTTCCATCTCATTGCCAAAATTCTTGAAATTACAAACTAAAGGAAGAAAAGTTTGTGTTGGCTTCTGGTCTCAAAGGTTTTACTCCATAGGCCTGTGATGAGACAGAACTTCACAGCCCAGAGTACCAGGTAGGGTGGAATTGTTACCTCATGGCACCAGGAAACAAAACAAGAGTGGAGGCGTTGAGTCCCAATATTCCCTTCAAGGGAATGCCCTTTGTGGGCATCCTCTAGACTCCAACTTCCAAAGGGTTTGGCCCCTTCCAATAGTGCTGTCCATCAAGCCTTCAAATATGGTCTCTGGGGGCCACTCAAGATCTCATCAGTGTAGCAGCAGGGCTTGTGATGGCTCACACCTGCAGTTTGGGGAGGCTGAGGTAGTAGAATCAACTAGAGTTGGATTGTTCGAGGCCAACTTGGGCTAGAGAAAGACTTTGCCTCAAAAGTGGGAAGAGAGCTGGAGGGATGGCTCAGTGGCTAAGGCACTTGCCTGCAAAGCCAAAGGACCCAGGTTCTATTCCCCAGACCCACATAAGCCAGATGCACAAGGTGACACATGCGTCTGGAGTTTGTTTGCAGTGGCTAGAGGCCCTGGTGCGCCCATTCTTTCTCTCTATCTGCTTCTTTCTCTCTCTTCTCTCTCTCAAATAAATAAAATAAAATAATTCTACTTCTTAACCTATGCATATCCACTTATCTTCTTCTGACCGCCCCACCCGCAGGCGGCCCTGACCATCCAGGACAGTCACATTGAGATTCACAAGCTGGTTCTGCAGCAGGAGAGCCTGGCTCCAGGCCACTCCTTCCGAGGTGGCTCCTTTCAGGACCAGGAGAAATCCCGCCACCTGGAGAAGCAGCTCGAGGAGCTGGCCAACATCCACAAACTTCAGCACCAGTTCCAGCAGGAGCAGAGGCGATGGCGGCGCACGTGCGACCAGCAGCAGCGGCAGCAGGAAGCGCAGGAGAGCTGGCTGCAGGCCCGGGAGCGCGAGTGCCGGACCCAGGAGGAGCTGCTGCTGCGGAACCGCAGCGAGCTGGACCACCAGCTCCAGGAGTACCAGCAAAACTTGGAGCGGCTGCGCGAGGGCCAGCGGCTGGTGGAGAGGGAGAGGGAGAGGATGCGCATCCAGCAAGGCCTGCTGGACCATTGGAAACACAGTCACCAGAGGAACCTTCCGCCTGCGTTCCCTCCTGGGAGCAAGGAGGTATGGCTTAGCCCTGCAAGTGCCCAGTTAACCACGCTATCTGTGTTGAGCTAGTGTAAGAGCTCACAAAAGTGTCTCGGCCTGCACATGGTAAAAGTGAGGAACTTTCAAAGCTGGGTGTGGTGGCGCACGCCTTTTAATCCCAGCACTCGGCAGGCAGAGGTAGGATGATCAACATGAGTTTGAGACCACCCTGAGACTACCTAGTGATTGTAGGTCAGCCTGGGCTAGAGTGAGACCCTACCTCAAAACAAACAGAGAAACAAACACAAAAAAGCCAAGAACTTTCAAAAACCCTCGATTGGCATGTTGACTTAAAATATGGAAAACAAAGTCCCATTGCATCATTATTCTTTAACTGATCTCTTCCTATGTAATAGAATAAGAATGTTCTGTCACTTGGCTATCCATGTATATGTACTGAATTGAGTAAATATAACACTATTCTGATATGTCAAGCATTCTCTCTTTGTGAATTGTCTATATTAAATTAAAAATCTATTTCACTAAAGCAGCTAGCATGAGTCACACTGATTAATGATCAAGTAGGATCAAACCTTTGGAGGACTCTTGTTACCCTGGCATCCTCTCTAACTAACCATGCTTGAAAAGCCCATGTGCCTGGGGAGTTTCCCTGCACTGTGCGTCACATGTGCGCTTTTTATTGAGAGAGTGCATAAAGTTGTAAAAGTTAATGGGCTTATAAGAAGGCTCTAAGGCTGCATCTGATTCTCCTTTCAAGTTTGCCAAATTACATTTATTGCAAATTCTTCATGCCTAGATGAATGTTTGCAACTTTTAGTAAAAGTGGAAATGCTGCTTGCTTTGATTAAAATAAAGTGGAAACTAACTTTCTAATGGCATAGAACGCTGCTTTTTTTTTTTTAAAAAAAAGATAAATTGTGCATAGCGCATTGAAGGTTTTGGTTCTAGCTCATTGCAAAGGGGTGGAGGCGAGAGTAAATGCCAGAATTTTCCTTGACCTCACTCCTGTTGAAAATGCTGATTTCTAGAGAAAGGGTACTCAGGCCTATGAGCTAAAGAAATACTTTATGAAATTTGCTTACATGGCTGGAGATGCTATGACATTTTTGTCTATTTCTTTTTGCAGGTCATGGAACTTAGTCAATCTGAGAGTTTGTGTCATGAAAACTCATTCTTCATCAATGAAGCTTTAGTAGAAATGTCACTTAACACTTTTAATAAATCAAATCCATCAGGTATCCACGGGGATTCCTCTTATCCCCCGAATATATCTAATCCTGATTTGGTAAGGACTAGTGACAATGAATCAGATCTGAAGACAGACGATTCTCAGCCTCCGGGTGTCCACCATGAACTCTGGACAGCCACGGCACCCTGCCAACAGCCAGTCCCTCTCCACGGCAGCAGCAAGGATTCTTGTACCAATGGTAATTAACTCTTTATGCTCCCTCTGTCTGGTCTCAACAAGAAGTTCTCTGAGTGCCTGGCTCTTCGGTAGAGGAGAATAACAGGGAGTCCTAGGATGAGAATATTGGTGGCTGTGAGAGGGAATCAGTGGCAGAAACTTTTCCTTGGGGAAGTCTGGGGACTGTCTTCACTCCTATGTGTCTAGATAAGCCAAGCCATGCGGCAGGGTTTAGGGAATGCCGTGGACATATAAGATGGGTTTCAGGCCTGTGGGCCAAAGGTTAAGTTCTTAAAAGTAGAGCAACTTGATATTTGTTCTCCACCGTGGATCCTTCCACATCCTGACATGTGTCCCTGTCGACTCTCAGAAATAAAAGGGACGGACAGGATCTATGGTAGGACTTGATTGTCTACCAGGGCAACTTCCTGTAATGCTTGTGAAGTCTTCTAGATTGCTATGAAACACCCAAAATGAAACCGTTAGCATCATTTGTCATTGCAAGTAAAGGTGTCCTCCCTCCAGAAGTGCCTCGTAATAACACAATTTGCTAATCCCATTAAAGCATTTGCCAAATATAAAGGAAGGGCAGCTCAGGTTTCCAACTCCACATGAATCCAAATGATCTAAATCTCTGTCTATTATAAATTGTTTGCTGTGGGATAGGAGGTAGGGAATGAGAAGAACTTGAAACCTCTCTACTGAAAAACAGATGGTATGCAATAGAATAAACAAATGGCCAGCCACATGGATGTGAAATTAATCACTGACGGCCACATGTTTGAGCAACATAAAGCAAGCAGGAGTATAGAGATCTTTACAACTGGATGCAGACAGGGCTCCGGGCTGAATATATATATATATATATATATATATATATATATATATATATATATATATGCTCTCAATTTGTCAGTTGGGAGGATAATTTTTCAGCAACAAAAAAGTTTTGAAGGCATTTGGCTTCTTCCAATTAGGGAGTAATAATTCTGACACTGCCTACAAGTTGATTTATTACCAAAGCAGAAGATGTTCGTTCTCAGCAGTGGCTATTTTTTTTTATACCATTCAGTCACCATCAAACATTCTTAATTCTTGTCAGAACATAAGAAAGCATGAAGTAGTTCTTAAAAGTGTTATTTCAAATGGATTTTAAAGAAAAAAAAATGAACAAAAAGCAAACAATGGGATAGCTTGGATTTAAAAAAATGCTGAAATGAAATTTAGAAAACGGAAACCCCTTTCATGTATTGTCTCACAATTTAATACCGTTGAGACCACGGTGCAGAGGGCTTTTGGTAGGTCCGTGCTGCTCTGCTCTGTTGATTCATTAACTTGCTATTTCCAGGGTTTTGTGTGCTTGGTCAGTGTGGTTTTGCATACCGACCTCAGTGTCATTCAGAAACTCAGTTTGAGTTAAACCACATTCAGCTTTTGTTTCAAGACGTGTTTCTCTTTCCTTCTTTTGTGTCTGCCATTTTTTCTATTGCCTTGTGCTTCAAAGAAGAAAGTTTTGTGCATTTGGCAGCAAACTTGCAGTAGATAGAAATGGACTGAGGAAATCAAAGTGATTATACACAGAACCATTCTCGCCCCATGTGCATCCTTAGATAGGTCTGAGAGCAATGCTGAGAAAATTGACTTTTGCTTAAGAAATTGTATGTCCAGTGTAGGTCAAGGACATTCAGTACACTGGCAGAAGGTAGGAAGAGCAGCTTAAGCTTGAATTTCCCAGAAACTTCCTGAGGTATATAAGAAGATATTAGATCAAAAATGGCAAAAAAAAAAAAATTGCTATGTGCACTGTTTATTGTTAATTTTTAAGTAGTAAAAAAAATCCTATTTATTTTTTTATTTAAATATTATAAGTAATTTCCAGGAGAAAAGAAGTTCAGATAACAGGTAGTGATAGGGAAACAGAATGCAAAATAAGGTCCATTTTCTTACAAGGGTGGCCAGAGCCAGATAAAATTGTTCAGGTGACTCTAGAGCTTTCACAGTTCTTATGGCTGAAAGTAACACACAGCAGCCAGTGGTGGGAGTCTTAACAGCTCCAAGCGCTTTCCACACATGCTTTGGGGGGACAGGGACAGAGGGTCACTGGGCCGTCACAGGCTGTGCTGTGTGGGATGGAGGGTGAGTGGTGTGTGGAGTCAAGGCCAGTGCAGGGTGGTCTGCTCCTGAATCCTTGGATGAGTGGTGACTATTCCTGAGGGTTGCCATAGCTCACAGTGTTTGGGCAGTGTCTGCCTATGATGTTCATAGCTGGGATTTCTGTTAAATGTGCATTTAACCATGATTAATCAAGGCTGTGGATCCAGACGTCAGCTGTTTCAGGAAAACACCTTAAGAATTATTTGTCTGGGGGCTGGAGAGATGGCTTAGTGGTTAAGGTGTTTGCCTGCAAAGCCAAAGGACCCAGGTTCGATTTCCCAGGACCCATGTAAACCAGATGCACAAGGTGGTGCATGTGTCTGGAGTTTGTTTGCAGGGACTGGAAGCCTTGGCATATCCATTCTCTCTCTCTCTCTCTCTGTCAAATAAAAATTAAAAATTATTTTAAAAAGGAATTATTTGTCTGATCAAGTACTTGTGTGTATGGGCCCAGCTCAGACCAATAGCAATATGGATTTCAGAAACAGGAAGGCTGATGGGAAAAAATATATAAATAAAATCCATGAATGTGTTTATAAGTCACTTAGATTGGAATCTTTGTTATCTTTTTCTCTCTCTGCTTCTTTCTTTCATTCTCTCTCTTTCTTTCTCTCTCTCTCTCCCCTTCTTCTTCCCTCCCTCCCTCCCTCTTTTCTCTCTCTCTCTCTCTTCTTCCTTCCTTCCTTCCTTCCTTCCTTCCTTTCTTTCTTTCTTTGTATCTTTCTTTCTTTCTTTCTTTCTTTCTTTCTTTCTTTCTTTCTTTCTTTCTTTCTTTCTTTCTTTCTTTTGGTAAGCCCAACAAACTGGCCTTTTTTTTTTTTTTATGAGAAAGAACAAAAGTGACAGTGAGTGCAAGAAAAAGATGAGAGAGTGAGTTGGTCTACCAGGACCTCCAGCCACTGTAATAGAATCCCAGAGGCATGTGCCACCTTGTATGCATGTGTGACCTTGCGTAGGTGTTACTTTGTGCACCTGGCTTACGTGGGATCTGGGAAATCGAACATGGGTCCTTAGGCTTTGCAGGCCAGCACCTCAACTGCTAAGCCATTCCTCCAGCCCTTCATTCATTTTTTTCCAGTCCAACCAGATAACTTTGTGTGTCCTTTGTGCTCTGGCATTAGTTTTTAAACTGTTCACCGACTGCCATCTCTACCAATACCTATGTGACACATTGGATGCCATTACTTGCAGAAGGTTTTCTTTTTGGTGTGTGTATGTGTGTGTGTGCGTGTGTGCACATGTGCGTGCACATTCATATTGTGAGTGTGTGTGTGTGTGTGTGTGTGTGTGTGCCACAGTAGATGTGTGGAGGTCAGGGACAATATCAGGTGTCAGTCCTCACTTGTCCCTTATTGTCCTTCACTGCTGTGTTTATGAGTTTAGCTGGCCTGTGAACTTCTTCTGTTTCCAGCTTCCTTCTCACACTCAGAGAGCTGGGATTACAGACACTGCGCTACTGCATCCAGCATTTTTGGGGTGTTCTAGAGATCCGAACTCAGCTACTCTTTCTTACAAGGCAAGTGCGTTATCCACTGAGCCATCTCCCCAGCCCGATGCTGAGGCTTCCCATGGAGAAACTCATTTTATGTGATAATTCACTGACATGGTTCTGCGATTGTCCCCACTTGAGAAGGGAGAAGAAGACAGAAACATGAAACGTGTCTAGGGTCACACAGCTAGTACGTGGAACAATCAGAAACTGGACCTGGGAAGACTGGCTCTGAAGCTCATGCATTCAGAGTGTTGCATTAAACACGACTGATGTCTAAGGCCTGTGTTGAGTTGTACTTTTAACAGAAGTTGGGCTTGAAGGATGGAGGACAAATCTTTGTGTAATGTCTGGCAGCATACTCATGATAAAGGGCCAGAGTTTTGTTTTTGTTTATTTTCTTCTCCCTCCTCCCTTTTTAATATTACCATTTGGAAACTATTTCTAAATGTTTTGGATTTCTGAGTCCAACTCTCGCATGGGGGCCTAATATCTTCAGATAGCATAAATACCCTTTAGCTCAAGTTTGTCCCCATGAGGCACATTTTCTTAAAGATAATTTGCTTTTCTAACGTCTACTAGTCCATTTTATTTCTAAATATTTTTAAGGTAGCACTAGAAAGAATTTGACCTTCTAGTTTGGGAAGTTATTTAATGAACAAAAAACTTGGGATGTTTGATTATTAAATCCAAATTGGCATTTGATTTCATTTACAGTGGAAGAAATGGTTGTATTTAAGACTTTTTTTTTTGCTTTCTTTTGGGGGATACTGGCCAAGACCACAAAAAGTTGAATTTATTTAAACAATAAAGTCTCTGTGGGACAATTGCTATGTAATTGGCCCTATGAAATGCTCAACTGTGTTACTCTTAAAGAAAGAAAACAAGTCATTTTTTTCTGTGAGGTTTTTTTTTTCCTCCTAGATTTTAAAATTTAAAACTATATATTGAACACACTCTATTAGTTGGTTTTATTTGCCATTTTCATTCCTTGGTCAAATCATTTTATGGTATATGAATCTGAAATCACCTTGTCCTACTAGTCTCTCCTCACAGTGATATTTTCATCTATATCTTAGGATTCTATTTCCAGACTTCCTAAAAAGTTCCCTTGGCAGGTAATCAATGAATTGCTTATGTATCTGATAGAATTAAATCGAACCAAATTTTCTGGTAATCTCTTAGCTATTGAACATACACGTAGCTTTATTAAAATTCGGCTCCAAAAGAGGAGATTTTTCTTTTACTACACAGTAGAATTTGGTGCCCAGTAAAACATTTTCAAAATTCAAAGCACAGTATTTGGAGTATCACGGCTATTTTTTTTAATATAGAAAATTTCCAAATTAAAAGCTGTTCTGTAGTTCGTATTTAAGTAAAAGAATTCAAGAAAAAGAATTCTGATCATCTACACCGTCTTAAAACTATTCCATAATTCAGAAATTGGCACCTCGTCTGTGTCATCTATGTGGGAAAGGCTTTGCCAAAGACCTTCAGGCAATTCCCACAAAACTGAAACTGGTCTTAGACATATCAACTTCAGTGTCACACGTATGACAGTGTATGAATAGGGGTTATAGAAGTTTTCTGGGGCTGCCAAAGCCCAGTGTCTCCTACTGGGTGGATTCACCCACAGAGATTGACGTCCTCACAGTGCTGGAGACTAGACCAAGGTACCGGCAGGCTTGGTGTCTGTGGGGGGCTCTCCCTTGTGGATGACTGTCTTCTCCCAGGGCCTTCACAGTCTTTCCTCACGGTCTGACTGTCCTAATCAACTTTCTTTTTTTTTTTTTTTTTTGTTTTCATGTTTCAAGGTAGGGTTGTGCGCCAGGCCCAGGCTGACCTGGATTTCACTATGTAGTCTCAGGGTGGCCTTGAACTCACAGTGATCCTCCTACCTCTGGCCCCTGAGTGTTGGGATTAAAGGTGTGCGCCACCACCCTGGCTTTGACCCTTCTTAAAACCATACCAGTCATGATACATTGGGGCCCACACTAATGACCTTCTTTCACTTACTTCCTCTGTAAAGGCCCTAGATCCAGATACACTCTGAAGTCATAAGGGGTACATGTGAACTTCTAGAAAGCATACTTAAGCCCTTTAGAGGGAGTAAAAGTCCTCCCTGCAATAGCTTTAGAGGTCATAAAAGTCCCCACCCCTTTCTAATGTACCAAAGTTGAACAGTAACTTGTCTACCTTGTTATTTTCTTATTTACTTGGTTAGGGCAGTGAATTGACAGGCTGGAGAGATGGCTTAGGGCTTAAGGCGCTTGCCTGCAAAGCCTAAGAACTCATGTTTGAATCTCCAGGTCTCACCGATGCCAGACACACAGTGATGCAAGCGCACAATGTAGCACATGCACACAAGGGAGTGCATGTGTCTAGAGTTCATTTGCAGTGGCTGAAGGCCCTGGCCCAACCATTCTCTCTCTCTCTTTTGCTCTCAAATAAATAAAATAAAATAAAACTGAGTAGAAATAAATTATACCTCCTTCTGTTGTTTAAAAAAATTATATGACATTAAATTGTGATAAATATGTGTATTTATGTGTGTTTAGAGATGTGTGTGTTATCAAACCTATATCAAAACATAGAAGCTAGGGCAAAAAATACTGACTGTGTAGGTTTATTTCTTGAATGGTAGACAACATTGAGTCTGTGAGTTCATTTCCTACTTGTATGGCCTATATAAGAGATTTAAGATATGTTTGCCAGTCTAGGCCTTCATTTAAAGGTTTTGGGAATTTTGAGGTTACTCAATTAACTGGGGATATTAGATGTCTGTATTCTGGATTGTTTAAATGAAAGAAAGCTGAAGAGTTGAGAACATTTATTATGGCATCAAATATATATATAAACTTGAAAAATGTCAAAATTCATTAATCATTGGAGAGCCCTGTGCCTTTCTTCACTTTCTTCTACAGTCCCATCACTGTAGATAATAAAGGAAACCAACCATAATGTAGCTTGCTCTTGGTAATCTACGTCATGATGGATGTATTAAAAAACTGGGCTCAAAAGCTTAGCTTTAATGTTCCCCATTGGTAAGTGTAGATAACTGACTTTAGTCTCTTGCAAATTCTGTACCAGGAAAGGGAAACATGGCATTTGCTCGTTAGAGCCCTGTGAGCTGCGAGTGCTTACTGCCAACTTCCTGATTGCATATTCTCTGGGGGCAGGTTAGCTACGTGAGCCAACTGGGCATGGGCCATGCAGCCTTAGCACATGGAGCCTAGTCCACAGCAGGAGAGCAGAACCAGCAGGTGGGTGGATTCAGAGGCACTGAGCCAGCCATGTGGCTGCCTACTCAGCCCCCACCTTGCCCCTGGGTCCCAACTTAGGCTGTACAAGCTGCTCAAGTGGGAGACCATTTATGAATGGCTGCAGAGTTAGACCTGGTGTTGGGACATCCTTAGCTTTAAAAATTACACACACACACACACACACACACACACACTCTCTCTCTCTCTAGGCAACACATTTGACCTTTGTAGAATGGTATGGCTTTGTTGTCAAATTGATCATCAGTTATGCCTGGCAGGAAAGTTGTTTGTTACCATTTTCATAACAATTATCAACCACAATGATCCAACAATGGCAAAGGAAGCATCACCCTCCCCATGCATCAGATTCTGGGATCTGTCTCCTGCCTCATCCCATCCCTTTCCCAGCAAATCCCTAGCGTTCTGTTGTTAGGATGTCTCAACATGTGGAGTGTTGTTCAGCTTAGAATTGTTCCATGTTTGCCTAAGAAGAAAATGTCCACCTCAGTTAGGAAGTAGCAACGTTTTCCTTAATGGGTCACAGATATCTTATCAGTTTGAATCCTCAGAGCTTTGTTGCAGCTAGTCAATGTTACTGTAACCTGAATGTAGCCATAGACAACATGTGAAGAACATGCTTCCTGCGCTCCAAGAAGGCTTATTAAATAAAAGGCTTATTCCTTATTAAAACAAGTGTCTATAGTTTGCCTATTCCAGAAGATTGGTTTCCACATACCTCCACTACCCTTGGCCCAAGTTGAAGGATGAGCAATATTATACTCTTCTTGGTTTGAATCGTTGGTCCAAACTGATTAACATTTCAATGAATTTAAGATGTCACAGTATTTGACACTTCACGCCCTTCGAAAAGGACATGTGAATTCACAATCGTACTTGCTGTCTTGTGATGTGTCATGGTTTCTATGTCTGTTTTTCAATTTCAATAACCTATTCATTTTCTTTTCTTCAGTAAAAACAAACCCTGAGGGCTGGAGAGATGGCTTAGCAGTTCAGGTGTTTGCCTACAAAGCCAAAGCACCTCAGTTCAATTCTCCAGGACCACATAAGCCAGACGCACAAGGTGACACATGCATCTGGAGTTCATTTGCAATGGCTGAAGGCCTTGGCGTGCCATTTTCTCTCTCTCAAATAAATAAATAAATAAAAATATTAAAAAAAAAAACCTCCAAATCTAGCTTCTACTGCTGTGCAATTCCAAAGTCTTTGCTTCCCCAATTATACAAAGTGTTCTTAGGATTTAGCATGTCCGAGGGATGCAGCATACATCAGCTTCCTTCCTACTTTCTAGAAATAACTCATTGTAATTGTGATTCAGAGATAGCCTGATAATAACATGAACATGCCTCCTAAAAGGCATTAGAAAGTCAATAGCTTAAAATGTGATTTTTTTAAAAGAAATGTTGTAAATTAGGGGATTTCATGCTCCCCACCCCAAAAACATACAGGGAATATATCTACATTAGTTCCATAGGAAACACTTTTAGCATATCACCAGAACTGTCCCCAAGAGGAGCCCCCAAAGCACAGCTTTGTGCTTCATTTTGTTCCTGCTGATGGCAGATCAAGTTGTAGCAGTCACTCTCACTTTCAGATGCATATGTGAGCACCCAAATGTAGAACATCCTGTTAATAAGTCCGAACAGTCCTTGTTGGGTGCATCATATAAATCTGCCTGCAGAAACACGTCTAATCACACATTGGTTCCCTGAGTAGGCTCTCCCACTAGAAAGAAAATGCCAAGCATAGCCAGCGGGAGTATCCCAATGTAAATCATTTCTCCCTTTAAATTTACAAATTCAATCCTGGCTTATGTCTGGCATTAATTTCTTGAGTTGTAATCAAACCTGAAACAAATTGTCCTTGTTAGTCCTGGAGAAGCTGATAAAAATCAAGCTTTAGAAGTACCAGGAAGCAATTCCTATTAGCCCTTATAATTTGAATTAATTAGATGTGCAATAATTTATGCAATGTCTGCCTGCCCCAATAGAGAGTGAACTGCATGGGGGTGCAGAGTTCCATGCATCTCCTTTGTTAATTGCTCTATCACAGGCACCAAGGACAAACGTTAGTGTATAATGCTTATCTTTTTGTTTAAAATATTTTATTTTTATTTACTTATTAGGGTCAGAGAGAGAGGGAGAGACAGAGGAAGAAAGAGAGACTGAGAATGGGCACATCAGGGCCTCCACTCCAGCCACTGCAAATGAACTCCAGACACACGTGCTACCATGTGCATCTGGCTCATGTGAGACCTGGAGAATCGAACCTGGGTCTTTAGTCTTCGTGGGCATGCACCTTAACTGCTAAGCCATCTCTCCAGCCCATGTATAATGCTTATCTAATAAATATTTATGAAATGAATGGAGGAGTTGAGATCCAAGCATTTTTCTTTCTCCTCATTTTTTTTTTTCAAATAAGGCAACTTTGTTCAACTATATCTTCCTGAATTCATGTCTGCACTTGTTTACTGACTCCAGTACTATGTGTCAGTTTGGTATGAGAATTCCAGAACTCCAGAGAGCACCTCTCTTATTAGTCATTTGTTTCATTTAGAACATTGCACATAGAGCTCCCATATGGCTATGTGTGGCAAATGAAAACGAGTGAAAATGTGTTTTCCATAAAATGCTTTCAGTCAGCCGAACCTTGTGGAAATGAACTCATTGCTGTCTTTTCAGGGAACAGAAACACAAACAATGCACATATAATTGTTATATCAAGGACAGTTAGTCAGCTTATCTGTTCGTTGGAGCATGTTTTTCTTTTTTAACATAAAGGATCTTGAATGCCAGTAAATTAGCATGGGTGACAAGTTCATCGTCAGTGATACACTTCCTTAAAACCTCCCCCCCGTAAATCCTATTTAACAGTCCAGTGTATCTCCCCAGGCAGAACAATTAGTATCTGTTTTGTTAAATACATTCCTCAAATGTGAACCAACTTTCCTGTCATGACCTTCTACTTGCGCCTTAAAATGTTACCTGAAATGCCACTTATTTGTTACAGCAATCTGAAAAGTAAGTGGAGTGGCTTTTTTTGAAATGTAGCCCTTGTTATACACCCGACTGCTGGGCTGCAACACACTTGTATTTCCATTCTGTCTCTTCCCAGACGCAGCTTGCTCAGGAAGAGGATTGGCACTCGTCAGATAATTAATAAGCCTGGGCTTTCGTTTTGATCTGTGCAGATGTTAATTTACTATGATAAATCACTGTTGAGTTTCCTTGGATAATAGGACCGAGTGTCCTTTTTTTTTCTTTTTCGGTAAAGGATATTAATTCAATTTAAAAAATATTTTTATTTATTTATTTGAAAACACACACAGAAAATGAGAGAGAGAGAGAGAGAGAGAGAGAGAGAGAGAGAGAGAGAGAGAGAGAGGGAGAGAGGATGGGCACACCAGGGCCTCCATCTGCTGCAAACGCCACATGTATGAACCACCTTGTGCATCTGGTTTTACATGAGTACTGGGGAGTTGATCCCAGGTCATTAGGCTTTGCCGGCAGACTCCTTAACCACTGAGCCATCTCCTTAGCCCTTGATTCGGTTTTAAAAAATTCAATTTAAGCCACGCGTGGTGGCGCACTCCTTTAATCCCAGCACTTGGGAGGCAGGGGTTGTAGGATCACAGTGAGTTCAAGGCCAGCCTCAGACTACAGAGCGAATTTCAGGTCAGCCTGGGCTACTACGAGATCCTACCATGGAAAACAAAACAAAACAAAACAAAAAAATCAATTTAATTTGAAATGCTAATGTTCGGTTGGAAGATTTACCTGCAGGAAAATACAGACATCCAAAGTTCCACATTGTGTAGGACACCGAGACCTTCTCTGCACAATTTCACAGTAAGGCAGTTCAAAATGTAATTACTTCCTGGTGGTTTTCTCCATGGCCCTCTGTGCATATTTCAAAACACTATAGGTCTTTCTTCCTAAAACATAACGTTTTATTAAGGATGCTTGCATTAAATATAGGCCTTATGGATTATCCAGCTGAAGCGCAGTGGAGTCTGGCTCCCTGGTGAATTGAATTGAGGCTATTTTTCGCTCTCAGCAATGGTGCTATAATGCGTTGGAAGAAGCATTTACAAGCGAGGCATTGGCAGAGTTTTAATTTTATTTAATGACCTGCTTCCTACCAGTGATCTTGGCACCCTGTGTGGTGATTTGCCGTCAATTAATCATGCACAGTGTGGTAATGCTGCAAGAAGGGCATTGCCCTCCATGCGTCTCATAAATCCTCCAGAAACAAAGAACAGGGACTGCATGCTAAAGACTCTTCAGGCAAAGCCTCACATCAACGAGCTGGTTTTATGTCATTTTCTCGTGTGTTCTTGGAAGCCTTGTGCACTGACTCCATTGTGGATTCTGAGTCTTGAAGTTCCCATTCCTGGGTCCTTGGTCTGGGAATCTATGTCTTAGACGTTGGTCATTTAGACAGAAGGAATATTTGATTCTCCTAGGTTACTGAAGGAAGGTTATAGGTTTTTGTGTGTGTGTGTTTTTTTCTCTGAATTCAGGGCAATCGTACTCAACTACATGAGGCTGTATTTTGAGGATTCTTGGGAAGGGTGATTCAGAAAGGAGGCATGTTTCCATCCCAGGAATACACTGACGTTTGCCGGAGGCAGATGGCAAAAGATGGGATAGTGTGTCGTTCGAAGTCAGGGACACTTCACATACTTAGCTTTGCCAAAAGCTTGGGATTCTACATGTATGGATCTTCAGCTTGTATTCTTGGCATTTTACATGTGTTCTTGCAGTTAGCTATTTATCATTAATGGACTTTTATCATTTTATCATGGTAATATAAACTATTTAATATTAAAATTTGATGAGCCTAAATCCTGGGATGTATATGTACTATGTTGCTGTCTTTATTCGTTTTCATATGTTTCTGTTTGGAGGAGGTTCTCTTAAGTGAAAACCAAGTATACATTTTATCTGATAAAACTGAAACCTCTTATAAGCTAAAGGTGGGCTAGGGTGATAGCTTAGTGGCTAAGACACTTGCCTGCAAAGCCTGAGGACCCAGGTTCTATTCTCCAGTACTTACATAAGCCAGAAGCACAAGGTGGCTCATGCTCCTGGAGTTCCTTTGCAGTGGTTAGAGGCCTTGGCATTCCCATTCTCTACCTCCCTCTCCCATTCCTGCCTCTCTTTCTTTCTCAAACAAATAAATTAATTTTTTTAAAAAAAGAAGCTAAAGGTTTTCAGTTGTTTCACTTCCATGGAGTAGGTTAACGTTCTGACTCTGGATGGGTTTCTTCCTCCCCAAATGTTGTACTACTTTGGATTTTGTGTTCCTTGGTCCAGATTGGCATGACAATCACAAAAGGATCTCATCTATATTTTTAGATTCTTGATGCTTCTGTTTAATGTGAGCCCTGAAATACACTCATGAAGTTTTGCATATGCAAACTACTTGTCATCAACTTGTAGATTGGAGAGGGGAGAAAAAAACATAACGATCATTTTATCCAAAATGTGATGGTCTGTTAGTCAGCATGTGGTAACGAGGCTGCAGTCTGCATTCAGTCTTCGCTACAAGAAAGTGCAGTTGCCCGGCGCCATCTCCCTGTCTGTGGACTGGAACCACGGCCACCTTGAAAGGAGATTGGGATCATCCTTTAAGGAGTGTGTGTGTGGGGGGGGGGACAGTATAGCCTTCTTGTGGGGTAGTCCTCTCAGCTACCTGCATGGTTTGTTATTGTCACTTAGTTGTTTCATGCTGAACAAGTGGTCTGAGGTAAGGCTTTGTGAAAACTCAGATCGAACCTCTGTCTTTATGAGATCTTTGTGCCCTGATCTGGCTGGTGCCGTAAGCTGTGCACTAAGCTGGGTTCCCTTAGTGAAGAGAGAAGAAGGGAAAAGCTGAAATCGCCCTTGGAGCAGGGAGCAGAGTATTGGGAAAGTCACAGTAAAAAAATATCCAACGTATACAAGCTATTCATTGTAATAGTTTCCATGATTTCTGGTAAAATACAGAAAGGTTTTTTTTTTTTTTTTCCTTCAAATGCTACTGCCAATAAATTAAAATATTTCTTCTTTTTTTTTGGAGGGGGGAGGTTGAGGTAGGGTCTCACTCCAGCTGATGCTGACCTGGAAGTCACTATGTTGTCTCAGGGTGGCATCGACTCACGGCAATCCTCCTGCCTCTGCCTCCCGAGTGCTGAGATTAAAGGTGTGCATTACCATGCCTGGCTTAAAATATTTCTTCTTAATGTATGTTGGGTGATAGATGTAGACATGTAGAAATGTAGACGTGATTAATATATTGTCATATTCAGTCTCTTGCTTACTACTTAAGACACTCAGTAATTTTCTCCTTCCCGCTGGTAGAATAGGCACACAATTAAATTCTTTTCATAAATCAAGGTAGTGCTTGAGTTAACACATTTACTGAAGAAGTTTAGAGTACTTCTGGTGATTATTGTCAGGTTTTTAAAAATATATATTTTATTTATTTGAGAGAGAAAGAGGCAGAGAGAGAGAGAAAGAGAGAGAGAATGGGCCCACTAGGGCCTCCAGCCACTGCAAATGTACTCCAAACACATGCACCACCTGGCTTATGTGGATCCTGGAGAATCGAACAGGGATCCTTTGGCTCTGCAGGCAAATGCCTTAACCATTAAGCCATCTCTCCAGCCCATTTTTTTTTGAGGCCTAGATGAAACAAGTGCATCAACAGTGACCCATAAGAAACCTGCTAAGGTTTCTGTTCATTTTTGACCAGAATGGCACAGAACAGGATCACATCAGACATGTTCCATAGAAAAAAAGCAAAAACATACTCAAAGATGAGGAAATGAAGAATGCTGCCACCAACACTTGCAATCAAGTTAGAGCAAAAATAAACTCGAAGCTGGGTATGGTGGCGCACGCCTTTAATCCCAGCACTTGGGAAGCAGAGGTAGGAGGATCACTGTGAGTTTGAGGCCACCCTGAGACTACATAGTGAATTCCAGGTCAGCCTGAGCTAGAGTGAGAGCCTACCTCAAAAAAAAAAAAAAAAAAAAACAACAAACTCAAAACTTAAAAAAAAAAATTATTGTCAATTTCTATACTTACAGACAATAAACCATGTATTTTCCCTCCCCTCCCCTACTTTCCCCTTCAGAACTCCACTCTCCATCATATCCCCTCCCTCTCTCCATTAGTCTGTCTTTTAAATTGATGTCATCATCTTTTTCTCCTATTATAAGGGTCCTGTGAAGGTATTGCTAGGCACTGCAAGGTCATGGATATCGAGGTCGATTTCTGTCTGGACAGTTGCATTGTAAGGAGTCGTACCCTTCCTTTGGCTTTTACATTCTTTCTGCTACCTCTTCTGCAATGGACTCTGAGCCTTGGAGGTTGTGCATGTGTGTGCATATGTGTCTGTGCAGGTATGCACGTACGTGTGTGCGCATGCACATGAAGGCTAGAGATTGACAACGGATGTCCTCCTCAACTACTTTCTACCATATATTATTCGAGCAGGGTCTGCCACTTGAACTCATGGCTCCGTGATTTGGCTAGTCTAACAAGCTAGTTCACCTTGGGGTTCTCCTGTGTCTGCCTCCCAGGCATTGGAATTACAGACAGGTCATCATGCCTACCTGGCATTTACATGGGTGCTGTGGAATCCAAACCCTGGTCCTTAAACTTGCATGGCCCCCAAAACGGTGTTTGAATGTAGTGAACCTTAGGTGCAGGATTTGAATGTATGAATTCCTATTGGACACTGGAGATGGCAGACTGGCGTCGTGATGAAGACAGAGGGCTTAGGAACTCCGCTTAGCTTCGGACTCCAGCTCAGTCACTTATTATGGATGAACTTTTCAGCCGCTGTTTGAAGTCACTTGGTGTATCTCAGTTTCCTTGCACTCCTGATAATATCTTTTTTTTTTTTTTTTGTGGGTGGTATAAGGATTCCATAAAGCAATACATGTACAAATTCTTAGAATTCAATGACTATTTAATAAACATCACCGGTCCTATTTTTTCTTGTGCTGAGAGAAGGCTTATTGGGACGTGCTTTTGGTCACTTGAGCTCCTGGCCTGCTTCCAAAATGGTCTTTCTGGCGACTGGAAAGACTTGTTATGCCTCATTTGGGTATTATCTAAGTCATCACATATCAAAAAAATGCTCCACAACTTGCCTGGCTATTATTAGGTATCACATGATTTTTTTTGTTTTAAGTTTCCATGTTGAGGTAATACTGGGAAATGCTGGTGAGGGGACTACACAATATTTGTATACTTCCATTGTGCTTAAAAAATTCTGTGACCCTCCAAAAGTGGTACTTCCCAAACTGACCACAGCATGTTCCTTCCTGGCCCAGCATCTTACAGGATTACTTTTTTTTTTTTTTTTGAGACATACTTTGGAAAAAACTGATGTCACTGGATGTTGAAATCAACTTATTGCATGTGGCACACCCTTCAAATACATTTTTTCTCCCTTGGGAACAGTTGAAATCCAAGTGACACATCCCAGCATGATTTACCACATGGGTTGCATTTTGAAACCCACATCCAATACAACAAAGTTCAGATAGAGCTTTGTTTAGCCCCCAGGCGAGCAGTGGGGCCTGTGGACAAGGGTTGGTGTCCGGTCATCTTTGGGTTTTTCTGGGTCAGCCTTCATGGATTTGTTTAAGCCTTCTGTGTGCTGGAATTTGGTCATCCCTGAGGGAGCACATGCCTGGGCTGGCTGGCAGGATCTGTCCTCTAATCTCTCAGCCACAAAACCCTCTCACCTTCTGGTATATTATTTCAGTTGTATGGAAGGCTGGTGCCTGTGGCTCATCAGTTCTCTGCTGTGAATATCCCCTCATCCACCTTTCCTCCAAGCTTGGTCACCTCGATTCCTGTCAGGACCAGCTCTCAGTCATTTTCTTCTAGAGCACTCCCCAGACCCACTTCACTAAGCTTAGTGTCCTTGCCTGTGTGGCTCTGTAGAACCCGGCAGGCATTTCCATAACATTTCACAGAGGTTTTCCCCATATTCCCTCTAGAGTCGACATTATAGTGTGTTAGTAGACAGCTTATCTTCTGTATCGGGGTATAATTTACAGAGTTACATATAGTAAAATGCTTAGCCACTAAATCTACTGTTTTTCATCACCATGGGCTAATCTTGCTTTTCTAACATTTAGTGGACTTATTGTCATCCTCCTGCCTCCTGAGCACTGGGCTACAGGGGTGCACCACAACACCTGGCTTGTGTTCTCTCTCTCTCTTATTTATTTATTTATTTTTTTTGTTTTTTTTGTTTTTCGAGGTAGGGTCTCACTCTAGCTCAGGCTGACCTGGAATTCCCTGTGTGTCTCAGGGTGGCCTTGAACTCACGGTGATCCTCCTACCTCTGCCTCCGAGTGCTGGGATTAAAGGTGTGCACCAACACGCCTGGCCAGTGGTCCTCACCGTCTCCTTCATGTGGGGCAGGGTTGCAGAGTTCCTCTTGCTCTCACCGTGCTCCCGTTCTTGTTGCTGCACTCACTGAGCGCTCCTGTCTCCCCCTCCCATCTTGTGCTCAGTGGGTTGGGATTATGGCAGCTTGTGTTCTCTTTTGATGGGTATTTCAGGGTTCAAAATCCTAGTTTTGCCTCTTTCCTATGAACCCTGCCTCCTTTTGTAATTGAAGAATACTTTTTTGTGGCCACTAAGCATGTCACTTTTGAGATGTCCTCGTGTCCCTTCATAGGCCCCTGGCTGGCTTCTGGCTATTCTTATGTAGTCTTCTGTTGGTGATTATATGTTTACTTCTTCCTTCTGTGGGTGGACACCTGGCCTGTTTCTAGCTCTTAGCTATTAGGAATAAAACTGCAATGAACATCCTTGTATTTTGAGAATTATCTTTCCATAGCTCATGGATAAATGCCTAAGAGTAGAATTTCTACCAGGATAGATGCCTGTTTAACTTTTAAGGAACTGTGGAATGGTTTAATGGACTGGTGAGTCTCCTGGTTGCCCAGCCCAGTCCGCGCAGGCACACACGAGGAACATATTTTAAGAACGATTGAGTGAGAAGCTCATGCGAGTTTTCATTCTGAAATACGCTCTGACCAAATAGGAACATGGTGTCCATTAAAGAGGAGGGTATTTTATCGACTAGATGTGAATTCATTGTAAATAGACAAAGAATGGGAGTGCACACCTCCCTTCTCACCCTGCTCTTGGGCCAACCTCTCTTGTTTCAGGGCACTGTGTGCAGGGAAACCAGTGACAAATGCTGATGGGGGGTCGGGGGTTAGGAGGGGCTTGGTTGCTTAACAAAACCTTCTAAAGTTAAGACACAGTATTGCCATTCCAGACTCTCCCCTTCCTTCTCTGTTCATCTTTTTAAAAAATGAAAAAAATGCCCATTTCGTTCAAACTGGGCATCCTGATGACGTCTAGCATTTTCTCCCCATTGTAGTTAGTAGCATACTCTGCTGGGAAGACATGAGGCTATTGACCCTTGATTCGATGCTTGATTAGATGATTTCTCTTCCCTGAAATGTGTCTTAGCCACCACAGCTGGAAGCTTTCCGTCTCTGGGAGGTCTTTGATGTCAGATCCTCCTGTCACCAGTGCTCACCAACATCTTTCTACCCTGCAAGGGTAATGGGCTCAGGGCCACACGCTCAGTGACCCTGGGCAGTTTGGTAGGAGCTGGGGTTCCCTAAGCGAGTAGCAGCTAAGGCTTCTTTCTCTCGAATCTTGCTCATGATCTTCCACTAGGGAGAAATGAAATGATTTGGGTCATACTGATATTCTTCCTTGAGAGGAGTTGTTTACAGAAGAAAGAGAGCTGTGTACAAAGAAGAGGTTATTACACAAACTTTAGCTTGTGTCACCAGGATATTTAAAAGGAAATTAGCTAGCTCTGTTTAGACGCTGCTATTAGTCACAAGTCAGGAAACACAGATGCTAATAGCTTTACAGCTCCATTTTCATTCTGTATTCACAAGACAATTTAAAATCATTTCCTTTAGGGGAAGAAGGCTCCAAGGAGAACAACAATGTATCTTGAGGTATTTCGTGTTTCTGTCCTTCTCTCTCTTTGTCTTTTCTCTTCTTCATTTTTCTCTCTTTGCCTCCTTCCCTCCCCCTCTGTCTGTTTATTTTTAAAAATATTATTTATTTATTTATTTGCAAGCAGAGAGAAGAGAAACAGAGAGAATGGACCTACCAGGGACTCTAGCCCCTGCAAACAGACTCCAGATGCATGTGCCATTTTGTGCATCTGGCTTTATGTGGGTACTGGGGAATTGAACCCAGATTGTTAGGCAGGCTTTGCAGGCAAGTGCCTTAATGGCTGAGCATCTCTCCAGCCGTGTGTGTGTGTGTGTGTGTGTGTGTGTGTGTGTCTGTCTGTCTGTCTGTCTGTCTGTCTGTCTTTTGAGACAGGGTCTTGGTATGTATCCCTGGATGACCTACAACTTGCTATGTAGGACAGACTGTTCTAGAACTGGGTTACAGGTGTGCATCACAGCACCTGGCTTATGTTTCCTTTTGATGGTTGTCTCAGTAGTTCAAAATCCTAGTTTTGCCTCTTTCCAACAAACTACTTTTGTAATTGTGGAATTTCTAAAAACATTTTTAATGTCCAGAAATGTAATATAGTGATTTTTATTCAGATAATAAATATAAAAGACTAACTGAAATCTTTGAACCAAACATAGTTTCTATATATTATGTGGTACTTTAAAAATTACAGCTTTTTTGAGTGACATAA
This sequence comes from Orientallactaga sibirica, assembly GCA_036365145.1. NCBI lineage: Eukaryota > Metazoa > Chordata > Mammalia > Rodentia > Dipodidae > Orientallactaga > Orientallactaga sibirica. The sequence goes on from JAEOAD010000007.1 coordinate 29,646,489, forward strand.
ACTCAAGGCTGTAATTGGAAAAGATATTTCAGGATCTGGTTTCTTTGCAAATGTCATTCCAAACAAATGAGAATTACAAAATTAATGTTTCTCATTTTTTTAAAAAGAAAGACAGCCATGTTGCTTTGTAAACTATAAATGCCAACTTCTCCAAAGAGAATGGGCCTGCAGATTCTTTAACATCTCATAATTTTGTAGTTGATCAAGACAGGGGAAAAAAAAAAAAGCTCATTTGTAGACCTTTATAACAAAGAATTGGGTGCCATTTTTAAAAGCCTGGTAATAATATAATTGCCAAGAAGCAAGTAGAACTAATTAGCTTGGGTGTGTCTGATTTAATTGCTTGCTGCCTTCTGGTTTAAAGAAAAAGACTGAGTTTTGAAACCTGAAGAATCAGAGCAGCTGTTTTCCCCTCTACTGAACCTGTGTGCAGTAAATGCAGCATTTAGATTCCTAGGTTGATTTCCTGCCTCTTTCAGCCCACAGAGAAATGAGTCAGTTTCTTCTTCTCTCAGCAAAATGAGAGGCGTAACTCTTTGGGCATGGGTAGCGTCACATTGCCGGCAGATCCCAGAGAGCCTGCTCTTTTGTTGTTGTGCTTAGAAGCTCATGGTTTCTGTATGCGTAAAGACTCAACATCGTGACAGCACTACTTGTCCTTGAGGCCACATGTCATCGCATTCTACACACTTTTTTCTTAAATTTATTTATTTGAATGTGGGGGTGGGGTAGACAGACAAGACAGATGACAGAGATTGGGCATGCCAGGGCCTCTAGCAAACGAACTCCAGATGCATGAGCCCTCTTGTGCATCTGGCTTACGTGGGTCCTGGGGAATCGAACTGGGATCCTTTGGCTTTGCTGGCAAAAGCCTTAACTGCTAAGCCATCTTTCCAACCCATCAGTCAGATTTTTTTTTGTGTTACATAAATAACCACTAAAGTAATGGTTACTTACAGTAGTTAATGATCTCTTATAATGGTTATTAAGTATCCCTTTATGTAGTAATTTATATTTGTATCTTTTTACAACTTGCTTTTTAAACTCAACATGTGTATTCGTATTGCTGGTGCTGCATATTATTATACTATCTGAATGCCTCCAGCATCTCACCGGGAGATGAGAAATAAAGAAATTTATTATCTTGCTAATGATAATGGGTATTTCCCAGGTTTTTATATTACAAATTCTGCTCAGTAAACATTCTTTCAATGTGTTTCCGCGAGCACACGAATGTTTATTTAGAGTCACAAATAATAACACAGAGCAGTGGTAAGGACGTCTTCAGCTTTGCCAGAGAAGACCGATTTCTTTCTAAAGTGTCTCCACACTGTAAGTACCACTGACAGTGTTCTTGTCTCCCCGGATGTTCTCCTGCACTTAGTGTTGTTGGGTTCCTGAACTTTTGCCAACATAATACATATGAAATAACAGCGTACTCTCTCCATTCGTTCTTGTCTGATTCCCATGAGATGTAGTGCTATTAGTTTTGTGTGTGTGTGTGTGTGTGTGTGTGTGTGTGTGTGTGTGTTTGGATGGACACATACCACAACATGTGTGTGGAGATCAGAGGACTATTTTCCTTTTTATTTATTTATTTAGTTCGTTTTTGTTTGTTTTTTTGTTTGTTTTTGTTTTTTTTCGAGGTAGAGTCTCACTCTAGCCCAGTCTGACCTGGAATTCACTATGTAGTCTCAGGCTGGCTTGGAACTCATGGCGATCCTCCTACCTCTGCTTCCCCAGTGCTGTGATTAAAGGCGTGTGCCACCATGCCTGGCCTAGAGGATAACTTCCCAGTGGTCCTCACCATCTCCCTCATATGGGGCAGGGTTGCAGGGTTCCTCTTGCTCTCACCGTGCTCCTGTTCTTGTTGCTGCACTCACTGAGTGCTCCTGTCTCCCCCTCCCATCTTGTGATCAGTGGGCTGTGATTATAACTGCCCCCCCCATGGCTTCAGGCTTTTTACATAGGGTCTGAGGATCAAACTTAGGTATTCAGGATTGAGCAGTGAATAAGAGCTATTTTTCCAGCCCCACTATTCATATGTTTTTTTTTTAAATTTATTTATTTAAGAGAGAAAGAGGGAGAGGGAGAAAGTGAGTATGGCCACACCAGGGACTCCTGCCTCAGTCAGTGAACTCAGACTCATGTACCACTTGGTGCGTCTGGTTTTACATGGGTCCTGGGGAATTGAACCCTGGCCATCAGACTTTGCAAACATGGACCTTGAACTACTGAGCCATCTCTCCAGCTCACCACTGATTTTTTTTTTTGTTTTGTTTTAATTCAGCTGTATCATTTTACTTCCCACGAGTCTTTCCTTAATTATCATTCCCATTTTATAAGCCTCTTCCTATGACTGGAATATCTCTCAAATATTTCTTTGAAGGTGGGAACTATGGTTTCTGGAAGCTTTCTTCGTCTTCCTGTGTTCTTGAATTGTGTTCTGATTTCCCAAGTTAGATTTGCTTCTGTGTGTACTTTTGGACTCCCTCTCCCATGGTCCATGGTACACTTCCCATTTTGGATGATGGCGGTTGGATTGAATGAAAAACATGTGCATAGTACATAGAATGGTGTCTGGCACTGGAAGAGTACTCAATGCGTTACATTGTTTTTGTCACCTAAAGATTTCCATAAGCCTGGCTACTTACATTTATGGATAGATCATCTTGAAATACCTTAAAAACAAATGTAAATGTTGAATGTTTTCAAGCTAAAATTATGAAAATATAAAAGGTAGCTGGCTGAGAAACCTGAGAACTATTTCAGTTAAAGAATTTGGTGGGGCTAGGGACATGGCTTAGTAGTTAAAGGTGCTTGCTTGCAAAGCCTGCCAGCCTGGGTTTGATTTATCAACGTCCTCATAAATCCACATGCAAAGTGGCTCATGCATCTGCAACAGTTCACTTGCAGGGGCAAGAGACTCAACACACGTGGAGCATAGAACCTTCAAAGTTGTTCTCTCTCTCTCTCTCTCTCTCTCTCTCTCACTCTCACACACATACACAAATAAAATTTTAAAAGAAAAGAATTTTTATAATTATTTAGATCCATTTTGAGAAGTGGCCCAAGTGTTATTTTAAGAAATAATAGATAACCTACCCAAGTTTGTTAAAGTTTTGAAGCTTGCTATCATTATATAAGTTAGAAAGAATTCAAGTTTGCCCTCATCATATCAATTCTCTGTCCCTTTTTGACTTTTGACATATATATTTCCCATGGGTAGGAAAGCTTGATAGCACAGGAATTACTAATAATTTATAACCTATCTTAGATATTTGGCAACCTGTCATTTCAGCAAATGTATGGGTGTGTGTTCTGCTGTGATGTGAGTGTTGTGGTGGGGGAAAGTTGGGAGCTGCCATCAACTTCAGGTGCTCAAGTTGACCAATGAATAGTCTATTCAGATATCATGATTATTATCCCAGATCAAGAAGGTGGCCAGTAGTGCTACTCTACCTTTCCCATGTCTCCCCTTTGATTCTATTCAGAACATCACACTGAATGAGATTTTCTTAAAAGATTTTGTAATTTTTTATTTATTTTTAATTTGAGAAAGACACAGAGAGAGAATGGGCATGCCAGCAGCCTCTTGGCCACTGTGAACAAACTCCAGATGCATGTACCCCCTTGTGCGCATGTGTGACATTATGTGCTTGTATCACTTTTGCATCTGGCTAAATGTGGGGCCTGGAGATTTGAACAAGTATTCTTAGGCTTTGCAGGCAGTGCCTTAACTGCTAAGCCATCCTTCCAGTCCTATTTTCTTTATTTTAAGAGAGAGAGAAATAAAGAGGCAAATAGAGAATGGGCACACCAGGGCCTCCAGCCACTGCAAATGAATTTCAGATGCATGTATCACCTTGTGCATCTGGCTTACTTGGGCACTGGGGAGTTGAACCTGGGTCATTGGGCTTCGTAGGCAAGTGCCTTAACCACTGAACCATCTATACAGCCCTGAATGAGATTTTAATTTCATTTATTTTTTTCCTGAATCATATTCTTTACCTTTTATTTTTAGGTTAGTGTTGTGGTTAGGTTTGCATTGCTGTCAGAAATCACCCAATCAAGAGCAGATTTTGGGGGGAAAGAAGGGGGAGGTATTTTGGCTTACAGACTTGAGGGGAAGCTCCATGATGTCAGGGGAAAATGATGGCACGAGCAGAGGGTGGACATCACCCCATGGCCAACATCAGGTGGACAATAGCAACAGAAGAGTGTGCCAAACACTGGCAAGGGGAGCTGGCTATAACACCCATAAGCCCGCCTCCAACAATATACTGCCTCCAGGAGGTGTTAATTCCCAAATCTCCATCAGCTGGGAACCTAGCATTCAGAACACCTAAGTTTATGGGGGACACCTGAATCAAACCACCACAGTTAGCATACAAAATTATGGGCTTCATTATGATATTTTCATATATATATATTTCATTATACTTTGTTCTTATTGTTCATTCTTTTCCACTATCCTCCCTCAATTTCCTTGACCCCCTGTTGTCAGTCCCTTTCTCTCTACCCTGACCCAAATAAAAAGATAATTCCAAATTGATGATTTCCCATGACTCTGGTCAAAGTAGATACAATTAAAATATTAAAATATTTTGTTTATTTATTTAGGGAGTGAGAGAGAGAGAAAAAGAGAAAATGGACACACCAGGACCTCCTGCCACTGCAAATGAGTTCCTGGTGCATGTGCCATTTATATGGGTACTGGGGTAATCAACCTGGGTTGGCAAGATTTGCAAGCAAGCACCTTTATCTGCTGAATCATCTCCCCAGCACCTAGATACATTTTTTGAACCAGATATTCTCTATTTCATTCATTCATTTGACAATATATATTGATATTTACTGTTAGTATGATGTGAAATTTACTTTGATGTTGTTGAGATATAGATCTTAGATATTGATTTTAGCTTTAAATAAGCATAAATCACATTCTCTTTTGAAAAATATTTTATTTGAGAAGGGGAGAGAGAGAGAGAGAAAGAGAATGGGCATGGCAGGGCTTCTAGCCACTGCAAATGAACTCCAGATACATGCACCACCTTGTACAACTGCCTTTACGTTGGTGCTGGGGAATGGAACCTGGATCCTTAGGTTTCACAGGCAAGCGCCTTAACTGCTAAGCCATCTCTCCAGCCCACTAAGCCATCTTCCCAGCCCTAAATCAAATTCTTAAATAACCTTATCAACTTCATTGCTCAAAACAAATTCACCCTGGGTATAAAATGAGATACTCTCTGAATTATATTTCACTGAAGGTATGGCATTTTCTACACAAGAGCAAAGACTGTTCCATGAAAAGTATCACTTTTTGTGGGTAGCTATAAACCCAAATGAATCTTATGCATTTTATGGGCAATTTGTATGTCTTTATAAATAGATAGACGCCTATTCATGAACTTGCCAAGGACTTGTCATACAGTTGCGTTAAAATTGATATAAACATGCTTACATCTAGAGGAGGCCTCTAACTCATTTCCACAGTGTTCCATTTATATTGAAACTGCACAGTTGGAATAACAGAGAACCTCTTATAATATTATAGATCAAATATATGAAAGGCTATTGACTTTAAAAAGTTACCTTGGAAATTTTCAAACATCTGCAAAAGCCATCTGATGAATGCCCCTAACAGCTTTAACTGCTACTAACCAGCCCCAATCATTGGTAGATCTCCTGTTCTATTGCATACTTAAAGCAAATATAAGACAGTCTATCACTTCATCCCAAAATATTTCACTGTCTTTCTCTAAAAGATAAGAATTCTATTTTTAACACATCTACAATATTATTATACCTAACACAATATTCACCATTGATGGTTTAAAAATCATGCTGTCAGTATTTGATTGTTTTATAAGTGATTGATCTATAAGGTTGTCTTATAAAATGACTTTTTACTGTTTTTTTTTTTTTAGGATCCAAATAATTTCATGTATTGCATTTGTTGGAATATTTCTTAAGATTATTTAATCCTATCGTTCTCGTGGCTCTCTCTTTGTTACACATGAACATTTTTAATCTTACAGTTTCTTTGTTGAAAAGACCAGTTTGGGGCTGGAGAGATGGCCTAGCAGTTAAAGCACCTGCCTGTGAAGCCTAAGGACCCATACTTGACTTGACTCTCCACATAAGCCAGATGTACCAGGTGACACAAACACGTAAGGTCCCACATGTGCACACATCTGGAGTTTGACTGCAGTGGCTGGAAGCCCTGGCATGCCAATTATCTCTCACTTTCTCTCTCTCTCATATAAAAAAAGAAAAGATTTTTGCCCGCTTTCTGGCTCTTGCTGATTACATTTATGGTGACATTCTACATGTGCGCCTACATCTGGGCACAGATATTAGATCAGCTGAGGCTTTATATTTTGGCATGAACGCACCTCTGAAGATGGAATGACGGTGTTTCCTGTATCCTGTCACATAGCACACAGCATCTGCTGCTTGTGTGTGTAATGTTGAAATTGAGCCCTAGGTTCAGAGGTTGACAGTTTGGTCTAGTTGTCTATTTAAAAAATTTCCCGTCAGCCTTTCTCTTCATAGTCTTAGCAGCCATTGATGATTTTTTTCATTTTTATTTATTTATTAGCAAAAGACAGAGAGAGAAAGAGACAGAGAAAGAGAGAGAGAGAGAGAATGGGCACTCCAGGCCTCCAGCCACTGCAGACGAACTCCAGATGCATGCGCCACCTTGTGCATCTGGCTTACGTGGGTACTGGGGAATTGAGCCTTGAACCGGGGTCCTTAGACTTCACAGGCAAGCGCTTAACCACTAAGCCATCTCTCCAGCCCACCATTGATGATTTCTATCCTGCTTTAGTATAGACACAATATACACAAATTGAGCTTCTGGATTTTGAAGACCTAAACCTGCTTTTTTGTTTTGTTTGAGTTATTTTGGTTTTTCAAGGTAGGGTCTTGCTGTAGCCCAGGCTGACCTGGAATTCATTATGTAATCTCAGGGTGGCCTTGAACTCAGAACGATCCTCCTACCTCTGCCTCCCAAGTGCTGAGATTAAAGGCATGAGCCACCATGCCTGACACCTCACTCACTTTTATCTTCTTTCCTTCATGACTTCTGCCTTCCAAACAATTAGATAGCAACCCATAAACCTATGTATCCAATCACTCTATAGTCTGTATGTGCCTTCTCAACATTTTTCAAGTGTTTATAAACCCACTCCCCTTCTGAATAAATGAAAGCATGCTATCCATCAGATGGCCTCCCAGGTGGTTCATTGCCCATCTCACTCACCCGCTCCAGGACCCTGCTTCCCCTCAACAACTCCTGCGCCAGGGACGTCAGTGGCCAATGACCACCCCCCCTCCCCCCGGGAACAGCGAGGACCCACAAGGCTCCCTGAGTTTAAGGAATGCCTCCTACTGTTTACTCCTTGGAGGAATTACTGTTTTCAGAAAGGGTGTCATGTAGCTCTGCTTGGCCTCAATCTCAAACTTGAACTGGCTAGATAGCCCACGATGACCTTGAACTTCTGATTTTCCTAAGTGCTGTCATGTGCCCTACAACTATTTATGCGGTGCTGGGTATCAAACCCGGGGCTTCACGCGCGGTAGGTGAGCACTCTGCCAACTGAGTCACATACCCAGGTCCACTGCTCCTCTAGGGGATTTTTAATATACACAAGTCAGTCTATTCCAGTTCTGTGCAATTTATCAGTGTCGGAACTTGACTTAACCCAGAATTGCATCAATTTGTTAGACCACTGTTTTCTTTCCTTATGATACCTCTTCGTATCTTATTTAGACACACAATACTCTGAGATGCACCTCAGGGACAAGGCGAGCAAGACTGTGTGGGACTTGCTGGGTCATACTCACTTACTTTTAGAAAGATGAATGTGAGAGGATATCAAAGTTCAGAGAACAGATTACTATGCTGAACCATATCTTTTGTTGAATGTAATCTTATTTCATTGGACTAATTGTGTCCATTTCTTTGATTCTTCCTAGTATTTCTTGCATCTCCAATTTAGACCATTCCAAATACAGTAATTACTACTAAGGAAATAAAACCCAACTCTCACAGTCACATTGTTTACAAAAATTGCCTCACAATTTAATTTTTATGAGAGAGAGAGGGGAAAGGAGAGATTTGGTGCACCATGGCCTCCGGACTTTGCAATTAAACTCCAGACGCATGTATCAAGCATCACTTTGTGTGTCTGGCTTACGTGGGATCTGAGGAGTTGAACATTGGTCCTTAGACTTCACAGGCAAGTGACTTCATTGCTAAGCCATCTCTCTATCCCACAATTTACTTTTATACATCTAAATATGCATGTACCCCCCACCCCCACACACACGTGCATATACTCTTTTTCCAAAGCACACTGGAGTTATTTTGTTTCAGGTACAGTATTGGTACACAAGGACTAGAAAGAGGAATCATAACAGTAATTTAGATTGCTTGCTTCAGATATCAACTCCAGATTTTTTTTTTTTTTTTTTATGCCAGAGGCTCACATCCTGTTTGTGGCTCACTATGGAAAATTGAGTTGAGCAAAATTAAGGACAGAGACCAATTTTCCTTTGCTCTGAAGATACCTCAAGCTCTGTACAATAAATGTTTTCCATTAGAGGGAAAATGTTGTGCATTAATGCTCCTGAGAAAAAACAGTGATTGCCAGTTATGCCATCAGGAAATGATTTTTTCAGTGTTTCAGAGTGTAAGTCTGAATCAGTCACAAACTAGGAAATACATCTCATTTTTCCGAGTTGGAACATTAATGATAAAATCATTTTTTTTTGGAAGAGAAGTTATTCGAAGAAAGTGTGAATTTTGAGTTTACGGACACGCACAAGGGATATGGTAGGATGATGTACAAGTCACGATGCTTTTAAAAATAAACAAGCAGAACCAAGGATCAGCAAACTTGAAACTCTGCTCTGGGGATAAGGCATGGGAAAGGCTAAACAATGCGTCATCAATGACTTCAACAGACTAAACATGCTTTGTGCAACCCTGGCCTTCTGGGTCCTTGACCATTGGTACATTGTTGGGCTCAATTCAGACCTTGGTAGTTGATATTTATGGTAAAAAATATGCAGTGTTTTTAATATTAAATAAAACTTGTATTTTAAAAATGATCATGATTTAAATTGTTGTTCTAGCTGGATATGATAATTCCAGGGACATGGGAGGTAGATTCAAGTACTTAGGAGGATCTCAAGTTCAAGGCCAGTGTGGCCTAATCTGTATCATAAAAACAAAATAATTAAATTAAAAAGTTATATTTTTTTAATTCAGAAAACTTAGGAAATGCAGACTGAAGATGTAGTTCAACTGGGGTGGTGGTATGATACCTGTGATCTCAGCACTCTGGAAGTGGAGGCAGGAACATTAGCAGGTTCAAGACCGTTCTTGAGGACGTAGTGAGTTTGAGGCTAGTCTGGAATACGTGAGATCTTATGTACAACAAAACAACAAAAAACAGGGGCCGGGGAGATGGCTCAGTGGTTTAACATGCTTGCTTGGTTTCAAATACCCAGCTGCCCACGTAAAGCCACACCGGCCTTCATTTGCAGTGACAAAAGATCCTGCCTCTCCCCATGCACACGCCTGCAAATAAATAATTATAAAGAAAAAACAGAAAATGGCAAAGAGTATATCAAATATACTCAAAAATTCTAGATGAGTCTTTTCTATGGTCACAAACCTGTTCTTCTTGCCAAGTTACTCTTTAATTTGCTGTTCCCAGGAGGGGAGATCACATGTAGATGTGAGTGTGGATATTATTTTCAATTCGAGTTTTAGCTTTCCAATCCTTGGAGGGTAGTACGTGGGCTCCTCTCAAACATATGCTGATGGGAAAACTGAAGATAGAATAGAAAAAGTGACAACTATATTAAAAACCTTGAGAGATGGCTTAGTGGTAAGGCATATGCCTGTGAAGCCTAAGGATCCTGGTTCAATTCTCCAGGTCCCACGTAAGCCAGATGCACAAGGGGGCACATGCGTCTGGAGTTCGTTTGCAGTGGCTAGAGGCCCTGGTGCGCCCATTCTCACTCTCCTGCTCTCTCTTCCCCTCTCTCTGTCTCTAATAAATAAATCAAAGAAAAATAAAATCTTTTAAAAAACACCTTATTTTAAATGAAGCTTCAGGTAATGAATTTTGATTGCATTTCCTACGTACAAAGCAGTGGGAAAATACATCGTTTTTGTTGTTTTTGTTGTTCTTGCACCTCTGCAATGTTTTAAGACCACTGATCCCAAACACAAATGGAAAAATCCATGCACACTAGCAGAAATTTATGGAGCCTTCTTGATTTCAGCCCAGTCAATGCTTCATGAATCGAAGCCCAGAAAGGGGAAAGTCCAGCTCCAAGGTTACATTTTACTTTGTGAGTGTAGAAGAGTTCATTGGCTTCTCAATTGAGGAGTTCCTTTGTTAAACCTAAATAAATCATGGCTATGTTTTACACAGTTTGCAGTCTGTTCTTAAAGATAGCCAAATGTCCAGTTGCCTCAAAAATAATAATAACGGGCTGGAGAGATTGCTTAGTGGTTAAGGTACTTGCCTGTGAAGCCTAAGGACTCAGCTTCAATTTCCCAGTACCCACATAAAGATGCACAAGGTGGCACATGAGTCTGGAGTTCATTTGCAGTAGCTGGAGGCCCTGGTATACCCATTCCCTCTATCTGCCCTCCCCCCCCCTCTCCCCTCCCTCTGTCAAATCAATCAATCAATCAAATATTTAACATATAATAGTGAGGCAAAGAAATGCTAATTGTCTTCAATAATAGTAATTTCAATGTTGGGTGAGCAGAGAAATGTGTGAAAATGATTAATGTTGGTGTCAACAAGCAGGTTGCCAATAAAACCTAATGATCAGGAGATGTCCACAAGAAAAAAAATATAGTAGAACCAGCCAAATTGTAAATAACTATAATGTTAAAAACTGCACTAGGAATCTAACTTAGACCCCACAGTGGTCCTCCAAATGTGAGTATGGGAATTTCTTTTTTTGTTTTTGTTTTTGGAGAGACACAGAGAGAGAGAGACAGAGAGAGATAGAGAGAGAGGGAGAGGGAGACAGAGATGGGTGCGCCAGCAGCCTCTCAGCTGCTGCGAACGAAATCCAGATGCTTGCGCCCCCTTGTGGTCAAGTGTGGCATTGCGCCCTTGTGTCACTTAGCATCTGGCTAAACACGGGACCTGGAGATTGGAACTGCTGCAGATTGGAACCGCTGGAGATTGGAACCAGTGTTCTTAGGCTTAGGAGGCAGGTGCCTTAACCACTAAGCCATCTCTCCAGCCCGAGTATGGGAATTTCTTGTGGAGACTAACATTTTAGTATGTGAATAGAAGCTTAGTTATGTAGCCAAAAAAGCCCTGAACCAAGATTCTACTTGTCCACTTACTTCATCCAGTCTTTTATTTTTTACATGTTTCAGCTTATTTGTCCTTATTTTAAGCTTAATAATGCTCACTTTGTTCAGTCTTAAAGAGCAGAAGTGTTGGTTCTTTATAGCTTGAAATTTTATTTCATTATAATAGTATTTTAGTTGACCAAATACTGATTCTATTAATATTTTTTTACCTCCATCAGTTAACAGAGATTTTAATTACAAATGAAATTGGATAATTCATTTTACTCATAAGAATCCTGCTTTCTGAAATCAATTAGATATTATTTGAACAAATGTACTTCATCTTAGAGTTCTTTATGGTGGTCATATTCTCTGGAGTAAAAAGTGCAGAAAAAGGTGGTTGGCTTTCAGAAATACACAATTACCCTGCTGGAGTTCTCTCAGGTCTGAAATGGAGTAAGAAAAGCAGAAGTTACAGAATGGTTTCTAATTTCAAAGACAAACTGCTTGACCTTGAGCACATAGTTCAGGTAGAAACCCAGAAGGAACACGGAGGAGGAAATTGAGTTCCCCTCCAGGTGACACACAACCCCACCACAACTGGTAATCCATCTGGAGTTAGCATAGGCCAATCACTTTAGGGCCTAACAAGATCTAAGTAGACTATTGTTCTGTTGTATTTTTATTCTCATTTGAAAATGTTCTCGCTAGTTCTCTACTCCCCCTATAAACATTTGTGCTCACATATGTGCACATACACACACATACATACATACTCCCCACCCAACCCCACGGTTCATTCCTAGTTCTCTATCTTCCTGAGCTATAGTGTACAATTTCAAGTTAAAAGTATTCTATCTGGTATGTTTTTGGCCTTTTTAATATATATATATATATAATTTATTTATTTATTTGAGAGAGAGAGAGAATGGGCACACCAAGGCCTCCAGCTGCTGCAAATGAACTCCAGATGCATGCACCCCCTTGTGCATCTGGCTTACATGGATCCTGGAGAGTCAAACTGGGATCTTTGGCTTTGCAGGCAAAAAACTTAACTACTAAGCCATCTCTCCAGCCCCTGTTTTTGGCCTTTTGGCTCCTCTCTGAACAAGGTTCCTCAAAACAGAGCAATTTCCAGATTCTCAGACTTGTGAACATTTTGGGACCTTTTCTCCCCACCCCCACCACTCCCCAGAGGAAGGAAACTTCCATGGATTAAGGTCTTGCAATGTACCCAACATGGTCAGATTTGTCAGCCGTTACCTCTCGGCTGCCACACTCGGTGGATGCCTTCTTCATTTGCAATGTAGTATTTCTTGTGCCCTGACTGGACCCGCCATTGGCAAGAGGACAGACTGTAGTGGCTTAAGTGACCTGTTCAATCTGCCAGTATTTACTGGATGGAATTTTGAGATTTTTTTAAAAAAATTGTGTCACGTTAAACACCAGTCCTGTTCAACAGAACTAGTTTTCTTTCAAGATAACGCAGTTTCATCCAAAGCATGAGGTTTTTATTTTCCTGATTAAATGCGGGAAGTTGCTGGTTCCCTAGTTACTGCTGTATTGGTTTGGGGAGGCTCAGCACATCGCTATATTTCATTTTGCCTTTAAATTTTTTTTTTTCCTTTTTGGTAAGTGACCCTGCAAAATGTATTATATGGGGAAGGGAGAGAAGGAAACAACTTGGGTCTTTTAACCTGGAAAAGAGAGGCAAGCCATTCCCAGCACACTGAGCCGCGAGACAAGGAAACGAGGACCCTGAGCAGTGAGGGGTCTTCCCACAGCCATGCTCCTCCACGTTGAGGTCTAAGATATTTCCTAGATTCATGATGCTTGACAATGTGCAACTGGCCTGAGCCTCAGTTTCTCAACTAGTAAATTGTGGGTTACAACATTCTGACGTCTAAAGAGCTGGTGCTAGCACAGCTCCATGCCTGCTGGTGGGGTGAAGGTGCCGGTAGATAACAGGACTTCAAGGCATTTTCAATGGTCACACTTTCAGCTGTTCATGAGTTCCCGGGGTTCAAGAGACAAGACTTGAAATCAAGTCATGAGTTTTTCTTGGTACTCTGTGGCCATCTAGAGTCAAGGTTGGCTTGTGCCTTTGAGCAAGCTGTGGAGTGCCGCCTCACATCCCCATTCCTTTTCACTCCCTCTACCTGGGGCCTCCTTTACCTCAGGGACACAGTTAAGGTCATAGCACCTCTGGGTGACCTGCATCTACTTCTTGTGGACCCAGGCTGCCCCATCCTCATCAGTTGATTTCACTTCATCTCAGAATAAAGAATGACATGATGGGGGAATAGGAGGGATGACTCAGTGGTTAAATGTACTTGCCTGCAAAGTCTGATGGCCCGGGTTTGATTCCCTAGTACCCATGTAAAGCCAGATGCACAAAGTGTATGGTCTGGGGTTCATTTGCAATGTTGAGAGGACCGGGTGTGCCCATTCTCTCTCTCCCTTTTTCTCTCTCCCTCTGTCCCTCCCTCCTGGCAAATAATTTTTTTTTTTTTTTTTTTTTTTTTGGTTTTTCGAGGTAGGGTCTCACTTTAGCTCAGGATGACCTGGAATTAACTATGTAGTCTCAGGCTGGCCTCGAACTCACAGCGATCCTCCTACCTCTGCCTCCCGAGTGCTGGGATTAAAGGCGTGCGCCACCACGCCCGGCTTGCAAATAAATTTTTAAAAAAATATTAAAAATCCTCAAAGATGGAGCCTTGTGGAGATATTGTACCCTTGATTTCTGTCAAGCCTTGCCTACTCCCTCTCCAGCAACCAAAGACCCTCATTTGAGAGTAAGAATTAGAAATTAGAAGCCACCTTTTTTTTTTTTTTTTTTTTTTTTTTTTTTTTTTTTTTTTTTTTTTTTTACAATGACAGCAGGTATGATATCCATCCAAAATAACAGAGGTTTGGGCTAAAATATGGCAAGGGTGATAACAGCTTCTTGTTAATGATTGAAAATGAAACAGGTAATCCTCAGGGTGACCCACCCTCACCCCCACCTCCCCACCTGGATCCCCATGCCTGCTGTGTTTTGGCTTTCCAAGAAACTGCTGATCTGTGATTTTGCCATATGGCCGCCCCTCAGGGAGGTTGGTTATTGTAAGAACTAGAGTGAAAGTGATGTGTAGCAAGTGTCTTTCTTCAAATCACAGCGCTCCTTCATCTCCCTTAAAACCGTAATGGCAGAGGCTTTTGTCAAAATAGGGGAGAGCAGACCGTGCATGCCCTGCTGTTGCTAGGCAACCAGAACAAACCCAAGGCCAGTTACAGTTGCTACTGGCGTGATGTCCTCCAGAAACCTGCGTGATCTTGCTAAGTCCTTTGTGTGGTGTGAGTGGGCTTGCATAACAGTGAAGCTGGAGGGTCTCCTTCATTCTTCAACTCCTCTCTCTCTACCCCTGCCTATACCAGCGAGCGAGGCCCCCAGATAAGCTGAGTCTTAAAGTAAATTTTTTTTTTTTTTTACTTCAGATGCCCCTGAGAGAAGGAGATGAGCAAATGCAGACGTGGCTTATGACACCTAGCAGGACTGTGTCTGCATCTCCAAGGCCTGGACTATTCCAGAAAAATCAATGGGTACCCCCCTCTCTAGTAGTAGTAATGTAACAGCTGTGCATAGTGCCCTGTCTTTGTGCAAACTGACATTTCCCTAAGAGTGTTTTGCAAATCAGATTTTTAGACACAGGTGACATTTGTGCCCACGATGGAATACTGATGACATCATCATTGTGTTCCTTTCCCCCTGGGGTTGGCCAAGTTCTCCATGGCTGACCATATTGGATATTACTTTTCCTGATTTCGGAGACACAGTGTCATCTCCCCTTTGGGTCCCAAGTTAACTCTCTTGTAACCTGTGGTGCCTTTCTGTTGCAGATTTGGATGCCTCCCAGACCAAGCCCCCATACCCTCAGGACTCAAATCCTCACCACCCCCAGCCACAAACATTCACAGCAGAAGCAAAGCTAAATCTACGGACAGCGGCCAGACCCGAAGGGGACGCTGGAGATGGAGCTGAAGAGAACATTGTTTACCTCTGATCATGTTGTCGTTATTTCTTCCAAACAAACAAAAACACTGGCACTTTTGGGAGAACCCCTCCCCATTCCTTGTGTGTGTGGTTGTCTGTGCCCAAATTGCTTTAAGACTATTTAATATTTCATGCAAGTTCATTTTTTTTGGCATGAGCCTAGTAATTAAATTATTGAAAACAGCTCTGTTTATATAATCTTTTAACTTATCACACCTACTTTCAGGTTTCTCGAGGAGCAACTAACTTGAATAAGCTGAAGTCTATTCAAAGGTGTCTTGACTTAAAAATCCTATATTGTGTTTTGTTCCCAATTCATCAGGATTTTGAAATGCCTTTTAAGGTCAAGATGAAGCAATTTGGATCTAAAGGATGATATTTATAAGGGGAGAACTTTCACTATCATAGCCATTGCTTATACAGAGTGGCCTTTAAACCCCAAAAGGCAGAGCAGGGTATGGGAGAGGCCTTTTCTCAGCTAGCTTTTATGTGCTAACTTCTCTTTGGTGCCCATCGAAGTTGGAGATCTTTCACAGTCACCCTTCAACCAATGTGTCCTGCCTAGGCATCAGTCCTGACCCAGCAGCCACTTTATTAGGGACACAGTCTGGTCATACCCAGGACACTATGGTTCTAGTGCTGGTGGGTTACAAGTCTCTGCTCAACAGTATCTGTCAGCCCAGAGTCCCCAGCAAGATGGCCTAAAGGATGGGGGCTACTAACCGAAGGAGGCCGGCTGCCCTGTAGTTCTTTAAGGACAAAACAGCTCATTCCTGGTGAAGCTTCCTGCCTGGATGGGCTTTTCCACAGAGGACAACTAGCAGTTCTCACTTTCAGAATAACGTGGATCTCGGTGAGAAAATAAACCTGGAAATGTTCTCATCTCGTTCTTCAGAAATATTTGTATATGTTTTGGTCAGTGTCAATAAATAGCTTTTACCTCATGATTTTACTCTGTCATTTTAATATTAAGCATTGGGCCATAGCAAAAGACGCATTTCACACACATAAAGCTCTCCTTATGAGGAGTGAAAATGAAAGGATTATTAAATTTATCCAGAAGTACAACCATGAACTGGAGAAACATGTGATGGGTGGGGAAAAAGAATTCACTCAGATCCCAACTTACTTTTCCTACTTAAAGTTCTAAGTTGTGTCTGTACATTGTGTTCTCATCTGGTCAAGTTGAACCTGAAGTGTCTAAAGAAGCTCTTTATGAAGGAGTGTATTCTTTTTTTGACTTGTTGTATCTGGCCCCTTTTTCTAAGTATATTAAAAAGTCAAGAGATTTAAGCTCTACCAAGGATAGCTATAACTTACTAAAATCAACTCCATCATTTTATTATCTAGGTAAACTCCTAATTAATTTTTTAAATTTTTATTTTTACATATCTACTCCTAAAGACGCCCTGAAAGAAAAAGCTTTCTTGCTCTAGCAAATTCATTTCTATAGTCCTATACCCCTCGAAAAAAAAAAAAAAAAAGGCATATAATGATTGCAGTCTAAATTCTTGTTCCAATAACTATAAATATCTGGGTTTTTTTTTCATGACAGTAGAGATGGAAATGGTGAAAATATGTAAAGATGTTAGGAGTCCCCAAGGGGTTCTGTTCTCAGTCTGTGCTCAATCGATTTTCAAGCCCTGCAAAACCAGAGCCTTCGTGCAGTCCTCTGAGGAAGAGCCTGAGCAGTCTTTGGAGATACCTACATTTGTCAGTTCTCCTTACAGTTCTCTTCTTTCATATTTTGACTTGAAAATAATTCGTGTGTGACGAGTGAGCATGTGCATGCTACAGCATGCATGTGGAGCTCAGAGGACAACCCTGGCGGTCAGTCCTCACTTTCCATCTGGTTGGAGGTGGTATCTCTTGTTCACCATTGTGTGTGTATACCAGGCGAGTTGGTCCATGAGCGTCCAGGGATTCTCCTGTCTCTGCCTCTATTCTCACTGTCGGCATGCTGGGATTTCAGAAGTGCACTGCCTCATCCAGATTGACATGGGTTCTGGGAACCAGACTTACTCAGTTTCTCACTCTTGCCCACATTCTGACTTTTTAACTGCATATAGCTAAATGCCAACACTTTCTTCATAAGCTGTACATTTTTTAAAAATAATTTTTTAAATAAATATTTACTTATTTGCAAGCAGAGATAGAGAGAGAATGAGTATGCTTCTAGCCACTGCAAACGAACTCCAGATGCATATGCCCCTTGTGCATCTGGCTTATGTGGGTCCTGGGGAATCGAACCTGGATCCTTCAGCTTCACAGGAAAATGCTTTAACCACTAAGCCATTTCTCCAGCCCTAAGCTGTTCCTTTTTACTTTGTCCTATGTAATGAGCTCAGTCCTTGCTATGATTTGAATGCTTATGTGCCCCTACAATCCCTAGTTACTGTGCTGCAAACATCATTGCCAATGCATTGATAGTAGGAGGTGGAGCCTTGGAGAGGTGATGAGACGATGAGGCTGGCACCTGCATAAGTGGCTTAGTGCACGTGCTAACATAGCATTAGTCACTTTATCAGGTGGAGGACACAGCAAGAAGACCCTCTGTACGAACCAGGAAGTTGGCTCTCATTAGACACCACGTCTCCTGACACCTTGCCCTTAGCCTTCTCAGCCTCTGGCTGGAATGGTGAGAAACAAGTTTCTGTTGTTTATAAGCCACTCAGTTTATGATATTTTGTTAGAGAAGCCAGAATAAGCTAAGACAGATCTCAACAGAGACTGCTGGCTCCCATACAAATTCACTAATCTTATGAGAAGACCATTCCATTTCCCAGGATCATAAATAAATTTCCCCCAAAGGGTCTACTTTGCCCACCAGGTTGAGAGCTGAAAGGAAACAGTCATCCCTCGAGCATTTGGACCTGGAGTGAACAGTGTGCTGCTCTGTCCCTTCCAGAGCCGCATGAAGTTATTTGCGTCATCTCATTTTAAGTCCAAGTGACTCTGTGTTTCATCAGGATGTGTAATTGCTGGATCCATACACCGCCCAGCAAGCTCAAGGTGGAAGCCCTGTTCATTCAGAAATGTGTAAAACCACTTGCTGCTGAGGAAGGGTGCGTGTGTGAATGTGTGTGTGTGTGTGTTCGATAGGTGTTATGGAAAGCAAGAAGGTAGAATAATTCAATCGTGGAATAACGAAGAAGTAAAAACAAAATAGGTATTTCTTCCTGTAACCCGGGATCACCTCTAAACTCATTCAAACGATCTGAGGTCACGCATGTTCAGCCTCCTCTCTGTCCCATCCAGAAGCAGCAGAGCTTAGCAGTTCAGAGAATGGATTCTGAAGCTGAATGGGCCACTTACCAGCTATGTGTCCTTTGCATAGTACTTTGCCCGTCTGTTTGCTCATCTATACAAACAGGGGTAATTACCTTATGGGACTGTTGTGAAGATTACATGATGAAGCAATGTGCTCAGCACAGAGCCTAGGGCATAGCAATCACTCAATCTATGCTAGCTATTATCCTATCCCTTTAAAAACTATTAATAACAGCTCAGCTTCATCGCAAACTTTAGAAAGTCTACTCTTGCTTGCCAGAAATAGTGAACAAAGGATATGGATGTGGCTTGAGAGATGGCTCAGCAGTTAAAGGTGCTTGCTTGCAAAGCTTTATGTCTTGGGTTTGATTCCTATAACCATATAAAGCCAGACACAAATTGGTGCATGGGTCTAGAGTTTGCTGGCAGTGTCAAGAGGCCCTGCTATTCCCATCCTCCCCCTCTCTCCCCTTCTATCTCTCTCTCTCTGTGTTTGCAAATAAATTTAAAAAAAATTAAAAAGAGAGAGAATGTGAATGTTTTGAGATGTGTAGTGCTCAGATTGGAGTAAGCTTTCACAAGGTTAGCATTCAACTTATTTGTGTCTCTAAACAACCTCCATTTCATGCAGCCAATAAGTATAGCTAAAGGCCAAGACATTTATCAAGGACAAAATGAAGATAAACAAGTCTACAAGCTGTTGGAGATGTCTGAAAGGTGATCCTAACATAGAAGGCTTGACAAAGAGTACTGTAGTGATGGGAGCTCACAGGACAGGCCAATAGGGGTCATTATGCATAGCTTGGGTAAAGAAGGAATTACCTGTGGCTTGAAGGATAAAGAGAGAGGATGTGGAGAGGACATACTCCCCCCCACACACACAAAAAAATCCTGGAGGTATGAAATAAGACAGGAGAGGTGCAGCAGCACACATCTGCAGGCACCTGGAAGGAGTTCCTTCCCCCAGGTTAGTAGGTGTCCTGTGAAAAGAACATCTATTTCTATCTCTTTCAAATACCCTTATACAAGCAGCAGGGAGACCTGGAAGTCCTACCCACACCTTCATCTCCTTGCTAAATAATCATTTTCCATAAAGAGCCAACCTATGGGGCTGGAGAGATGGCTTAGTGGTTAAGGCGCTTGCCTGCGAAGCCTAAGAACTCATGCCCAAATCTCCATGTCCTACATAAGCCAGATGCACAGTGATGCAAGATCGCAATGTTGCACATGCTCACAAGGGGGCACATGCATCTGGAATTTGTTCACAGAGGCTGAAGGCCCTGGTGTGCCCATTTTCTCTCTCGCTCTCTTTCTCTGTCTCAAAATAATAAAAAGAAAAGCAACCTATGAAACAGAATGCAATATCTGCTTCCATACTGGATGCTGTGCCCCTAAAGTATGGCTCGATGTCCCTCATGTCCTACCCTTTCTACGTCCACCTCTGTCATGAAGCAATGTGAGCTTCTAGTCAAATGGGTGTTGATGACCTGGGGGTTCCCAGAAAATGCCGTTTAGAGCAGAATTCCAGAAGAATGATTCCGGATGCTGCTTGGGGATGAACTGAGAATTGGCATGATAGCCAACAAGGGAGGAGAGGATGATAAACGGAGAGGAAAAGGGAACAGGGACAGTTTCACTTTGTCTGTTTTCTTCACCAACCCTGCTGCTGTGTGCTGGGGCACACACATCTGGAGTTTGTTCACAGAGGCTGAGAGGCCACTGACACGCCCATTCTCTCTCTCTCTCTCTGCCTCTTCCTCTCTCTCTCTCTCTCTCTGTGTCTCTCAAATAAAAAAACTGTATGATTGACATGATGAGTTTACAGTGTTAGCTCCTGACTGCCTCTAGTGTGCAGATGTCTCCTTACCAGCATAAGAGAGGCAGTAGACAAAAGATACAGGAAAGCTGAGCAGGCCTGGGCTCTACTGTGTGGATCTCCCACAGAGGTATTGAATTGCACAACCCCAGAAGGTCATGGGGCATGAAACTGCTCTCTTGAGCATCCAGACTCCAAGACTGCAATGTGAGAGGAGCCCGCTGCCAGCTGGGCAGCCCTGCAGCTTTGTTTCTGGAATAAGTCACCATGCGGTAGGGACGTTAGTAAGAGCCATGCCTCTCAGAGCTGGTGTGAGAATGACATGAATCAAGCCCATAACAGAAAGTGACACACAGTAAACAACTCTAAAAACAAGTGGTTGGATCAGGAAAAGGCAAGCATGAGAAAGCTCCAGAAAATAGCCAAGGGTCTTAGTGCTTCAGGTTTTCAAAGCCCACCTGCCTGTGTTCTGAGAGACGTCCATGCTTCAAGCCTGCCGCAATGCTGGTCTCCGTATTTGGTACTTCATACTGACGGAGGGTTGGGGGGTAAAGAGCATCTTTGGAAACCTGAGGTTAGAGTCCTTAGGACAGGAACTAGAACCTTGATCCATTAGTTTTTTTTTTTTTTTTTTTTTTTTTTGGCCTTTTGGCTGCCAAGTTCACAGCAGTCATTTCAAGTTGATGATTGAACACTGCTTGGGGTGGAGGAACTTGAAGGGCAGTCATGGTTCAGTAGATTTCTAGAAGCTTCATGGCTGAGAAACTTCAACATGGCATTCATTGAAACCTAGTTGTCCTACCAAAGAAAACTCCTTGAAAGGCAGGTTAAGAGGTGTGTGAAATACACGATGATTTTTCTTTGCTAATCTCACTCGACTGTACAGTGGCACTGGGGAACTACCCCTGTTTCTGCAAATGCTCCACTCTTTCTTTAATTCATTGACCCCATAGCTGCTGGATCAGTTTGGCTCTGTCTCCTGCAAATCCTGGAATCCACAAACCTCCCCTGCCCAAGCCCATGGAGAGTTTATGAAGGCTGTTTTGTTGTTCAGATGCTCCACTGAGGGCCTCTTTTGTTTGTTTTTAATTTTTATTTATTTATTTGCAAGCAGAGAGAGAGGGAGATAGAAGAGAGGCAGACAGAGAATGGGCATGCCAGGGCCTCCAGCCACTGCAAACGAACTGCAGATGCATGTGCCTCTCGTGCATCTGGCTTACGTGGGTCCTGGAGAATAGAACCGGGATCCTTTGGCTTCAGAGGCAAAAGCCTTAACCGCTAAGCCATTTCTTCAGCCCTTCTTTTGTTTTTTATAAAAAGCACCTTACTTGTCTGGTAAAATAAAGGATTATTTCCTATTGGTTTGCCCAAGTTCTCTGTCTTCTTTCTCCTCAGCTCGCTTCAGGTTGTTTGTCTACTTGGAGAAGGAAGTGGTGAAGGGGGAAAGCAGCTGGACCTGCCATGAATGGTTTACTTCTGGTTAGTAGCTCAAGTTAAACAGTTAATGATGGATTTCCATGTGATCTGAAATGCCACTTAGGGGGGAAGCACCTGGCTTTTTTCTACCATGCTCTTTTTTTTTTTTTATCACTTGCCCTAGCCCCTGACACTGTGGCTAATGTCTGAGAAGACTTTCTGGGTAGTTGCCAGAGCTTATTTTTACAATCTCTAACTTAACAGCTTCAAGTATAAACACAAACACAGCCGCCATCAACGAAAGCATGAGCATTAGGCCAGGGAGTTGAAACAGATTCTCAGAAATGTGCTTGCCATCTCCCCTGGCAGCTTCTCACAGTCTCCTTGGAAAGCTTGGGTCCACCTCGCCGCTGCTGGCAAGCTCTGATTGGTGTAAGACGTTGGCAGGTGCCAGCCAAGGACAATGGGCTTTTAATTAATGTCTGAGGAGCCTCAGCTCAGAAAGCACCCCTCCTGAAGAGTTTGCTTTTAAACACTTATGTTTCTCCTAACTACCCAGCAGACAATAGGGGTAAGCTTCATTAAGGCAGCTATAGTCATTAATCTTGTCTGGCACAGGAATTTCTTGCAACATCAAGGTAGCGGTGGCACTTTTCTTCTTTATCTTCATCTTTGCAAGATCATGAAGGAATCATGTTCCCCTCTATTCCCGGTTTCAAGCTGTTATTATTATTATTTTTTTACTACAGTGATCACATAACTTGATCTTCCCATGCAAAACACTCCCCGTGCAAAGTTCCCAATATGTCTGACACCAGAGTTAATGTAAACATATCTTGGTCATAGCCATATTTTGAGTCACTCATTTGGAGGAAGATTTTTCTAATGTGGAGTGTGAGCCTGTTAACCACTGTTGCTATGGAGACGGTGTGAGAGATTAATTAAGCATTGAACAGATGTTATGAAGTGTGTAGAGTGCACTGTTTTCTGTTAGTAATTAAAGTGGGTATGTGTATACATGAGAAAGGAAAAAAAAAAAAAAAAAACAGGCACAGTCAGAAACAAAGCAGCCAGACAAACTGACATGCCTGGCACTGGACATGAATCCTTTCTTTCAGTAAAACTCAACAGTGACTACTGATGGCTGCACTGACACTGCCATATTGCTATACTTTCCCATTCACCCAGGCCAGAAAGAACAATCACTTGAAGTGGCCAAATGGCCCACACAGTCTTTTTCTTTCTTTCTTGTCTGATTTATAACAGACACAGGAATGCACAAAACCACGTTCTTGGATCAGTGGGTTCCAATGAGCCATCTGCCTGAATATTCCAAACTCAAACTGGACTGTGTAAAGTGGTTTTTAAACTGCCTGGTATGGAGGCCAAGTGTGTAGACTACAGCTTAGATCAGTTGTCCAACCTGCCAGGAGCAGTGTCGCTAGTATGTTGGTTGCCAGGAGAGAGACTGGCTTTCACTAACACTGGGAAATTGTCCTGAGACATCTTCAGGACTAGCGAGTGAATCAGATTCAGGTTTTATTTGGAGGATATTCATTTCAGTTTGAACTAAATCTTTTAATTTTTTAAAAAAAGTGTACTTTTATTTCAACCAGAATAAAATATTAATGTCAGGTTTATCAAACTGGGATCCACTTGAACCCTGTTTAGTGGTCTCAGTCGGTGGCACCCCCACGTTGCCACGCACTGGTTAATGGGAGCTTGAAAACATCTGGATGGCCACAACTTTACCTGTGCTGGTGGCTTGGAAGCACGGTGACTTTTTCTTTGTCTCCCAGTGGTGGAAGGGGAGTTGTCTGAAGATGAGGGTCAGAAAGCATCACAGAGCTACTTTGTTTCAGTGGGGCTTGGGGTTCAGTCTTCTGGTGGCCAAAATTCAGACTGTATGACCTAAGCCTGATTATAATCATTCAGTTTGTGTGTGTGTGTGTGTGTGTGTGTGTGTGTGTGTGGGGAAAACACCTTCTCTCAATGAAAATTTAGTGTTTGCTCATACACATGGACCTCTAACCAGTTAGGCACCCAGATATTCTTTTTGCCCACTCATGCCCTATCACAAAATATTAGCATAACAGCCTGATTCTGAGGGCTTCAGTCTGAATCAGTCTTCCTTTTCCTTTCCTTTCCTTTCCTTTCCTTTCCTTTCCTTTCCTTTCCTTTCCTTTCCTTTCCTTTCCTTTCCTTTCCTTTCCTTTCCTTTCCTTTCCTTTCCCCTTCCCTTCCCTTCCCTTCCCTTCCCTTCCCTTCCCCTTCCCCTTCCCCTTCCTTCCTTCCTTCCTTCCTTCCTTCCTTCCTTCCTTCCTTCCTTCCTTCCTTCCTTCCTTCCTTCCCTCCTTCCTCCCTTCCTCCCTTCCTCCCTCCCTTCCTTCTTTCCTCCTCCCTTGTTCCCTCCTTCCTTTCCTCTCTTCTCTCTCTCTTTTAATTAAGTGAAAGCTTCAGGAGATACTGTTACATCTTAGAGATGGTCAAATACTTTTTCTTTGTGCGCTACTTAAAATCAAAGCCAGAGGCAGAGAACGAGGGACAAATTACCTCGTGTGAATTTATCACCGCCTGTGGGGGACTCAGGTTGCATATTTATTTCTATATTGTACTTTGAAGATGTGACCTGAAGTTCACTGATTCTTAAACCTAACTGTCATACTAGTTTTGCTTCTCACTTTTCCTCTTAGTTGAAGGTCGTCTGCATTGACCTCATGAGGCTACAGAAATAGAAAGGAGAGGGCCTTTCCCTATGACTCAACTGTAGTTCCTATGTCTCTGATCATGAATAAGAAAAGTGATGTTTGAAAAATATGTCTGCCTGCCCTTTTTTTGTTCCTTCTTTGGTACATATAGATGAAGGGGAACATACATCCTGGGTTTGGCTACTTAAAAAGAAACTGGGATGGGAGGAAGAAACAATATCAGTGACTTAATGTTTTTGAAGGGACATTTGATTTAAAGACAAGCAATGAAAACCTTGAAACAAATGAATAAAAATAGAGTCTAGGAATTAATTCAAGAGGAAAATCTAATTTCTCCCCAATCACCACATTTTAAATTTATTTATTTATTTATTTGATGCAAGCCCAACAGACTGGCCTTTAAAAAAAAAAATGCGAGAGAACAAGAGTGACACAGAGAGAGAACTGCATGCCTGGGCCTCCAGCCGCTGCAATCCAACTATAGTGTGTGTGCTACCTTTGGCACATGTGTGAACTTGCACACTTGCGTCAACTTGTGCACCTGGCTTATGTGAGATCTAGAGGGTCAAACATGAGTCCCTAGGCTTCACAGGCAAGCATCGTAACTGCTAAGCCATCTCTCCAGCCCAGTCATCACATTTTGAAAAACAATATATGGGGCAGGGAGATGGCTTAGTTGGTTAAGGGCTTCCCATGTAAGCTTGAAGACCTGAACCCATTTAAAAGCTGGTCATGGTTGCTGTGGAGGTTTGAATAAGATGTCCCCAGTAAACTCATGTGTTGTTTTGTTTTTGTTTGTTTGTTTTGTTTTGTTCTTTTCCAAGGTAGGGTCTCACTTTAGCTCAGGCTGACCTGGAATTCACTACGTAGTCTCAGGGTGGCCTCGAACTCACAGCAATCCTCCTACCTCTGCCTCCTGCATTCTGGGATTAAAGGTGTGCACAACTACACCCAGCACCTCATGTGTTTTGAATGCTTGATCCCCAGATGAACGGCAATTTGGGAGGTGTAGCCTGCTTGGAGGAGGTGTGTTATTGGGGGCAGGCTTAGGGGTGTTATAGGCATCTCCCCATTTCCAGAGTTTAGCTCACTCTCCTGCTGCTATTTTCCATCTGCTGTGGCAGAAGTGATGTCCAGCCTCTGCTCATGCCATCCTCTCCCTTGTTGTGATGAAGCTTCCCCATGAGGCTGTCAGCCAAAATATAAACGCTCCTCCCATCAGCTGCTTGTGGTCAGGTGCTCCATCCCAGCAATGAACAGGTAACTCCAACAGTGGTTCACCCTGTAATCCCAGTGCCAGGGAGGCAGAGATACGCAAAGCCCTAGGACTTGACGGCTAGCTTATTTAGCTGAATTGGTGAGTTCCAGGTTCGTAGAGAGATCCCATCACAAAATGTAAGGTGAAGAGTTATCGAGGAAGACACCCAGCATCCGTCTCTGGCCTCTGACACATACACGTGCATGCACACACACACAACCCACAAATATATACACTAAATATATGTACATACAAACAATATATATATATATATTTTTTTTTTTTTTGAGAGAGAGAGACAGAGAGAGAGGAAGAGGCAGAAGGAGAATGGGCGCACCAGGACCTTTTCAGGCACTGTGAATGAACTCCAGGCATGTGCACCCCCTTGTGCACATGTGCGACATTGGGTGCTTGCGTCATTTTGTGTCTGGCTAAATGTGGGACCTGGAGATTTGAACAAGCATTCTTACACTTTGCAGGCAGGCGCCTTAACAGCTAAGCCATCTCTCCAGCCCTTCAAAATATATTTTAATTGGGCTGCACAATGGCTTAGTGGTTAAGGAGTTTGCCTGCAAAGCCAAAGGTCCTCAGTTTGATTCCCCAGGACCATGTAAGCCATGGTGGTGCATGGATCTGGAGTCCATTTGCAGTGGCTGGAGGTCCTGGCACACCTTCTCTCTCTGCTTCTTTCCCTCTCTCATTCTCTCAAATAAATAAATAAAATTTTAATATATTTTAATTAATTAACTTTATTTATTTGAGCGGCAGATAGAGAGAGAAAGAGGGAAGGAGAGAGAAGGAGAGAGAAAGAATGGGCACTCTAGGACTTCTAGCCACTGCAAACCAACTCCAGATGCATGTGCCACCTTGGGCATCTGGCTTATGTGGGTCCTAGGTAATTGAGCATGGGTCCTCTGGCTTTGCAGGCAAACACCTAACCACTAAGCCATCACTCCAGCCCTCAAAATATATTTTAAATTACTTACTTCAGAGAGTGAGAGAAAGAGAAAAAGGAAAATACAGTGAGAGAGAGAGAATGAGCATGCCAAGTCCTCCAGCCACTGCAAACTAACTCCAGATGCATGCAGGGCATGATGGTGCACTCCTTTAATCCCAGCACTTGGGAGGCAGAGGTAGGAGAAGCACCATGAGTTCGAGACTACCCTGAGACTACATAGTGAATTCTAGGTCAGCCTGGACTACAGTGAGACCCTAAAAAAAAAAAAAAAAAGGTCATTGAAAATAGAACCCCTCCATGATACTCAGCGTTGGGCCCCACCTCCTGAGGTAACACACTCCTGTTAAGGAAGGAGAGAGTATCATAATTGCCTGGCCTTAGAATGTCAAGTACCACACGGAAGCAGCAGGACATTGCTGAGGTCCATAAAGCACACCTGTTTTTTACACATGTGCCTTTTCTTTCTTTTCAAAATGCTGCTAAATCTGCTTTGTTACATGAATTTTGGTCAAAAGAGTAGGATCTGAATTATATCTCTGTCCCTTGGTGGAGACAGGTCCTTCTCAACTTCCATTAAGATTATGAGATTACTGTCTAGCCAGAGGGTTTCTGGTAAACAACAAAGAAGTGCTATTGTTCCTCCCTAAAAGAGTTAATAAAAAAAATGGGCCTGTCAATCCTCTAGGCAGGAAAATAGCCCTCAAGAAAGCTGTTCATTCTAGATATTTTAGTCTATATAGTATACAGCCTACCTATACAGAGAGGTGGGAATAACGAGCCCTTAGGCCATTGTCCCCTCTCACCTTTCAGAGTGCTTCACATTGCTCTGTAAGGAGCCTTACCTGTCTCCTACTCTGGGCTCTGCGTGTCTGTGTGAATTCTTTCCACAGAGCACAAGGACCTGGGAGCAGAGAGGAGCCCAGAGCAAGATCCCAGTAGTACCAGCTCTTAGAATTGTGTGTGTGTGTGTGTGTGTGTGTAGTTGCAAATGTGTCTATGAGTGTGAATTTACATTTGTGCATGTGCACGTGGAGACTAGAAGACAACCTTGGGTATTATTCTTTGAACATCAGTCATAATTTTTTTTGGAGATAAGGTCTTTCATTGGCCTAGAATTCTCCCCAAGTAGGCTAGACTTGCTGGCCAGAAAACCCCGGGATCCAACTATTTCTGCCTTCCCAGGGTTTTGAGGTTTTGAGGATCAAACTCAAGTCCTCATACTTGTAAGACAAGCACTTTACTGACTGAGCTATGTCCCCAGCCCTAGAATATTTTATACAATGTCAAAGGTGGGGGAAGCATTTAGAAAGAAGTATTTATATATTCTGAAAAGTGGCAATTTATAGATTCTGATAATTTTGAGCATATTGATTTTAAACCAACATCTAGAATGTTAAGAATAGTATCATGGGCTGGAGAGATGCCTTAGCAGTTAAGGTGCTTGCCTGCAAAGCCTAAGGACTCATGTTCAAATCTCCAGGTCCCACATATGCCAGACACACAGTAACGCAAGCATGCAATGTCACACTTGCACACAAGTCAGGGCACATGCACCTGGAGTTTGTTTGTATTGGCTGAAGGCCCTGGTGCACTCATTCTCTCTCTCTGCATCTTTCACTTTCTCTCTAAATAAATATTTTAAAAAAATAGTGTTGTAAAATGCAAAGGGAAGCTTTAGTGTATGCATTCTTAGCAAAAATAATTTCCTTGACATTGTCAACCAGAAAGTGATAGACAAGACCAATATAAAGCGAAAGCTAATGAGACTCTGACTTCTTTTTAAAAATGCACTTTAAGTTTAGCTGACATTTCGATTAAGAAGCTCAGCAGTGGAGTAGGGAGCTGATGGATTTAGAAAGCACGGATAGGAGATAATGAGGGCTCTGCTATGCTCTTCCCGGTGATGGGTAATAAATGATCTGTTCTTGGCCGAAAGCAAAGAAGGTGAGGCAGTTTTTGTGTTCGAACTGTAGGAATTTGCATTGCACTGAGACTGAAAGTCACTCAAATTCTGCCCTTCTTCTGCTCACTGTAGCACATTTTCATATTAACCTTGGTAATGGATAGGAAAAAGATCCTAGTAGGTATTTCATGTGTCAATGGCATTAATGGTTGTTTTCTTAAATTCCCCAAAGTTCTATAGACGTATTAGTCTTGTAGACAGCCAAGAAAAAGTCTGTTCTGTAATGGGTGCCACCCCACCCACCCCTTGTCCTAATGAATGTGGGATGTTTGAAAACCTCCGGTCAGAAAGCTGAGGGACCTTCCCTTCTTTGGAAACTTACTTTGTTTTGAAAAGAGTCTGCACTGCTTCCGAAAACTGCCTAATTACAAGGCTGGGAGTGGAAGGAGGCTCTGCCTGGGAGCTGGAGCTCAAGCCCTTGGTGGCCATAAAACTCTCTGTATCAGTTTTCCCCATCCACATTATGGCCCAATTGTCAACCTCACCCTCTCACTGAAGATGAATGGGGTGACACTTGTAAAGAAAGGACTTATGCTCAAGGATCAGCTCAAGGGACAGTTGTCTGGAAGTCTGACAGGCAGGATATTCTGGAAGCCCAAACTGACAGTCCAAGGCGGGGGGGGGGGGTCTTTCCTTTCTTTTCAGAAGGAGTGGTTGTTCATTTTATTTGCTAAAGGAAGGTGAGAAAGCTGTTCTAGAGTCACAGCAATAAGTTCAAATTGGGTTTGTCCTTTCACATAGGCTCTATTCATTGTTCTAAATGAACCTCAGTACTGACTCTGGTCAAGAAACCATTTACTCTCAAAATCAGGGTTAGCACAGGATTTTGTGTAGCCAAATTATATTCCGGTATCTCCCTCGTGAGGGCAGACTGCTTCTGTACACACACACATTCCCTTGGAAACATGTCGTATCAACAATAGCAAAAAAGAAAAAAAGAAAAAGAAAGAAAAGAAAAAAGAAAAAAAAAAAGAGTGAAGCCAAGTGGTCCCATAGGGCCTTGCAATGTGGTACATATTATACTAATTGGACATTTTCAAGACAGATCTGTGTGGAATGACTCTTAAGGGTATTTATCTTAATTTGCTCCTTGGAGAAATATTTAATTATCATTTTTTTAGGTGCTTCTTGAGTTGGTTACTATTAAACTGTGTCTGAAAATAAACCCCTTTCCTCAATTGTCCCTCTGGGATCCATCAAGGGATTGGCTCCCAGGCAGTTTAATGAAAGACAAGGGTCCATCAACATGGCTCGAGGAGCTGTAAGAACGGCCCTCCTTGCCAGAGAGCCCTAGTGCTGCTGCCGCCTTGCACATCTCGCTGGGTACAGCCCTGAAAGCCAAACCAGAAAGGGTGGTGCGCAGTTGTGGAATTCTGATAAGCGTCAGGGGCATGCCTGCAGATGGACTCGACTGTGCAACATCACATTACAAATTAGCCTCTAAGAAAGGCTTGGCAGGATTCCAGTGCACACCGCTCTGTAGCTGGTCCTGCACGTCCACCAGTGTTAGTGCTATGTGGCCAGTGTGTGGACGTTTTGCCTCAGGTACATTGGAGAGTTTGTATTGAAGTTCCCAAGTACTCCTCTAGGGGGAGCAGCGAGAAGGCACTAACCAAGCATATGGCGTGGTGGGGTTGGGACAGATAGAGGGGATGGAGGAAGGAACAACAGGAGATCAAGTCATCCTGAATTCATTAGATGGGAGTTGGTCAGAATCCTAGCCTCTACAACAAAATGTACCCAGCTCATTTCCTCTAATTCATAGAAATAGCTCAAAGGCCGAGTGTGGTGGCGCATGCCTTTAATCCCAGCACTTGGGAGGCAGAGGTGGGAGGATCATCATGAGTTCGAAGCCACCCTGAGACTACATAGTGAATTCCAGGTCAGCCTGGGCTAGAGTGAAACACTACCTGGAAAGCCCCCTTCCCCAAGAAAGAAAGGAAGGAAGGAAGGAAGGAAGGAAGGAAGGAAGGAAGGAAGGAAGGAAGGAAGGAAGGAAGGAAAGGAAAGAAAGAGGGAGGAGGGAAGGGAGAAGGGAAAGGAAAAGAAAGGAAGGAAGGAAGGAAGGGGAAGGAAAGGAAGGAAGGAAAGAAGAAAAGAAAGAGAGAAAATAGCTCGATGAGATGCAGTAGCGTGAGGGGCCAGGACAGACTTATGTGGTATATGGAAGGAGGAGGCAGCACTGGTTGTCAGCCTAGGTTCCAAATCAGAAAACCTGGACGTGGAGCCCAGCACTGCTGCTTACTACCTGTGCAACTATAAATGATTACTAACAGTTCTCTAACATTGCTTTGTCGCATTTTCTCAAGGCAACGACGGGTAATACTACTATCAAACTCTGATGGTCAGAATGGTTGTGTCCCTTCAAAATCCTCATGTTGTAACTCTAACCCGAACCCCATAGCATTTGGATATAGGACCTTCGGGAGGGAATCAAGTTAGATGAAATCATGTGGGCAGGACTGTCTTCATGAGAGTAATGCCTGTTTGTAAATAGGAGGAAAGCTGGGTGAGATGGCTCATGTGTGTAATTCCAGCACGCAGGAAGCTGAGACAGGAGGTTTGACATGAATTCTGAGCCAGCCTGAGCTATAGGAGTGAGTTACAGGCTCAGGCTATGAGACTCACAAAAATCAACAAAAATAAAATAACAAACTGGGGAGATTAAAGCCCTCTTGCTTTAATACTACCTGTGGATATAAGAAAGTTGCCAGTCTCCAGCCTGAAGATGGCCCTCACTTGAACCTGACCATGCTTGTACCCTGACTTTAGACTTTAGCCTGTGGAACTGTGAAAAAAATTCAGCTCCGTTATTTCTTAAGCCCCTCAGTCTAAGGTACTGTGTTACAGCATCTGCCTTGAGTAAGACAATGTCATGCAGTCTTTAGGAGGTATACCTAAACCTCTAGAGGGGGCAGAGCAAGCGCTTCGTAATCTTCCGTGGTCATCGACATAGCTCTTATGGGTACTTCTGTCCAGCCTCTTCTCTGTGTACTGGCGTGCACCCTCCCCTTGCCATGACTTTTATTCATAGAGATCTTTATCTGAGGAGTCATCAGTGATTGCAGGCCTCTCGTGGATGCTCAGAATATCATCAAGAAGTAGCTAAAAGAGCAGGAATAAGCCACTTTCTCACAGGCAAGGGAAAAAAAAGAGGTTCTCTGAATTGACTCCTTGTCAAAGATGGGAAAACGATGTGGTGTGCCTCCCAAGGTCCTCATTAACTGGCTGTTTCTCTGGCCTTTCATCGTCTCTCTCTCTCTTCACCCTGGCATCAAGTTCATGAGCTTAGCGAGTTCACCTGGGAAGCGCTGATGGTTTTCACCAACCCTCGAGAGGGTGTGAGAAAGGATTGGCAGCCTCAAGGTGTCAGCACCTGAGAGAAGTTGAATCATGGTGGTTTTTGGTTTTCCACTTGGGAACTTTTGGATCACCACAAAAACCCACAAGCAAAAGACAGTATTTGCCATTGCTCTAGTGAAAGCTACTTCCAAGGCAGGATGCTAATTTTAGGAGGAATATGGACTTCTTGTTCCAGTACATGACACCTCATCAAGAGAGGCGAGACACTGGCTGTTAGTTTAACACATGACAAGACTAATTTCTTTCAATCCACTTCCTTGGGCCAACATCAGTATATTCCAGCCTAGACTTAGAGGGAAATGAATCACTTCCCACGAGCATGGGGCTTTTGGAAGTCTCAGACTGGGGTATCATAGGAATTCCTAATGGTTTGAACCTGGTTAGATGGATTTCTGTGACAGACAGAAAAAAATCCCTAAATCTCTTTAGGTGTATTTCCGTCTGAGTTTACCTCAAATGTTCTTCCCGGATTTGAACTCGTTTTTGCAGACTCCACACAGACCACTTTGAATCCACATGTTAGGTAATCTCAAAAGATGAAAGATACCAGAAACTTGATCAACTCAGTGAGTTCAATAGCTTGGCTTAAGCGTGTCATTTCAACAGTTCTCATTCTCTCAGACCAGATGGGCCTGGTTTCTCCTCTGCCCTGTGACATGGGTTCGACTCAGCGACGGTGGCAGCAGCTTCAATGTGGTCACTGCAACGTGGGTTGCTTACCATCTTCTCACTGAGCTAAACTCTGATCTCAGTGCAAACAGTGAGCCAGCCACATGTGGCAACTTGGAGTCTGGAAGGGATAGAGGCAAGAAGATGAAAGAGAGGAGTGGGCCTTTGATTTTTGCCGAAGAAAAATTGGCATGTCGATACAGATTTTTCTCTAAGATGGTGTAACATGTTTTTTAGTAGCGACATGCAATCTGGCTGCAGGGCTGTTGGTATCGTTCAACTTCCCACTTACTTCCCAAAGTAATGGGCCAACCAGGCTTAGCCAAACACCTCCAGACACATCAGCCTCCGTGGCACCCAATGGGTGTCTTGCTGTCTCTTTGTACCATGTTCTGAAATCCACCTGCATGTGCAAGGAACGTTCTCCTTCTACATCAATGGGAGCTTTCTGAGAAACCAATTGATATTCCCCTAACCAAGAGTCACTTGATGTCCCAGAAACCCAAGCACCTTTAAAAGAAAAAAAAAAAGAGTTGGGCTGGAGAGATGGCTTAGCTGTTAAGGAACATACCTGTGAAGCCTAAGGATCCCGGTTCGATTCTCCAGGTCCCATGTAAGCCAGATGCACATGGTGGCACATGCATCTGGAGTTCGTTTACAGCGGCTAGAGGCCCTGGCGCACCCATTCTCACTCTTTCTCTTTTTCTCTCTCTCTCTCTCCCTCTCTCTGTCTCAAATAAATAAATAAATAAATAAATAAATAAATAAATAAATAAATAAAAACTTTCTAAAACATCTTTAACAAAAAAAAAAAAAAAAGAGCTGTTTTATTTTGAATGAGAGCGGCGTCTCCTGCCAAGAATTCCTTTCTAACCTGAAAAATCAAAAACCACAAGCAAGTCAGAGTTGTTCCAAGAGCAAGCCACACAGCCTTCCAGATTTATCTGAAATAATCAACCATCCTCCAAAGCTAGCCAATGGCAGGCAGCATTAGAAATGCGGGGACTTTATGCGAGCCACAAGTTCAGGGTCTGGGCAAGACATGGGTAAATGGACAAAGGAAATGTGTTTAAGGCCAACCTGGAGACTCTGTTTCGAAATAAAACAAAGGCTGGAATATAGCTCTGTAGTGGCTTGACTAGCATGAACTAGGCCCAGGGCCACCATGCACACAGATACAAAGGGAAAGATCGAGAGAGTGAAAGAGAGACAGAGTGTGTGTGTGTGAGAGAGATTTCATCTAATTACCATCAAATAATTCTCTGCATTTTACACACATGAAAGCCAAAGCTTGGAGAAGTAAGCTAACCTGTACAAGCTCATGTGACACTAGTTGGAACCATATGGAATTTTGTGGGTCAATACTAATCAAACATAGCTCAACTTTATATTAATTAGCAAAATTGGGACATGAGTCCAGGTTTTGTACCTAACTTATTACCAAAGAAATAGTTACAGTGCAACGTTGGAATAAATTATCTTTTGAAAGTTTTATTTATTTAGTTATTTGAGAGAGAGAGAGAGATAGAGGTAGATAGAAAGGGAGAAAGAGGGCCTGGAGAGATGGCTTAGTGGTTAAGCGTTTGCCTGTGAAGCCCAAGGACTCCAATTGGAGGATCGATTCCCCAGGACCCACGTAAGCCAAATACAAAGTGGCACATGCATCTGGAGTTTGTTTGCAGTGGCTGGAGGTCCTGGCACGCCCATTCTCTCTCTATCTATCTGCCTCTTTCTCTCTCTGTCTGTTACTCTCAAATAAATAAATAAACAAATAAACAAACAAAACAAAAAGAAAGGGAGAAAAAGAATGGGCACACCAGGGCCTCTAGCCACTGCAAATGAACTCTAGATGCATGCACCGCCTCGTGCATCTGGCTTTATGAGGGTACTGGGGAATCGAACCTGGGCCCCTAGGCTTCATAGGCAAATGCTTAAACTGCTAAAACATCTCTGCAGCCTTGGAATGAATTACCTTTGAGTTGCATTGCAATCAACATCTCAGATCAGAAGGATAAACACTCTGAGTAGCGGAATGCAAACTCTGCCCTCCGACTGAGCTCACACCACACATTCTGCCCCATCTTCTTGCATTGTGGGGCTCTTTGGGTATCCCTCGGCTCTGACAGTTCCCTTGAGGAATTCCGGCTTTCTGCCCTTGGATTCACCTCACACGCCTGCTTCTCCTGCCTGGACTTGCTCGGTAGTGACTCCTCCTTTGGATTGGCCTCAGGCACCATGTTATTCCGTGTGACTCATTCCTTTTCCTGGTTCCCACCTCTTCTCAACCTATGTGCTTTTGCTCCCTGTTCAACCCTCTGGGGTTTGTGGCTCCCACTCTCAGGCTCAGCCCTGCCTAGGCAGCTATTCACCCCAGGGCTGACCTTGATGTTCCTCTAGCGAACCACTTTTCACATCAGCCACTTTTCTGTTCCAGACTCCACTGATCCATCTTCCCTCCCTCTCCCCATGGTGTGGGTCCCGACACCTCAGGCTTTAATAGTTCTGCTGATAAGTTCAGAGGAGATGGGAAGTTAGCTAGCTCAGCTTGGTTCCCACAGGTACCAAGGAGTTCTTCAGGGAGCGGGCAACTTGGCAAAGGCTATGTGAGGTTGATGACTATTTATGGTTTCAGAAAGAGAATAACTATGATAAAAGGATATGCTGGTATGTGGTGAGAGAGGGAGAAAAATATATGATTTAAGTGTGACTGGTCTCTTGCGTGGTGAGTGTGGGAGAAAAGAAATAGGATCTAAGGGCTAGAGAGATGGCTTAGTGGTTAAGGTGCTTGCCTGTGAAGCCCAAGGACCCACGTTCGACTCTCCAGATCCCACATTAGCCAGATGCACAAAGGTGAGCAAGTGCAATATCGTACATGCCCACTAGGTGGCGCAAGCGTCTGGAGGTTGAGTGCAGTGGCTGAGGACCTGGAGCCAATTCTCTCTCTTGGTCTAACATAAAATAAAAATAAAAAAATACATAAAATAGGATTTAAGTGTGATTGGTCAATCATCTCACAGTGTAGTTCTTAGAAGAAACTACCAACCAGGTAAAAGAGACAAGCAATGCCATTTGAGGCAGCACATTCCTACAGTTAACACAAAAGTACACATTAGGTCTTCCCTTTCCCTGAGCAAAAAATGGTGACTTGGGATGGGACAGATAGTGTGCAGAAGGGGAGATCAGCTGTGCGGTTACCTCTTGCCTAATGGAGCATTCTCTTATCCTTGTCATCCCAAGCATTTGGCTCAACCTCCATGGGTCAACTACCTAAAGGGGTGGAAGTTTTTAATAAAGATCTGCAAACCAGAAACCAAAGGAAGGCCATGCTGAAAAATTTCAGTAGAGAGAATGAATCTACTTTATGAGGAAATAAAAAGGATCATGGCGGACATATTTTGGATGATTGGCAGGTGGAAACCACAGAGTGTTGTGATAACTAACCTAGGGCTTATTTAATACCTGGCAGCTCTAGCACCGTGGCACTGATCTTAGATACGTGTGAAACAAATAGAGTGAGGAAATCCTTTCCCTTTGGTGTAGCCATGCTTGCCATTTAGTTACACCAACTGTGTGGATGTTATGTCACAGCACTTGGGAAAGGACGTGAAAGGAGACTTAGCAGAGAGTGGGGAGACAAATTAAAAGAGAGACTAAGGAGAGAGGGAGGGGATATGATGGAGATTGGAGTTCTAAAGGGGTATGGGGGGCAGGGAAGGGAAATATCATGCATTTATTTGTATGTAAGTATAGAAGTTGTCAATAAAAATAAATAAATAAATAAATATTTTATTTATTTATTTATTTGAGAGAGAGAGATCAGAACTAGGCAGAGAGAGAGAGAGAATGGGATCGCCAGGGCCTCCAGCCACTGTAAACAAACTCCAGATGTGTGTACCCCCTTAAGCATCTGGCTTAGGTGAGCCCTGGGGAATCAAACCTGGGTCCTTTGGCTTTGTAGGCAAGTGCCTTAACTGCTAAGCCATCTCTCCAGCCCAGGATTCAAATTTTAATGTGAAGGAATTGGGGATTAGATGATAGCAAAGACCTGAGGCTAGCCTTGAGAGCTTCCGAGCTGGAGTCTCTCCAATTCTACACAAGGCTGAGCCACTTCCTTCAAGCAACACTGAGCCTGACTCCCATTGAAGAAGTTATACGGGCGACAGGGGACAGAACGTTCGTTAGTGACTGGGCTTATAGTCATACACCTGTGTTCAGGCCCTAATTCTACCTCCTAGGCAAGTCTCTTTATCTACTCTACCCTTCCATTTTCCTAACAATGGAAATAATGGGAAAGTAATAATGACTTCCTTGTATCAAATGAGAAACACACACACACACACACACACACACACACACACACACACACACTGTGGAATGTTTGCCAAGCAAGTGGGATTCATTTACATGAATGACCGATGGTGTAGTCATGAAGATGATGATGGTAAAGTCCTTTCCTTGTGAATCAAGATTGATAGTGGAAAAAAAAATGCTGTATTTTTAGCTTTTGGAGGATTCTTGCTTTCTGTGCAGACGATGAGACTTGCAATGGGTTCGTGGACCCAAGCAGATGCTTGCTTTCTCTTTGTCTTCACTCTCCCCAGGGCAGTGGTCTTTCTCTTGCCATGAATCCCACTCTGAGACAGACAGTGCCTCTGACCTAACCAGGAACACCCGAAAAAAGACACTGGATAAAGGCAAAGCCCTTCTTCCATTTTATTTTATTTTATATTTTATTTTATTTAGTTTAAAAAATATTTATTTATTTATTTAAGAGAACAAGAGAGGGAAAGAGGCAGAGAGAGAGAGAGAGGGAGAGAATGGGCACACCAGGGCCTCCAGCCACTGCAAACGAACTCCAGATGCATGTGTCACCTTGTGCATCTGGCTTACGTGGGTCCTGGGGAATCACACTGAGATCCTTTGGCTTTGCAGGTGAATGCCTTAACCACTAAGGTATCTCTGCAGCCCCCCTTCTTCTATTTTAATTGAAGGGAAAACATGTTTGCTATTGAAGCCATGTAAAAAGGATTGGTTGCAAAGTAGCTCACTATTACTTCCTATTGGGGTACCAAATGCCATAACATGTATACCCTTTCAGGCAGCGGGGTTATTGAACAGAAGAGTAATTGAGAAAGGCCCAATTTTCAGACTGTTACATGATCCTTCTCTAATGGAAAGTACTTAATGTCCATCTACTGGAAGTGAAG
This sequence comes from Orientallactaga sibirica, assembly GCA_036365145.1. NCBI lineage: Eukaryota > Metazoa > Chordata > Mammalia > Rodentia > Dipodidae > Orientallactaga > Orientallactaga sibirica. Next base: position 29,684,497 of record JAEOAD010000007.1, read on the forward strand.
CGTTGCCGTTCTGTGGTTCAGTTGGACCACACTGATTAAAACATGTGTGAGTGTTCCATATGCTTGTGGTACATGAGTGATGTCTGTTGCTTGTTCTGTTTTCTGTCTTAGAATGTCCAGTCCAGCCTGTGTTGTAGATGAGAGGGAATGGGGGTGGGGTATGGGCATGCTTAGGAATCAATTTATACTGGAACCAAATTAACTTAAGGAGTTAGCGTGGGTCAATAAATATCCTTGAACATGTTTATTTCAGTCTGTGTTCAAGTATGGTAATATTTACAGTTTGGCTGAAATGGATTCTAATTAGAAAAGGATGGTTATCTCTCTGAACGCTGATCGTTTTCTCATGTTCATACAAATTCAACATACACACAGAGCTTCACCTTGAGGGACTTAATGCAGTCCCATCTCTCCAGAATTTGCCCAGAAACTGAGTTCTCTTTAAGAGGAACACTCATCATTTAAGTCAAAAGTCTTTCTTGACATAGTTCTCTGACTTCCTATATAGCGATGCTCAACTCAAGGTTTGCGTGTTGGAAACTGTGAGTGTTGCGCTTTCCCGAGACAGCCCGGAACTATCCACGTACCTTCGCTAGACAGATGGCCTCACTAGCACCGCCTTTGGAATTCTTGAGTCTGGGTTTTAGAAACTTTTATTTTATTTTTCCCCCCTCCTTGCTCTAATTCTGATGTTGTAATGCTTGCTGTTATCAAAAGGCCAACTTGTATGCTTTTTTTCCCCTTGAATTTGCCATTCGTGACTACTCGACTGTGTCCAGAGGAGCCATCGTAGTGAACTTTTACATAAAGCCACATTAAAAAATCTGAGCGAGGATTTCTTAGGACTACGATGTTTACGTTTCAGCACCATGATTTTGTGAGGCCTATTTTGGCTATTCTAGCGACCTTTACATTTGTTTGGGGGTTTCCTCCAAGTGTCCTAGATAGGAGAATTTGCAAGGCATGTATCTGAATGGAGATGTTGCTGTAATCTTGTTCAGAATGTAAGCATTTGTGTTCATATGTGTGGGAGACCAGAGGACAACCTCAGTGCCACCCACCTTCTTTAGGAGACAAGGTCTCTCACTGACCTGGAGCCCACCAAAAGGCTACACAGTCTAGTCCATGAACTCCAGGCCCCCTTCTATCTCCACCTCTCCAGAGCCAGGACTACAGGCATATACCACTAAGCCAGACATTTTTACATGGGTACTAGGGATTAAACTCAGGTCCACATGTTTTTGAGACAACTGCCAAGCCCCAGCCTTATTGCCATACTCTTTTGTTTTTTTAAGAAAATCCTTTTCATTAACTATAAACATACCAGATATATATTTTTTAATGAAAAGGTTTTATATATGTATATCATAATCTTCTCCCTTTACCTTCTTTTATTCCCCACTCCTGTTCCTTTCTACTGGACCCCTTCTTTCTTCCAACTAGTCCCTCTTCTCCTCCTTCTTTTTCTTTGTCTTCTTCCTCTGTCTCCCTCTCTCTCTCTCTTTTTTCCACCATCCATGACAGAATGTTGATGTAATATTATGTAGGTCTTGTGCAGGTAACAACTGTCTCTATGAAATGATGAATGTAGTGACCACTCTGTGTCTGGAAGACAACATTCCAAGGCACTCCTCCTCATCTTCTGGCTCTTACGTTCTTTCTGTTCCCCTCTTTGGCAATGTTTCTTGAGATTTGGAAGAGGCAATGTACATATCTCATTTAGCACTAAGTACTCAGTGGTCACTTCTCAGCACTTTGAGGAAGTTTTAGTCTCCCTAGTAGTCACTGCCATCTCCAAAAGGAGCTTCTCTGACCAAAGGTGAGAACATGTTACTCTACCCTTGCAAACATAATCTGACCTAGTACAGGGTCTGCTGGTGTGCCCATTAGTTCCAGAAGTGAATGGTGAGTCTTTCTCATCAGTGTAGCCCAACAGCTACTAGTCTGCTATACACAATAGACCCCTGGAATTTACCAGAGATGAAGCCTTGACAAAAATACTATAAATATTATTATAACATAATAGTGCCTCTATACAAGGCAATATAATATAATAGAAAAATTCATGTATTTTAATGACTCTATAAGTATAAGATTTAGGTTACTTATAAAGATTCGTGGTTTTCTCTTCAGGGCAATTTATTACAAATAAATAAAATTTTATTCCTTTAACATCCTTGCATGAGGCTTGCCAGAGAAAGCAAGCCTAGTTTGGAGGTGTATGCTGTGGGTTACTCTGGGCTCTGACATTCAAAACTACTCCTTTCATACACTGGGTCTCTATCTGGGTGATTCAAATTGGTGTTCAGCAAAAATAACTTACTGGGATGTATCCCACCTATAGCACAAGGATTTTCCTATCACAGCTTATGATTTCTAGAAGCAGTATTATCTAGCCACACAGGGTATTTGAACCTCAGTATGGTGATGCATGCCTGTAATCCAAGAAGTTAGTAGGGGGAGGCAGGAGGATCAGAAGTTCAAAGACAGCTTAAGTTACATAGTGAGCTACATAAGACCCTGGGGAAGGAGAAAAAATAGAGAGAGAAAGAAAAAGAAAGAATGAAAATTGAAATGGGGTGTTAGGGATCCAGGAAAGTCCTTGCATCCTAAGCCCTAGGTTTGTTTCCAATTTTAATCAAGAATTGAATAAAAAACACTGAGAAGGATAATTAGTAAATTATTATTTTTATTGAGGGAAGTACAGAGCCAAGGAAAGGCACCCACGTGGCTGGAGATACCACGTTGAGGGCCTCGAAAAAAAACTCATGAAAAGAAAAGAGAGAAAAGAAAGTTCAAGGAGCTCCTGCCATGTGGGGAACTGGAAGGGATAAAGGACCCATGTGGAGAGTAGGGGCTAGGGGGGCCCTCCCAGCTGGGCCTGGGCCAAGGGAGCCCAGGCCCAGCTGAAGGAAAATTCATCCACAGCTGGGAGTTCCCAAGTGGTCAGAGAACCTGCCCTCCCCTTGCAAAGGTATTTACAACCTTATATTAGTGGGCTATCTTCTGGCCCAGAGGGACAGCTGGTTGGTTAGGGGTAAGGCTATCTCAGGAAGAGGCTAGTTCCAGGGTATGAACTTGACCAACCACAATGTTTAAATCCTGTGAAAGACCTTCCTCCCAGGAGGGGTCCTGGTTGTGGAGAAATAGGTCTAGGGAAAGAGGCAAGAGATAAGAAGTTGGAACATCTTTGATCTCTAGCAAGTGCAAACTGTTCCCCCCTCTGAAAAAATGAATTTTCAGAAGCCATAACTATGGATATTAGCTTTGTGGGCAATCAATTTTTTCAATAGTTTTCAATCAATAGTTTTTATTTTCTACCATGTTCTGTGTGGAAGCTTGTTGAAGTTGAGCAGTGGAGAACACTAAGAATCTACTACCTTACTCATTTTTTATCTTTAAAGTCTTATTTCTGCAACCTGGAACAAGGAGCCTTTTTTTTTTTTTTTCATATTTTCAAGGACAACGTCCTGTGCCTAACTTTTTGGATGACTTGCCATGTTGTGTTTGGTTTTCGTATGACATTTTCAATGAATCATAATATTTTGCTAACCAAACATTGACATGCATTTATACAGTATTAACAGGGGACACAACACTATGAGCAACACAAAAAATGCAAGGAGGGGCTGGAGAGATGGCTTAGCGGTTAAGGCGCCTGCCTCCTAAGCCTAAGAACCCGGTTCCAATCTCCAGGTCCCAGGTTTAGCCAGATGCAGTGACACAAGGGTGCAATGCCACACTTGCCCACAAGGGGGCACACACATCTGGATTTCGTTCATAGCAGCTGAGAGGCTGCTGGCGCGCCCATCTCTATCTGTCTCCCTCTCCTTCTCTTTCTGTCTGTCTCTCTTTGTGTCTCAAAAAAAAAAAAATGCAAGGAAAAAAATGAGTATTAGAAGAAATTACAGCATATCTTGCAGCATAATGAAGAAACTATTCACATGACCTAGCAACCCAGTGAAAGACCAACCACAGACTATAAACCCAGGAATGAGAGTGTTGCACAAGTCATATATATATATATATATGTATATCTATCTATCTATCTATCTATTTATCTATCTATCTATCTATGTATGGAATGAGGGAATGAGAAGAAGTGCTATGACTCAGGGAAACCCTCATTCAGGGTTTGATCCTCAAACTGCGTCTCAAACAGAAGGAAGCCTCACCAGGCTAGGGATCCCAGCTACTCAGAGTCCAAACAGGGAGCTTTCAAAATATCTTATTTTTATTTATTTATTTGACAGAAAGAGAGGGGAAGAGAGAGGAAGAGAATGGGTGCACCAGGGCCTCCAGCCAGTGCAAACGAACTCCAGATGCATGTGCCCCCTTGTGCATCTGGCTAACGTGGGTCCTGGGGAATCGAACCTGAGCCCTTTGGCTTTGCAGGCGAACGCCATAATCGTTAAGCCATCTCTCAGCCTCAAACAGGGAGCTTTTAGAGGAATGAGAAGCGTCTCTCCTAAAACAAGCTGATCCTTGACTGGTTTTTTGTTTTTTTTTTCCCCCCTGAGACACAGGGAACCATCATCCCTGCATGCAGTGTTTATTTGTATACACATAGCATGACAGGTTCGGTGAAAATGGAAAACGTGGATGCTGAGAACATGCTTGATATGTTTGTTAACATTCCAGTCAAGTCTGTGGTAATGAATGCATGCTTACTGAGCCGTGCAAAGTTGGAGTAAGAGGAATTACCAAGTCCCTTGGTACACTTGACAACCAAGGGATGTTGTCAGGGCTGAGAAGTTAACTTTAAAGCTGCACATCCTCCATGCTGCCAAGCTCCCAAGGAATGTGGAACGAAAGCTGAGGGAGCTACACATCTTCAGAAAAAAAATGCCCAAACTTGACCCACGACGTGAACTTGCTTGACTCCTCAAGTTTCAGCAGGCCGAGAGGCAAGTTTTCTAAATTCACTTCATACCTGTGACAGCGTCCAAAATGAATAGCTCTCGCTTTTATTTTGTTTGGTATACAGTAGTCATGGATAATGTGATAACCAGAATCACAAGATGGAGCGAAAGCCAGAAACGGACAGGGCAGCTGTTGGAGGTCAGAAGCGGAGTCCAGCTGACCTTAGAGGATCCAGTCCAGCTGATGAACAGTTAGAAAGTGAAAATGACGTTCAAGTACATGAAGCTGGGTGCTGGGTACTGCGAGGGACTCGAAGACAGATGAGTGGTCTGTGTTTGCCCTCAAGAAGCCTACAGCAAGGACACTTTAAGAATGAAGAAGATCCAGGCTTTGGAGGAAGACACTTATTTTCAGGTTCTGACTCCATCGCATGTATTATTAGCTGTATGAACTTGAGCAGAACTTAACCTCTTTGCATTTCAGTGTCTTCCTACGCAGGATGGGACTGGTATATCTTAATCCAACTGGTTCCATGACGTAATACAGGCAAATGCTTAGAAGAGCTGTCTGTTACAGAGCTCTTACACATTAATGGCTGACCAGCACTGTTGTGGCCATGGCAGCTGCGTATTGTGAGTTAGAGGAGATTTCCCACAGTGGCTTTATGATCTAGGCAGGTATAGGTCCCCTGTCATGTTGCCTCAATCCTCTGTGAATTCTTGGCCAAGTCTGAAAAGAAAGCTGGCAAGGACAGATTAACGGGAGAAAATATACAAACATGTTTAATAAGCACTTTATGTGATGTGGAGTCTTTAGAAATGAAGACCCAAAGACCCAGGGAAAGTATCCATCCTTATGTCCAATCAAGATTGGGCAGCCATTTAGAAATGTGATTGGAGCAAAGGGTATGATTTAACAGTGATTGACTGAAGGAGAATCTCACCAGGCCTGTGCGTTGTGTGCTCAGATTTTTGGCTCTCAGTATATCCTTCTTTTTTGCTGGGTGTGAGGCCTGCAGCTCTGGAAGGAGAGTCTTCTGATCTAGCAGACAAGGCTTTCTTTAGGGTGACTTCCTACACAGAAAGGCAGGGAAAGGTTGGCTTAAACCTTCTAGGGGAGAAAGGGTCTAGTTTCCATGACCGCTTTGGAGAGGAGGAGCTCAACTTCTTATGGTCCACTTCAGGGGAGAAAGGCAGCAGAGGGCAAATAAGGTCAGTGACCTCACTTCTGAGGCCTTCCCAAGTTCCTTCAGCTCAAAGTATTCAGCATGAGAGAGATGGGGTTATGATGCATTGTGTCCAGAGCCTGACAAGATCTGTAGATCAGTCTCTGATCCAAAGTGTCCACCCCCTCAACTTTTTTTTTTTTGAGGCAAGCCCAACAGACTGGCCTTTATTTTTATGTGAGAGAGCGAGAGTGGGAGAACAGGAGAAAGACAGAGAGAAGAGAGAGAGAGAAAAAGAATCGATGTGCCAGGGCCTCCAGCCACTGAAATCGAACTCCAGAAGCATGCACCACCTAGTGTGCATGTGCGACTTTGTGCATTTGCGTCTGGCTTATGTGGGACCTGGAGAGCCGAACATGGGTCCTTAGGCTTCACAGGCAAGCACCTTAACCACCAAGCCACTCTCCAGCCCCAAAGTGTCCTTTGGAATTGTGTTCTGAGAGCTCCTGACAGAGACTCTTTTCCCTCTCTCTGGTGTGTTCAAACAAGGTGAGACCTTTGGCCGTTTTGTATTCTTGAGGGGTCTCGTACTTCTCCATCCCTTGCATGTTAGTGGATGGCTTCCCTGGGAACTGAAACAGGAGCGATAGCAACAGAGCGTCCAGATCTCTGAGTTCTGATATTCTCCAGCTGAACACGAGTGGGAAAGTCCTACAGTCTAAACAGCTTGGGAAGAAGCAATCTGCCCATCTCTGCTCCTGATCAGAGAGATTGTTGCTATTAGGAGTGGGGGAGGGTTGGCTACTATTGCTCTTATTGTAACAATTCTCTGTCCTCTAACCTCACCCCACTCTTTAACATTTCCCCAGCCACAACTCAGTTAAAGCAGCTCAGCCTCCGCTGAATAAAGATAACAGCGACAAAGAACGGGCCTGGCTTCTTGCAGGGGCTGAGCTAGCTGGGCCTCGGAGTAGAGTGACTGCTCATCTAGCTTTGGGAAGTTTTGACACAAGACAGAGGGGTGAACCAAGATAAGTTTTAGGATGCTGCTGCTAACACCAAGGGCCTGGATTTAGCAATCAATCAATCAAACAGAGTAAACACTGTTGGAGAGTGCGTGGGGGGAGGCGCAAACTTGGCGCATCCCTTTGGAATGGAGAAGCTGATGAGGCTAGTCATTTCATTTGAGCCCGTGCCGCTCTCGCTGCCCTGTGCTTTCTAGAAAACAATTATGTCAGAAAATTTCATTAATTTGATGTCAGTGGGTAATTCACTGCCTCTAATTGGCTTTGAGAGTCGCTGATTGCAGCCTCTGTGGGGGAACACAAAGGCAAACAACCATTCTCTGTGTGCTGCAATGTAATTGAATGATTACTCCAGTTCTTAATAACCCGCACCCCCAGAACATTCACACTTGGGGAGTACAGCTATTGCAATTAGTTGCAAGATAGAACTTCACCCAAGTATGCATGAAGCACCAGGGAGACAACAAACGGAGGCATCGCGTTTGCCCCGAAATAACAAAAACACCGCCAAGAGTAGAAACTTGTGTTTGCCAAGAGCCAGCTGCCGTGTTTGAAATATTTAAGTATCTACTCACAACCTAGCAGTTGTGTCAGCTGCAGCTTGTAGGTGTGGAAACTAAGGCAGAAAGAGATGGAAAAACTTCCCGGAGTTCACTACAGCTAGTGCACAGTGACGCTAACCAGGGAAGAGTTCTCAGCCCCACCCATGCCCCCACAATGACAGAAGGTTTGTTGGTTTCCTGCCTGCTGTTCGAAGGCTTTCCCGGCACACATCTCACTGACTAGGTTAAATCATGTTGTCGTGTGAACATAAAATGTCCTGCACAGGCTCATGTGTTTGAACACTTGCTCCCCACTTGCTGGTGCTATTTGGGAAGGTGTGGAACTTTTAGGAGGTGGAGCCTTGCTGGAAGAAATGAGTCTTGAGGTTTTATAGCCTAGCCTCACTTCCTGTTTGCCCTCCATTCCCTGACTGTGGATACAATGTGAACAACTGGCCTCCCATTCCTACTGCCATGCCTTCCCCATCCCCACAGAGAAATAGCATGTATCCACTGGAACTGTAAGGTCTTTCGTCACAACAGTGAGCCAGGAGTAACTGATGCAAACCACATGAACTTACTGTTTTCACAAGTCACAAAGCATGGACTGTTGGTAGTTTCCTATGGCCCATGATGGTTATCTGTGGTTTGGTTAATGAGAACAACCTGCCTTCCTTTCCCTTGATCACAGTCACCCAGAGGAAGATGACATAGGGCCAAAGTGATCCAGTCAAGGTAACAGTCAGGAGGGACAGAGTTACAAGGTCCGATGGTGGCTGTATCCACAATAGCTTAGAAATGAAACCTACTCAGTGGGTTTCTGCACCTGTCCATAGCCAAGAGAATCACAAAGTGTGGCCCAACCATACCTGGCCATTGTTCTCTACGCTTTCACTTAGAAGCGACAATCCACCTCTCTTTTTGCAAAAATAAATTATTTCGTTTATTTATTCATTTATTTGAGGGGAGGTGAAGAGGCAGATAAAGAGAGAGAAAATGGGCATGCCAGGGCCTCTGTCCAGTATAAATGAGATTCAGACACATGTACCACCTTTTGCATCTGGCTTACATAGGTACTGGGGAATCGAACTTGGGTCTTTAGGCTTTGCAGGTAAGCATCTTAACAGCTAAGCCATCTCTCCAGCCCCGTCCTTTTTTTTTTTTTTTTTTTTAAAAGAATATAAGTCAAGGGCTGGAGAGATGGCTTAGTGGTTAAGCACTTGCCTGTGAAGCCTAAGGACCCAGGTTTGAGGCTCAATTCCCCAGTACCCATGTAAGCCAGATGCACAAGGTGGCACATGCATCTGGAGTTCATTTGCAGTGGCTGGAGGCCCTGGTGCACCTATTCTCTCTCTCTCTCTCTCTCTCTCTCTCTACCTCTTTCTCTCTGTGTCACTCTCAAATAAATAAAAATATACAAAAAAAATGTAAGTCAAGCACATTGGGTTCTTTTCTTTATTCCCAATCACATAAAACCATTCTTGAGTGAAGAGACAAAAGAAATTTCAATTTTGGAACTGGCTTGTCATTTGTGAGTGCTTTCCTTCTTTCCCCATGATCCTCTCACCCTCACCTGCCTTGACCCTAAAGGAATTCCTACACCGCCAAGAAAGCACAGGGAAGCAAGGGGGCCATTTCATCGATGTCAACCCTGTTGAAAAGTGAAATAGTAGTGGGGTAGGCAGAAGTTCCCGAAAGTTAAGTAGGGCAGTAAACAGTGACGTTTGACATCTAAAGCAGCTGCTTGGGGGGAAAGTGAGAAGGTTGGGAATTGAAGGCAGTCTTTGTCATGAACTTACCCTGAGACTTATAGTATGTTATTTCCATGTGGAATTTCTCCATCTGGAACTGGCAGCTACTCATATTTTCCTCCACAGTGTGGAACATAGGATTAAACGAGGACGACACCAGTAGTCTGATTGTCCCATGAAAGGTAAGCATTGTTGGTTGCCTCTCACTGTCTCACCCTCACCATCCCTACCTAACCTAATCTGGATTGTGCATAGAAATCCACAGTAGGGTCGGGCGTGGTGGCGCACGCCTTTAATCCCAGCATTTGGGAGGCAGAGGTAGGAGGATTGCCATGAGTTCGAGGCCACCCTGAGACTACATAGTGAATTCCAGGTCAGCCTGGGCTAGAGTGAGACCCTACCTCGAAAAACCAAAAAAGAAATCCACAGTAGCCACAGATAAGGATGCTTCCCAGAGCAAAGTATATCCTGGGCATGACCTTTACATGGATTCAAGGAAGTCAAGCCAATTTCTAAGATGAAAATGATTGTCCAAATGGCTTAAGGTCATTGCCTTGGTGGTAACTGATGATTGCTATGTCTAGGAATATGGAGATTGTGTATTTCCGTAGTAATATAGTAATGTTCTTTGATCATGCATGATTTAATTATAGGCTCGGGGACTTTAGACTAATGCAGGAGGGTCTTTCAATGGTATTCCGCTGGAAGGGATGTCATAAACCACATGCCATTCCATTCAAAATGGGACTGGTTCCCAGAGAGATTTTCTTTCTGGACATGGGAAAGTAGGTGGGGGAGAACCTCCTGGAATTTATTGACCTAAATTTATTTTCTCCAAATCAGAGACAAACAGATTGAGGGTTTAAACTGAGGAACAAAAATGCTAAACCTCCAGAGCTACAAGGTTCCCATTTCACTTTTATTTTTTAAAATATTTATTTATATATTTATTTATTTATTTATTTTTAGGAGAAAGAGAGAGAGAATTGGCATGCCAGGGCCTCTAGTCAGTGCACTTGAACTCCAGACTCATGTGCCATCTTGTGCGCATGTGCGGCCTTGCATGCTTGCATTACCTTGTGTTTCTGGCTTATGCGGGACATGGAAAGTGGAACATGGGTCTTTAGGCTTCACAGGCAAGCACCTTTACTGCAAAGCCATCTCTTCAGCTCCCCTACATTTCATTTTTCGATGGGACTTCCCACCTCCCAGTATCTAAGACTGTTTTGTGAGGCAGGCAGTACCAACGTTGAACTTCCGGTTACTAAAGTCACTGCCTTTTCTGTCTGTTCATTCATTGGAAGTCATGTCTTAGGGCTGCAGAAAGGCTGAGATATTATGACCATTAATAGACAGGTCTTAGGCGGTCTGAAGAGCAGGCTGCAAACGCTAGCAGTGCACCAGGTGGTCACAGAAACTGGATTATGGAATGGTCTAGACTCCTTGAACTGCATGCAGGAGTGTGAGGCTCTGGTCCTTCTGGTGAGGGGGAAGGACTTGGAGGTGAGCTCCGTACTTGACAGATAGAAGTCCCCCTTTCCTGCACACACAAAGGTTTGGAAGGCAATGGATGCCCTGGGAAGCCTTTGAAGATATAAAGGAATTTGGGTTGGAGAGATGGCTTAGCAGCTAAGGTACTTGTCTGCAAAGCCAAAGGACCCAGGTTTGATTCCCTAGGACCCACATAAGCCAGAGGCACAAGGTGGAGCATGTGTTTGGAGTTTGTTACAGTCTGGAGGCCCTGGTATGCCCATTCTCTCTCTCTTTCTCTCTCTCTGCCTCTCTTTCTCTCAAATAAATAAATAAATAATTTTAGAAAAGAAAAGGAATTCAGCTCTCTGTCCAAGAAAATAAGTCCTGAAAATACCCAACCTGTTGGTCTAGGAGATAGCAGGAAGTGGTTCAAAGTTTCAGAAACTTAAGAAGCATTGTCTGATGGTCATGTATATATGTATATAATTTATTTATTTATTTATTTATTTATTTATTTATTTAAGAGAGAGGGAGAGAGAGAGAATAGGCACACCAAGGCTTCCAGCCATTGCAAACAAACTCCAGATACATGCACCCTCTTGTGCATCTGGCTTACATGGGTCCTGCAGAATCGAACCCAGGTCCTTTGGGTTTGCAGGCAAATGCCTTAACTGCTAAGCCATCTCTCCAGCCTGGACTGTCATGTTTCTTGAAATTTCTTTCGAATCAGAGAAATAGTCACCATCTACTGATTTCGATGTTCTAGAGAACTAGAAGAATGAGAAAATAAAGTGAAAATTGCTGTGTCATTTTGATAAAGTCAGAGCCATTCTCATCCTATATGTCAGTTGCTTACCACTGAGGCCCCATGTCCAGCTGACAGGATGAAGGTCATGGTCAATGTCATGACACTGACAGTACTGACAGTGAGTCCCTTGAGCCCAGCTCCAAGTTGGTATTTATGAGCTCAATGTGTAGAACATAGAGGACATTTACCTCTGATGTACATACCTTCAAGGGAATAGTATTGGGGAGTCTTTACACATCAAGATGGGCTAAATTTCCTGAGGACTAGGATACATTTGACCTACCCATGTGGATGACTCCCCAGTAAGTCCAGCCCACGAAAATACGGAAATCACAACCAGAAGAGCTGGCCAGGAAACCATCATCCCACCATCATGCCAAGGCCAACTTGCCTCTCATCGGGGTTCACTCTGTGTCTGAATTTATGCCAGGGCTTTTTGTACATTGTGTTATTTAGGCAGAGTTTATTGTTTATACTAAAGATAATTTAGGTAGCTTTCCCATGTCACAACTGATACGAGGCAGAACTGAAGGCGAACATGGGTCACTGTGACCCCACAGCAACATCTGAGACTTTCTACTTACCAAGGCAGGGTGACAGGACTTCACGTCACCCCATACCATACCTGTCAAGCATCTTTGATGGTGAGTCTTGTTCTCAAAGTCAGGGTGGCGAGTAACACTTCACACAGGCCTGAGTGCAGCGTGAGGAGGCTCCTCAAATGTGCACACATAGTAAAGGAGGTCTCATAGCTTCATTCAACAAAGCCTTGCTGGGCCCAGAGTCGCTGCATTTCTGCACATTCTCTTTTCTGCAGAGCACTTTTGGACAGGGTCACCTCTTTTTCTGCCAGGCTTGCATGCAGTAAGCCCGCTGAGCAAGACGTCATTCTCTCCAAAACAGAATGGGGGTCTCTGTGCCACCACCAGCTCATGATCCGTGCTGCCTTGCAGGAACTGTGTTTTCCCAGCCGTGATCAGTCACCCGGGCCAAACAAAGTGGTTCATGGTAGGCTGGAGTGTTGCCAATAAGATAAGAAATCGCTATCAGATTTCACCCTTGAAGGTTCTTTGTCCCTTTTTTCACTCTAGGATTGATTCATCTTGAGTTTCAAGACGAGAGAAGTGGGGGTCACCAGGAAATTTATAGGGCTACTTCCCAGGGCCATTGCCAGTGTTTAGCTATAAATATTTTCAAAAGGGATCAAAGCAGTCATTCTATCTCCAAAGGCCCTGTGCCTGCTGCACCGGAAGCAAAGAAGTGAGGCCAAGAAGGACTGTGGACAGACCAATCGAATGGACAATCACTATTTTCCCTGTTGGTCCCAGGAGGCCAAGGAAGGTTGCTGTTGAAAGCACCCAGCACCCCACCCATGCTCTCCCTATTTGTTCTTACTCTCCCTAGATATGTCTGTCCTCTCTTTGCCAGGCCAAAGTTGGAAAGTAGTTTCCATTTTCTCTCCAAGCAGTGAGCAACACCACCCTGAGGTCCCATGAAATGCTGTTATTGAAACCCTGCTCTCTAGAGAGAGAGAGAGAGAGAGAGAGAGAGACGGAGGAAGCGATTTAAGCAATGTTATTACAAAATGAAAATGATGTATCCTCTGACTCCATGACAGGAAATATGAAAAAAGAGAAACAAACCCATAAACACACACACACACACAACCACACACACCCATGTGTGCACGCATGAGCAAGCTTTCAAAAGGACCAGAAGGAAGAAGACATGTTAAATCATTATGTGCAAAAGAAGCAAACACAGCATGATGCTCAAAAAGAATTAAAAATCACTACACATAGGGCTGGAAGGATGGCTTAGCGGTTAAGGTGCCTGCCTACAAAGCCAAAGGACCCAAGTTTGATTCCTCAGGACCCATGTTAGCCAGATGCACAAGGGGGCGCAGGCATCTGGAATTTGTTTGCAGTGGCTGGAGGCCCTGGCATGCCCATTCTCTCTCTCCCTTCCTCTTTCTCTGTCAAATAAATAAATAAATATAAAAAATATAAAAATCGCTACAGATAATACTGCCTTCTTTGGGATATTATGCTTTATGTTACAAAAATTCCAATTGAAAAGATTCTTCAACTGTGTAGAATGGCTGGGAGGCAATCCTTTATCTTACACATGATAGTGTATGAGTGTTCCCAACTTCATACCATTGACAGTATATTGGGGATACCGACAGTACCAGAAAGACTTCAGGGCATTGTTTATTTTTATTTTATTGATTTGAGAGAAAGATAGAAAGGGGCAGAGAGGGAGGCAGAGAGAGAGAGAGAGAGAGAGAGAGAATAGGCGAGCCAGGGCCTTTAGCCACTGTAAACAAACTCCACATGCATGTGCCAACTGTGCATCTGGCTTACCTGAGTCCTGGGGAATCAAACCTGCGTCGTTTGGCTTTATAGGCAAACATCTTATCTGCTAAGCCAACTCTCCAGCCCTTCGGGGGCTTTATATTGTGTTTGCATTACACCTATTATGCTATATTGTGATTTCATGGCATCTAAGTAGATCTGCTGGTTAACGAAGCTGGTTGGGAAACACAGGGCAAAATGTAGCCATGCTTCCAGACTGAACCCCCTCCCCCGCTCCAGCCTCATTTGACCAAATACTCTGCTCAGTTGAAGCACACAGGAAATGCTACGCTCTGTTTTAGGACATAGTTTTCCTTCAGCTCTGCTCATCTCTGACATTATTCATCGATGGCTACTCTTCCATAGACCCTCTCGACATTTTGAAACTCATGGATTTCATGTTTTTCCCAAGATACCTACCTCCAATGTTTGGACATGCACTGTCCAGTGGGCTAGGGCATGTATAAATACTTGGACGATCAAAGTTCAATGAAGCAAAGCTTTCGGCAGAAGGCCCGTTTGCTTTCCAGCAGTCATCTCTCCCCCTTGGGTAGTTTTCCTCCTTTAGCTCTAGGAGTACTGCTTTCCCCTGTGAAGACTGGGGGCCGTGGGTGGACGGGGGAGACAGACCTCTTCATGCTTACATACTGGAAATGGATGTTAGAGCTATGGGGTTTCAAACGATATGGCCCATAAGAGGTGGTCATGGAGCACAAAGCTTGCCCCTCGCTATGTTGGTTGGGGCCTGGCAGGGGGAAGGAGGGAGATGTGGTCAGTGGATTGCAGCTGGGGAGTGGATAGGGACCAACGATATGGTCTTACCTAATTAGTGCTCCTAACTTCTGGCGGTGGCGGTGGGCGGGGGGGGGGGTGAGGTACCAATGAAGATTCCGCAAAGCATGTCTACAGACGTGAATCTTTCCAGTGGCGCCCATCCTATTTATATATGGAAGCCGTGTGGTATGAACTCCCCAAGTCTCCAAGCACAGTACTCAGAATCTGAGCAAAGCTTTGCTATTTAAGTGGTCCAATTTCTCTTGAGAAGCTTTTCAGATGAATACGGCTGCATAAAAATCAAGGCAGCCAGCAATATTATTCCTCTAGGCATGTTGGAGTCAGAAAGAGCCTGAATTTTAAAAATAAAATCTGCTGCCTTGCTTAATGTATTCATTCTTCTAACAAGCCACCAAGCAGCTATTGTGCTCTGCCTGGCCAATAGACATATATCTTGCTGAGACCCATGCGTTCAAAGTCAGGATATTGTGTAGGAAACTTGAGCCTGCAGCCTGCACATAATTCCTTCCAGAAGAATAGAAACCCAGGCTCCAGGCAGCAGCACAGAGTCCCCAAAGGACACATTGCCATTTATTTTCCTTGTGGTTTATTTTCCAGTGCACACCGTGCATGGGTGTTTTGAATGCTATCTTACCTTCTTTTCATGTCCCTTCATTTAACTGCGCCCCTAGAGATTGTCAAAATCTCCAGGCCACACTCTGTAATAAAAACTCAGCAAGTTTGAAGGGAACAGCCTGAAGCTTCCCAGACAGCCAGGAAGTTTTTGCTGATGGCACTAAAATTCAGGAGCTTCCTCTAGCATCCCAAGCAGGTGTGTTTATTCAGCAGAGAGGAAATCAGAAATGCGTCCTCTGAGGATGGCCTCACTGCTTCCTGTGGGCAGGAGACTCTGTTCTCCTCCTCTGTGACCTTGAACCCTGCTTTTCCACTTCTGGATTTCAGCTCAGATTCTTGGATTTTGTTTGAATTCTGGGGGTGACTTCCCCCAGGATCCTGTGTTAATACTGCAGGCCAGGGATGAGCCCTCTCTGGAGGGATAGGAAACCTTTGTGATCTTTGATCTAAGATCTGTATCTAAAACAGTTATAGCTAAAATGGAGAAGCACAAGCATACATCTGTGTATGGATACCCAAATATGTTCATAACAAAATAACGTTTTTCCACTAAAATATACTTGTAGATACGCAATGTCAAAAAAAGGGGGCCAGCAATCCCTCCACAAAGATTTGCATCTTGCCAAGGATAGTCCCTTCTTTCTAGAAATTTCTGAACTCAGATCACGGAGTCAGACCACTTTGTTACACTACAATTGATGGTTCTTAACACTTCCAGGTGTCAGAATCCATCTATCTTGGTCTGCTCAGCTGCTGTCAAAATGCTCATTGACTGAGTGGCTGGCAAGCAATAGATTCTCACAGCTGGGGAGTCCATGATAACGGTGCTGGCAGGTTTGGTGTTCAAGGAAGACCAAGTTCCTCACACACACCTGGCTGTCACTTTGCTCTCACCTGACAGAAGGGGTGAAGGATCATTCTGGGGTCCTTTCTATGAGGACATGGAACCCCTATGACCCAATCAGCTCTCAAAACTCCACTTCCTAGTGCTGTGATATTGAAGGTTATTGACAGTTTGCCCTGTCAGTTATGGGGGTGGGGTGCATACATCAACATGCAAAAACTCAGGACTTTCCTACGATCTCAACATGGCAACTTACTTGGAAAATAGGAGTGTTGTAGATGTCATTAGTCAGCACAATCACATTGGAGAAGGGTGGACCGTTTGGGTGGATCCAGTGTGATTGCATTTTTATAAGAAGAACAGGAGACACCCAAGCCACATGTGGTGGCTCAGATCTTTCATCCCAGGAGGTACTGAGGTACGAGTATCACTGTGAGTTTGAGGCCAGTCTGGGACCACAGAGGAGAGACCCACAGCGTGGGACATGAGGGATCGCCATGTGACAACAGAGGCAGTAATTGGACTAGTGTGTGCACAAACCAAGGAAAGTCAATGAAAACATGCCCCTGATGACACTTTGATTTTGGACTTCCAGCCTCCAAATTGATGGAAGAGCAAATTTCTTTCGTTTGAAGACACCATTTCGCATGGGCAGCGCTAGGAAATTAACATACTGGGGATCTGATGTTGATGGCCCTGGAACCGCCCTTTGAGGACCACTGGTCAAAATTAATTAGCTCATCTCTCTCTCTCTCCTACTCCTGTTTCTCCTTATAATGTCCACAATACAGTTTCTTTTCTGGAATAATTCCTACTTGGCCCCGCCAGCACCTGCTTAATTCCCTAAGAAGAATTTCACCCGTTTCTGGTGCTTTAATTCGTCCGTGTTTCTTGTTGCTGATCTTTTTACCCCCATATAATCCCTGGGAGTTCACTTTTGTTATATTGTGGTAAAAGAGAATCTCTTCCTCCCCTAACCTGATAGAAAATGGTTCCTTCCTGTGGTTGGGGTTACATGCCCCCTAGCAAAGGCTAAAGACACAGGTAGCGCAAAGCTATTGTAAGAACCATGGGGAACTGGAGATTCGGGTGGGAGCTAGGGGATTTGAGCTTCAGGAAGACAAGCATTAGGAGGGATTTATCTGCCTTCAAATATATGAAGTGTTACTGTGCATATGATGCAGACAGTTTGCTTGTTTCCCACCCCCTCCAAGAGTGAGCCAAAGGAAGGCAGGCTTAGAAATAACTCTGAATGGACAGAAAGAATTTTCTGGGATGGGCTTCTTTCTTTTTTAAGTCTTTATGATGTCAAGGGAGAAGTTTAAGTGCAAGTAGACACCTCTCCATTAGCCTTGATTTAGACAAGTCTTCTTAGAACCAGGCAAATGAATGAGACACACTTTGGAGGTGCCCTCTGCTCTTTAAGTCTACATGCTTATAAATAACTAAAAATGTTCACTTAGGAACTACATTAGCTCAGTAAGAACAAATGCAGTTTTAAAAATATTTTTATTTATTTATTTGAGAGAGGGAAAGGGAGAGAGAGAGACAGAGAATGGGCACGCCAGCTCTAGCCACTGCAAACAAATTCCAGATGCATGTGCCACTTTGTGTATATGGCTTACGTGGGTCCTGGGGAATTGAACCGAGGTCCTTTGGCTTTGCAGGCAAGTGCCTTAACTGCTAAGCCATCTCTCCAGCCCCAAATACATTTTTGTTGATGCAGTTGTGGTCCTAGGCAAGTAGGAGTCTGCTTAGATTTTATCTTTTATAATTTTATAATTGACGACACCTTTTTGTGTTAAGGAGTTCAATGGGTTAGAGGTTTGATCTTTCTTTCCTCTAGTGTTATCTAGTCTTGTCAGGCCCAGTTTACTTGCAAATAGTGCATATTTATTTTTCTTGCTATATGCCAAGTTATCAAAAATGGAGTGGCTTCAAACATGTGTCTCTTGAGTCATAGTGTGGGGCAGGAACCTAGGCACTACTCAACCAGATCCTGCCTCCCCTCCCCAGGGTCTAGAAGGGGGTGGTGGTTTGTGGCTCTTTCTGATGCTTTTCCTTTTCCAAGCTCACATGAGTCGGCTGACATCAGTTCCGTTTAGCCATATGCTAATGAGGTCCCCATTCTGCTGTTGGCCATCCGCTGAGGACGTCTGTCAGTGCTTCAGGTCATCTCAGATCAGCGGACCACATGGCACAGCTTACCTCCTCAAGGTCAGCAAGGAGAGTGTCTCACTCGGTTATGCTGTCACAGGGAAAGACCACCCATCACCTTGGCTGTGCTGGAAGCCAGTCACAGGCTCCAGCTGCATTGAAGGGAAAGGGATTGCTCTGGAGTTTGACTCATGAGCTGCCGCACGACCCTGCCCATTTCATGGCAGGTGGAAGGGGGGGCTATTCTTGCTCCTCTCCAATGCCCAGTTGCCGGTGGGGCTGGCATCTATTTGAGACTTACCTGATCATATAAATGTAGAACTTTAACCTCAAATGGAGTGCAGAAATTATGGATAATCGTGGGATGACATATCAGTTCTATTTGAAAGCTCATGCGTTTGAATGTAAGTTCTCTCACAAGGAGCACAAGAAGGACTGCCAGGTTCAAACCTTGACTACAGTAATAATTCCGTAGTCTTGGGCAACTCATTTAGCCTTTCTGTGTTCTCATTTGTAAGTGGTTAAAATTCTAGCACTTCATGAAGTGGTGGTGTGGTGAAATGAGTTAATATCTGTTAGCACCTCAAATAGTGCCTGACACATCATAAACACCATCTATGCATTAGTTAGTATAGCATTTGGGATAGGACATCAGATGTCACACACATGACACTCTCAAGGGCATTCTCAGGATTTCTTGGCTCATAGCTAGGGCTCTCCCACTTTCTTTTCAGTCTGGGAAAGCATTTCAGAATGCAAAGAATGGTGGCATTCCTACATGAGTTACGTTTTGGTAAAGACTATATTAATCAACTTCTCATTGCTGGGACAAAATACCCAAACGAGAAGCAGCTTAGGGGAGGAAAGGGCTTGTAGTAGGCTACAGTTTCAAAGGGAAGTCTTCAATTATGGCGAGCAAAGCATAGCAGGAGCAGGAAACGGGCATCGTGTTGTCACATCAGCAGGGAGGAAGTGGAAAGAGTGCATCCTAAGTATAACACCTCAAGACCCCACCCCCAGTGACATGCTTCCTCCAGCAAGACTCTACCTCCCAAATGTTCTCCAACCTTCCTAAACAGTGCCACTAACTGGGGATGAAGTACTAAAATGGAAGAGTGGATGGGAGGCATTTCACATCCAAACTACCAAAGACTGACTAAATTACTCATAAAGTGGAATAGTAGCTTGATGTGGTGGTGCATGCCTATAATCCCAGCACTCCTAGGGCTAAGGCAGAAAGATTAAGGTTAGTCTGAACCATATGATATGACCTTGCCTCAAAGAGACAAGTCTACCAGGTGCTACGATATGCTCATTTTGTTTGGCCCTCACCACACCCCACCCCACAGGTAGATACTAGTATCCTCTTTGACACAAGAAGAGCCTGAGTGAGGCCTGGCAAAGGCTGAGGGGTAAAGGAGGGGAAGCAGCTAGCCTCCAGAACTGTCCTATTCTGGACCACTTTCCCATTTCATTGCTGGCAGCTCATTTTTTAACTTCCATGTTGTGACACTATAGTCAAGAAATTCTAATGTAAGTGACACAAAATAAGCAAAAGACTGTGGGTTCTTTTTACTTTGCTTAACAAGGTAAGTGCTGTAAAGGCACACACAAAAAAACAAAAAACACCCTGGAGTTATATACATCCTGAGTATGATGGTTAATCTCCAATGTCAACTTGATGGGATATAGAATTATATTCAGGACAAACCCTTGGGCTTGTTTGTGAGGAGACTCACCCTGAACACGGGTAGCACCATCCTATGGGCTGGGTTCAGGAACTGAATACAGAGGAGAAAGCAGGCTGAGTTTTAGCATTCTCTCTTCTCTGCTTCCTGACAGCAGACTCAATGTGGTAAGTAGCCCCATATTCCTGCTGCCACCATGTGTTCCCCATGAGGCCAGACTGCAGCCTCAAACCATGAGGTAAAATAGATCTTTACTTCCTGAAGTTGCTTTTGTCAGGTATTTTGTCTCAGCAATGAAACAAGCAACTAGCACACTGGGCAAGTGTACACACACACACACACACACACACACACACACCGGCTCTGTGCAATGCTGCTTATTGCCACGCTTTCATCTGATCCTCAGAAGACACTGTATTGGAGGCAGACATATCTTACCTTTGCATGTGAAGACATTGAGGCTTAAATAAAAGTTCCTAATGTGGACTGGAGAGATGACTTAGCAGTTAAGGTGCTTGTCTGCAAAGCCAAACGATCCAGGTTCAATTCCCCAAGACCCACGTAAACCAGGTGCACAAGGTGGAGCATGTGTCTGGAGTTTGTTTGCAGTGGCTGGAGGCCCTGGCATGCCCATTCTCTCTCTGCCTTGCTCTCACTGTCTCTCTCTTCCTCAATAAATAAATAAATAAATAGAAGTTATATATATATATATATATATATATATATATATATATATATTTAAATTTTATTTTTTAAGATTTTATTTTTATTTATTTATTAGAGAGAGGGGAGGGAAAGAGAGAGAAAGAGAGAGAGAAAGAGTGAGGATGGGCACACCAGAGCCTCTAGCCACTGCAAACGAAACTCTAGATGCTTGCATCACCATGAGCATTTGGGCTTACGTGGGACCTGGAGAATCGAACCAGGGTCCTTAGGCTTCACAGGCATGCGCCTTAACTGCTAAGCCATCTCTCCAACCCCAAAATAAAATATATTCTTTTAAAAGTTGCTAATGAAAAGCTGCACAAAGTAAAACCTGAAGTCTTTTAGGATCCAAAGCTGGAATGGTTTTCATGGCACAATGCTGTGTTTAACAGAAGGGCAGAAAGAATCCAAAGGGGCACAGTGGATCTCAGAGGGAGGAGAGGGACGATCCTGGGAGGAAGCAGGGCAAGGCAGACAGCAAGCCCTGACTAACCTGGCTCTGCCTGTAATGGATCTGATGGCAGAAGACTCTGGCAAGATCCATTTCTTCAGTGCACATTGTTTAACTGCCTTGAACATTCATTGCTGCAGTTTCTGAAACAAACTTTGCTTTGTTTGACAGAGAGAGAGAATAGGTGCACCAGCGGCCTTTCAGCCACTGTGAATGAATTCCAGATGCGTGCGCCCCTTTGTAGGCAAGTGTGACATTGCGCCCTTCCGTCATTTTACGTCTGGCTAAATGTGGGACCTGGAGAATTGAACAGGCATTCTTAGGCTTAGCAGGCAGGCTAACCCATCTCTCCAGCCGCCCCCCCCTTTTTTTTTTGGAGAGAGAGTGAGATAATTTTTGACAGTACTGGATCAATGCTAAGACACCTAATGCTCTTCATTTAAACAGATTCCTTAAGTGTGGAGAGGAGAGAGAGAGAAAAATAGATGAGCTGTTGGCAGAAAGGGGCCATGCTGTAGATGAGTAGAAATCACGAACAAAACACATTATAATGGCATTGTGGATAAGGAACAGTCCAGTTCCAGAGCCCCAGGTGTCATTCCAGAATGATGTGTGTGTGTGTGTGTGTGTGTGTGTGTGTGTGGTGCCAGGGATGGAACCCAGGGCTTCATGTATGCTGGACAAAATCTCTATCATTGAGCTATACCCTCACCCCAGTAACATTTGATAGTTTTCTTCTAGAACTTAGCCAATAAGGGAGTAAATCAAAGACAAACTGATAAACCAGGGTATTTTGAGTACTTGATCAGACAAAGAGAAGCATGGCAGGGGCTCTGGTTTTGGACGATCAGTCCTCCCTACTGCCGATGTTGAAGCTTGCTCTCCATTGTTGCTCCATGGTGGTAAATCCTGCAGCTGCTTCTGCTGCTTCTGTGTGTCATCATTATGCAAATAAGAAGCAAAGCTGGAAAAGTATGGTCACTTCAGAATAAATACTGGTGAGAAAAAACTTTGCTGATTTGAAACCAATCCTTGGATGTTACTGAGTGGAAGGCTCAGGTGTGGGGGAATAGGCAGAAAGGCGTGTGCAGACACTCTGGTGCTGGAAACAAGGGAGTTGTGGAAAAGCCATTTGAAGTTTTCAGGGTAATTGAGTATAGACCCTACCTTCTGGTTGCTGGGACAAAACACCCGGCCAGAAGCATGTTATGGAAGGAAAGGGTTTATTGCTGGTTTATAGTCTTGAGGGAGAGTTTCATCATTTTGGAGAAAGCATGGCAGAGCAGACAGCCTGGCAGCCCATCTCTACATAAAGAGGTAGAGGGGCTGGAGAGATGGCTTAGCAGTTAAGGCGCTTGCTGGCAAAGCTGAAGGACCCAGGTTCGATTCCCCAGGACCCTCATAAGCCAGATGCACAAGGGGGCGCATGCATCTGGAGTTCATTTGAGTGGCTGGAGGCCCTGACGTGACCATTCTCTCTCTCACTCTACCTGCCTAGTTCTGTCTCTCTCTCTCAGAGAAAGAAGAAAGAAAGAAAGAAAGAAAGAAAAAGGAAGAAAGAAAGAAAGAAAGAAACAAAGAAAGAAAGAAAGAGAGCAATGAGTACCCATTGGGGCTGTTCTAACACCTTCAAAGCCTGCCCTTAGTGACACAAGTACTCTAGCAAGGCTCACCTCCCAAAGGACCCATGAAGTACGAGACTTAATCACAAACATATAAGGCTATGGGGGACATTTTACACTAAACCCACAGCACTGGGTGATGACCTGCCATGACAACAGGCTTGCCAGTGGGGTGGAGATGGTGGGGGCAGTTATCCATTCCCATACCTGTGCCAGCATTGCTGGCAAGACACAGTGACAGTGCACACAGGGCTTAAGGGCCCAGATTCTGGGAGCAGGTTGGCACCTCTGATCTTATCTTAGTCAGCCAGTCTTTCTTTGTTTTAATTTTGTGATCCATCAGGTGGTAGTGCAGGGGTGGGGGAGGGATGACTAGTGTGAACACGCAGGCTTCGGTGTGATCTAGCGAGCCAGCATGCAGCAGAGGTTAGAGCCCTGGCAAAGAATAATGTATCCAATTTGGTAACTTTGAACGTGACCATGGAGACATTTAGAGGACCCGCAAAACCAACAAGGCTGACAAATACAACACTTGACTGTGAGGTCATCTCCTGGAAGTCCTTGTCGTTCTGTCCTTCTCAGAGTCGTGCTCTTTATATTGAGTCCTGCACATCTGTCCACATTGTTACTGAAGCACGCATTAGGATAGAAGCATGCCAAGAAAAAGCACTTTTGAGGTGCCGCCATTTTTCTATCGCCTGGAAGTACAGGACTGTTAGCAACCTTGGGGAGAATTTAAGGCTAGCATGGGAAGGCCAGGCCCTTTCAAGGGGGGTGGGGTATCACTGCATAAGGCTTCAGTTAAGCAAGGAAGAATGGCATCCTTCCTGAGCTAACAATGACTACTTCTGGCTCCTGTAGACCCATGTGTATTCTAGATATGAAATTCTAGAGAACTGAAAACAAAGTCCAAAGACTGATGCATAAGAAACTGTTCAACGTAACCAGAAGAAGGTAGATGATTTCGTGTTTCGGTACAAGGATTTCAGCATACAAAGGGCCTGAAATGGAAGGGTCAGCCCTTTGTGAAAAAAAAAAAAAGCGAATTTTGCAAGGCTCAGAGGAAAATCAGACAGGTAGGCTTGGTGATGCGTTCTTGTGATTCTAGCATTCGCATGGTGGAGGCAAGAGGATTGGGGCGAGTAGTTCAAGGTCATCCTCAGCTGCGTAGTGACTCTGAAGCCAGCCTGGAATCGATGAGTCTCTGTCACCTGCCAGCGGTCTGAGATGAGATTGAGGAGCGTGAGCAGGGCACCGTGCACAGGGCTTCACACTAGAGACTTATCAGCCAGGAGGAAAGGTGGACATTATTTAATGCTGGCTAGCAATGCAAAAAGTCGACTATTAATGTCTTGCTTCCTTTGTGCTCGGCATGAGAGGGAAGGACATGGCCCCTTGTCTTTTTGATCTCTGACTCACCATGCCAAATTTGAGTAGGTTCAGGGTTGCCTACAAAATCTGCCATCTACCTTATCAGCGGTCCAGCCTGGGTTTGCCTGAATTCCAAACTCACAAGACAGCTTTGTCATAGAGAGAAGCTAGTCACAGGGTGGATGTTTTGGCAGCTGCTTTCTCAGAGGCTGAGCCAAAACGGCTTAAGGACAAAAAGTCACCCCAAGTAGCGGTGTTGGATTATTAATGATTCTTCTAAAGCTACTCATTTTTCCCCCTTTTTTTTGTTGAAATATAAAGCAGTGATACTCCCTAAGCTAATTCCTACTTATAAAAACTATATTAAAAAGGTAGAGAGAGGATAGAACAGAAGGACCCACAGGAGGGGCTGAAAGGTCCATCTGAGGCAACATATCACAGTCTGGAGGTTCAGGCCAGGTCTAAAAATGACACCCTGCTCAGGGCAGAGAGTGGAACACAGCAGTCCCTCTCAACAGATCAGCTCCGGTTGCCCTGGCCTTCCTCACCAGCAGCCAGCAAGGAAGGTTTCCAAGTCTCATCCCTTGCCTCTTTTTATTCCCATGACTTCCACTCTGTCCAACTCTGTCAGAAAAACATAAAGGGAAAAAAAAGAAGTAGAAATTATCAGTTACAAATGCTTTCCAGTATGACCAACAGAAAACTCACTTTATCATGGCTTAAATAACTCAGAGTTCAGGTTTTCCTCCCAGCACACTAAGTTTGGAAAGAATCTATATCTATGGGGTTCTCCGTTGTGGCTGACATGTTTGCAGCTCTCTTGGCTTTTCCCACGGGCTTTACACCTCATGGTCACAAGGTGGCTGTCACAGTTCTCAAGCCACTCTTTAAGCCCCACAGAAATGGGAAGGGGAAGGAGGTGCCGGTCTCTACAGGCAGCATGGCGAAACCTTTTCATAAACTGTCAGACTTCCTTTCTCTTATGTCTCACAGCTTAGCACCAAATCCACAGCTTTCCCAAGCTTCAAGGGAAGCTGGGATATGAATGCATGACTTCTCAGCCTCCGTAGCAAGAACTGACAAAGGGGGAGAGACGATACTGGATTTCATCAGATAACAATGCTTACCACAAGAGGCAATGTCAATCCCACTTTAAGATGAGAGCCCCTCCCCACCCCCCGGCTGCACATCCTCAAGATGCACACTCAGTGGATCATGGCACAGCTCAGAAGTCTGGGCTGTAGGCCTGTAGGAACTTCTTGTTGGGTTAGGGTCATCAACCACATCACACAGCTTCTGGTCAACATGGAGAGTGTTTGCTTTCCCATGAACACTGACTGGGGATACGTCCTATAGAGCATGACCTTCTTCTAGAACATCTGAGCCCTGAAGTGGAACTCCATCCTGCAGCCATGGCCTGATCATTGTCTTGAAATCAGAGCCCGTGTGATGGTCTGCATAAGTGACTCACAAGAGTGAACCTGTTAACATTCCTCACCTGAGACTTCAACCACTCTCTCCTTCCTGCCCCACTCCAGCTACACATGATTTTACCTCAGCTGCCCAGGGCCTTGGGGCACGCTTGAGTATATAGGAGGTGAAAGATTGAATTGGGTTGGGGCAGCGGTGATGCAGCTTCTGTGAGTCATCACCCATGCTGGGGTGGGACTGGTTTGCTGATGCAGTTGTTTTGAGTCACCCCATGAGTCTCTAAGGAACTCCTCACCCAATGTGCCTGTAAGTTATTTCGACATATGGACTCAGATGGAACTCATTTCCTTGATCTGTTGGAGTCTTAAACTGGCTTGTCGTGCCTCCTGACCCAGGAAAATCCATGCGGCACCCTCTTTCCTTCCTACAATGCAGCAGACTGAAATGAAACCAGTCTCTGGCATACAGAGGCTGATCTACAAGGTTGTAATTTCTGGAGACTCAAGGAACAACCTTTAATAGGATTCCAGACAATAGAAACCCTATTTGATGACCCATAAATAGATAATAAACCTTGGGGCTGAAGCCTTCCATTCTATACAGAATTGAAGTAGGAAGAATTCATTCTGCAACCTTTTTTGTCTGTTTGTTTGTTTTCGAGGTAGGGTGTAACTCTACCCCAGGCTGACTTGGAATTCACTCTGTAGTCTCAAGGTGGCCTTGAACTCACTGCGATCCTCCTACCTCTGCCTCCTGAGTGCTGGGATTAAAGGCGTGCACCACCATGCCCAGCTCATTCTGCAAACCTTCTGATGTGATGTGTGGAATTGGAGACGGAGATCTCAGGATTATATATATTATATAATATATCCAAATATATATTATATATATAGTTGGATTATAGGTTCAACCCAAGCAGAGGGTCCCATCCCTAGTCTCTTCAAGGCCACACTGTGTACCAAGTACAGGCTCCTCGCATGACCATAAGAAGCTTCCAGCACACCCAGATGTTCCTCCTTTCCTTTACCATGTCCCTGGAACAGATGGAGTTGGACACTGACCTGATTCTTGTCTAAGGCACATGCTATGCTCATTTTTGTGTTGAAGATTGATCCACGGTGTCCTGAGATCCAAACCCGTATCCAAGGGACAGCCAAGGAGGTGCTGACCAAGACGTGTGGCGCATGTCTTGATGCAGGATCTTCCTGAGAGCTGGGGGCCGCTGTGTGTGGTGGGCTGGGGAGGCTTGAAGGATTCCATTGGCTGCAAAGAGGATCCCATTCCAGAGCCTTTCCCCTTGATTGGTGTGGATTTTTTCTTTCTGCATGAGGAAGGATTTCATTTTCCTTCTTGGTAGGTAAGGACACCGCCCTCCACCCCCCTTGATTGCTCAGCAGCCTGGCTGAAGGCAGAACACAACACACTCTTGACCTTACTGAACCCTCCAGTGGCTTGCAGAAGAAGGATTCCCATCATTTATTCCTCAGCGTGGTAGTGAAAGGACTTGAACTTCACAGATGGCATCAAGTGAGTGACACAACTTGGTTTGCCTGCCTGTAGCGCCCACTTCCTTTGTCCTTCCGTGCCTTGGACACAAGTAACGGATCCGGTTAGGAGAAATGGTTTAACGGTCTATTGAAGGTCGCTGGCATTCTCGGTGACCAGAGTTTTCTGAGCACATCGGAGTCAAAGCTGTGTCACTTAACCTCATTTGATTGTACAACTGTACATGCAAATTGTTTGCACAACCTTTAGTCCTGTGGACAAGAACCATCCCCGCAAGATAACTCACTGCTGGCCTTTGTGGTGTCTAGAGGAAAATATACCAGGCACTTACCCTAAGACTGTGCTTGCTTTTCTGTTTTTTTAAGAAAAAGCTTTCATAGCCCAGTTCTCCATATACATATATATTTGAGAGAGAGATATTATATGGGTGTTCCAGGGCCTCTTGCTGCAGCAAATGAACTCCAGACACATGTGCTAATTTGTACATCTGGCTTTACATGGGTACTGGGGAATTGAACCTGGGCCCTGAGGCTTTATAAGTAAGTGCCTTTAATCACTGAGCCATCTTTCCGTCCCCTGCTAAGACTCTTATTATTTTGTTTTTGGGTGCAGAAAGATTTCCTCTGAGTGACATAGCAGCCCCATTCCCACTGATTTTTTTTAAATTTTGTGTTTGCTATGTTACATATGTATATATATGTGTGTGTGTGTGTGTGTGTGTGTGTACACTGAACTTTTTATTCATTCTTTGTGACAAATTCATACATATATAAGCACATTTTCATCCTGCAGTCCCTCCTAACCCTCTTTAATCCCTTCCCTGCTCCTGGGGAACTCCTTCTTCCTGTCACATCACTTAATAGCAGTAGACACACCACTGAAGACAAGGGCTCCCCTTCCCCCAGTGATCTTCAGGGTTGGGTAAGGTCTCATGAGCTCCCTCTGTATCCATGGTGGAATGTTGACCAGCCATTTCTTTCTTTTTTTTTTATTGACAACTTCTATACTTACATACAAAAAATGCATGATATTTCCCTCCCCCCATTACCCTTTAGAACTCCAATCTCCGTCATATCCCCTCCCTTTCACCATTAGTCTCTCTTTTAATTTGATGTCATCATCTTTTTCTTCTATTTTGAGGGTCTTGCAAAAGTATTGCTAGGCACTGCAAGGTCATGGATATCAAGACCAATTTCTGTCTGGACAGTTGCATTGTAAGGAGTCGTACCCTTCCTTTGGCTCTTCCATTCTTTCCGCCCCCTCTTCCGCAATGGGCCCTGAGCCTTGGAGGGTGTGACAGAGGTGTTTCAGTGCTGGGCACTCCTCCATCCCTTCTTCTCAGCACTATGTTGCCTTTTGGGTCTTCCCAGTGGTCATCGCCATCTAAAAAGAGAAGCCTCTCTAACCAGAAGTGAGAGCAGCATTAATATGTGAATATGAACATTAAGTGTAGTGCCCCCAGGGCAGATTGGTGGGAATAACATATACATTTAGCCAGGCAAGAGCAGTCTTTATACCCTTAAGGCTCATGACCTCCCCTGCCATAGACGTTTGTTTAGTTTTTTTCAGTACCAGGCATGTATTCCTTCCCATAGAGAGGGCCTTCCGTCCAATTATGGAGCAGTTGGTTACCCCAAGAGCCAACATGCCACTATTGCACCTGTTCAGTCAAACTTGAATTTTCCAGTGTTCACTGTTTTCACTGCTGATGACTTCTGTCTCCCATACAGCTGCATGCAATGCAGCTTTTTCCAGCTTTCAGTTGGCTGGTCTACAGGGAGAAGGTTTTCTGCTTAGCACCACCTTGCTTTCTCAGTGACCTTGCCTCTCTGGCAAGAGATGTCTTCAGCAATAGGGTTTTACCATCTGTTTCTCAAGGGAAACCAAGGGCCTTGGCAATAGCCTTTAATGTTTTGGAGACTACCGGGATCTCCTTGCCAACAACTCATTTCTTATGCAGATCTTGTAAAGTGAACCCCAGCTGTTGTGAGTATGAGTGCAATAGGTGTATCCTATGTAGACAAGGGAATTTCACAGCCCTCCTCCCCACTGTCTACCTCGTACATCCCCTCAGTCCTGTCCCTGAGCCTTGGACAGGTTCCGCGGAGCACTCGCCAGTCACTTATTTCGGTGCCTTGCCCAGTTATGAGTCTCTGCATTGATTACCAGTGACTTGGGGCATGGGAACACAATTAAACATGAGGAAGTAGTGATGGACCCATCTACACTCATCAGGTGAGAACTGAAAACCCTGTTCCTGGATCCATTGTCTTAGGCACACTAAGATGGCTGTTCACCCCCACACATTGTCAGGCGTTAGATAAAGACAAAGGCTCTTGCCTAGACATTCTTTGTCTGTGGGAAATGGACTTGTTTGCATGATCTCCTTTGATGCAGCACTTTGAAACCAAAGGGTTCTGAATTGGATTCCCGCTCCACTTGAGTTCTAGCAAAACAAATCTGTAGTTCTTCGTTCCCAAGCGCATCCCCCTTGCTCTTCAGCACTGGGTTTTGCTCTCATCCACAAAGATGCAAGCATCAATTGGGCTGCTCCGGGGACTGATCCAGGGCCTTGTTATTTGGGAAGAAACTCAGCTAATGCACTGGTTTCTGAGTTACCTTTTGCTACATGATTCCCCACACCTGGAGATCTCCAGGTCTTCTTGTTCTATGCTTCCAATTCCAATCCATTTATCAGAGTTGTGAGATGAACCGGACTCACTCCAGCCCTGGACACATCCTGCCTGGATTTCATGTAATCTCTGTTGCTTCTAGCTTCCCACCTACTCCAGCATCCAGCTGTGGAAAGGCACCGAGCACACTTGGAAGTGTTTGCAATGGACAAGAAGGATGTAACTAACTCATCCATCCAAGAGTATAAATTTCTGGGGCTGGAGAGGTGGCTTAGTGGTTAAGTATTTCCCTGTGATGCCTAAGGACCCCGGTTCGAGACTTGATTCCCCAGCACCCACATAAGCCAGGTACACAAGGTGGCACATGCATCTGGAGTTCGTTTGCAGTGGCTGGAGACCCTGGTGCCCCCATTCTCTCTCTCCCTCTTTCTCTCTCTGTCTGTTGCTCTCAAATAAATAAATAAAAATAAACAAAAAACAAAAAGAAAGAAAGTATAAATTTCTGATGGCTGCCTCCTGAGTCCAGGCCTGATATCCTGCAAGTGACCTGTAGTTTGGGACCAGAATGGCTGTCCTGGTCACCAACATGAGGCCTTTACAGATTTCCACATTTGGAAACAAATGACACAGAATTCCAAGGTGCTGAGAGCTCCCTGGGTGCTAAGCTGCATACATACTGGGGCCATCTGCACATGACCATTCTTTCTCCTCACAATAACAGCATCACTTTTTTTTTTTAAATTCATTTTGGGGGCAGGGAAGCAGCTTTGATGGATGGAAGTGGGTTGCATAGCTGGTGACTGAGATGAGAGACGACAGGCTTCCCATCTGCCTGTCTCTAGACGATTGCTGTGGATTCCAAGAGCACAACTCTAAAAATGGCAAAAAAAGATACAGGAAGCATAGTGCTTAAGACATTTAGGTTAAAAAAGAGAGAGAAAGAGAGAAATCCAGATACGAAAAGAAATGTAAAGCTTTAAGATACAGCACAGGATTAAATGCCTGGGCTATAAATAAAGCCATACCATCTATTTCAAGGTCTTGGTTCCCTTGTTTGTTGAGCGGATCTAAATGAGTTAATCTGGTTAGAATAGAATTAAGATCAGCAAGCATGCTCTCATCGGGAGTAGGTTTGCTTGTTATTCGTTTGGCCATAATTATGACTAACTTTGAAAGTATTTGCTGAGCATGTACCTAGAGCTCTTGGCCAATCATGATACCAAGATTAAGAGAATACTGAAGAAAAACATTTCAAAAGCAATCCAGAGCAAGAAATATAACATGTCCTGTCAAAACACAATGGCATTCGTGATTTCTTAAAGATTTTTTTTATGAGTGTGTGTGTGTCTGTGTGTGGTGTATGCACATGTATGTGCCCATGTGGTGCCCCATGTACTCTCCTGTGGCAGGAGGTACTCACATGTGGTGGCTGGAGAGAAACATTGGGCATCTTGCTC
Organism: Orientallactaga sibirica; assembly: GCA_036365145.1. Classification (NCBI taxonomy): domain Eukaryota; kingdom Metazoa; phylum Chordata; class Mammalia; order Rodentia; family Dipodidae; genus Orientallactaga; species Orientallactaga sibirica. Next base: position 29,715,756 of record JAEOAD010000007.1, read on the forward strand.
CATCACTCATCTCTTGATCTCACTTGAGCCAGAGTCTCTTACTGGTGGAGCTTGCTATTTTCTTATGAGCCCTGCAATTCTCTCGTGTCTGCTACCCACAGGACATAGGACCAGGGTTGCAGATGTGTGTGGTCATTCCCAGCTGTTTATGTAGACCCTCGGAATTGAACTCAAGTGGTCTTTCAGGCCTCCTCAGGCCCCTTTTGTGTGCACAGGATGTACTTGAAAACACTGGACTACCTTTTCAGCCTGATTTCTTAGAGATATTTTCAAAAATAAACAAGAGAGGTGTTGGAGAGATGGATTAACATTAAGGTGCTTGCCTGCAAAGCCCAAGGACCCAAGTTGAATTCTCCAGGTCTCACATAAAGCCAGATGCACACGGTGGCACATGTGTCTGGAGTTTGTTTGCAGTGGCTAGAGGCCCTGGCATGCCCTCTCTCTCTCCCTCTCTCACTCTTTTTCTCTCCCGTTGTCTCTAATAAATAAATAAAAATAAATATTTAGAAAAAAATAAGCAAAAGTGACCCCCAAACTCCAATTCTGCTAACCCTCCTTCAAGAAATGCTGCTTCCAGCTTTTCTGGGCCAGTGTTTAGAGTGTAGGCATTCAGAATGGTCCAGTGTTTGATATACCATCGTAGGCTTTCCTACAATACAGCCTCTTACAAAACTAGCCTGTCCCGAACCCCTGGTAATAGAATTGTTTGCATGTACACCAAGGTTGGGATAGTGCCAAAGTGAGCATGTGGTGCGGTGTGTGCTCAGGCCATGAGACCTAAAGTCCTTATGAGAGTGTCCAAAACAACAACAACAACAACAACAACAACAACAACAACAACAACAAAAACATGTCAGCTGGGCCTATGGTGGTTCCATGTGTGCTAAATGTGTCCAACCAGATCAAGCGAGCTTTCCTTATTGCAGAGCAGAAAAATCGTCTTGAAGGTGTTGAAGGCACAAGTACAGAGTCAGGAAGCTAAAATAAATTTGGAGCTGTTTTAAAAATAATAAAAACCAAGGCTTGTTCTGTGAAAAAAAAATAAAAATAAATGTTGCATCCAAAGCCATGCTCAACGCTCACATGGTGCTGAATATTGACCTGTAGCTGGAATGTTTTACAACGAGAGGATGTAATCCTGGGTCCAAGTTCTGTCTGCATTCAGCAGTGTCGTGTGGAATTATGACAAGGCACACTGATCACCAATGCCCCTAATAACACTGACGGCTCCACTGTTGATCATGGCAGTTTCTTTCCAGTCTCTCTCCTGGTATTTGGACATCACCAGTGCTGTGGCATTCATTCCTTCAGTGCTGGAACATTCACAGACTTGTGTCTCTTTCTACCCATTCTCAGTGTTACAGATAGATTCCTTCTCTGGGCAAATCTAAAATCTGCCTCCCTCCCACAACATCCACAAATTGGCTCAGGCCTGTGTTCTTGGCAGCATGAAACACCACCCCACCCCATCCCATGGGGGTGGTGGCTGTAGAAAGCACTGAAATCCATCATTCAGGTTGTTGGCAATTTAATCTTTTCCAAAATTTGTTTTCTCGGGGAAAGTGCTCAAATCCCAGGACACAAGCCTCAATATTATGCTGGGAACAATGCACTTACTGTGTAGACTGTTTTTGGACACAAACAACCTACGTTGCTTAACAGTTTTGTGCAAACATGTTCTAAGAGCCTTCAGTATAAGATTTGGTCATTTCAGCCCCGGGCCAGACTGGCCACATTTCAGACTTGCAATAGAATCACTAGCTCACAGTCACCTGCACCACCTAGCTTATTTGTTTTCTTTGCTGGAATGAAATCTTTTACCTATTCTAATGCCAGTGGAGCTGGATCATCTTTGACTGTTTCCATGTTGAGGATAGAATTTTTCTATCCAGTCCAATGTCTCTGCAACCCAGAAACAGAGCAGAATCTCTGTGCTGTGATTCACAAGCCACAGCTTCTCAAGGCTGAAATAAATTACGAGAGAAGATTGGCTCCCATATATAGGAAAGGCCTGGCCCACATACCACTAATAATAACTTCCTTTGTATTGTCACTTCCCTTCTGTAATGGAGTTGAAAATGCTTTATAGGAACAGCCTAATTAGATTATTTTATTATTTTTGTTAAGTGTGAGCAATATGCTGTATCATTAGCTCCACTTTGTGGAGATGGGGTATAGAGAACCCTGAACATGGGCAAAAGCAAGAGCTGGGAGTCTGTCCCATAGTATATTGTTCAGGCTGTGCCTTACCCTATTTCTTCATTTGTTTGAGAGAGAGTGAGTGAGAGAAAGAAGAAACAAACAAACACAGAAACAAAGAAAGAAAGAGAGAAAGGCAGATAGAGAGAATGGGCACACTAGAGCATCCAGCCACTGCAAACAAACTCCAGATGCATGTGTCACCTTGTGCATCTGGCTTATATGGGTACTGGGGAATCAAACCTGGGTCCTTTGGCTTTGCTGGCAAGCTCCTTAACCACTAAGACATCTCTTCAGCTCTGTTCCTTGCCTTAGTAGTGCCTCCATTACCTGGCCCAACATCCCCCATTCTTTTTTTAAAAAAGTTTTTTTTTTCTTGGGGGGGGGGAGAGAGACACAGAGAGAGAGAGGGAGAGGAAGACGGATAGAGATGGGTGCGCCAGCAGCCTCTCAGCTGCTGCGAACAAAATCCAGATGCGTGCACCCCCTTGTGGTCAAGTGTGGCATTGAGCCCCTTTGCATCTCGCTAAACGTGGGACTTGGAGATTGGAACTGCTGGAGATTGGGATCAGTGTTCTTAGGCTTAGGAGGCAGGTGCCTTAACCATTAAGCCATCTCTCCAGCCCTCCCCCATTCTTCAGTGCCTACTTCATAGGCCTCACTTTTATGGGTTTTCTTTTCCTAACCACTTGTTGCCCAACCTAGTACCCTTGACTTGCTTCAGGCCTTCATTTTCTAGGCAGGTGTTTTGGGACATTTTGATTTATCACAATTCATTGCAGTTGTTGCATTATCCTTCAAATGCGGTAGAGAAGCTCCTTAGCCAAGGGCTATGTAATCTGTTTCTTCTTTATGCCAGGGAAGGGTGACATAATGTTTATTCCATAAAAATCTTAGCTCTTTTCTTATCACTTAGATGATGAGATATAACACGTAAGAAAGATGAAAAAAATCCATGCCTAAAATGTGAGCCTGGAAAAGCAGAAACTCAACAATAACCACATAATCATTTATCTAGTACAGGTGGCCACTGTGTCATGCTGTGAGGAGAATGCAAAGAAAGGCCAAGACTTGCCTCGTCTTCAGGAGCCTCCCATCTCATTCTCTTGCTATCTGAGGGGGGCTGCTCTAACAAAATATGATATACTGAGTGGCTGATGACCAACAGAAATTAAGTCTCATAGTTCTGGAGGCTTGGATGTGCAAGGTCAAGGCATCAATACCTTTGACACTGGGTGAGGACTGGGTCTTCATAGGTTGCATCTTCTTGTAGCCTTACATGGTGGAAGGAGCCATTAATAATGTCACTCAGACCTCACTGATAAGGACAGTAATTCAATTCATGAGGAGGAGATACCTTACCCACCAATAGTCACATATCCTAGTCCTTTTAAATTTTTTAATTTTTATTTATCTATTTGAGAGAGTTAAGCAGAGAGAGAGAGAATGGGAATGCCAGGGCTTCCAGCCACTGCAAATGAACTCCAGATGCCTGCCCATCTTGTATATCTGGCTTACATGGGTCCTGGGGAATTGAACCAAGGTCCTTTGGCTTTGCAGGCAAGCGCCTTAACCACTAAGCCATCTCTCCAGCCCCATATCCTAGTACTTTTGAACTGGGTATTCAGTGTCAACAAATGGATTCGGAGGTGAGGTCACAAATACTCAGGCCATAATATTCCTAGAGGCAGTAAGGACCACATCATGTGGGTAATATCAAAGGTATTGTAGCAGGGAGATATAGGCTCTGTCACTTATGTGTGACCTTGAGCTAATTATTTAAACTTGTTGAGCCACAGGATCTTCATTTGTAGAGTAAAAACAATTATAGGTGATAAACAAGACAATGCCCATAAAAGTGCTTGACATAGTGGCTCCTAAAGACTTAAGAATCAACAAATAGCCCCCAACAATACACGGCCTCCAGGAGGCATTAATTCCCAAATCTCCATCAGCTGGGAACCTAGCATTCAGAACACCTAAGTTTATGGGGGACACCTGAATCAAACCACCACATTCCACCCCTGGCCCCCATAATCTGATAACCATACATGATATAAAAATACTGCTAAGCCATCTCTCCAGCCCTGTCATGGGTGTTTTAAAGATTAGAAAATGGAAGTTCTGAGAAAAGCTGCACAACTTCTTGGAGCATATCCCAGAGGCCCTGGTGAGTCCAAGTGAGTGTGGCGGTTTGAATGAATGGTCCCATCATAGCTCATATGTTTTAAATATCTCATCCCCAACTGGTGACAATTTGGGAAGGTTGTGGAGCCTTTAGAAGGTAGAACCTTGCTGGAGGAGGTGTGTCATAAAAGGCAGACTTTGAGGTTTGTTGGTCCAGCCTACTGGATGTTTAGAGCTTGCTCATTCTTATTGCTCTCTTCCTGTTGCTTCTATGTGACAAAGTGTGCTGCCCCGCTGCCTGTCCTGGTTTCCCCCCACGATGATGAAACTTACCCTTGAAATGCAAGCCAAAATGAACTTTTATTTCATAGCTGATTTGTCAGGTGTTTGCCCCAGCAAGAAGGTAACTGCTGCAGTGAGGATGGGTCCCTTGAAGCACTGTTGTTGGAAGGTAAACTGGACACAAGCTTTCTGGGGAGTACCTTGACTGCATCTATTAAAAATTATTCATTTCGGGCTGGAGAGATGACTTAGTGGTTAAGGCGCCTGCTCGCTAAGCCTAAGAATGTCAGTTCCAATCTCTAGGTCCCACGTTTAGCCAGATGCAAAGTGATGCAAGGGCTCAATGCCGTACTTGCCCACAAGAGGGCACACGCATCGAGAGTTCGTTCACGGTGCCTGAGAGGCTGCTGGTGCGCCCATTCTCTATCTGTCTTCCTCTCCCTCTCTTTCTGTCTCTCTCTGTGTCTCTCTCTCAAAAAAAAAATTGTTCATTTCACTTCAAGGCACTAACCCTGGAGCCTCACATACATATCTCATCAAAGAGGTTTGAGGAGGGTCCTTTTGGAGGGGGGAGGACAGGGAGGAGGCTAACAATGGTACCAACACTATGTACATAACTAATACAAATGACGTTCATTGAACAGTCCACTTGTATACACCTCACATTCATGACAGGGTACTTGAATGTTCTAAGCCATGGCATGTCCACATCATGGTATTCTTTTTTTTCAGTTTTCAACATAATGATGTAAATCTACATGGCAGACATGGTATGCACTCTAAAAGTAGCTGGTTAGTTAAAAGAAGAGTTTTAAATCACAGAACATTATAATAGCAGTCAATTTAAAAATCCAATGCATATTCAGCTTACATTTGTGCATGGATACTACTGCAAAGCAAAAAAGATATTAGGCAGCAAAGTCACACTTTTAGTAACTTAAAAATATATATTTTATTTCTATTCATTTATTTGAGGGGGAGGGTGTGCCAGGACCTCCAACCACTGCAAACAAACCCCAGATGCATATGCCACCTTGTGCATCTAGTTTATGGGGGTCCTGGGGAATTGAACTTGGGTCCTTTGTCTTTACAGGCAATCATCTTAACCACTGAGCCATCTCTCCAGTCCACTTTTGGTAATTTTTATCTCCAGAGTCTACTGGCTTTTTGGATGATTTGGATAGTTTCTGCTAGGGTCCTTAGGACATACCTGAGAACCTGCTTTCTGACTTGAGTCATCATAGAGACTTGCTCTTCTCTTAATCAACCTCCCCTCTTTCATTATGAGAGTGTATGCACGTTGGTGAATGACTTAGAATGCTACATGATTTTCTGGAAATAGAAAAATATGAGCCAGAACGGCAGCTACTCATTGTCTTCAAAGGTGGGAACTCACCAGATATATGAGAAACTCTTTCTGGAAAGTTTACAGCTCTCACGTGGAACCATGAAGTGCATGTTCAGCTTCGGGGCTATGGAGAGCAAGCAATAGCAGCCGCTGATGTGTCATTAGCTCAGAGCATACAGCAGTGACACAATTCTTCACCCAAGGTTCTTTCTTATGACTTTTCCTATGTCTGATTGCACAGAGGGACCACATCCCAATAGTGAGAGAAGATTTAATGCTGCCTACCTTGTCACGACTTTGTGTACCCTGCTCACAAAATAGGATGACACTTCTGAAGGGTGTGTTTGGGAGACAAATTGCTACTCCCTTCTAGACCCTAAATTGCTCTGCTCCACCCCAAAGCTAAACTTCTGGCTCCAATACTGACTTAATTTTCCTTAGAGGAGGCCAGAAGACATTTTCAGGTATGCAGTAAATCTCCTACCAATCCTATAAGGTTCTTTAAGGAAAGACATTTGATCCTCTCTGTGGGGGTGTTGGTGTGTGTGGCAGTGTGTATAATGTGTTTTTGTTGTTGTTTTATGTGTGTGTGTGTGAGAGAGAGAGAGGGAGAGAGAGAGAGAATTTTTCACTACACAGGTATTTATGGACCTTCCCCCTTGGTCATGCTGTGGACAAACTATCTTTATTCTTGCTCCTCTCCCACTCTACTCCATCAATCTACCTTGTTTCTTAGTTTCCCAGGTGTCTATCTTAGAGGTCAGAATAACCCAAATCCACCCTCAGATTCTACTTGAGTCTTGCACAGTTTAGCCTAAAATAGAGATGGTTCTGGAAGCATGATGGGCCAAAGATTTCCTTTTTGCTGCTATAGACATTTAGGTGTTTATCTTACACCAAATCTTTCCATTCAAGGTGATTAGACAACAGAGACACTATCCTTCAGGCTTCTACTATGAGTTTGTAAGTGAAGGGGTCTCGTGTCTTTGATTAGTGGAGAAAGGAACATAAGAGAGACCACTGTGTTTTCAGCTCCCCTGGTCTCATGGTTTGTCTGCTGGTGATGTAATCACATATTCATGCATGGGAATATTAACTGCATGTCTATGTATGCATAAAATATGTGCAAGAGGCTGTCACTTTTGGAGAATGCATTTGAGACAGAACTCTCTGCTTCCTCCTATTCCCTAATCCTTTCCCATCTGCCACACACTAAGATTTGGTTCAAATTCTGCCTTTTGGGTCCCCTGAGAGGAGCTTAAGGAACTCGTTCAGCGTGTAAGCTATGGACGCGCCAACTGCCCATCCCTCCTCTGCAGGTGCATGGACCATGTGTTGCTGTTTCTCTGAAGCAGACACAAGATCTTCAAGCTCGGTGGTTTCATTTATGGTCATGCTCAGTCGTGAGTAAGCATGCACGGCTTGCTTCAGACATTTCGGATGGGCATGGGGGAGGCTACAACAGCCCCATTGCTGGCTTGATGAGGAGGTGAGAAGTTTCCAAAGGAAGGAGAAAGTGACCCTGCTGACAATAATGAATGATCCAAGAAAAGGGAGCCTTTATATACTGCTTGTGGGAATAGAAATTAGTGCAGTTACTATGGAAATCAGTATGAAGATTCCTCAACAACAACAATAACAAAACCCCTGAAAAGTAGAATTACCATATGATCCAGCTATAGGACTCCTGGGTATCTACTCGAGTGATTCCAAGTCAACACACCTCAGAAACACTTGAACATCCATGTTTACCGTAGCACTATTCATAATAGCCAAGTTTTGGAATCAGTTTGGGTCTCTGTCAACAGATGTATAGGCAAAGAAAATTCAGCACATATATACAATAGAGTTTTATGCAGCTATAAAGAAGAATGAAGTTACATTGTTTGCGGGAAAATGAAGCAACTAGAAATCATCATATTAAACAAAATAAGTCAGACAGACAAATATAACGTTTTTTTCTCAATTGCTGTTCCTAGATTTTATATAGATATACAAGATAATTAATATGTATGTGTCAGGAAAGGGAAAAATGAGCTAATGGGAGGTGTTGTTTTCGTTGCTGTCAGAAAACACCCGACCAAGGCCCTGCTGGCTTGGGGGGAAAAAGAGGTTTATTGTGGCTTACAGATTTGAAAGGGAAGTTCCATGATGGCAGGAGAAAATGATGGCAGGAGCAGGGGGTAGACATCATCTCTTGGCCAACACCAGGTGGACAACAGCAGCAGGAAGAGTATGTCAAACACTGGCAAGGGGAAGCTGGCTATAACACCTATAAGCCCACCCCAACAACACATCACCTTCAGGAGTATCCAATTCCCAATTTCCACCAGCTGGGGACCTAGCATTCAGAACACATAAGTTTATGGGGGACACTTGAATCAAACCACCATAGGTGAGAAGGGAAAGAAAGGGGTACAGGGTTGTATAAGGTCAAAGTACATGATATACTTAGATAAAAATGTCTTTATGGGGCTGGAGAAATGGCTTAGTAGTTAAGGTGCTTTCCTGCAAAGCCAAAGGACCCAGGTTCAATTCCCCAGGACCCACGTAAGCCAGATGCACAAGGTGGCACATGCATCTGGAGTTTGTTTGCAGTGGCTGGAGGCCCTGCCGTGCCCATTCTCTCTCTCTCTTTCTCTGTTTCCCTCTCAAATAAATAAATAAAAATAATAATTAAAAAAAATCTTTATGATACCCATCATTGTGTATAATCTATATATGCCAATAATTTTTAAATGAATGAACCTTATCTGAATATATAAGTTGGAGGTAGGGTTTCACTCTAGTCCAGGCTGATCTGGAATTCACTATGTAGTCTCAGGGTGACCTCGAACTCACAGTGACCCTCCTACCTCTACCTCCCAAGTGCTGGGGTTAAAGGCATGCATCACCATGCCCGGCTGATCCAATACTTTTTAACAAAATAAAGGGACTCTTCATAAGGAATTGGAGAATAAGCTCTATGAGAGGCCATTATTGCAGCAAGCACAGTTTAAAAGCTGAATGAGATTGCTTAGAGGAAGTCCTGTGATCGAATGACATCATTTTTGGAGGTTTCAACTTCCTTCCCACGATAGGTGATGCCAGTGAAATTATTTCTGGCACGTTATTTAATTATGCATGTTTTAATTAAAGCCAAGGGGAAAGAGCTACACTTGGAAAATGGAAACACTTGTTCTGACTGTTTAGAAAGAAAGCATTAAAGACAAGAAAATAAAACAGACATCTAAGGAGTTAGGAAGAAAGTACACCTTTCTGGGCAGCAATCACGAAGTAGACATACCACCCAGACACAGGAGGGGAGTACATCAATTATCATGAAAGACAGCCTAGACTATGATGCCATGGATGTGTTATCTGGTAAAATTGACGTTCTAGAGGGACAAGCAATGAACCAAGTTCAAAGGATTAAAGATTCTGGGATACCATGGAAAATTGTATGGTTCTCCCCCCAACACCCTAGAACCAACACCTAGAACTTTTCTCTGAAAAAAGTAATAGGATTTCTTTATGAGGTCTTGTCTTTGGTCTTTTTCACTACCTGTCTGAGCCAGGCTCTGGGCAAGGAGAGGTTTGTAGAAGTGAGAGCTGTCTTGGGATGCAGTGCACTGTGAATCCTCAAGGAGGCCCTTGCGTGGCTAGATTACAGTCATACAACGTAACACAACCCATCTCTCATCATAAACCTCCTTCTACCCTCCTTGCCTGGAAAATGCTTTCGAACTTGCGTTTGATGAACTGTTCTTTGTTCCACCCTGATCGAGTGGGAGAAGCTCAGGACTGTAATTCATTTCTCAGGGTTCCAGTTCTGAGGAACGTTGGGCATTTTTGAATGGGCTCTGCTTCGCTCATCTGCCTGTAAGAGCAAGTTGGTACTAACTGTTCCAAGTACCTTCCATTTTCTGTACAAGCGCTTTCTCATCTGGGTTTTTATTTATTTTTTTTGCCCCCAAATGTGCTCAGAATAGTACTTTTAGGAAATCAATCTAATGGCCTGCTCAGTGGGAACAAGTAATAAGCGATTACTATCCTTGCCACCTACCTTTAGATTGATAGAACCAAATGGTTTCATATTTAACCATCACTACCACTCAAGCCCAGAATTCCTGGGAAGAATAGTTCATACTGTTGAATTTTGAGTTTTGAGTTTTTTTTTTTTTAGGACAGTTTACTCAAGAACATGAATCACACCTTGAACTTCAAATCAGTGGCAAAACTTACAGCTTCCACTCGAGCCAGGGCTATTTTTCAATGTGGAGGAAGACACATTTACCCTAGAGTCTTTCGTCAGAATGATAAACTCTTGCAGAGCAAATAGGTTCTATATAAAGTAGCTGTCTGGTGGAGACTCTGCAGTGTCTTTGTTGTCCTGCAGGGAAAATTTATCACAAGCCACAAGCATGGGTGGGCCAGGTCAGTGAGAGGTGAAATGAAAGAGTTTCTTGCATTTCTAATTCCTTCATTTATTCACTCATTCATTCATTCATTCATTCATTCATTCACAAACCTTACTAAGGACCAAGTGCATCCCAGGGCTCTAACAACCCTGGGACCATTATCATTATGTCATCAGGAAAACGTACCTTTTAATATATTTTTTAGCACAATTGAGTATTATATGATGCAACCTTTCACTAATTTTGGAAGCAAAAATGCTCTCTTATTATAGTTTTAATTTGAATTTCTGATATGTGACATTTTACAATTTTCAAACTTACCAGATTTTCTTTTTTATGAATTTCCCCCTCATATGTTAAGATAACTGAATATTGTAAATGAAGAACTAAATGTCTAGCCTGTATTAATGTGTATGGAAAAATAGAGTGTTTCTCTAGAGGAGGAGACAGAACACCTATCCCCAAAACCATTTTATTTAAGTGCTGAGTCTTAGACTTCCTTCCCCATGTCTTCACATGGGAACTTAGAATCCTCACAGGAAGGGGGCAACAAATACAGCCCGTCTGTTGGACAGAGCTTAAGTTCATGCTCAAATGGCTGCTCCAAGGAAACCCAAATCCTCAGCAGACTCTGAAGCCAATTTCTTGGCACCATTTTATTCTTTTTTTTTTTTTTTTTTATGTCTAACACAACGCAGCTCCAAGGAAGTGGCATGGAGGATTGCATAGCAGGATCTTGGGTGGTGGCACTATGGCCCAGAAGATGAGGTTGCACAGCCAGCTTCCCCCGGTGGAGTTCTCATTCACTTGGTCCCTCTCCTGCCAGGCATTTCTTTTCTCCTGCTTAAAAGTGATTTGCACGCCCCCCCCCCACACACACCCAAGAGCCAGCCTCATGGTGCGCGTGATGTGCAAGGAACCTCCCAGTTCCTGTCTCCCCTGCTTTTAGCATCTACATTTCTTTGTGTGCACGGGGATTTGTTCCAAGGCAAATCTTTTCTTCTTACAGGTTTGATTTTTACAAGTAAGAACATGATGTTTTCTGCCTCAAGAGATTTAATGGAGCCCTCCTCAGAGTGGCTTCACTCCACAAATGTATATCAGATCTTGCAGTTTAATAATGACTCATGATTTTAATCAGCTCCAACCTGTGACTCCTCACGAAATCGGGCCGTTCCTTTTTCATCTCATCCATTTTACCTTTGCCAGTCTCGTGCTCTGGACCACAGTGCCATACTCCACTTGAGTTGTGTATCCCCGGGAAGTACATTTAACTTGCTGTAGCACTTACAGATTTAAACCAACCACAGAGCGAAAATATTTTTGAAAAATTGGATCTGTCTGTACTAAATCTGTACAGATGTTTTCCTCTTGTCATTCTTCTCTAAGTATTTCAGGCTAACCACTATTTTCATAACATCTACATTGTCCGAGATGTGATGAGTAATCGAGAGATGACGTCAAGTATATGGGAGCCTGCAGGGTGGATGCAAATACTGCAGCATTTTACAGAAAGGATGGAAATGTCTGTGGACTTTGGTATGCATGAAGGTCCTGGAACCCATTCTTTGATGTTGACTGAGAGATAACTATATTACATTTTTTTCTTGCCCATAATAATGGCAGTAATTGTTGTGCTTATCTCATAGGCTTGTTGAAAGACTGAGTGAGTGGATAGATGTGGAAAACTCAGAATGGCATCTGGAATAGAAGGACTCAGTGATGTTAGTGATGATGATGATGATGATGATGATGATGGCAATTATGATGATCAGAGTAGCTCCAGTAAACTGCAAAGGGAAGCCTGTGGTGACCTCAAGGGAGCAGAGGCTACCTCTTGAGAAGACGCTTCCCAGTGCCATGAGTCTCTGCATGCTAAACAGCTGTCTCAGACGAACTGCTTAGTCTTCTACTTGATAAAATAAATTTGAAGTGTGTCTATGTCTACCTCCTCCCCTTGTCTCTCTCGCTCTCTCTCTCTCCCCCCTTTCTCCCTCTTTTTTTCTCTCTCTCTCCCTCCCTCTCCTTCTCCCTGTCTCTTTCAGAACACAGGTCTTTCTATGTAGTCTATGCTGGCCTCAACCTCCTGACTGCAGGGATTATGGGCGCATGCCATTACATGTAGCTGCTAGTTTTCTATGAAAAAGACATCAGATAGGGGGCTGGAGAGATGGCTTAGTGGTTAGGTGCTTGCCTGTGAAGCCTAAGGACCTTGGTTCAAGGCTCAATTCCCCAGGACCCACATAAGCCAGATGCACAAAGTGGTGCATGCATCTGGATTTCATTTACAGTGGCTGGAGGCCCTGGCGTGCCCCTTCTCTCTCTAGCTATCTGCCTCTTTCTCTCTCTGTCACTCTCAAATAAATAAATAAACAAAAAAAATTAAAAATACATCAGATAAATTTTACATACCATTTGGGAAAGGAAAACACAGAATGCTATTGTGGCTTCCTTTTTAGTCACAAAGGTGTGCAGATTATTTTCCCCTTGCACTAACACAGGTGAAATAGACTATTATTTTTCTTTTGTTGTCCTTTAAAACTATATTTTAGGACTAGAGAGATGAATTAGCAGTTAAGGTGCTTGCCTGCAAAGTCAAAGGACCCAGATTTGATTCCCCAGATGTAAGCCAGATGCACAAGGTGGCACATGTGTCTGGAGTTCATTTGCAATGGGTGGAGGCACTCCCACTTTCTCTCTCTCTCTCTCTTTATCAAATACATAAATAAAAATAAAATATTTAAAAAGTATACTTTAAAATGTTGAGGAATAAAAGAGTTGCTTTTACAACTTATTGTGTTAAGCTAGATCATTCAGTCTTCAAATCTGCTTCAAAACTCACCAGTGTCCAGAAAGATGTCAGCTTAGGGAAATGTGGCACAAAGCAACTTAGATCATTGCTCAGCTGAGACCAGAAAATATGGCAAGTAATGAAAATAGTTTGCTTAGGATTAAAATCACAGCAGATACAAAATACTGAAGCAGCTTCCTGGAGCAATCAGGTAACTTTCCTGGAATGGGGAAAAGAAAATTGCAATTCACTTCACAGCAGCCAATGGCCTTTCTCTTCTAAATAACAAATGCTGAAATGTATTGGTTATTATATTTGCTGTAAGTACTTTCTGAGGGGGGTGGTGGTACCATATCTTTTCAAAACATGATTAATAACCCTTGGAATTGATACTATTATTATTTCCATTTTATAGTTGAACAAAGAGAAGCCCTCAGAGGAGAAGCAACTCTTTGGAAATGATGGTTAATTTGTGGAAGAGTAAGAGTGTGAATGTGTGTATATGTTTAGTATGTGGCAGGAATGGTGTGCGTATGTGGTATTTGCAAGTGTATGTGCGTATATGCACGTACCCCATGCATATGCATGTGGAGGCCAGAGGAGGCAATGACGTGTCCTGCCTAACGCGTTCACCTTATTTCCCTGAGGCAAAGTCTCTCACTAAGTCCTGAGATCCATGTTTTTTTTGGACAGGCTGGTTGACCAGGGAGCCCCAGAAATCCTCCCGCCTTTACCAGGGCTGGGGATCTAGGCATGTGCAGCCGTATGCAGCCTTGTCAGATGGGTGCTAGAGATCGAACTAAGGTTCTCCTGTTGTCACTGCAAGCACTTTTATCTGCTGAGCCATCTCTCTCAATCCAGAATGGGGATTTAATTAAAACCTACATAACTCACAAGTTCACATTCATAATCCCAAGGCCATCATGCTTTCCATATCAGTGTGTGTTACCTCCCTAGCCTCTAGCACAACTATGTTGGAGAAGTACTATAAAAAACAGGGGGCAATGAGCTCTGAGAAACAGGGGACCATTTTCTGTTATCCTGCAGCTGTTTAACGTGGCCCCCCCCTTTTTTTTTCCTGGTCTGTATATAACAGATTTGGGTGTGTGAATCAGTTTCTTTAAGGGCTGCATATCTGTAGAGGAAATATATACCTTGGGCCCAGTATTGCCATGGTAAGTGAGCTACAACATGAGCCCACAAAGAGCTATGCATCGCTGCTGCTCAGCAAACCATAAATAATAATGGCAACTCATAAAATCAAGTTCATGTGAACCAATGTGATCGCCTGAGCACTCTCACTCCCGGACAGTGCCGCACATCTGCTTCTGTAACTCAGGAGTAATCAGACTCCTGGTATTTCTAGTGGGTAGTTTTGGATAGCTACTTTTTTTTTTTTTTCCCTGAAGTCTAGAATACTCTTACATATTTTGGTGAATATGCAATTGACAGATAATTTACTTCCCGTTTGTCAACATCCTCTCAATGAAGGAAAATGTTGGAGTGATTAATGTGATGATTTAATGGGAGAATGAAGAAAAAATATCAATCTGGAAAGTCGGTATTTGGATAATTTATGGGCCGTATGGTACAGGAAAGGCTGTATCAGTTTTTGAGCAAGCACGAGTTATGTGCTTCGATGAGGCACTTATAAATAAACATGAAGGTCTAGCAATCTTGAACTTCAGGATTAATCTCATCAGAACCAATAAGGAATTCAGTTTCCAAGAGGAAAATCGAGGGCAGAATGCCCAGCTTAGTTGACAATCTGAGGAAGGGGCATGGTGTTGGAGAAATTAAAACCTCTCCTTTATTACTTATTTTTAAGCCTACACAGAAGAGCATCACAATTCTTCACATATAGTCTCTGAAAATTTTGTTTTAAAAAACTTCTTTTTATATTTAATTTATTTATTTGAAAGAGAGAAAGAGGGACAGAGAGAGAGAGAGAGAGAATGGGCGCACCAGTGCCTCCAGCTACTGCAAATGAACTCCAGATGCATGCGCCCCCTTGTGCATCTGGCTTATGTGGGTCCTGGGGATTTGAACCATGGTCCTTTGGCTTTGCAGGCAAATGCCTTAACCGCTAAGCCATCTCTCCAGCCCTAGTCTCTGAAAATTTTAAGACAATGTAAATTTTATGCTGAAAAAGCTCTAAAATGTATTAAGTCCTCCTCATTTTATAAGAAAAGTGAGATCCTAGAGAGCCAAGTAGACTTATACGCAGTAAAATGTACAGCCAGCCTTCATTTTGATTCATAAGACTCAAACAATATAGGGTTGATGATAGAGCTCAGTGAATTGACCTGGGTTCAACTCCCAGCCCCCCTCTCTCTCTGTTTCTCTCTCCATGTATGTATGTATGTATGTATGTATGTATGTATGTATGTATGTATGAATGTTTATAACCTAAAATGACAATTATCACTTGGGCAAAATAAGAACGGAAAAATGGAAAAACAGTCACATTATTATTCCATTAATTTGGTGTATTTCCTCCCACTTTTCTTCTCTATACATTAATAATGAGTTTCTATTTCACCATAATGGGACCATACCATAAAACTTTTAAATTCTAATTTTGCCTTGGGGGTTTTTAATAAAAATACTTTATTTAGTTATGACTATAAAAGTAATACATGTTCATTATAAAACATTCAGACACCATAGAAATTAACAAGAAAAAAATAAAATGACTTGGAACTGTACCAGGCAAAGGTAACAAATGTTAATAGTGATTTTTTTTTCTTCCAGAGTTTTATCCATGGTACCTTTGTAACCTAAATGTCTCTCTGCCTCACTTGTGGGATCATACAAAATCTCTTAAAAATTAGTATACTGGGTCTTCCTGGCTGGTTGAAGTTTGTGCGATTTCTGGTGTAGCCTAACATTCTTTGTCAAAAATTTGTGGGGCTACCTGGATTGACTCAAGTTTTCATAAACTCCTCTCCTGTTCTTTACTCTACTCATCACCTGTTCCTAGACTTGAAGGTGACAGGTGGTCATCCATATCAGGGAGTAAGAGCTTTCTGTGAGAAGAGTCCTGCTTCCTTGCCCAGTTCCCTTTCTCCTGAGACCCTGAGTCTACAAAATAAATAAACAAACAAATAAGTAAATAAATAAAACAATAATAATAATGATGTGATTAACATTAAGAGAAGCCAGGTCTCTTTGGTATCTATAAGACCTGCTCACAGGCAAGTTCAGGGTTGCTCACTGTCCACCATGCCTTTGAAGGTCCATCTATTCTTGGGAGGCCAGTGTGTTTGGGAATATTTCTGCCAACCATTCAAACAAATGATCTCATATTAAATACTTGCATGATATCTGCCTTCAACTTCAGCTATACTATAAATTAGTTTTGAGGTGATCCTTGGGTGTTTTAAGACATTTTTAAGGTTCAGGGTTTTTTGTTGTTGTATATAAATGTCCATTTTTTCCAACATACTTACTAATGTAACCTTTATCCATTGAACTGCCTAGGCATCCTTGTTGGATATTAGCCATCTTTTATATGCATTATGTATTTAGGGACTCTGTTCTGCCTTCTTTTAAAAAAATTATTTTATTTGCAAGTAGAAGAGAGAGAGAGAGAGAGAGAGAGAAAGAGAATGGGCACACCAGGGCCTCTAGCCACTGCAAACGAACTCCAGATGCATGTGCTGTTTGTGCATCGTGTCTGGGAGATTTGAACTGGTATCCCTTGGCTTCGCAGGCAAATGCCTTAATGCTTAATGCTAAGGCATCTCTCCAGCCATTTTTCTGCCCTCTTGATTGTCTATCATGATGCCAGTACCATATTGTCATGATGGATGTAGTGTTGTAATAGGTTTGGAAATCTGGTAGTATATTACTCAGGGTTCTCTAGAGGAATAGAACTGACAGAAAAAAAGAGAGTCATTTGATTAGCTTCCGTGGTAGGGCTGAGTGGTCCACCAAGGGCGGTCTGCATCCTGGTGAGGCTGAGAACTTGGTAGCTGCTCAGTTCAGGAGGGTGGGTGTTTCAGCAGCCCCAGTCAGATTCCTGGAGAGCCACCGTGGTCTTTAGTCCATGTTGGAAGGCAAGGAGGCTGGATACCAGTGTCAGCAAAGGATGGTGGTGGCACCATCAGGATAATATACTCACCCGCAAGGCAAGCAGGAAAATCAGCGTTGAGTTTTCTTGGACCTCATTGTTTGGGTGGCGGGGGAAAGAGGGGGTTACTCTGGAGGAAGGTCTTCTCTCCTTCCTGGAAATGTCTTCATAGATCCTCCCACAGCCTTGTATTAGTTGAGTCCAGAGCGGATCAAAATGGCAATCAAAATTAGCTCATAACCCAGTAGTGTTAGTCCCCCAATTTTGTTTTATATTGAAGTTCTGTGCTTCTATGAAAATTTGGCATTTTGGTTTCTAAAGCTTTGGGAATTTTTCAAAGCTGCTTCTGCTGTTGATCTCTAATTTAATTCCACTCTAGTCAGAACACAGATATTGTATGACTTGAACCATTTGGAGTTGATTGAAGCTTGTTTTATGGCCTAGAAGATGATCACTCTCAATAAATGTTCCATGTACAATTGTCAAGAATGTTGATGTTACTAGGCAGACTGGTCCATAAATGTCAATAAGTCACGTTGCTAGATAATATTGTTAGGATAGTGTGTGTGCTTATGCTTGTTTATGTTTTTGTCCCATTAATGATTCAGTGTGGGATACTGAGACTCGAAGTATAATTGTGGATTTGGTCAGTGTTCTTTATAGCTCGACCCAGTTTGGCTTCATGTAGTTTAAATCTCTTAGGTACATAAATTTGTTATTTGCCATTGCACTTCTGGATGGTAACTGGTTAATGTTAGTGTAGTGCACTCATTTCCATCTTCTTTACTCTTTAAGATTGATTTTATAACTGAAGTGTATTTTTGGTAGACAACATTGATTCTTATATTTTTTAATCTACCCTGATTATTTCTACCTTTAAACTGGTTATTTAGACCACTTATTAATATGGTTATATTCAACTCTTTCATCATTTGTATATTTTCAGTCTTGCTTTTATTTATATATATGTAGTAATTTATATGTAATAATATATGTAATAATTTGCATTTATATATGTAATAATTGAATATTTAATATAGCTTCAGGTGAGATGAACTTCCAGACCAGGCACAGTTATGGAGGAAGGGATATTATTTATTTTCCAGGGGAAGTTATAAAGTCAGGAGAAGAATGTAATAAAAGCCAACCAGCCACCACAGCACACAGAGCAAAAACTACAGAATATTTCTAGGCACATTTGATTCTTTACAATTTTATCTTTTTTGTTGGTTTAGTGCAAAATTAATAAAACACTGAATATATTGGGGGACATATATTCAAACTACCACAATTCTATTTTATCTTTTTTGTTGGTTTAGTAATTGTAACTGTTTGTTTCTTATTTAAGTGGTTGCTTTAGGGTGTACTATAATTTTTTTTTACCACATTCAATTTTTAAGTGGTATTATATGATTTCAAATGAAGTATAAAACATCTCACATCCATTACCCTAAACTTCATTGCTTCTAATTTTGTTCAGTGAATTTAAACATATTTAATTAATGTGATAAATTGGCTCTTAAATGTCCTCCAAAGGGTTATATAATAAAAGCTTGGTTTTTGTCTATGGCACTGTTGGAAGATGGTGGAAACTTTAAGAGGTAGAGCTGAGGGCTGGAGAGATGGCTTAGTTATTAAGGTGCTTGCCTGAAAAGCCAAAGGGCCCAGGTTCAATTTCCCAGCACCCATGTAAAGCCAAATGCACAAGGTGGTGCGTGCATCTGGAGTTCATTTGCAGTGACTAGAAGCCCTGGTACACCCATTGGGTCATCGGGGGTGTGCCCTTGAAAGAGGTGCTGGGACTCTGGCCCTTCCCCTCCCTTGGCTTCCCAGTTACCATAAGTGGACAGACCTCCTCTGCCTTGTCCTCCATACCATGATGTATTCTGGCACAATAGGCCCAGAGAAAGTGGACCAAGTATTGCCAAATACAGATGAACTGAAACCTCTGCAACTGTGAGTCAAAAGAAACCTTTCCTCTTTTAAGTTGATTCATGTCAAGTATTTCATTATAGCAGTAGAA